>CM044548.2:26795194-27468733 GCA_024416835.2 Perccottus glenii
GAGATAGTGAACTACGAGCCTCTGGGTTTGGAGGCCGACATGTGGAGCATTGGTGTCATCACCTACATCCTGTAAGACAAGCCTCTGACCTATACTGTGTATCGATTGAACATTATTTTACATGTTCTTTTATTTTTCCCAGTTTGAGTGGTGCATCGCCATTCCTTGGAGAAACTAAGCAGGACACTCTGGAAAACATCACAGCTATAAACTATGAGTTTGATGAGGAGTTCTTCTGCCACACCAGTGAACAGGCAAAAAGGTTTATCAGCCAGTTGTTAGAGAAAGATAAGCAGTAAGTGAAACCAAAACCCTGCCTCACTAAAATTTCCAAATTATTTTTATGTAGTTTATAATATCTAAGTAACTTTGTTATTTTTTAGGAAAAGATTAACAATTCAAGACGCTCTCAATCACCCCTGGATCAAGGTAGTATTATTTAGTCATTTAAAATAATGCAATCAGTAGATTGTCTGTGAAGGTTCTCAAACAACTTTCAACAACAAACAATCAGTAGAACAGAATTGTTTGTTCGATCATGTGAGCCTTGGAAACTATGAAGTTGTTCTTCACTTAATCAAGGGTGTTAAATAAAGAATTAAATAAAGAATTAAGAAAATAAAGACTTAAGAAAAATAAAGACAACTCAGATTCGATTATATCGTCACTTCCCGTGCTCATTAATCACAACAGAAAAAAGGCTAAGGCTGGCAAAAGCCTGTCACTTCTAAAGGCAGCCTTCAGAATGTATGTTTTTACACACTCATCACAATATACTGTATCTTTGAAACTAATGCTATTTTGCTAGCAATAAGGTAGCTAACGTTCACTGATGCTACAGGTAAAAATAATTATTTCCTCAGACCTGCTAACAATTCATTTTTTAGGTTTTGGCCCGCGGGCCGGATGTTTGACAAAAGCGTTCTAAACTAAAACCACGAGGAACAAGGAGGGTCCTCAAATAATAAGTTAGTTTACATAAAGTATTTTTAAACCAAACATTTTATATGGTCTTTCTTTCTTGATAAAAAAAATAAAAAATAAAATTACAAAGTAGTTGTAATGTTGTAGTATGTGCAAAAGTGTTTGTTTTGGGATAACTGTATAAAAATGGTTTGTTTAATTTTGTTTTAGTTTATTTCATTTATTTCAGTCAACAAAACAACAACAACAAAATATTTTCATTTAAAACATAACTTATATTGATCAAAAAGGGTGTAGTTTAAAGCCAAGACTTATTTTTAGCCTACCTCTTTTAACATTTAAAACAAAACACTGACAATGAAAAAACAAAAAGAAAACACAAGAACCACAACGATTAACAAAACAGAAAAATAAAAACATTTTAATATACTTAATTAATTATCACTATTTATCATTATTTTAACTATTATGATTAATTAATTCAAGTTATTTATTTAAATTATTTAAATTAATATTATTTATTACAATTACAATTGATTGTTATACTTCAACATACTTCTTAAAGATACTAATCTCATATAGTTATCTAACTGTTTTAAATTGTAGCACCTTTTATACAGTTGTCTAGTCCGTTACATAAAGTTATTTTACAATGTCATATCTTTGGCTCTAACTATGCTGAATCTTGCAATAATGATATAAATCTGTGGTATGTATTTCCCCTTGGCATATTAAAAGTTAAATCACATTCAAATGTATAAACCTAAAATCACAGGACCAACTTTCACCTGTGTCATTGGATTTGTTCATAGTAACAGCATGTCCCTGCAGGGCTACTGTAGTTTACATGCTCTAAACAGGAGTTTAAGGAGTTTAAGGTTTTGCAATCTGCACTTTCATCACTAGATGTTGCCAAAACATGCTAAAACACACCTCACCTTTAAAGCTTTCTTCAGTCAGTTACTATGGCATGTAAAGTTTAGATGCCTAAAACATAGAGTACCAGAATGTTTTTGCAATTTAACGTTCTGTGTACCTTCTGTGCAGGAAAGTTTAATATAGACACAAGAAAACCAAAATCATAAAATAAGTTTTACATATACCAATCAGAAACAATGAAATAGGAAAACCACAAATGTCCCCCTTTTCGTTTTTTAGTGTTTTGAAAATGATAATTGGAAAACAAAAACAAGCCCGAGATAAAGTAAACAGTGACTTTGGGGCAGCTGCTGGCGTCTCAGTCCCATAGGGACACGGACACGTATGTTCATCATCAATATCCATTTTGATGATAAAGTGATGATAATAATTTGTGATATAATTTGTAGGCCTATATTGCATATGTTTTCTCAGTATGAAGCAACACTCTTTTAACTATAAATGTCTTGAAATCACAGCTTTACTAACTATTCTGTTTTTTCCACTTTGCCCTCAAAGTCCAATGAAAACAAGGAGGAAAATAAGACCCTGGAACCGAAAAAACGCGAGCGCCGCCAGCTCAAGACCAAACGTCTGAGAGAGTATACCATCAAGTCTCACTCCAGCATGCCGCCCAACAACACCTACGTCAACTTCGAGCGCTTTGCCCAAGTGGTGGAGGACATCGATCAAATGGAGAGCGCCTTCATGAATCTTGCGGCGGCTCACGACACTCTGCAGGAGGACATCGACGCCATGGTGTCTATTTACAACGACAAAGAGACCTGGTACAAAGAGGAGAGTGAAGGGGTGCGACATGAGCTCTCGCAGATCCGCTACGAGTTTCGCAAAGTGGAGGCCATGAAGCGGAGCCTGCAGGAGGACATGCAGGCGTTCGGCTCGAGCCTGGAAGTCATCAGCGGTCAGTACCTGGAAAGACAGAAGCACTTTGATGCACTGCGCCTGGAGCTGAGCAACGAACTGAAGTGGGTGCAGGAGGTGGTGGGTTCATTTACCGTGGACACAGGTGGAGGGGGTTATCCCAACTGTAACTTCTCCAGCGTCCTGAACAACGACGTGAACGAGGCCCTGAAAGAGCTGTTGAGCCGCTCATGTGGAGAAGAGCTGCTGTCGGGGATCAATCTGGACTTCTCCGAAACTGGACAGCAAAGATAAACGGACTGACAGATGTAGCTACTTGTCCAAAGCAGCATTTATGGAGTTCCGGAGGAGAAAGGAAAATCCAGCAAAACTTAAAGGCCCTGCTTCATAAAGCAGATTTAAGTTTTTAAACTCACTCGGTGAACCTGGTCTCTGCAGGTTTTAGTCTCTAACCCAGAGATATCCTAACCCAGAGAGTCCCTGCTGCATCTGAAGGCTTTCTGATTAGATGATCCATTTCCTGATTCACCTCCTGATTCATTCGTATTACTTTGTTATATAAGATATGACATACCATGATGTATTTGTAGTCTTTCATTGTTTTTTTAATCAATTGTAAAATTCTGATGTTGAGTAGTTGACATTGATAGCATAAATATATACAGTTGTGCTCATAAGTGGCCATTTTTCAGCGATTATCAATTAACCTTTTGCTGTAATTTGACCAGGATCATTTGGGTAGTTTCTGTTGTCATTGTGATTTAAAAATAGTAAACACAATTGTTTGACAATTCACCCAACCACTAACTATGAGTGAAAAAATGTTTTTTGTGAAATCATTCATATTCTCTGAAAAATAGCCCAAAAAAAGGTTGGTGTGCCAGAATCTCTCTGAGGCCAACCGATAGTCCAACTCCATTGCTTCACCAAACTCTTCTCCCAGACCCTGCCTCCCGGCTCCCTTACTTCCGGTGTCCACCACTGAGTTTGGGGGTTGCTGCCTTGACAGGCACCAGAGACCTTATGTCCACAACTCCGAGTGGCCACACTGACAATGGAGGCGAAGAACATGGTCCACTTGGACTCAATGTCTCTGACAGGTGACTCGATCTAACGTTCCCAACAGACCCTCACAACACGTTTGTGTCTACCGCTTCTGTCCAGCTTCCTCCACCGCCATCGGATCCAACTCATCACCAGGTGGTGATCAGTTGACAGCTCCGCCCCTCTCTTCACCCGAGTGTCCAAGACATACGAATGTCAGACAAAACGACTACAAAGTTGATCATTGACCTCAGGGCCTAGGGTGTCTCGGTGCCACGTGCACTGAAGGACACCCTTATGCTTGAACATGGTGTGACTAGCACACAAGTCCAATAACAGAACACCACTCGGGTTCAGATCAGGGGGGCCGTTCCTCTCACGCATCACGCATCTCCAAGTGTCACTGTTGTTGCCCACGTAAGTGTTGAAGTCCCCTAGTAGAACGACGGAGTCCCCGGTTGGTGAAATTTCCAGCACCCCTCCCAGAGACTCCAAGAAGGCCGGGTACTCTGCACTGCCATTTGGCCCGTAAGCACAAACAACAGTGAGAGACCTATCCCCGAACCGAAGGCGCAGGGAAGCAACCCTCTCATTCCCTGGTCTCCAATACTCCAACACATTGCGGCTAAGCTGGGGAGCTATGAGCAAGCCCACCCCACCCCGCCACCACTCACCGCAGGCAACTCCAAAGTAGTGGAGAGTCCTGTCTCTCTCGAGGAGTTGGGTTCCTGTGACGCAGCTGGCCGTTAGCGGTTGGAGTAATGAGGAGCCCAAGCTTTTCATGGAGGTGAGCTCCGGCAATAGCTCAAGCTCCTTCCCTGCCAGCGAGGTGACATTCCACGTTCCTAAGGCCAGTTTCTGTGTTCAGTGATTGGGTCGTCGGGGCCCCTGCCTTCGACTGCTGCCCAATACACTAAGCACCAGCACAGGACACTTCTGCATGTGGTGGGCCCGGTCACCAGGTGCTTGCATTCGAGCCCTAACCCTGGGCCTGACTCCAGGGTGGGTTCCCTGCAGCGCCATGCTGGGCGACGTCACGGTCCTTGTTTTAATTCTATTCATAAAGGACTTTTAAATTTTAGAAAATGAATGTTTAGGAGATTAAGAAACTCAATTAATTTACATTTCTAAAGTAAACACATCATCTGACTTTCTTCCATTAGACCTGTTCATAAACTAGCATGTCACTGTTAAGGTTCCAAACTCAAACAGTTTCTGAAATATGTGATTAAAAACTCAAAAGGGCCTATAAGCTGAACTTTCTGCGTCTGCTGACAGAGATAACGACAGAGCAGAGGCTATCTCTCCTTTACAAAAACAACCAAAAACATTTTTTTTAATTCTCATTGTTTTGATGAAGGGTTTTAGAAGTGTTCATAGTGATTGTGGCTGTTATGAATGTGAAACCGTGAGGTAGCAGGACTGACATGTCTAAAAGTAGTCTAATGGAAAACGCAGTGTTTTGCTCTCTTTGTCTTGGTGGGCGGTGTCACTGGATTATTTACTCCAAATGAGACAGGGGCGCACAGACTGTACACGGCAGACCGAGAGACAACAAGCAAGTAAAGAGACAGACATAAAGACAGACATTTAGACAGAAAGACAAGCAGGCAGGTCCAGGCGTCACAGCCCTGGGCTGGGACTGGTCAGTTCGGACTCATTGCAGTGAAGGCACTGAGAGGCATGGAAATAAATGCAGTGCTCTGTCTGCGTTCAAAGTGTACGTATCTGCACTGTTTGTGCAATGAAGCACAGTGAGGTGTTTGTATAAGCACAACGCAAGAGGAGGCCTTTGACACACACAGGTAGGTCAGCTTTTATTTTGTCTGAAATGCAGCTAAATATGCCGTTAGCTTAGCTAGCACTACACAGACGCTGATACAGCACATAGAGTTTGAACAGTGCAACCACAACTGGTTCAAATACTCCACATTAGCCTGTAACAGAGTAGAGCGTCTTTCAAATAGGTAATACGGGTTATACCGTGTTACCAGTACACCCAGCAGCCACTGTCACACATGTACACAGGTGTAACGCCTGTGTTAAGAAATATAATGCTAGCATAGTGACGTGAGGCAGCACACCGAGCTAACAGTAGCTAACGCTAGCGTAAACATTAGTAGAGAAGGAACCATAACTTTTAAGTTCACAATATTCCAGTCATATAGATGACTTATGTATTAAACATTTTAGAAATTCGTAAAATTTAATTAAAACTGACAAATTAGGCATGCAATGGAACCACCTGTCATATTAGCCACCCAACAAAAACAAATGGACCAAGCCAGACCACAATAATGCTCGAGTGTTATGACTGTTATTTAGCTTGTGCTTTATATCTATGCCATGTGCTATCGGCAACATGGTCTACAAGTAAAGAAAGGGCAGTGTTGCTGCAGAACAGTACTAGACTGCAGCTAGCATTAGAGCTAACCAGAAACCGCCAGTGCCTTCAGATATGACATTAGCTGAAGGCCAAACTGCCAATATATTATTTTGGGTTACATCTAAAGCAGCATATCCATATGCTGTTTGTGGTTCTTTTACACATAGTCTGACGCTTGAAATGAGCACAAGAACAGTCTATGACCAGAACATGTTTTTCCATATATTTATGTGGAGTGTGTAAAAATGTTTGTGGCATTTTATTATGATCAAAGACTAAAGTGGACCTAATGTTATTTATATGGCGTGGCCCTACTCCATAGTGAACAGACTGTCACGGAACTGTGTTGTATGTTCTCGTCAGCAAATGCTAGCTCTCCCAACTGTGCTTTACTGTAGCTGTAGCTTGTTTTTTAAGGTTGTCCTGTGTTGCAGTGATCAGTACGACTGTTGTCACAATTTCATGTAAAATGCAACTCCAACTTGGACTTGCTTTTAAACTTAAAGTGTCCACTTGCATTAAATCCTGACATCTTGACACAATGACTGAAAGGTTTATTCATCTGATTCTGAAACAAATTATTGCTTTTGGAGCTGTCATTTTTTCAGCAGCCCTGATCATTTTGGTCAGCCACACCCACTAATTATATATGCATGTTGTTCAACTGCTAAAGGCTTTTCATTAAGTTTGAAGCAAATCAAGGGTCAAGCTTAATTAGTTGATATGAATGATCCTTTTAAGTTTAAGTCAGTCTTGAAAACATTATCTATTATTGGTCAAAGTAACCTAAATTTATTAAGCTTTTCTCTTCTTAGCCATTAGGCACGTGTTCATGCATGTGCCTGGTGTTTACATTTAGTCAGCTCACTGGAGCCAGTGTCCTGGTTGAGCAAAACTGCCCCGAATCAATAACTTTTATCACTCCAGTCCATTTGAGTCTAAATTATCAATAGAAATGGTGTGAACAACATAAAATCAGTAAAAAATGTAATATCATTGAGACTAACTCGCATACCACAACATCTCCACTTTGTTCTCAATATTAGTTTTAATATTACTCTACCATTTGGTAAAAAAAAAATGTATATATTTTTTGCATTATATTCACAAAAACCGACGTGAAAGCAATACATATATTAATGCAAAACAGTGCATTAGTCAACCAAAAGCCTTAGTGACATATAATGTTTTAAAAATTGTTGTATACAACCGTGTGTTCTCTACAGTAGGAAACAGTCAGTGTGTCTCCTGTGTGAAAGGCCAGCAGCTGTAGTCTATAACCATCTTGTGCTTTGTTTGTGGACTGAACAACAACATGGTAGCTCCTACAATGGAAAAATAGTACCAAAAACAGGGTGGTTTTAAAAGCCACTTTGAAAACTTGAAATGAAGATGTGTAAATGTATTCTAAATGGAATAGTATTTACAGATCACTTGATGTCAGTGAAAAATGTGTTTGACTAAAAACAGCCTTCTTTTCTCAAGGTCTGATGGCTCCAGAGTGACATGCCATGGCTTTAATGATCCCCCCGGTGAAACTGAAATGGCTGGAGCACCTGAACAGCTCATGGATTACAGAAGACAGCGAGTCTGTCTCCACAAGGGAGGGGGTCTCGGTGCTCTACTCAAAGCTGCTGACCAACAAAGAAGTGGTGCTGCTGCCTCAACAAGTGCTGTGTCTAAAGGGTCCTCAGCTGCCCGACTTTGAGCGAGAATCTCTGTCCAGCGATGAGCAGGAGCACTATCTGGACGCTCTGCTCAGCAGCCAATTGGCCTTGGCCAAAATGGTCTGCTCGGACTCCCCCTTTGCTGCTGCCCTTCGTAAACGTGTGCTGGTGCTCCAGCGCATCTTCTACGCACTTTCCAACAAGTACCACGACAAGGGCAAGGTGAAGCAGCAGCAGCACTCTCCAGAGAACAGCTGTGGTGCAGCAGACCTCCAGTCTGTAAGTGAGAGGCCTCGCTCCAGCACTGACGCCCTCATTGAGATGGGGGTGCGCACAGGCCTCAGTCTGCTGTTTGCCCTGCTGCGCCAGAGCTGGATGATGCCCCCTCCTGCCACTTCTGCTCCTGGTGGAACTATAAACCTGTGCAACGATGTCATTCACACAGCCATCGATGTTGTTAGTTCTTTGCCACCTCTGTCTTTGGCCAACGAGAGTAAGATCCCGCCAATGGGCCTGGACTGCCTCGCCCAGGTCACCACTTTTCTGAAAGGGGTAACCATGCCAAACTCTGGTGCTGATATTTTAGGACGCCGATTGGCCTCAGAGCTGCTCTTAGGCCTGGCTTCACAGAGGGGTTCACTGCGTTACCTTTTAGATTGGATTGAGATGGCTTTGGCTGCGTCAGCTGTGGTCAGTACAATGGAGCAGTGTCAAGTGTTGCAGAACCAGGAGGGCCTCATCAGCTACGATTGTTTCATGAACATCCTTATGCAGATGAGGCGTTCTTTGGTAAGTTCACTCTAAACATTAAAATTTAACTTTTTAATAGTATTTAATAGGGCTGCAACAACTAATTGGATAAGTTGATTATTAATTGCTGTCTGGGCTATTCATAGACTCTGAAACCTGCTAGGTGCTGAGAGAAGAGGGTTTTATTACAAATACAGTAAAAGTTTGATGAAAATACATTGTGTACAGTATATATGCTCTATCCATAAGTCTTGTGTAGTATTATCAGTTTTAAGCCGGAACAATAAAACACCATGTTTTTGATTACTTGTCTTTGATAGTCCACCAGGGCCTCATGCAATTAAACGCGCTTCACTATCGGATTATTAATCAATTAATCAATTAAATTATTGTCAGATTAATAATGCACATTGGGGTGCAGTGGCTCAGTAGGTAGAGCGGTTGTCCCTCTAGCGGAAGGTTGGGGGTTCGGTTTCTGCTCTCCCCACAGTTCATACTGTCGTAGTGTCCTTAGGCAAGACACTTAACCCACCTTGCCTCCAGTGGTGTTCCAGCTGTGACACTGGTAATTAGAACCTTAATGTAAGTCGCTTTGGATTAGGGATGCTCATATTGACCGTTTAACCGTTAACCTATAGTAAATATTTTGACCGATTAATACTATCAGTTAAACGGTTTAAAACTTTTTTTTTTTTTTTAAGTTTTTTTTTTTTTTGTTTGCTGCATGGTTTAAAAATAAAATAGCCTACTATATAGCTTATATTTATTAACTCACGGAGCGCGTCGGCACGCGCAACCACACACCTGACACATGCATGAAGATGTCTGTGCAGCCATTGGTGCATATCCAGGTCCCGCCCATGTCAAAACCCGTCACAATTGGCTGAAAAAGATGTCAATCGAAGGCTAACACTTCCTGTTAGCATTTTAGTAGCTTTTTTCGCGGACTTATGGCTTTTATTATTAATAGAAATGACAAAAAATGTCGCAGCAGTTTTAAAGTTGGAAATACTTCTCTGCAGTTTTTAAGCCTTGGAGGATATAACATGTCTTGTGGACCTAATTATTTTACTGGATATTATTCACTGGACCTTTACGGACAGAAAGACACGCTTATGTGCATTTGTTGCTGTTTCAGTCCAAGAGACCCGTCAAAGGTAAGACAAGTCCAAACTAAATCTTTGTGCTTGTCTGTAAAAAAGGCTTTGGTGTCGGCGCTGTGGTTGTAACGTGTTAAAATGGTTTATATCGTCTGAAAGATGAGACTTTAAGCTTTAATTTGGTATATATATATTGTTGGGGTTTGCCTGACGATGTGCAAGCACAACGCAGGCTTTCTTTTGTAGCGTGTTTACGTCACGGGACCAGGACGTTGTACACTAAGCCGTTAATGCCAATTCAATATTATAATCTTTTCAGTTAAAGGGTAACTAAACCCCTGGTCAAATCGTAACTCCACCCACTCACAAAATTTGAAAAATGCTGGAAAAGTGGGCAGAGCCCAGCAGAGACAGAGGGGAAGATTCGAGGGCGGAGCTCAGCGGGGGGCGTGCACCTGAGACCCGCAGTGACGGATTGATTGACAGCAGCTGTCAGACTCGCAAAGATGGAGACTTGTAGGAAGCTAGTAGCTTTGCTACGGAGCGGTCCTTCTAAGTGGAGGACATTTCTGTGCATACAGGGCTAGAGCCTTATCAGTTTGTGCCACTGGCTCAAACCGCGGTCTCAACAACTCCCAAAGTTAAAGAGCAAAGTCTTACAGCTCAAGAGAGAATGGGGCCTGTGATAAAATGTTAGCATTGTCTAATTTAGGCTAATGCTTAGCAAATGCTAACAAAGTTTCAGAAATTGCAAACCTATGCATGTTTGATTTTGGTAATTAGTGTTACTTACACACAAAACAGAGATTTCAAGTCTCCCTCTACAACTGTTAAAAAACTCTTGTCTTGCTGCTCACTGGTCCTGGGAGAGAATGTGATATAGATACTCAAGGTATAGCTATGAAATAAGATCAGTGTCAAGTCCAGTTAATTTAATAAGTATTATGCAAAAAAGACACAACACTAACCAAATATAATAGTTACATCCAAAACAAAGTAGTGATAAACATAGTTTCTCATGTTGTAGGTAATGCACAGGTGTGACAGGTTGGTGAGTTGGTTGCATAACAGTCCATCCAGACTTTGAGGCAGTAGCACTAAACCCCTGTGTTACAGGCTCTAACACTTGTATTGTTGTGTTACACTTATCTTCAGCTTTTTGGTGAGACGTGGTTAAACAGGGTAGTTCCAGGAAGAAGAGAGCAATGTTTTTATAAAAAAGTAAATTTAATTTTTTACCCTCCACTTACACATACTGTACATGTGCACCAGCTCTTTCAGCAGTTATAGACACCTGTCTGCTGCAGTGTGGTCAGGTGGAGCTGGGGATACCTGGGCCAGCAGGTACAGGTCATACCTCCTTGTGCTGTCCTTACAGAGGATTTTAATACTGGATTTATAAATATAGTTGGTATATAAAAAATTGAAATATGAAGAAACAGTTATACCTAAAGTTACACACAAAACAATTGTTTAAAAACATGCATTATAAAATTAGCTATAAAACTCAAAATGAACATGAATCAACATAAACATTTACAAAAGAATGTCTAAATGACACCCTTTTCTCAAACCGCCTTTCCATAATTCTTATATTCTTTAGAGATTGTTCTTACAGTAAGCATTTTATATTGATATATTTTATATATACACACTTAATTTAAATAAAAAATAAATGTCATAGTAAATTCTCATACATCATTTCAAGGCAGGTCCAAACTTTGTAAATCGTGCACAGTCAGGACAGAGGCTTTTTACTTTGTGTTTGAAAGTCACTGTCAGTTGCACTTATTGGAGCGAAGATGGTGAAATGCAAGAGCCAGTGTTACACAGGCTGATCATAACTTCTTGAGCTGTTCATAAGTTTTTAAGAATCTTGAGTGTGTTCAACAGTGTATTAGTGTTTACATTAGTCTAAATGTAGTCAGCAAAGTAAAGCTAAGTCTCAGAAACTATAGCGCTAATCGCAGTTTTCAGAGTCTGAATCCAAGATGATAGACAGCAGCAAAGTTGAAGGATGAAGTATCTTCAGACGCAGGAACAGTCACCAGGTCCTGAAAATAAAATAAACATATAAACATGATTTTATTTCTTACATTAGACCATTTTAATGACAATAAAATGATAGATTATCACACACCTCATGTGTTCTTGTTAGAGTATTTAAAACAAGTAATTGCACGATAACAGTAAAACAAAGAAAACAAACTAAAGAATGGGAATAAATGCATTACCTTCAGCAGTGGACACCTCACACCGTTCCCTCATTATTGGAGTAGAGCTTGTCCTGGGACACTCTGGCAGCTCCATCAGTGTCTGTGTCACATGACACACTCCTATTAGGCGTTCTGGCCTGGGGGGCTGCAAAAACAAGAGTTTAACAAATGATTTGTTATCTTGAGTATATGATGAGACCCAAACATCTGGGTCCACAACTCACAAAAACTGCACAATCCCTAAAAGATGCTCTGCCTTTGCACAATCAGCCTTTTCATTTCAAACCATCAAACAATGGAATCAGATTCTAGACAGTCTGAAATTCTAAATCTGGTACAAAGCATATCTTTTCTTGTGAGATTATTGTTTTTGTACATGGTGCCTGAGAAATAAAGAATAAACAAAAATTAAACATACAAAAGCTTCACAGTATTCAAACTCACCTTTGCTTCACCTGCAGATCTGCAATAACTGGTTCAGACTGGCACCCAGTTTCTCTGGTCATCTTAGGCAAAACAAAAGATTTGTGTTATTGTTTACAATTACAGTATTATATTAATTCATTTAAAAATGTTTATAAAGGATATTAATAACACAAATATTCTCATTACTATTACTGTATATCCTCCGTGAAAGCACTAGTCTTTTAATCTGTGTGTACTGACTCTGGGTCGGTCTGGTTAGCTGCAGCCTGCTCGGTTTACCCCGAGGAGCAGCGATAAACAACGTACACTGATGGTGCGCCAATCTAATTAGTAAAGTTGACACAAAACGCACAAGTTTTTGAGTCTGTGTTGAGTCAAAACTCACGGTGTTACACGATTCATGAGATGTTCATGTTCAGTCAAGTCCAGAGTCATGAGCCAGTGACATGTCTTTGGTGCCAAGGGCTGCATCTCTGCTACAAGTCCAGCAGAGTGCTGCACATTTACGAGAAATAACTAACGGAATATTGAGTGATAGAGTAAAGCTAAATGTCTGTGTGTACTGGGACACAGTATCAACGCAGCAGCCCTCATTAGCGCGTTAGCCCGGTATCAGGAGCAGCTGAAGCTAACGTTTAGCATACTTTACCTAACTAGCAACATGACAAAAATGATTAATTAACTTTAGCTTTACTGGGAAGAAACATAAATTGTGTTTCAAAATATATGTTCACTCACCTCAAGACGCCGCTGCGGTGGAGGGAATCCATGCAGGAGCAGCGTTAGGCGCTGTGCTGCTTTTCAGCGGGAGCTGTTTTGAGAAGCACATTTCCACCTCCATTGCGTTGGAGAAGCAATCCCTCTTAAAATGCCCGCTGCAAACTGAATGCAGTCCAGCAGTGCTGTTGCAACCAGCAACACTACAAGTAGCTACATGCTAATATAGCTAGCCTGATGTTTTGAACACCCGCTACTTGGGAAGATGTTTTTATACCAGGGGCGTGAGCCAATGCCAAGGGTGTGGTGGGGTCGTGCCAGGGGCGTGGGTAGAGAGCCGTTAGTAGAGCCAGTATACGTCACACTAGGAAAGAATTTTCAATCTAAAAATTAAACTGCAGTAACTACCGTTCAACCTGAGGAGGGCAGCACTTAGACGGTTTTACACCATAAAATGTAAAATGAATATACTTTATACTCAAATGTCAAAACTTTTACTCAGATCAGTGAACAGCACTAATAAGGCCCCATTCTTACAGATCATTAACTAAAAAAAGTTGGTTTAGGGTTTAGTTACTCTTTAACGGTTAATAATCGATTAAGGAGCGGCGGTTGTCGCTCGGGAAAATTAATCAAAATGAGCATCCCTACTTTGGATAAAAGCGTCGGCTAAATGAATAAATGTAAATGTATTTACAATATGAGCATTTTCGTATTCAGTCTCTTGCCTAAGACTTTCACAAGAAGGAAGAACTCGGCCAAACATGTATTCAGTGGACTTAATTCACAGATTATCTATAGATAAAAGCTAAACTTACTTTGCCATAAAATGTTAAATATAGTTATATATTCTTTAATTAGAAGATTTGTAGTGTATTGATTGATTTTGAATGTGTGTTACTCAGGGCTCCTCAGCAGATCGTAGTCAGTGGCGAGAACCAACCCGGACTGCTGAAGGCTTGTGCTCTTTGTACGAGGCTGCACTGTGCCTTTTTGAAGAAGTAAGATGATAAGAAAAACACCATATAATATCAAAATCCAGTATAAAATAATTTTCTTTTAAATTCTTTTTGTCATGCCGTTATTATTATTTTTTCTGTTTTCACAGGTTTGCAGAATGGCTTCGGACTATTCCCGCACCTGTGTCAGCCCTGATAGTATCCAGACCGGCGAGACCCCCATGGTGTCAGAGAGCTGTGAGGTGTATGTGTGGGGCAGTAACAGCAGTCATCAGCTCGTGGAGGGCACTCAGGAAAAGATCCTGCAGCCCAAGTTGGCCCCAAGCTTTGCTGATGCACAGACAGTAAGTAACAGTGAGTGGCTGTGGCCAAAACCACTCCCATGTTGCTATATAGTGACTAGGCAGTGTATTATGACTTTGTATTACCCTATAAGTGACACACTGCTTTTTTACATTAAACTATGTGTAATTAAGACACACATCATCAAACATCACAACCTCTTTTTGTGATATAAGCTCTGGACAGGATTTCAGCTCAATGCTGTTCATACAGTCTCAACACACAACTTTATCTGATTTTTGATCTGTGGGAAACACTGAAGAAAACCTCAAACTATGGCTGTTCTACTACTCCACTAACTCACATTTTTCTTCTTTTGCAGATTGAGGCCGGTCAGTACTGCACTTTTGTGATCTCTTCTGACGGCTCTGTGCGGGCCTGTGGGAAGGGAAGCTATGGTCGCTTGGGCCTTGGCGACTCCAACAATCAGTCGACTCTAAAGAAACTGACCTTCGAACCCCATCGGGCTATCAAAAAAGTGTCATCGTCCAAGGGCTCAGATGGCCACACGCTCGCCTTCACCACTGAGGGTGAGGTGTTCAGCTGGGGCGACGGGGATTATGGCAAACTGGGTCATGGAAACAGCTCCACACAGAAATACCCCAAGATTATTCAGGGGCCGCTGCAAGGAAAGGTAGGTTTGATCAGCATTTAGTATGTTACCTTATTACTGACGTCTTGTTCTCCTGTGGTACAGATCGCTTTACTATATTATACACAAGGGTGCACAGTATATTGAAAATTATTGTTATCGCAATATTATTGATTGCAATATCCATTCTGCAAAGAATAACAAGTATCACAATAACATTATAGTCTTTCATTAATAGAAATTTCCATTTTATTTTGTCAAAATCAACATGGTCTTTAAGTTTTTAATATTGATTCAGCTCCTGCTTTGATGCGTTTCATTTCTTTATATTTTCCAAATGTGTTGAAATACCGCAGGTTGTATCGTTTTTGCAATATTGAAATGCATTATTGCATATTGTATGTTTTTCTAATATAATGCAGCCCTATTATACTAATTTAAAAATATTAAAAACGCTAAGGGCCTTCCAAATGTGACCTAAAGCAAGTATTTGAAGAAGAAATACTACTAGCATTGTGGCAGAACAGATATAGAAATAATATATAATTATAAACATTCATTTCATAATTTTCTTATAGGAATTAAATTGTCTGCTGTTTAAACTATTAAGTGGGCAAGGTGGTAAAAGTTCGGGAACCACTTTTATATACTGTTCTAGGATGGGAAATATGTCTCTTTTTCCAGACAACATTTTTTTTTTGTTTTTCTCCTGTGATATATGGCATCCAACACAAATGCATCCATTGTTAAAATGTTTGTATGAACTTTAATTCTATTAAATACATTGATTTGCGTTACTGCTCGGCCCGACTGTATAATGTATATTTACATTTCCAGAAACTGTTTCTGTATTACCTTATAAGGCTGTATGAGACTATAGTTGGTGTTTGTAGGTGGTGGTATGCGTGTCTGCTGGCTACAGACACAGCGCTGCAGTCAGTGAGGACGGAGAGTTGTACACATGGGGCGAAGGAGATTTCGGAAGATTGGGTTAGTAACTTTAAGCATGTATCATACAAAGGCAGTATTGTGTATTTTTAATGAATGAAAATGCTGTTTTTTTTTTTTACCATTTATTTATGGTAAAATCAATGATTATGTGACAACAAGTTTATTGTGGCCAAAACCAAAAAAAACGAAATCTCAGGGCCTTTCCCACACACCCCATACAAGAGACTTGGTTAGATATGTCACAGGCCGGCTCATAGCCTGTGACAAAAAACGAGAGGATGAGGACAACTGGTACTGAAAAATTAAAAAAATATTTTTATTTTACCCAAAACTATTTCTATTTTAACAAAGGAAAAGGTGTAGGTGAAGGTGTGAATCTGTGTGTGTGAATGTGACAAAAGTATGTGCAAAACTACAAATGAACAAACAAAACAGGATTATATCTGGAGGAGCGAGAGAGAACGTGTTAGTGGGGCTGTTTTAAATATACTGAGCCAAGACCGTTTCCAGATAAAACGACCAATGATTTAATATGCTATGTGAAAGTGAACCTGTCCATAAATGGGTTCAGTAAAGCATGCTGAAATATTTGTCTTTTGAAAACATTGTTATGTAGGTCATGGAGACAGCAACAGTCGCAACATTCCCACCCTCGTCAAAGACATAAGCAATGTTGGAGAGGTGTCATGTGGGAGCTCCCACACCATTGCACTGTCAAAAGACGGACGGACTGTGTGGTCCTTTGGCGGAGGAGACAATGGTATGTGACAACTTTGTGATTTTGATTAGCGAACTTCAAGTATTTTAGCTGCAGAAGATGAAAACTCCCTGTTACCTTCACACGGCCCACCTCCCCACTACAACACAGCAACCTACCTGCTTTAACTATCAAAAAACTAACACTGAACCAATTCGCCACAGAAAAAGTGTGAAGTAAAATTCCAGCTTTGGATATGTCTGCTTACACAGAGAAACGGCAAAAAAAAGAAAAAGTAGTTAAATATTGGCAGTGTATTCACCAGATGGTGCAATGTTTGATGAGTTGGTCCAGTTTGTAAAGAGAAAAAAGTTGTTTTTTCTTTTTTAAATAAAAGGTTGCTATTTCTGTTTTTACATATTTTTCTTAGAACTATTAGTTATTAGGTACTTAAACAGTTTTAAATAAAATAAAAGTCACACACTGCACATTTAAATGACTTGGAAATAGAAATAAATAATACATGTTGATTATAATAATGACTTTTATAACATGTTTTCACAATAACGTCCATGTTTATAGTGTTGCTCTGAGTGCCACATGTGTGTCTGTTTCTCTGCAGGAAAACTAGGTCATGGAGACACTAACAGGGTCTACAAGCCCAAATTAGTAGAGGCCTTGCAAGGAATGTTCATTCGAAAAGTGTGCGCCGGTAGCCAGTCGTCTCTTGCCTTAACTTCTACGGGACAGGTAAGGCTCATAGCATTTGTGCAATCCTACAGACAGCTCAGTGATGTTATTTGAAGGTCAAGACTGAAGCTGTGGACTCATTCTCACCTATCGTTTGACTTTAGGTCTATGCCTGGGGCTGTGGGGCTTGTCTGGGCTGTGGTTCTTCTGAGGCAACAGCACTGAGACCTAAACTCATCGAGGAGTTGGCCACCACCAGGGTTGTGGATATCTCTATAGGAGACAGCCACTGCCTGGCTCTGTCACATGGTACACCCCACTTTCAACATTGTTCCTTTTGTTAAACAAGCTTCCTTAACCACTGAAGGAAAATTTTGCTTGGCTTTTGAGTTCTACTTTTGTATTTGCTGACTTGGTAAGATTTTGTGGGTCAAGTCAAGCAACAGCAAACAGACCAAATTTGTTTTAGATAATGAATCCATAGATCTTTTGCCACAGACATTGAAAGCTGGGTCTGCAAAAAAAATCGTCAACACTAAATAACATAAAAAGAAGTTGAAATAAATTACTGTTTAGGTTGTTGTCTGAAAAAGTCAGGTAGAGGTGCCCACACTGTTCCAAATTTCTGGTGTTTTCTCTTTTGTTATGTTCCTAGATTTCTCTAATGTAACACACAATGCAATCTCTTTTATCCAGATATGCACACTGTATATCAGTGGCTTGAGAGCTATCATATGTTGTTAACCTGAAAAAACAAGTTGGTACCGTTTTTAACAGCTGGTATGTCATCAGGATATTAAATGTGTAAGAAAAAGATTATAATAACACTTTTTTGTTGTATTTCTGCTTCACTCGGCGGGTACACCCACTTGTCAACAAGATAAGTCTATTATCCTCCATATTTCTAAGATCCATAAAAAATATATAAATGCAATATTATTGCGGTTTTCTATGTGACAGATGTTCACCCGTTACACGTCAAAACAACTGTTCAATCAGAGCATTTATTCAGATAGTGGTGCAAGTGGTGTAAATATGGCCAGTGGTTGGTTAGATGAAAGCCTACATTTGAATTTCCTATGGTAAAGTGGACTTTATACATGGCCATAACATAGTTATTGTACTTTGCGTGTCTTCCTGATTTCATGCACCCCTAATAAAAGTTGAGTCTATCTCAAATTTGATTTATTTGTCTTTTAATTAGCCTAATTGTTTAAAAAAAACTATATAAATATATATATATTTTTAGATAATGAAGTGTATGCATGGGGCAACAACTCCATGGGCCAGTGTGGACAGGGAAACTCGACCGGGCCCATCACTAAACCTAAGAAGGTTGTCGGCCTGGATGGAGTGGCTATTCAGCAGATCTCAGCTGGAACGTCCCACAGCCTGGCCTGGACAGCTCTGCCCAGAGACAGGTAAGCTCTGCAGCAGTACAATATACACAGTTTAAATGTTTTGTGTGGTATAGGTATAACCAGTGGCGCAAAAAGGGGGTATGCAGCATATGCGGCGCATAGGGGCGCAGCACCTTGGGTGGGGCGCCAATGGTACAAAAAAAAAAAAAAAACGTTTTATTTATTTATTTTTTTTTTTTTTTTTGTATTTCCTAAATGTAGCTTAGCTGCTGTTGTGTGTTTCTAAATCATTTCAGTATTTCCTCAATACTATAACATTTTATAGGACTAACAGGCTTCAATAGACGCCCTCATTAGATTCCATAAATAGAATTAATATAATATCACGAGTGGGCGTGGCGGGGGCGCCGTGAGCGCTGTGGCGAGCAGGTAACGTTATGTGTTAGTTGTCACAGTATGCACACAGTTGTCTTTAAAAGATGGATAAAACAAAAAAAAGAGGGAAAAGGAGATGGCAGGAGATGGTGTCAATCTATGGGACAGCTGATAAACAAGTGGATAGTGAAAAGCAACAGGTAGGACTTAAAGTGAGACGTCTGTGCTTGGAGGCTTGCAATATTCATGTTAACAGACTTAGCGTTAGAGTTTGCTAACACTGGGAATGCAGCAGCCAAATGGGGCTTAAATTAAGGCTAGCCTTATTTGCAAAACTGAGGTTACTGAGCTGAAAACTGGAAAATATAAGACATGCCATGATCAATAAATTACAAAAACGTGGAAAACAATATACATAGTGTCCCAATGTTGATTCGAACCTGGGTACACTAAATGTAAGGCCTACTGCTTTCCAACTGAGCTATCCAGTTGCTATGTGTAGGGGTAGTTAATATACAGATGGCTCATGATACAGGCTGGTATGAACTACAGACCGCTCTAGATTTTGTGGTAGCAAACATTTCGTAGCTAACATTTTTTTATTTTTTGGGGGGATGGGGGGGGGGGCGCCAAAATTGATGCTGCATACCCCTCCAGCACTGGGTAGTTGTGCCCCTGGGTATAACTGTGACTTTTGTATTATTAAGCACAGGGCTCTAGACATTTAGTAAATATACAAACCCAAATATCTATTTGAAATCTTCTTTACTTTTGATATGTATGATTTCACATGTCTTAAGTGCTAGTCACTTCATGCAGCAAAGTTTGTCCTCCCTTTGCATAAATACGAGGCTTGCGAGCCATCCAAATTTTCTCTCACTCTGTCTATAAACAGGCTAGAACCCTGCGTAGCCTTGTTCAAATATATTGTCTCACAGTTCTTTACAATGGGTGAATAACGCCTCTTTCATAAAAACTGGGTTACGTGGTGTAGTTTATGTCTAAACCTTATTTCTATCTATTTTTACCCTCATATTCCATACCATGTTCAGTCACCCATAAACAGCTTTTGTCACATGAAACCAAATGATTATTATCTGTGTGATACTCATCTACAGGCAAGTTGTTGCTTGGCATCGACCCTACTGTGTGGACTTAGAAGAGAGCACTTTCTCCCATCTACGTTCCTTCCTTGAGCACTACTGCGATGGTATCAACAGTGAAGTTCCCCCTCTTCCCTTCCCTTCATCCAGGTCAAAAACAATAAAACCTGTACACAAATGTTATGCAAATGACTACAACAAAGCTCACAGAACTGTGTTGTATTTGCAGGGAGCATCACAACTTCCTCAAGTTGTGCCTTCGACTTTTGTCCAATCACCTGGCCCTGGCCTTGGCTGGCGGTGTGGCCACTAGTATTTTGGGTCGACAGGCCAGGCCCCTCAGGAATCTGCTCTTTAGGCTCATGGACTCTTCTGTGCCAGATGAGATTCAAGAGGTATGAAAGTAGTGGGTTATTTAAAGGGGAACAAAAAACCAACACCTGGTAACACCCAGCGGAAACGGAGTGGAAGAGCTGAGGGCAATGCTGAGGGGGGGGGCAGAACCTGAGATTAGGCATAGGACTATATTAGAATTTTGTGTCACGGTTATCCTTGCCAGAATTATTGCAATTAACAATATTATTGTGATAATTATGAATTAATGCTTACAGTTTAGAAATATCACTAAAACATACTGGAATCACTTTACAGTACTTTTTGTGGTTAAACAACCCTTTTTAATGCACTTTGTTGAACAAAATAACATTAATTAAGCATGTTTAAGCACTTGGCCACTGGGCAACAAGCCAAAAAGATCTACCTGTTTTTTTTTTAAAGGGCTTTAATTATCAAAAATGTTCCTTGTTCTGGCCCTGCTGCATGATGCTCATGTTTAGCGCATCTGTCACACAGCGTTTCTTCTGAATCAACACAACCTTGATGCAAATTAAGCTGCTTTGCTAACTATTATTCAACAAACTTTCGCCTACAGCCCTGTTCTCTGCTGGACACAGACTGAAGTTTAATTTCAGCACGAGTTAAGCAAAGCCTTTGCTCTTCAGTCGCACTGAACAGTGCAAGCTACAGCAACGGGGAAAAAAGAGAAGGCAAAAAACGAGCTGGACAGCACAATGCATCATTTGAATATCTATTTCTATCACCAATGTGATTATAGTCTTAAGGCATAAACATCCCACTCTGGACAGACTTTAGCTTCAGCTACGTCAACAGGCTCTTGATAATTGCGACGTTTAGAGAAAACTAAGGACTGCCCCAAACAAGCGGACAACTGTTAATGTGGAGCCAACTGATGAATGAGCTTAAGAACACGATTATAATTTGTTTAACAAATGTCCAAATGGCATTGTGGTGAGGAAAAAGTAAAACAAACAGCCTGCGATTATCTCGAACAAGTTTCCAGATAATAAAAAATTGCTACGATCAATTAATCTTTACTGTTTTCATCGTGATCAGCGAATTATTGTACATTGTCCCACCCCTACCTGAGACCCACAGTGACAGATTAATTGTCAACTGTCAATTGACGCAAATATCTTTGCGACTGAGCAGTGCCTTTTTTGCCCCT
Organism: Perccottus glenii; assembly: GCA_024416835.2. Taxonomy (NCBI): domain Eukaryota; kingdom Metazoa; phylum Chordata; class Actinopteri; order Gobiiformes; family Odontobutidae; genus Perccottus; species Perccottus glenii. The sequence goes on from CM044548.2 coordinate 26,816,820, forward strand.
TTTCACCTGAACTGGAGGGTGTTGGTTTATTGTGGACACCGGGACTGGGCCAGATTAATTCAAATACAAGACTTGTTAAAAAATAAAAAGAAGCTAATTCCTAAATGCTAATATACCTGATTTGCTCAGTAATTATTGAGTTATTAATAAAAATCAGCTGTAACAAACCTACTTTGAGTGAAAAACACAACAAACTAAGAACAACACTGTCTTAACTCGGTAATTATGCTTTCTTAAAACACTTTAACTACAATAAACTTTTTGCAACATGAACAGAGCAAAATAAAACCAACAGTAGCCAGAGGCAGCATGTCCCAAAATATGTCTTTGTTGATCTAAAAAAGGGGTCCATCTCTAAACACTGCTCTTTATTTTTCTCATCGGTTTCTTTGTGAGTCGGTCAGTCACTGCAGTGAGATAGTTCAGACAGTTCATAACAGACAGTGACCGCCCCCTAGTGGGCGTGAGCATGTAGGGGCTGAACAAAGGTGTGAGGAACTGCTTCAAATGTGTGTGATGCTCGAGATGACGCTAGACAAAACCAACTGAAAAATCCCCCCGCTGTAGCCATCTTTCAACCTGAGGAGGGAAGCATGCACCATATATTGTGAAATTAAAACAGTCTTTACAAATTTGTCAAAAATAGTTCTAAATATAATGAATTGTATTACTTAAGCCCCTTTTATACAGATCATCAGCTAAAGAGTTGTTTTAGCGTTTAGTTACCCTTTAACAATACAATGGGCTTACATTTATATATTGCCATTAGTGTTGTCAAAAATATCGATATTTTGATAAATATTGATACTGAAATATCTCAAACAATACGATACTCATTTCCCGAAGTATCGATACCAGCTGAGCTTTGGATTTTACTTGAAAATATAAGAGTTTTTTTTTTACTCGCACTATTGGTTTCTGAATGTATGACAATCTGAGAGGCCTTTGAATAATAATATTGTGACAGTTGTTTTCCCTTCGGTATCGAAAATGGTATCAAATATCAACATTTTTGAAGGTATCGTATCGAAGTTAGAAATTCCAGTATCGTGACAACACTAATTGCCATATACCATGCCATATTTATCGTAACCGCAAAGAGACAGAAATGTTCCACAATATTTAAAAACATACATTAGCCAGTTTTGGAGCTCTCACCTTCTCTCTTTCTAAACCTTAAAAACAAAGGGGTGTGTGTTATGACGATATTAGATTGTGTCTTGCTAATTTAGAATTAAAAGGAAGAAACAAATAAAAATAATGTCTAAAGCAATCTGAAACTGTTCAAAGCTGAATTACTAAATGTAATTTCTGCTATATTTTACAGAATTAATATTCAAGTTCAACATGAAACAAAATATTATAAACAAGTAGTAACAGGAGTAAAACAGTTTTTAGACATGGCAGCACCATTCTGTCATCATGGCATATAGGTTGCCAGATAAACCGGTGTAGTTGTTGTTTTTTGTGATTGCTGGAACAAAACGCTAAAGCATCTCTGTCCTCTCAGGCTGTGATTGAGACTCTCTCTGTGGGAGCAACAATGCTGCTGCCACCGCTTCGAGAGAGAATGGAGCTTCTTCACACTTTATTGCCACAGGGCCCTGACAGATGGGAGAGCCTTTCTAAAGGACAGGTATACAATCCTAATAGATTACTTTTGTTTCTTTGTTCAAGACACAGTTACATTTATGGGTATCAAAAACCTTTATTTAAATTTGAGTAACTAACTCAGTAGTAAATGTGTGCCAGCTCAAAGCAAAGTCTATCATTATTTGTTTGTTTGTTTTACAGAGGATGCAACTGGACATTATCCTGACCAGTCTGCAGGACCACACCCACGTTGCTTCTCTCCTGGGCTATAGCTCTCCCGCTGACGGCCCTGAGCTGCTCACTGCCACATCAGGATTTACGTCGTCATCCCCAGACCCCAACTATAGTAGCCCTGGCAGCCACCCTGACACGCACCTGGCAGAGATCCTTATGAAGACGCTGCTGAGGAATCTGGGCTTTTATACTGTAGGTTGAAAATCTTAACCCTGTAATAGTGTGAAAAGTATTTATTGGTTTTGATTAGTAGTGGCTTTGAAGTAACACTATGTAACCTTTTTTCCCAGAAAATGCAGAACCACAAATCATAACAAATGTAGCTGAGAAGTAATTTTAATAATTCCCTGACAGGATAATGGAAGAATATCCCTTTTATTACAGACAGTGCACCAGACTCACCAGATACTATGTTAACTCTGAGTGACAGGGCATGCTACCATCTAATCAGAATTAAAAATATATTTTATAAGAGCAACTCTACACATATTGTCATATGACATATACAGTGGGGATTGAAAGTTTGGGCACCCCAGGTAAAAAAATGTATTAATGTGCATAAAGACGCCAAGAAAAGATGGAAAAATCTCCAAAAGGCATCAAATGACAGATTAGACACCCTTATAAGTAAAAAAAAGTTCGATTTTATTTCCATCATTTACACTCATTCAAAATTGGTTTAGTTTGGTCTGGACTGAGACCAAACAGCTGTTTAATCTGAACCACGGCCAAACGGGAAGGTCTGTACCAAACGCTGCAGGTGTGAAAGTTCTCTAAATCAGTGGTTGTATGTTGCATAGTGGGGCTAACCTTGCGCTACAGCTGGATTATCACGCAATTTGGAAAATGACAAACTCACAAAAATCCATCCAAGCAAAGTACTCACATTCAAACCCATGCCTTAATGGCCTCTTGTGACCATTTAGGTGGCAGCTCTGACAGGTCTGGGTGCGTTTTAGGTTTAAAGATGTAGTAACCGTTAGTTACCATTACCAACGTAAACGACATGGTGCTGGTCTGATTGGATAAAACTGTGGTTGATAACTCCAATTACCGACCAAATAGACATTTAAAGTACTTGACCTTTTGCAAACACCTTTAACAGCCCTACCAAATGATACAGTGGAGCAGTTCTATCTGGCAGTCAGACAACTGATCTCCAAGTCATATGACCATCAATGCTTGCAACAAATGTCAGATAATGTCCAAAGTTTGTTACAATAGAAAAGATTCCTGCTGTGAAAAATATTAAACAGTAAGAAGTAGCTACAGAAAAGTGAATATTGCCCTTGCATCTCTCTTAGTCATCCAATATAATCCATTGTAATTATAAGCTTTTACCTTTTTTCTTTTGGCACAGCCGTGGCCTGTTCCTGTGCAGTGTTTTCTAAAGGTCTCTTTGTATTGATTTTGAGTCACTGAGGCTGTGTGTCATTACCTTGGGAGAACAACTAATGATGATTACACACTCAGTGAGGCTCAGTTATATAAAATGTGAGAAAAGTACATTAAAATGAAGCAGTAGCCGGGTCACTGCAGTTTATGTAAGAAAGAAGCATTTAGTCTAAAGCAATTATTGGTAATCCAATTGGAGCTTTTTAATTGCGTCTGTTCACCAAGCTGTGGATGGGTTTCCTCTTAGCAAACAAATGGAAAGCAGAGGTAGAATTAGCATAGGATTTTCACAACAGACTTGAATGTATAAAAACTTTAAACACACTTTTACAAAAGCCAAGGTTTCTGCTTAGGCAGTGTAACTAATTGAGTTCTAATGTGAAGTGGTGGGCAGTTTCGGTGTAGCCACCGAGGATGCTCCGTCACCTCTGGTTGTGAGTCTCGACCGCGGGACCGTCAGGAGCAGACCTCATGGCTCTGGATGTAGTATGAGATTGTAAAAGCTGTAAGAGATACACTGATAATATAATTACACAAAGTTAGTTTTGGGTTTATCTATTTATTTCTGTTGTTGGTTAAAACCTTTTTATGGCATGTAACTGTATGTTGTGCTGTTTAATTTTTCTTCTCCCCTTTTTTTTTTTTCCTTATGGGAACAGCTTGGTCCGGAAACTTTGCTAGCACACATTAATGACTACAAAAACAGTAGCTACCTTTACAATTAGCTTAAGAAGTCTAAATAAGGCAGTGAGCCATGAGCACCCACAGACAACAGAGACTTTAACAACTGCATTAAAACCAACTTCTTTTTCCCCTCAATTTGCTCAAACGTCTACAAAGTGAAGCTGACACTAAATCTATAACTAACTGCATCTTGTCCCCAGTAAAGTTGCTAGAGACTTTGCCTGTAAAATTAACTCAATAACTTCTACCAGTTACACTTGTCAGCATTTGTTTTGTCTTTGTCTTATTTCTTTAAGGACCAGGCATTCGGCGAACTGGAAAAAAACAGTGATAAACTGCTACAAGGCACCTCCTCTTCCGACAGCAGCCAACCAGCTCACCTCCACCAACTCCTCTGCTCTTTACAAAAGCAGCTACTTGCATACTGCCACATTAACTCGGTTACTGAGGTATGACGGTCCTGCACTTACCAAATCATTTTAGTTTAGACTTCTAGACTTTGTTTTGGTAATCTTTCATGTCCGATATAACTTTTTTAATGTTTGTTACACAGAACTCCAGCAGCGTGGCTCTACTTCACAAGCACCTGCAGCTCCTGTTGCCCCATGCCACAGACATCTTCTCTCGCTCAGCCACTTTGATTAAAGAAAGCCCCTGGAACGGCAGCATTCGAGAGAAGCTGCAAGGTAAGTGCTTTCAGCTCTTTTTGCTTATTTCTTGTTCTGGAGCTTTAAAATTCAAACCCTGTTAAAATAAAATGAGTTGGGTTAGACCTTTGGACAGGGGCTGCACAATTTATTGCACTGTGGGATTATTATAGGGGATAAGCCAAAGGCACTTATTTTAGCTATCAAAAAATCAACAATCCTTACAGTCCTGCTCACCATTATTGGCACCCGTGAAGTTTATGTACATATTGTGGAATATCTACTGAAGGAAATGTATCAAATTAACCAACATATTACTACAGATAGCTTGTGTTTGACAAAAAACAGTAAATGATAAATAACATTTAAAAAAATAAACATGAGGAAAACAGAGAAAACCATAATGCTTGCCTTGTCAGTGGTATTGGCACCCTTTGCTGCAAATCAGTATGGAAACTCAATTTGGCTCACCTGTTGCAGATCTCAAATGAGGATCACCTGTGATGAATTGCCTCCACCCATGTGACCCGAATTAGCCAATAAATGAACATTTTGGTTTTATAAAAAGCCACCTGTTATTCCCTCTTCATGTGTGACAATGGTAAAGACAAAGGAGCTGTCTGAGGACACCAGAAATGCTATTATTTGCAAGCACAAGACCTCCAAAGGGTATAAGGCCATCTCCAAAGACCTTGGCATCCCTGTTTCAACGGTGCGTAATGTTATTAAGAAGTTTTCCAGGCATGGAACTGTCAAGAACCTCCCTGGACGTGGGGGGAAGAGAAAAATTGATGACAGAAGTCTTCGAAGGTTGGTACGAATGGTGGAAAAAACACCCCGTCAAACATCTAAAGACCTGAAGACCAACCTGGAGCAGTCTGGTGTAACTGTTTCAACAAGTACCATACGCTGCACACTAAACAAAGCGGGGCTTTATGGGCGGAGGCCAAGGAAGACCCCATTGCTAAAGAAAAGGCATAAAAAGGAACGATTGATCTTCGCGAAAGAGAACCTGGACAAACCTCAAGCCTTCTGGGACAATGTTTTATGGACAGATGAAACAAAAGTGGAGCTTTTTGGTCCTGCACACAAACAGTATGTTTACAGACGGCGCAATGAAGAATTTAAGGAAAAGAACACCATACCAACAGTCAAGCACGGTGGAGGATCCATAATGCTTTGGGGCTGCTTTGCTGCATCTGGTACTGGAGGCCTTGACCGTATCAAAGGCATCATGAAATCAGAAGATTATCAAGCAATTCTAGAGTGAAATGTCTTGCCCAGTGTAAGGAAATTTGGTTTGAGGCGAAGATCATGGGTCCTCCAGCAAGATAAAGACCCAAAGCACACCTCCAAAAGCCCGCGGGAATGGTTGAAAGAGAAAAGATTTACTGTTTTAAAATGGCCAGCAATGAGTCCTGATCTCAATCCATTTGAAAATCTTTGGGGGGAGCTGAAAACTGCCATTGGAGAAAGGAACCCTGCAAATGTTCAAGAGCTTGAGCATATTGCAAAGGAAGTGTGGGAGAAAATGCCACCCGAGAAGTGCAAGAAGCTTATCAATGGATATAAGAAACGTTTGGAGGCTGTCATCGCTGCCAAAGGGTGTGCAACCAAATATTAAGGAGGGGTGCCAATATTAGTGCACAGGCTGGTTTGCTGTTTTTTCTTTATAATTACAATATCTATGTTGAAATAACAATTGTCTTTGTCCAAATTACTTTGGACCTCCAATTAAAAGATCCTGCTGATATAAATTTGGTACATTTCCATTTATTTCTGAAGACATTCACTCAGTTATGCAAAACATGAAGGGGTGCCAATAATGGTGAGCAGGACTGTATATCTGAATTGCTTGCTCATGTGTAAAGAAATAAAATAAAATTAAAGCCGCAAGCGGCGATAAAGGCCCTCGCCTCCCTTGAGACCGCGGGGACACATATATTCGGAGGATTGCATGTCGTGCTTTAAAGCAAATTTGGAGCTGTTTAGATGAAAACCCTTTAGCACAAAGTGTACGATTTAGGTGGTCATGTATTCCACCCAACATAGATTTTCTGTTGAGTTTACGGTATGGCTGTAATAAACTTTTCTGTTTGCCCTAAGGTGTCCTATGGATGTACCAAGTTTTGTATTTCTACATTGGAAAAATTTACTTTCATTTTCCATAGAACCAATTATTTTGACTTTTCTATGGGTCGCCATTGAGTCATTTTTCCTATTTTTTTTTCAGGGACTTCAAATACATACATTTTTGCCGGGCTTGAAGTCTGGGACCAATAAAAATGACTTTTAGTTGTTGGTTTACTGGGTCAAATTGAGAATCATTTTGCAAAAATTATAATAAAAAAATATATACCGAATTATAATAAAGAAAAATATAACTCGAGCAAAAAAGTCTAGAAAAACACTTGTCTCTTTTACATACATGTGTTTAGCTCATTTTGCCCAAGTTTGGTGTCTGTGGAATGAAGCAGCTATTTTTGTTGTTTTTTAAAAGAGGTGTATTCTAAGTCGGACCAAATTTTCAATTCAAAATGGCCGCCTTCCCGTGTGTGATAGGGTGTGGTCCCCATTGGCTTTTTTGTTCATAAGCCCATGGTGGATATGTGTACCAAGTTTCATTTGCCTACAACAAACTAAAAATTTCACTTCCCATTGACTTTTCCACATATTTGGAACGTTGCTATGGCAACACATTTATAGATAGGGGGTGGTTGTCATTGGCTTTTATGCTCGTCATGACATAAGAGATGTGTGTACCAAATTTCATGTTTCTATGACAAACTAAATTCTTGGGTCCCATTATAAGTTTGTAGGGGCTGGAGAGCCATTTCTAAAGATAACCCTTTTATTTACATATCTTTGTGTTCAGGTCATGAATGTGCACAAACGCCTTTTTGGTTCCAACTCGATCCGAGAAGGCGTTTGAGAGTTAAGAGACGTTTTATTTTCACAAAAATGGCCACCTCGTTACAGGCTTGCTACACCCATACCCGATAAGATATCAACAACAAAGTCACAAATTTGGTTGGCACACGTGTCTAGATGATACTCACCAAATTTGGGGCCATTTAAATTAAAACACAATGATTTGCATCTTCTTGCGCAAGGGGTGCGATTTTAGTGGCCATGCGTTTCACCCCACATGGCGGACTTCCTGTTTAGTTTAGGGTGTGGCTGTCATAGACTTTTCTGTTTGCCCTGAGGTGTCCTATTCATAGACATATATAAAGGCTAGATGGCTTACCGGCGCTGAGAGCCAATGGGACCCGACGACGTCACACGGCGGCCATCTTAGGACGGGACCGCTCGTCCAGTTATAACATTAAAGTCTATTGTGCATGTAGTGCTGAAATAACTATATTTTGCTCAATTTTCAACCGATTTTCAAACGGCTTGGTGTGTCATAAACGTCAGGGATGCGGCTATTTAACTGCATACTTGTAAAAAATTATAGCCACGGAGTTTATTAAGCACAAATCATAGCCACGTTAATAAGGTTTGTAATACACCAAACCGTTTGTAAATCCGTCAAGAATTCAGCAAGTTACGAGCATTTTAGTTGGCGTATGTCACTCACCTTCCATCCACAGCAGCAGGGAGCAGCACTATGGCAGCACTGACCTAAGATGGCCGCCAAGTGATGATACAGCTGACTCCGCCTTGAGCCATCTAGCCTTTATATATGTCTATGGTCCTATTGATGTACTAAGTTTCATTTTTCTACGTTGGAAAAAAGTTACTTTCACTTTCCATAGGCCCAATGTATTTTGACTTTTCTAGGGGTCGCCACTGAGTCATTTTTCTTTTTTTTTTTCGGGACTTCAAATACATATATTTTTCGCCGGGCTTGAAGTCTGGGACCAATAAAAATGACTTTTAGTTGTTGGTTTACTGGGTCAAATTGAGAATCATTTTGCAAAAATTATAATAAAAAAATATATACCGAATTATAATAAAAAAAAATATAACTCGAGCAAAAAAGTCTAGAAAAACACTTGTCTCTTTTACATACATGTGTTTAGCTCATTTTGCCCAAGTTTGGTGTCTGTGGAATGAAGCAGCTATTTTTGTTGTTTTTAAAAAGAGGTGTATTCTAAGTCGGACCAAATTTTCAATTCAAAATGGCCGCCTTCCCGTGTGTGATAAGGTGTGGTCCCCATTGGCTTTTTTGTTCATAAGCCCATGGTGGATATGTGTACCAAGTTTCATTTGCCTACAACAAACTAAAAATTTCACTTCCCATTGACTTTTTTCACATTTTTGGGACGTTGCTATGGCAACACATTTATAGATAGGGGGTGGTTGTCATTGGCTTTTATGCTCGTCATGACATAAGAGATGTGTGTACCAAATTTTATGTCTCTATGACAAACTAAATTCTTGGGTCCCATTATAAGTTTGTAGGGGGCGCTGGAGAGCCATTTCTAAAGATAACCCTTTTATTTACATATTTTTGTGTTCAGGTCATGAATGTGCACAAACGCCTTTTTGGTTCCAACTCGATCCGAGAAGGCGTTTGAGAGTTAAGAGACGTTTTATTTTCACAAAAATGGCCACCTCGTTACAGGCTTGCCACACCCATACCCGATAAGATATCAACAACAAAGTCACAACTTTGGTTGGCACACGTGTCTAGATGATACTCACCAAATTTGGGGCCATTTAGATTAAAACACAATGATTTGCATCTTTCTGCGCAAGTGCGATTTTAGTGGCAGCGCGTTTCACCCACATGGCGGACTTCCTGTTGAGTTTAGGGTGTGGCTGTCATTGACTTTTCTGTTTGCCCTGAGGTGTGCTATGGATATACCAAGTTTCATTTTTCTGTGTTGAAAAAAACTTACTTTCACTTTCCATAGGCCCAATGTATTTTGATTTCTTAGGGGTCGCCACTGAGTCATTTTTCGTTTTTTTTTGACTTCAAAAACATACCATTTTTGCCGAGCTTGAAGTCTGGGACCAATAAAAATGACTTTTGTGCGCTCACTGGGTCAAATTTAGGATCATTTGTTCACAATAAAGATAAAAAAAAAAAAAAAAAAAAAAATCCGAGCAAAAACAATAGGCCCTCCCGGCCATCACCGGCTCGGGCCTAATTAAGTGGCACCAGTGAAAACAGTTCAAGTTAGTCTGGAAGTTGTATTTCTTTGATCCAAATCAACTTTTACAACTTTACCAAAAGGGACAATAAAATATCGATATATCAATAAAATAAAAAGTAAAATAATAAAATAAAAGTTATGTTTGAATCTAAGCATTCATCATGCTGTAGTTTTGCATACTGCACATTTTACTAATATTGTGGAGTCTTATATTTTATGCCAAAGTTGTGTTATATGTATAACCCTTAAATGTGTCCTTGCCACTTCCAGATGTGATCTACGTGTCGGCAGCTGGAAGCATGCTGTGCCAAATTATCAACTCTCTGCTCCTTCTTCCTGTGTCTGTGGCCAAGCCTCTGCTCAGTCACTTGTTAGACCTGCTGCCTCCGTTGGATCGTCTCAACAGACTGTTGCCTGCAGCCTCTCCTCTGGAGGACCAGGAGCTGCAGTGGCCTCTTCATGGTAGCTCTACTTTGTATTCGTATCACAAAGGGCTGTCAACACTTGATTGACTTTGATTATCCAAATCAGCGCAGTATGTAATTGCTGCATTCCTTCCCCTAGGTCAAAGTCAACACGGTGTCTCCCATTTGCCTTTTTTTGCCCCCTGGTTTTCCATCACTTGCACCCTCTCCTCTTGTCTTAGTCCAGAGGAGAGGAGTATGGGTATGCACTTTATATGTGTATATGCACTTTTGTTACTCATAACATTCACCAGAGATGTCCTACAGCCTAATGTGTGGACGGGAACTTACTCCTATGTTGTGAGTTTGACTCCAGTGTAGGAAAGTTCTCGCTCCTCAACAGTGTTAAAAGCTTTGGGACAAAGTGGCAAAGGTGGCACATGGAGAATAAAGGGAGACAAATAAGAGTAATGACATGAACTTACTGCATGTAGTGGCGCAGTGGCTCAGTGGTAGAGCAGTCGTCCTATAACCAGATGGTTGGCAGGTCAATTCCTGCTCTCCCCTGTTCATATTGTTGTTCTGTCCTTGGGCAAACACAACCAACCTTGCCTCCAGTGTCTGTAGCACTGGTGTATGAATGTGTGTGACTGTAGAGGTGTGTTTGGTGGTGGTCGGAGAAGGCTGTGAGTGCTGTTTGTATGGCAGCCCCTCCTCTCTATCTGCCCCAGGTGTGAATGTGTGTTTAACCAAATGTGTCTTCCAAACTTTTTGAGCCACGGCACACATTTTACATTAGAAAAGTCACAAGGTACACCACCGAACAAAAATGGCACAAAGATTTACTTAAATATAATGAAAATCTAGTCTCAATTTACTCAGTTTACTGAAACCTGAGCCTGTTCAGTTGAACACAAAGTTAAGTTTCTTACAGGAATTGAAGAAAGACACACAAAGATCTTAGTCAACAGCTCTGAGTCTCTTTTTTTCGTCATAATAGCTGTCATGCTTGAAAAGCCCACCTTGCATAGATAGGTTGTGGAGAAAGGGAGCAGAACTTAAACAGTTTGGCTCGGTTGGTTCCCCAGTATAAGTAAATCTAAAGGCAAGATAACTTTCATTGTATTGTATTGAGCTTAACTTTTTGCCATCTTTCTGCCACTACTCAGGCTAGAGCCTTTATCTGGGTCAGAAGTTTCTCCAGGACCCAGGTCAGATGGACTACTTTTTCTTTTCAAATATTTTTCCATCGCCATTACCTTCAATGGATAACCTGCGGCATTGTCTCACTTGCAGCCTGACTATGTACCTTCGTATTTAGCGATACTGTCCTGTAGTGGAAGAGCATGTAAAATGTTCTGCCTGTCACTCGCCGCTCGCTTTGAGTACCAATCAGGTGAAATTGAATAATTTTCCATGGCACACTTGATGATCTCTCACGGCACACTGGTTGAAAAACATTGTACTCTAGTACTTTATTACCATGGTCTACCATGGACCTTTACAAATGTAAAGCCCTTTAGAATTAAGCTGTTAGACATTGCTTTATTATGAAATGAACATAGAAAGACAGGTTGAAAACGAGTTACAAATGTGATTCTATGAATCCCAGATGACCGCCAGGGGCGGTGCATTAAGCACTGAATGATCATCTGATCATCTTTGAATCTAATATCATCAAATTCACTTGCGATCTCCCGGTGACCCACGTGGGGCTATATAATCACGTGATACTGGAAGCTCAGTCCCGGTAAGTACAAGGATTACCGGGACTGAAGGGAGACACCGTCTCCCAAGTACAAGGATTCTGAGGGACTGACTACCCTGGTGGTCATCCGCCTGGGTAATCGTACCCACCACCCAGTGCGCCAGGCATTGTTCAGACAACTCCTGTATCAAAGCGGGCCAGCTGTAGGGGCTGAATGCCCGACGCCCCGGATGCTACCTTGGGAACAAAAGAGGCGTCCGGCCAAAGAATAACCCCCGACTTGTCCGAATTCCACCAGCAGCAGGACTCATGCAGACAGCGCCTGTAGTTTCCCAACACGTTTGGAGGAAACCAATGCCAATAAAAATGCAGTCTTCATAGACACCCATTTAATGCCTACCTCTGACAAGGGCTCAAACAGCGATGACTTTAGGGCATCGAACACCATGGTCAGGTCCCATTAAGGCACCTCTTCAAAAATAAGGAAACATGCTTATTACTGACAGTACCGCCATCAACATTGTCGACATGAAATTTCTGCCACATATACCTTCAGGGTAGATGGCGACCACCACCTCTGGGTGAAGCTTCCATTCCCCCGTTAACACTTTATGCCATATTAGATGGTCCGCCACCCGGTTCAGCACCTCGGGAATATGGACTCCAGTGGTGTTCAGAAATCGTGAAACTTTGCATCCTTCATGTCGATTGTTGTAAACCATTCGCCCCTGTGAAAGCACCTGGAGCATCTCCCACATGTGGAACGATATAGTCCGTAAAAACCCATTCAGACCTCGTAGGTCGAGGACCGGACGTAGGTCGCCTGCCTTTTTTGGCACTAGGAAATATCTCAAACAAAACCACCCAGATCCCGCAGGGAGTCTACAGGAACTATTTGTCTATTTGTTCAGCAGTGTGGAGATCTCCTGGAGTGTACTGACCCTTGCTGGGTCTCGAATCATCCTGACCTGTCATCCTGACCTGGCCAGAAACTGGAGGCCGAAGTTGGAATTGTAGTTGATATCCCCGTGACAAGGTGGTCAGCACCCAGATGTCAGATCAGTAGGTGAGCGTCCGACCGCCTGGAAAACGGACAGATCTTGTAATTGGTCGTTTGGGGCACAGCAAAAGAGCCTGAAGTGGCAGAACCAGGCCGTAAGGATGTAGCAGGAGGGCCAGCCACAGCTTGGGCAAGCGTCTGTCTGTGAAGGCTAGCTAACTGCTGTCGTGTGTCAGAAGCCTGGGCCGTGCGATGTAGGGCCTCAATCGCAGCCGTACCAAAGAGCTCCCCCAGGGCAATAGGTAAGGTAGGGTCCTTCTGCAGGTCTCAGTTAGTGGTGATTGTGCCAGCCAAACCTGCCAACGAGCCTGCGTCAATTGTAAATGCATACACCCAAGCTCCCTTGACATGAAAGCGAAGGTCTGCAGAGAAGTATCCACTAGTTCCTGGGTAGGCATATAGACCCCAGTGGCCTTCCGGGAAGACTCAAGGCCCAGCAATAAATGGGACAGTGAATTCCCCATACGTCCCATACGCGACCCCGCATCATACGCTCTACACAGCAAGTCATCAGTGACCCGGCACTACGGTTGCGGGCACCTAGCATTTGGTCGCATGGCTTTGACCGAAACAACAATTAGAGAGGCCACAGCTGGCTTCACCGAAGGCATATGACCCAGATCAAATTTAGGGGCATCCTGCATTGAGGCTAGAGTCCTACCATCGGACATAGGCCGTGAAAATGCCTTAACCTCCGCACAGCACGCATGAAGCTCTTAAACATAGTATGTTTGAAAGGCTAAGGTTAAAAAGATATGTCAGGGGTTCAGTTATAAATTCCTTTGACATTTTAAGAAAAAAAGAATCAAGATCAAGATTGTCTGGACCTGCAGATTTTGCCTCAGTAACTGGCCTGAAAACAAACGAGCCAATTGAGGAAGGTAATGGAGGGGGCGATAAATGCCTTTTTACTTGTTACTGTGATGAAAGCGAAGGTTTAGTTAATGATATCATTGAGGCTCTTGATTGTAAAAAGTTCTGTACAATGCTGTTTATTGACTTGTCCCCCCCCCACTGCGAGTCGAGTATGTGAGCGGAGTGGAGCGGCGGCAATTTCCCCTCCACGCTCTATGCATTCAAGAATCACTCCGCTCCAGCTCTGGGTTTACCATCTCCCGCTCCTATGCATTCAAGAATCACTCCGCTCCAGCTCCAGCTCTGGGTTTACCATCTCCCGCTCCCTGCTCCACTCCTCGCACACTGATATCAGAAACACTGCTCCATCTTCGCTCCGAGGAAATTTGCGGCTAACTGCTAAAGTAGTGATCCATCTGTATCAAGCTGGTTGTTAACCGTGTGAGTTCTGAACACTGCACTATGCTTATTTAAACCTTTTCGTCTCTACACATATGAGGCTACATATTTCTCATGTCTGTAAGGCAAACCTGCTGAGTTTCAGTTTATTTGAGACGTGCTCCAGTTCATAAGCAATGAAAGCGATCGCTTCCGCGACCTCATAGTCTACTTATTTGGTTCTTATTTATTAAATACATGCAATTGGCCGAAGAAACCTTTATTAAAATTAAGAGACAATTTGTACAAAATGAAAGAAAGTCTTTTTACAAAACAAAACTTAATATTAAACTAAATATAACCCCCCCCAAAAATCATGTGCGGTGATGACCTCACACCGTGGTAGGCATCTCATTATTGCGGTGATGCGGTTATCGTCACACCCCTATTGATCATGTCACCTTGTTGAATCGGCTTCATAAAATTGGTCTGTCTGACACTGCTGTTGGCTGGTTTTCTAACTCTGTGTGTACACCTAGTTGGCATGTCTTCCTCCTTTCTTTCAGTGACTAAAGGAGTACCCCAATAATAATCTTTGTCAAAATGTGTTAAATGCCTTTTTTCACTTTTATGCTGATGACACAGTTATCTATTGTTCCTCTCCACAAGCCTTTGATTTTTCTGTTTGATGCTGTTCGGTCTCATCTAAATCAGCTAAAGCTAGTGTTAAATGCAGAACAAATATAAAGTTATGGTCTTCTCAAATAGAAGACGGCTACCCTCTCAGCTCCCTAAAATAAAAACAGCTGAAGGAAAAGAAAAAGCCAGACTCCCTCTGGCCCCTGGCTGCGCCTAGAAATGAGGGTGCAGAGTGGTTAGCACTCCTGCCTCACAGCAAGAAGGTCGTGAGTTCAAAACCCGGCCGACTCAAACATTCCCGGCTGACTCCGATCTTTCTGTGAGGAGTCTGCACATCCTCCACGTGTTACCGTGGGTTCTCTCCGGGTACTCCGGCTTCCTCCCACATGCCTGTGTAGGTTAATTGGCAAATCTAAAGTGTCCCTAGTGAATGAATGTGAGTAAGAGGACCCGCTCGAAAATGAGATGATTCATCTCAAGGGATTAATCCTCACAAAAAAATTTGAATGAATGAATAAATAAATAAATCCTGTCCATAAAGATAATGCACAGGGCCGGTGACAAAGGGCAGCCCTGCCAGAGTCCAACATGCACCAGGAACAGATCTGACTTACTGCCGGCAATGCAATCCAAGCTCCTACTCAGGTTGTACAGGGACCGGACAGCCCTTAGCAAAGGGTGCCACGAGGGAGACAGAAGAATGCCTTCTCCAGATCCACAAAGCACATGTGGACTGGTTGGGCAAACTCCCTTAAACCCTCCAGCATCCTGGAGAGAGGGTATAGAGCTGGTCCAGTGTTCCACGACCGGGACGAAAACCGCACTGTTCCTACTGAATCCAGGGTTCAACTATCGGCTGCATTCTCCTCTCCAGTACCCTGGCATAGACTTTCCCGGGGAGGCTAATGAGTGTGATTCCTCTGTAGTTGGAAGACACCCTCCGGTCCCCCTTCTTGAAAAGAGGGACCACCCCGGTCTGCCAGTCTAGAGGTACTGTCCCCAAACGACACGTGATATTGCAGAGGCGTGTCAGCCAAGACAGCCCCACAACATCCAGAGACTTGAGGTACTCAGGGCATATCTCATCCACCCCTGCCACCGAGGAGCATCCCAACTACCTCAGTGACTTCAGCTTGAATGATGGACGAGTCCACCTTTGAGCCCTCGGCCTCTGCTTCCTTAGTGGAAGACGTGCCCGTGGGGTTGAGGAGATCCTCGAAGTATTCCTTCCACCGTCCAACAGTCTCCTTCTTCAGCTTGGTGGCATCCCTTACTTCCGGTGTCCACTACCGGGTTCGGGGGTTGCCGCCAAGACGGGCACGGGAGACTTTTGAGAACATGGTCCACTCGGATTCAATGTCTCCAGAGAGGCTGGAGACATTGAATCCGAGTGGACCATGTGGAAGCTCTGCTGGAGGTGAGAGTTGAAGATCTTTCTGACAGGGGACTCGGCCAAACGTTCCCAACAGAACCTCACAGTTTGTTTGGGTCTGCCAACTCTGTCCAGCCTTTCTCCCCCTTATGGTCTCTCACGGGGATAGTGAGAACCCTATCCCTGACCCGAAGGCGCAGGGAAGCGACCCTCTCGTTCACCGAGATGAACTCCAACACAGCTGAGCTGGGGGGCTATGAGCTAGCCCACACCTGCCCACCGCCTATCACCGCAGGCAACTCCAGAGTAGTGGAGAGTCCAGCCTCTCTCTCGAGTTGGGTTCCAGAGCTGTGCGTGGAGGTGAGCCTGGCTCCAGGGTGGGGCCCAGTTGCACCATACCGGGCAACGTAACGGTCCTTGATTTTATATTTACCATAAAGGGTTTTTTAGTTTGAACCCAGTCAAGTAAATGACATGTCAAGGCTAAAAAACAGCTTGTCCTATCCAAACTGTAGACTAATCAGTGCCCTAAAATAACAAGCATTTAATATACTGATGACCTATAAATGGGAAACAATCTGAATAGAAGTTTTGGACAGTTGTGACTCTCCAAATAACATAAAACACTTTGACATGGCAGTTCTTTTCTAAAATGTTGTCCTTCCTTCAGGTACCTCTGAATTTGCAGAGCCAGCTTTAGGGATGAATCAGATGGCCCTGTCCTGGGTGTGGCTGGTGGACCTGGAAAGGACTGTAGCTCTGCTTGTGGGCCGTTGTCTAGGTGGGATGCTTCAGGGAGCCCCCACCTCTCTAGAGGAACAGGACACTGCTTATTGGATGAAAACCCCCATCTTTAGCAACGGCTTAGAGATGGACATCCCACGGCTCGGTGAGGAAATAAGTCCCATTTCTAGTGATATTTTAGGATTTTCTTTGAAGTGGGGTTTTACCTTATGTGGTTTTTGTATATAGTTGGTGTATTACTATCTGAGGTAGAATCCTGTAACTTTTCTTAATTCAGTAAAACAAGGCTTCTCACCATGAGCTGAGTGGTATATGGCATTATTTGATGACTAAAGATACTAACTTTTCATTTGGGTTTTAGAGGTTGCATAGTTTGTGAACAATGTCTTGGGCATTCATGTTTTTTTTGGTGGGAAAAACTACCTATACACATGCCACATACACATACAGTCGGCTAAATCATATTTTCACAACTGCTTATAAAATACAATATGCCTATGTTCCTTTTTTTTTTTACTGTGCATTTAATTGTACACTCCACCCTTCAGACACCTGTATCAGCTCATTGTTGGAGGCAGCGCTCTCTGGTAATGAGGAGCAGAAGCCTTTTGACTACACATTAGGTCCTGAGCTCAGTGTCCTGGCGGATCTAGCTCTGGGCTCCATGAAAGAACCAGCTAACAGTCTCTGGATCAACATGCAGGATTATGCTATCAGTAAAGGTCTCTGCAATCTTCAGAATTCTAGTCTGTGTCTCATTAAAATGAATGGAAGATGTTCTGACTTTACTCTGTTTTATTCAAGACTGGGACAACGCGTCTCTCAGTAATGAGACCCTACTTGACACTGTGTCCAGATTTGTGTTAGCGGCCTTACTAAAGCACACTGGTCTTCTAGGCCAGGCCCGTGGAGAAGGAAGGTAATAAGATATGTGGGTCATTCAGGTTTTTTAAGAAAATTACACCCTACACTAGGGGCCACCACTTTAACAGCCCAATTAACATAGTTTTTATCAAGCAACAAACATAATTTTTTTTCCTGTATTTACTAACTAAACTAAATAAACTTTTTTTATTGATAGGCATCGTCCTTTACATAAGAATATATCATAGTTTGATAAACCTGTTGTGGTTTATTGTGAAATATGCATTCATTTTTACTGTACAAAGATTAGCGGGCCATAACTAAAAATGAAACTAAAATAAATTTACAACTAAAGGCCACACCCACACAGTTTAGAACAAAATCTGCAAAATTTATTAATCTAACACAAAGCTTTGGCCTGACACATCCCCTTTATTAAACTTAAATATTTTGCAGACTAATAAAAATACCAACTCCAAATGCTAATAGTTATATGGACAATGATTACACCATGTTTGAAGCAGATCCATTATGTTGATGTGTGACATTTTTCTGATATCATTTGATTTTACATAGAATGACCCATTCTTGACTGATTTGCTGCCTTTTCTTGTTCTAACCATGTGAAAATCACATACTAATTGTGTTTCTCTCCAGATACCAACCGTCTAAACTTTTGGCAGAGGTTTATCGCAGTGTTCATAAAGTGCGAAATCGTCTGCTGGCCTGTAAGAATATGGACTTTATCCAAACACGATCGTCATCACGTGAGAGGAGGGTCAGTATTTTACATTTTTTAGATCAAATATTTATTTATGTAACAATGCTGAAATTAGAGCTCACTTGTGCGTTCAGAGCACAAATGGAACTCACACATAGAACTTCTTTTCTCTTTTAACTTCTCACATAACCAAACTCCCTCACTATCGCCCTTATTCTGTAAATGATGGGCTCAGACAACAAGATACTGAACCACAAATCTCAACTCGCGCTGTTTGAAATAAAGATTTTAGTTTCCGTTTGCATCCACAGAAATGGCAAATAATAACTGAATGAAAGCAGTCCAGATTAGAAATGCATACAAGTTTGTATGCAGAAAATAGGACTTACAAAAACAAATAGGAAGGAAAAAGGCGTCAAGATAATAAAGCTGGTGGTGTTTTTACTTCATAGACTGTTATGAAACAATAAAGCACATGCCATTTGGTTTTCAATAGATTTCTGACAATCAGGACTCTTTGGACATGGACCCTCAGGAGCACTCTTTCACACGCACCATCGATGAGGAGGCTGAGCTCGAAGAGCAAGCTGATAGGGAGAGAGAAGATGGCCATCAGGAGCAAGACGATGAAGAGGTGGACAGGGAACACGAAGTCATGACAGCCGGCAGTAAGTGGAGGTTTCTAGACTGTAGCATACCCCGTCTATGATTTTTATCCTCTTTGACCTCAGTTTTGCTCCATATATTTTGCATACTTTATAATTAAAATGACTAGAAGTAATGGGCACGCCTCTCTTTTTTTGGGGTGTATTTCAAACTAAGATGTCCAGTAGCATGTTATGATGAAGCTTGAAATAGCTGGAAATATAGTCATCTTATTTGTACACTTCATTTATAACCCCTAAACCAATTTCCCTTGTGGATTGGGCGCTCAGTGGTAGAGTGGTCGTCCTATAACCGGTAAAGGTTGGCGGTTCCAATTCCTGCTCTCCCTGGTTCATACTGTTGTTGTGTCCTTTAGTACTTTGGTACTGGTGCCTCCAGTGCCACAGCTCTGGTGTATGAATGTGTGTGACTGTAGAGATGAGTTTGGTGGTGGTTGGAGAAGGCTGTGAGTGTCATGTGTATGGCAACCCCCCTCTCTGTCTGCCCCAGGTGTGAATGTGTGTGAATGGATGCATCATGTAAAGCACTTTGGGTGCCCAAAAAGGGTACAAAAAAACGGTATATAAATGCACACAATTTACCATTAATAAAGTTAAGACTAAATAATTAATAATGAGCTATGTCACTATGCATTGAACAGTAGTCAAGGTGGTTGGTGTTTTCGTTAATGTGGCCACCTTAACTATACACTCTGTGCACAATTATTAGGCAAGAGAATTCATTTTTGTCATTGTACAACTACAGTGCTTTTGGCCAATCCAAAATGTTAAAAAACCCTCAAACCTAAACATTTACCGTATTTTTCGCACCATAAGACGCACCCGACCATAAGACGCACCTGGTTTTTAGAGGAGAAAAATAGGAAAAAAAATATTCTGAACCAAATAGTGTAATAAAATATTTAATAAAGTATTACAGAATAATATTTGAATTATATGACTGGAGTGAAGGGCATGCGCACTGCTGTGTACTGTAACACCGCCTACTACATGCTATCCTCCAATAGCATACGGCGGTGACACAGTACAGCAGCATTGCGCCTTCCTGCACACATCGGCTTCCGTAAGGAAGGTGAGGGAGGACTCGCTGCCGCTCTGCCACTACGGTAAGGCAAGGCGACACGGGGATGATGCAGTTTCCAGGGACACGGAAGGTCCCGGAGTCCCGCTGCCGCTCTGCAACTCGGACCATGAGTCGAGTTGCAGAGCGGCAGCAGCGGGTGAGGGAATAAGATATGGTCCGAATACCGTAATATATGGTATTCTGACCATAAGACGCAGGCACTTTTTCTCTCACTATTTGGTGAAGAAGTGCGTCTTATGGTGCGAAAAATACGGTAAGTAGTAAAAGTGAAGTTTTGGCTTTAAGGGAATATCTACATGTAAACCATTATTAGGCAACTATTAGTGTGCAGAATTATTATGCAACTAAATGAAAAACAAAGATTTTCCCATCTCACTTGTTAATTTTCACCTGGTAAAGTGAGATTAATAAACAAACTCAAAATTTACAAATAAACATTTCTGAAATAAAAAAAAAGAAACTCAGTGACCAATATAGCCATCCTTCTTTTCGATAACAGTCACAAGCCTTCCATTCACAAAATCAGTCTGTTTCTTGATCTGGTCAGAATCAACTTTTTGTGCAGCCGCAACCACAGCCTCCCAGACACTGTTCAGAGAGGTGTATGGTTCACCTTCACTGTAAATTTCATGCTTAAGAAGGGCACCCAAAGTTCTCAATAGGGTGTAAGTCAGATGAAAAAGGGGGCCATGTCATTAGTTTTTCATCTTTAAGACCTTTACTGGCCAGCCACGCAGTGGAGAACTTCGATGCATGTGATGGAGCGTTGTCTTGCATAAAAATCAAAGTCTTCTAGAAAGATGCAGACTTTTTCCTGTACCACTGCTTGAAGAAAGTGTCTTCTAAAAATTGGCAGTAGGTCTGAGAGTTGATTTTGAGTCCATTTTCAACCCGAAAAGGTCCAACTAGTTCATCTTTAATAATACCTGACCAGACCAGTACCCCACCTCCACTTTGGAGTCGAAGTGGAGCTCTGTGTCCGTTACTGATACAACCACGGGCCCATCCATCTGGTCCGTCAAGAGTCACTCTCATCTCGTCAGTCCACAAAACCTTTGAGAAATCTGTCTTCACATATTTCTTGGCGCATTCTTGACGTTTCAACTTATGTGTCTTGTTCAGAGGTGGTCAGGTTTCAGCTTTTCTTACCTTGGCCATGTCTCTGAGAACTGCACACCTCGTACTTCTTGACACTCCAGATAGGCTGCAGTTGTGGAATATGGCAGCACTGGAGAATAATGGGTTCCTGGTAGGTTCACGTTTGATTCTTCGCAAATCTTTGGCGGTTAATTTGCGTCTTTTCTTCTCGACACGTTTCTTGCAACCCTGTTGACTATTTGTTTACAAAACGTTTGATGGTTCTGTGATCACACCCCAATATCTTAGATATTTCAAGAGTGCTGCATCCCTGTGAAGGACTTTTTACAATTTTTGACTGTTCAGGGTCAGTTAAATCTCTTTTTTTGGCCCATTTATTCCTGAAAAGAATCTGCCTAATAATTATGCACACCTTGATATAGGGTGTTGATCTCCTTAGGCCACACCCTTCTTCGTTACACAAATACACATCACCTGCGTTAAATCCAATAAGGATTCAAGTTTATACAGCTTGGAGTTGGAAATTATGGATAAAATGATGATATGGTCAAAATAATCACTTGCCTAATAATTGTGCACACAGTGTACATGAGTAGTAGATGCACGTAAAAGGCATCAACAAAAGAGGGTCAACGCTATTCATTACATGTGTAGTTGTGTTCAGTGTTCTGTGCTACTCCCAAAGTTTGCAAAGCCATTTAGAATGAGTGGGCATTTACATGAACCACCAAAATGCAGAGGCTGCCCTATATGTATTCCAAAAATCACTTTTCATACAGAGATCAGCTGCTGAATACGGTGTAAGATGTTTGCAATGATGAGCCCCTTAATGGTTCAGTGTTACATTGATATTATAGATGTGTGTGTGTGTGTGTGTGTGTGTGTGTGTGTGTGTGTGTGTGTGTGTGTGTGTGTGTGTGTCTCTGTGTGTGTGTGTGTCTGTGTCTCTGTGTGTGTGTGTGTGTCTGTCTGTGTGTGTCCTTCAACCAGAAGGTAGGCGGTTTGATTCCCGCTCTCCCCACAGTTCATACTGTCGTTGTGTCCTTGGGCAAGACACTTAACCCACCTTGCCTCCAGTGGTGTTCCAGCTGTAACACTGGAGAATGGAACCTTAATGTAAGTCGCTTTGGATAAAAGCGTCAGCTAAATGTAGATATAAATAACATAACCGCCAATATATAATGTCATGGTATGCAAATTAGATGCATTTTTGTTTACTTTTGGGACAAACCAATTAATTAAAACATAATCATAAGTACGTGATTAATAACAAATTATCTCCTTAGTTTAAAAAAAGAGTTTAAAATGCTTTTTTATTTTATAATAAAATGACAAATTCATTACACTCTCTCAAATACAATTAAGATTGTAATCAAAGTAATCACATTAAACATTGTAATAATCACATTCAGTTCATTTATGCATATTTACTACCCTCTTTAAAATACATTACAGTTTATTAATCTAGTGTTCTTTTTATACAGTTTATAAAAAAACACTAGATTAATAAAAAGAATAAAAATTAAAGCCGCAAGCGGCGATAAAGGCCTTCGCCTCCCTTGAGACCGCGGAGACACATGCACTCGGAGGATTGCATTTTGTGCCTTAAAGCGTAAATGGCATTTATTTCCCAAAGAAATGGCTGCCAATTCACAGACTCATTACGACCACAGCCACAAATGTATCAAAAAACAAATAGATAACTTTTTTGGCACACGTGTCTAGATGATACTCACCAAATTTGGAGCTGTTTAGATGAAAAGCCTTTAGACACAAGGGGTGCGATTTAGGTGGTCACGCATTCCACCCAACGTAGTAGATTTTCTGTTGAGTTTACGGTATGGCTGTAATAAACTTTTCTGTTTGCCCTGAGGTGTCCTATGGATGTACCAAGTTTTGTATTTCTACATTGGAAAAATTTACTTTCATTTTCCATAGAACCAATGTATTTTGACTTTTCTAGGGGTCGCCACTGAGTCATTTTTTATATTTTTTTGGGGACTTCAAATACATAAATTTTTTATGGGCTTAAAGTCTGGGACCAATAAAAATTACTTTTAGTTGCACGTTTACTGAGTCAAATTGAGGATCATTTTGCAGAAAAATTACAATAAAAAAAAAATATACCAAATTATAATAAAAAATTAAAGCCGCAAGCGGCGATAAAGGCCCTCGCCTCCCTTGAGACCGCGGGGACACATATATTTGGAGGATTGCATGTCGTGCTTTAAAGCAAATTTGGAGCTGTTTAGATGAAAACCCTTTAGCACAAAGTGTACGATTTAGGTGGTCATGTATTCCACCCAACATTTTCTGTTGAGAAGGATCCTGGCAATTGGGAAATGGCATTTATTTCCCAATAGTTGCCTCTTCACAGACTCATTACGACCACAGCCACAAATCTACCAAAAAACAAATTGATAACTTTTTTTTGCACACGTGTCTAGATGATACTCACCAAATTTGGAGCTGTTTAGATGAAAAGCCTTTAGACACAAGGGGTGCAATTTAGGTGGTCACGCATACACCCAACATAGTAGATTTCCTGTTGAGTTTACGATATGGCTGTAATACATTTTTCTGTTTGCCCTGAGGTGTCCTATGGATGTACCAAGTTTCATTTTTCTACGTTAGAAAAAAGTTACTTTCACTTTCCATAGGCCCAATGTATTTAGACTTTTGTAGGGGTCGCCATTGAGTCATTTTTCATATTTTTTTTTCGGCGACTTCAAATACATAAATTTTTCGCCGAGCTTAAAGTCTGGGACCAATAAAAATGACTTTTAGTTGCACGTTTACTGGGTCAAATTGAGGATCATTTTGCAGAAAAATTATAATAAAAAAAAATATACCAAATTATAATAAAATAAAATATAACTCGAGCAAAAAGTCTAGAAAAACGCTTGTGTCTCTATTTTACATACATGTGTTTAGCTCATTTTGCCCAAGTTTGGTGTCTGTGGAATGAAGCAGCTATTTTCTGTGTTCTTTTAAAAAAGAGGTGTATTTTAAGTCGGTTCACATTTTCAATTCAAAATGGCCGCCTTCCCGTGTGTGATAGGGTGTGGTCCCCATTGGCTTTTTTGTTCATAAGCCCATGCTGGATGTGTGTACCAAGTTTCATTTGCCTACGACAAACTAAAACTTTCACTTCCTATTGACTTTTTCGATATATTTGGGACGTTGCTATGGCAACACATTTATAGATAGGGGGTGGTTGTCATTGGCTTTTATGCTCGTCATGACATAAGAGATGTGTGTACCAAATTTTATGTCTCTATGACAAACTAAATTCTTGGGTCCCATTATAAGTTTGTAGGGGGCGCTGGAGAGCCATTTCTAAAGATAACCCTTTTATTTACATATTTTTGTGTTCAGGTCATGAATGTGCACAAACGCCTTTTTGGGTCCAACTCGATCCGAGAAGGCGTTTGAGAGTTAAGAGACGTTTTATTTTCACAAAAATGGCCACCTCGTTACAGGCTTGCCACACCCATACCCGATAAGATATCAACAACAAAGTCACAACTTTAGTTGGCACACGTGTCTAGATGATACTCACCAATTTTGGGGCCATTTAGATTAAAACACAATGATTTACATCTTTCTGCGCAAAGTGCGATTTTAGTGGCCGCGTTTCACCCCACATGGCGGACTTCCTGTTGAGTTTAGTGTGTGGCTGTCATTGACTTTTCTGTTTGCCCTGAGGTGTCCTATGGATGTACCAAGTTTAATTTTTCTACGTTGGAAAAAGTTACTTTCACTTAATATAGGCCCAATGTATTTGACTTTTCTAGGGTCGCCACTGAGACATTTTTGTAATTTTTTTTCCGGGACTTCAAATACATAAATTTTTCGCTGAGCTTAAAAAATTGGACCAGTAAAAATGACTTTTTGTTCATGTTCACTGGGTCAAATTTAGGATCATAGGTCGACAATAAAAAAAAAAAAAATAAAAAAAAAAAATAAAAAATAATCCGAGCAAAAACAATAGGCCCTCCCGGCCATCACCGGCTCAGGCCTAAAAAAAATTAAAAAAAAAAAAATAAATAAAAAATTCAGAGCAAAAACAATAGGCCCTCCCGGTCATCACCGGCTCGGGCCTAATTAAAGCCGCAAGCGGCGATAAAGGCCCTCGCCTCCCTTGAGACCGCGGGGACACATGCACTCGGAGGATTGCATTTCGTGCTTTATGATGACTCAGGAATCGCTGCACCCCCCTGTTTAAAAAGGAAAAAATACAAATATAACTTGTCTAAAAGTACAAGGTTACAAGTTCCAAAGGATTCTGAGGAGTTTTCTAAGACTCTAGCCTTGGCTCTGGAGGGGCCTCCTCTAAAGGAAGGATCCTGGCAATTGGGAAATGGCATTTATTTCCCAAAGAAATGGCTGCCTCTTCACAGACTCATTACGACCACAGCCACAAATTTATCAAAAAACAAATTGATAATTTTTTTTGGCACACGTGTCTAGATGATACTCACCAAATTTGGAGCTGTTTAGATGAAAAGCCTTTAGCACAAGGGGTGCGATTTAGGTGGTCACGCATTCCACCCAACATAGTAGATTTCCTGTTGAGTTTACGATATGGCTGTAATAAACTTTTCAGTTTGCCCTGAGGTGTCCATGGATGTACCAAGTTTAATTTTCTACGTTGGAAAAAGTTACTTTCACTTTCCATAGGCCCAATGTATTTTGACTTTTGTAGGGGTCGCCACTGAGTCATTTTTCGTATTTTTTTTTCGGCGACTTCAAATACATAAAGTTTTCGCCGGGCTTGAAGTCTGGGACCAATAAAAATGACTTTGAGTTGCACGTTTACTGGGTCAAATTGAGGATCATTTTGCAGAAAAATTATAATAAAAAAATATATACCAAATTATAATAAAAAAATATAACTCGAGCAAAAAAGTCTAGAAAAACGCTTGTCTATTTTACATACATGTGTTTAGCTCATTTTGCCCATGTTTGGTGTCTGTGGAATGAAGCAGCTATTTTCTGTGTTCTTTTAAAAAAGAGGTTGTATTCTAAGTCGGTTCACATCTTCAATTTAAAATGGCCGCCTTCCCGTGTGTGATAGGGTGTGGTCCCCATTGGCTTTTTTGTTCATAAGCCCATGCTGGATGTGTGTACCAAGTTTCATTTGCCTACGACAAACTAAGTTTTTCACTTCCCATTGACTTTTTCCACATATTTGGGACGTTGCTATGGCAACGCATTTATAGATAGGGGGTGGTTGTCATTGGCTTTTATGCTCGTCATGACTTAAGAGATGTGTGTACCAAATTTCATGTCTCTATGACAAACTAAATTCTTGGGTCCTATTATAAGTTTGTAGGGGGCGCTGGAGAGCCATTTCTAAAGATAACCCTTTTATTTACATATTTTTGTGTTCAGGTCATGAATGTGCACAAACGCCTTTTGGGTCCAACTCGATCCGAGAAGGCGTTTGAGAGTTAAGAGACGTTTTATTTTCACAAAAATGGCCACCTCGTTACAGGCTTGCCACACCCATACCCGATAAGACATCATAAACAAAGTCACAACTTTGGTTGGCACATGTGTCTAGATGATACTCACCAAATTTGGGGCCATTTAGATTAAAACACAATGATTTGCATCTTTCTGCGCAAGGGGTGCGATTTTAGTGGCCGCGCGTTTCACCCCACATGGCGGACTTCCTGTTGAGTTTAGGGTGTGGCTGTCATAGACTTTTCTGTTTGCCCTGAGGTGTCCTATGGGTGTACCAAGTTTCATTTTTCTACGTTGGAAAAAAGTTACTTTCACTTTCCATAGGCCCAATGTATTTTGACTTTTCTAGGGGTCGCCACTGAGTCATTTTTTGTAATTTTTTTTTGGGGACTTCAAATACATAAATTTTTTGCCGAGCTTGAAGTCTGGGACCAATAAAAATGACTTTTCGTTCATGTTCACTGGGTCAAATTTAGGATCATATTGTCACAAGAAAAAAAAAAAAAATCAGAGCAAAAACAATAGGCCCTCCCGGTCATCACCGGCTCGGGCCTAATAAAATAATCGTTAGATTAGTCGAATAATCAAAAAAATAATCGTTAGATTAGTCGACAGAAAAAATTATCCTTAGTTGCAGCTCCACCATGTACCCATCCTCTGATGGCTACTTCCAGCAGGATAATGCACCATGTCACAAAGCTCCTTTCTAATTGGTTTCTTGAACATGACAATAAGTTCACTGTACTAAAATGGCCCCCACGGTCACCAGATATCAACCCTGTAGAGCATCTTTGAGATGTGGTGGAATGGGAGCTTTGTGCCCTGGATGTGCATCCCACAAATCTCCATCAACTGCAAGATGCTATCCTATCAATATGGGCCAACATAAAGAATGCTTTTAGCACATTGTTGAATCAATTCCACGTAGAATTAGGACAGTTCTAAAGGCGAAAGAGGGTCAAACACAGTATTAGTATGGTGTTCCTAATAATCCTTTAGGTGAGTGTATATATATATATATAACTATTTCTAAATATGTTTTGCCTTACTTGTTTGTGTACTCATTTTAATTTGCTTGAATATTTCGCTGCTTTTGTTGACTAACTCAGGAT
The DNA here is from genome assembly GCA_024416835.2 of Perccottus glenii. Taxonomy (NCBI): domain Eukaryota; kingdom Metazoa; phylum Chordata; class Actinopteri; order Gobiiformes; family Odontobutidae; genus Perccottus; species Perccottus glenii. The sequence continues at coordinate 26,844,657 of CM044548.2, forward strand.
CGTGTGTGTTTTCCTGTTTGTGTGTGCTACTGTGTGCGTTCTACACCGCACAGAAATCTTTCAATGTTTCCTCTCAGCACGCGAAGTAGCCCGCAGCCGAGGAAGAGAGCGCACCAGCAGCAGCAATACTGGCCCTGGCTCGGCCTCTGTTTCGAGGACTGGAGTGGGTGCAGAGGAGGAGACGTGTCTGTCCCAGGAGGGGAGGAGGGGCAGCGGCGGGCTACCAGAGGGACAGGACCTCTACACAGCGGCCTGTAACTCTGTCATCCATCGCTGTGCCCTGCTCATTCTGGGAGTGAGCCCTGTGCTGGAAGAGCTGACCAAGCAGAGCCAGGATGAGGGCCAGAGCCACTCTGCTACTGGGACACAGGAATGTCTGAGCTACATGACCCGGTAAGAGCACGTATAGCCACGTTTTTGCTGCAGGGGTATAGATTATTCTAGCTGTTGTAGTGTTTAGTATATAGTCACTCTAAATATCCTGAGAAGTTTTCTCAAATTTTGATGTTCAGTAATATAGACACACATTTTTACTGAGTAAAAAAGGTATGGTATAGGTCGGGTCAGTTCGGCACAGTTTGTATCACTAACCCCTGAAGAGGCTTGTGCTTCCACTGAACCTTTTTTTACATAAAGATACATGTGCAAAAAAATGAACATGCATTAACTGGAATAAAGAAGAGAGTAGTGCAAGAGGCTGGATGTTTAGGCGTTTACTGCTTCAAAAAGAATCATCTATTGTTCAATCAACTACCAGCCTCATCACACACTGAAGACAGACTAGCTGTTTGCTTTTTTTAATGCCAAATCACCAACTTGGAGTTTTCAAAGGGGTGAGAAAAGTGGAGAGTTGTCAGCTGGCTCTGGCAGCTGACAACTCTCACTGTTAATGGGCAATTGTAAAGATGTTTAATTTTTTTCTGTACAGTAGAGTGCAGTGAGTAAGATGTAAAAGTAAAGTTTAAAGATGTAAAGTTTGCCTAGTATGTGCTTGTGTTTGTAGAAGCGAGAGCATGAGTGCAGAGAGCCGTTCGGTGCAGAGCAGCCCAAGCTACAGACTGATGAAGTCCAGGAGCGAGTCGGACCTCTCCCAGCCCGAGTCTGATGAAGAGGGCTACAGTCTGGTAAATGTTCAAGTTTGTGATTCACAAAGTAAAAGAAAAATGGCACAATATTTTTTTATTTTGTACTGTGCACATTCTCATGATGTGTTTCGGTTGGCTACTTATGTGTAGTTCAGACACGCAGTCTGGAGGAGAAGATAGTGAGAATAATAATGCATACTACTTAAATAACACTTTTTAAGATACCCAACTACGCTTTATTCATTCCCTCCACTGTCAGTCACTGGTGGTGGTAAGCTACATCTGTAGCCACAGCTGCCTTGGGGCAGACTTACAGGGACGTGGCAGCCATTTTGCACCTACGACCTCTCCAACAAAACATTCTCACACATTCATACACCAGTGCCACAAGTGTCTTGCCCAAGGACACAACAGTATGAACTGTGGAAAGCTCGGGAATCGAACTGCCAACTTTTGGGTTATAGGACGACCGCTCTAGCAATGTTTCTCCAAACTGGGAGTGTGTAAATTATTATTGACTTTAACTAATAAAATAAATGGAACTGGTTATATGATATTTTTTAATTTCACACCATGTTTATGATCTGCATGCCCAGCATTACAGTGCCTTATTAATAGGACAAATTATTAGCAATAACATTCTCATCTCTCTTTTAGAGTGGACGGAGAAATGTTGACCTGGACTTGGCATTCTCACACAAAAAACGAGGTAACCTTTACAAAATACATATGCTTATGTGTGGATGGTAGAATTTGTTTTGCCATTTATCACATGATGGTCTTGTCTTTCTGTCTTTTGATTTGGACATGATTAGTTTATTTGCTTCTCTTGGGGCAGTTGAGCCCGAAACACAAGAGGAGCTCCAAGCAAGTAAACGATGGCATGTTTTTTTCCTGTTAGCTCATAGCTCCATGGCTGTGATGCCCCCATTCATCCACCATAATAATGGCTTTGATAGGCTCACACACACACTCACACTTAATTTTTGTGTGTCTTTGTGCATATACAATGAAGCAGAATTGAGAAAAGACAGGTAAATGACAATGAATCAATAGAACATCATTACACCTTAAAAGTATTGCCAAAACTAAATTAAAAAGCAGTGACAGTGGTGTAGTCACTGAACAAAATAGCTGCCATGATCCCCTTTTTCATCCATTTTCATCAGAGAGGAATAAAAAAATGCTTTTTTTTAATGATTCCTTAAATGAAACGAGAGTTACGTATGTAACTACGGTTCTATGAATCCCGGATGACCGCCAGGGGCGGCGCATTAAGCACTGAATGATCATCTTTGCGCATGCCCAGGTCGAGAATTTAATATCAACAAAGTCACTTGTGACCTCCCGGTGACCCACGTGGGGCTATTTAGTCACGTGATACCGGGAGCTCAGTCCCTTTACCTTCTTGCAAGTACGAGGATTCCGAGGGACTGACTGCCCTGGCGGTCATCCGGGATTCATAGAACCGTAGTTACATACGTAACTCTCGTTCTATGAATCCCGGATGACCGCCAGGGGCGGTGCATTAAGCACTGGATGACGTATACCAGCAAGGTCACGAGGAATCAGCTGACCCTAATCCAGCATACCTTAATAGGACGTAGAAGTGTCCTGTTGTAGAACTTCCTCCAGTGGATGTTCACTCTGTAAAAGCTAGTGAACATGGAGTAGTCAATGACGCCGTAGCACAAGCTACCGGCAAAGGCGTCATAGTCATTACTGCCCGAGGAAGTAGTAATGCCCCTTGTAGAGTGGCACTCCTACCGGTAGTGGTTGGTCACGGGCCTCGTACGCCTGGTTAATCATACTCACCAACCAGGGCGCCAAGCATTGTTTAGGCAGCGCCTGGCCCTTATGTGGACCAGCATAGCAAACCAACAACCGTTTTTTTTTTGTGCATTGCATCAGTTGCCTTCAGTTTTTTTTTTTCTTCCTCTAGTGCTCGGATGTAGCATAGATGCCAACACAATTCTCCTGTATCAAAGTGGGTAGCGACTAGATACCCTATTACTGCCGACAGTTTTGCCATCGACTTCCCTGTCGACAGGCGATTGGTGCCACATATACCTTCAGGGTAGACGGTGACCGTCCCCGCTGCAGGAGTCCTTGTCAAACGATAGAATGGATGAAATGGGACATTCTACCGGGCCCTGTCCCCGTCACCACTTCAACAATTTCCATCGATTGTCATACAACCGTTGGTGCCCGAGCGTTTCTCATGGTATGCTCCACATCCCGCCAAACTCAAAGAAGCCTGATCCAGGCCCTGTAACGGCCAGTTCTACAACTGGCGGCGATCGGGATTGGGATGCAATATTCACCCCCCATCTGTGACAAGAGATCTGTCCTGGAGGGGAGATGTCTGGGGAGCCGCAGCAGAGCCTGCATAGCATTAGACACAATGTCCTCGCCGGCCAGTAGGGGCCACCAGGAGGAGTCCGTGTCCCTCCTGAAGCTCTCTGCAGAGTGTGTGGTCCGTTAGAGGGAACGGAGGAAACGTGTATAGGAGCACTGTCGGTCAGTCGTGCGCCAGCACCTCCAGGCCTATGGACTGGTGCTGTCTAGAGAGAACCACAGGGGACAATGGGTGTCCACCTGGTAGACCACCAACATGTCAGAACAATTTAGTACAAGCCAGCCTCACGGATTCGTGAGAAAATGGCGCGTGGCCAGATGTATGGCAATTAAATTCCAGAACATTCATGTGTTCGTTGTACAGATGTCGGGGTCACTCCTGGACCATGCGGCCCTGCCACATCGCACCCAACGTGTGGAGGTGGCCTCCGTACATACAACCTCTGTCCACACTGGTAGAGAGCCCAGGGGAATGCTTTGTGTAATCCAACCCGTGTCCCTCCACCTAGACTGCCCTGGGCGCAACGAGAGCAGCCCCAGAGGCACCACACTGGAGGCGGCTGTCAAGCCAAGACGTTGAAGATCCAAGGCAACAAGGCAGTGCCCTGCCACGCCGAAAGCGGAAAGCATTGTTACCATGCCGTTGACCGCCGGGATTGTGCTTCCATGGGGATTGTGCTTCCATGGAGATTGTGTTCAGACTGACACCAAGAAAAATTGTACGCTGTCCCGGAACTTGCTCTTTTCGAAGTTCACCCACAGGCCCAAGAGCTCTATATGCTTGAGAACAGCCATTGTGTCTCGAACGGCCTGTGTGCGGGTTGGTTGCGCATATGAGCCAATCGTCGAGGTACAGAATCTTGATACCCCGCACCCGCAGAGGCGGCAGCACTGCTGCCACGACTTGAGTAAATACCCTGGGAGGCAGGGACAACCCGAAAGGAAGGACCCGGAACTGAAAACAATTCCCTTGAAAGGCAATCACAAGAATCTCTAGTAATGTTCCGAAATCGGGACGTGAAAGTACGCCTCCTTCGAGACTAATGTAGTAAACCCTTCGCCCCAAGGGAGCGCCTTGAGCATCTCACCAGTGCGTAACATGTAGAATGGTCTAGTCCGTAAAAACGCATTGAGACCTCGTAGATTGGGGGCCGGACATAGGGCGCCTTTTTTTTTTTTTTTTTTTTTTTTCTCTCTCCCAGGAAATATCTCAATAAACACCCCCTGGATCACGCCAGGGTCTACAGGAACTATCGTCCCCTGGGCCAGCAGGGTGGCGATCTCCTGGTTGAAAGTACTGGCTCTCGCCGGGTTTCGGATGACAGTCATCCTGACCTGGCCAAAACTGGGATCAGCGTCGGAATAGAATGTCAATGTCCCCGTGACACGGTGGTCAGCACCCAGATGTCGAGGCTGTGAGCGACCCAGTAAGGGAGCTGCTCCAGGGTAAAACAACCGCCAGGTCTGACGACCAGGTTGTGTAGGCCGAGGAAAACAAGGGGTCCTAAACCCCGTGCGATCACCTGGAAAACGGCCAGATCTTGTATTTGGTTGCCAGGGCACCGCAAACGAGCCTGCAGTGGCAAAACTAGAAAGGCAAAAGGCCGGAAAAATGTAGCAGGAGGGCCAGCCACAGCTTGAGCAATCGTCCGTCTGTAAAGGCCCGCTAACTGTTGTCGTGTCTCAGACGCCTGGGCCGTACGATATAGGGCCTCAACCGCAGCAGCACCGAAGAGCACCTCAGGGGCAACTGGTAAGCCCCGTAGGGTCCTTCTGCAGGTCTCAGTCAGTGGTCATGAGAGCGAAGGTCTGCAGAGAAGTATCCATTAATTCCTGGGTAGGCATATCAACCTCAGTGGCCTCCAGCAAAGACGCAAGGCCCAGCAGTAAATGGGACAGGGAATTCCCCATCAGTCCCAGTCACCCCTGCATAATACGCTTAACACAGCAAGTCACCAGTGGCCGACACTGCAGTCGCAGGCACCTAGCATGTCACCTTGGTGGCATGGCTTCGCCACAATTATATCTGACACCGCTGGTACCACCGAAGGCATATAACCCAACCAATTTTGGGGGCGTACTGCATTGAAGCGAGCATCCTTCCATTGGAAGTAGGCCGTGAAAATGTTTCACATCTGCCTAGCATACATGGAGCTCTTTAATATACTCAGCAGAAGGGGCATCAGAAAAGCGGTAGCCACACCCTGCCGTCAGAAAATGCGCTGGATGCCACCGGTCGCGGTGGTGGTCATCCAGCTGTAGTCAAGCAAGGGCCGTCCTAATGGCTGAGGCGGCCGAGTTGTCCGTATCCTCCATGGTACCAGTAGAGTCCTGGGAACCGGTTTCAGGCTCTTCAGGGCTCGTCTCGGGTCTCCTGAAAGTACGAGTCTGAAGCCGCCACTGAAATGGCCTCATCCTTACAAAGAGAGGCTAGGTCCTGCACATGTGCAGCCGCCTCGAGGCATTCTCCAGCCAAACTCTCCATTAGAGCGTTTATTTGGAACAGAAGGCGTGGCCCCATTAGCCGGGCTTTTCAGCCGTGTAACCTGTCCAGCTGGTAACTGAGCAGGCTGCAAGTCTGTTGACCAAGCCCTAGCCTGTTCAACAGCTGTCAACCCAGCCATCCGTACAGACCGGGGCATAATGCTGCAGTTTGTACAGGCTTCATCTGTGAAGCCCTCCCTGAGATGACCAACTCCCAAGCAGGAGGGGCCGATCATAGCCATCCTCAAGCTGGAGGGGGGCCAAACACCATACAGCACCGGGACTCCAGCATGACAGTCAATAACTAGCCGTATACAGGGGAGATCAGTTCGAGCCAGAACCGCCACTAGTGACCCCCAGTACAGTACAATGAGCACTAGTGATTCCACCGCGGGACGCTACTTGGAACCGAAGTTACACTGTAATCCTCGTGCCACACAATCAAATAACACTTTTACTTAAGCTGAACACAGCAGCAAGTTAACAGTGCATAGCTTAGCCAAACATGGCGGCAATTCAATAGTGTATAGCTTAGTCGAACACGGAAGTCAACCCAATAGTATTTGGCTCAGCCGCACAAGGCGGCAATACACAAAGTGTATATAGCTTAACCGAACACGGAAGCCAATCAAAAGTATTTAGCACAGCCGAACACGGCGGCAATTCACAAAATGTATATAGCTTAACTGAACACGGAAGCCAATCAAAAGTATTTAGCACAGCCGAACACGGCGGCAATTCACAAAATGTATATAGCTTAACCGAACACGGAAGCCAATCAAAAGTATCTAGCACGGCCGAACACGGCGGCAATACCCAAAATATATATAGCTTAGCCGAACACGGAAAGCAAACCAAAAGCATATAGCTCAGCCGCACACTGCGGCAATACACCAAATATCTATAGCTTAGCCGAACACGGAAAGCAAACCAAAAGTATTTAGCAAGGAAGAACGCAGCGGCCAGTCACAAACATATGTAGCTTAGCCGAACACGGAAAGCAAATCAAAACTATTTAGAACAGCCGACCATGGAGGCAATTCACAAAATGTATAGCTTAGCCGAACACTCAAGCAAACCAATAGGATTCAGCTCAGCCAAACACGGCAGCAATTCACAAACTATATATATAGCTTAGCCGAACACGGAAAGCAGAACCAAATGTATATAGGTCAGCCGACAATCCTCAGCCGAGCACGAAAGCAAACCAGTATTTAGCTCAGCCGAACACGGCAGCAATTACAACATATATATATATATATATATATATATAGCTTAGCCGAACACGGAAAGCAGACCCAAACGTAAAAGGCGGTACGTCGACCGTGTATCCTTAGCCGAACACGTAAAGCAAGCAATAGTATTTAGCTCAGCCGAACATGGCAGCAATTTACAAAATATATATAGTTTAGCGGAACACGGAACACAAACCAAGTTTATATCTCAGGCGACACGGCGGAAATTCAGTAGTGTATAGCTTAGCTGAACACGAAAAGTAACCCAATAGTATTCAGCTCACCTGCGAACGGCAACTATTCACAAGTATATAGCGTACACGAGCACGGAAGACAAACCAAACGTATATAGGTCAGCCGAACACGGCGGACATGCAACAGTGTATAGCTTAGCTGACAACGGATGCACACCAAACATATATAACTCAGCCGACCACAGCGGCAATTTAACAGTGTTTAGCTTAGCCGAAAACGCACAGAAACTCACACATCACGAGGCTACAAGCTACGAGCTGAGTGTATAAACAATTGTGGATCGTATAATACAAATCTCCACAACAAAGTGAACCTACGCGCGAGAAGATAAAAAGGGACTGAGCTCCCGGTATCACGTGACTAAATAGCCCCACGTGGGTCACCGGGAGGTCACAAGTGACTTTGTTGATATTAAATTCTCGACCTGCGCATGCGCAAAGATGATCATTCAGTGCTTAATGCACCGCCCCTGGCGGTCAGGAGGGATGAAATAGAACAGTATCCTGCTTGCAACACCACTTCTCACCTGCAGTATTTGTAACTGGGAGTTAGGGAAATTTGTAAATTAGTTTACAATGGCTGACAAAAGCCAATGGCTGTCCAGAATGAAGATTCAGCACTAGACCATTACTGTTTATTCATTTTTCACCACTTATCCTCTAGCTGGAGCTTATACTAGCTGCTCTGTGCCTAAGGTGGGGTACACTCTGGACAAGTACTGTCTAATTGCAGGAATAGCACTTAGACCCTTACCCAATTGCAGGCATCTCCGCTGCGCCGCGTAGCTCCAGCGACTCGCAGATCCTTGCCCACTGAATGTGTTTCAGATCCGCTGCGCAGCGGAGCGGAGCCCCGAGCAGGTCAGAAGAACGTGCGTGGGAAGTACAAGATGGTGTGATAAAAGCCATTGATTAAGACGTGAGGCGGAAAAAAAACAAGTGTTTATTCAGAAGAGGAAGGACCAGAAAACACAGTGGCACAGCGGAGACGCATGCAGAGGAAATTTACATTCGGAGATACACACTGACATACAAAAGCCTGGTTTAGTACAGTAGAGTCAGTACAATACTGTTTGGATCAAGAGGCTTGTGTTTCCACTGAGCTGTGTCCAGAGAGAGACGTCTGCTGCAGAAACAGTAATGTCAAACAAGAGCAACAAAAGTTGTGTTCTATATGAGATATACATTTTATTTGAAGGAGACTTTCAAAAAACATTGCAAATAATTCATATAAAGACATTAAATCCTGGTTTGAAACACTGCGAGATACTTGAGGTAGCTGTGTACTGCTGCAGTAAACATTAGACTGTTGTTTATTCACAGCAAATTCATAGAGTTCCACAATTTTCTCATTCACTTAAGTTCACAGGTTCTGCTTATGTTTAATGCAATGTACACTATAAATACGTTTTAATTCATGATCTAGCTTATTTTCAAAAGAAGTACATTATACAGTCATTCTGAGAGAAAACATGTTTACCACAAAAAAAAGAATGCTTAAATTGTTCAGTTTTGTATTGGTTATTTGTTACATTTTTTTGTTTTGTTGTTCAAACAACTTGTTTTGTTCTTCTTTTTACTGATGTTTTGTCACTTCTGTCCATTTCAACACTCTTTCAAAGCCACTATTTTCCATTAGTTCACATACACATAAACATGCATTTGGAGTTATGACATAATACAAAGGAAAATAAAATCTTCTTTGGGTCCTGACCTACTGATTGGAAAACACTGATCTAGACTCTAATAGAAGAATAATGCAATTCTTTAAACAGCTAAGTGTATCCATTAATAGTTGGATCATTTTGCATTTGTCTGAATTATATCTCCCATCCTTTAGGCCTACTTTACAGCTCACCGGACTCTCTGGCAGAGTCCTGGTTTCGGGCCAAACTGAGTCGCCAACGAAGTTACAGCTCGGCTTATTCCTACGAGGAGTCGGACTTAGATCTGAACCGCTCTATGGGCGTTCACGCTCTTATTGACAACATGGTCAGCTTCATTAGTGGAGACGTGGGCGTGGCACCAGCCTTCAGGGAGCCAGAGGAAAGCATGTCCACCAGCCCACAGGCCATTATCCTGGCAATGGAGCAACAACAAAGCAGAGCCGAGGTAAGGCCTATGGTAGTTAATTATGAGCTACAAAATATCCTTCAATTTTGGTTAGTTTTTTTTTCACCTTAAAGTTAAATTGCATGTTATCCATTGTCTTGTATTTGGTTAATTAGGCCTGTTTAAGAGATGGAGATACAATAAGAGGAAAAAAGCACATTTAAACAACAAAAAAAGTCCCTGAAGAATAAATATACATGTTGTGCTGTAGCTTCCAAGTGGTTCACACAGCGGATTGGCAAAGGAATCTTTGGCACCAGTTTGCTGAATGGCAACTGCCAGAGACAATTTACTTGTTCTACAGTTCCATAGGCTGGAGTGGGTATCGTTTTTTTTAGACTATTATAGACTTTAATCCTATGCATACATAAATGTGCAATTACAAGACAATATACCCAACATATTGCAAATTTAACCTAATAACAATTTCAACATGGAGGCTGCAGTATTCGTATTGCAAAAGGCTTTTGTGTAAAACCCTGTATTTTTTATGTATTAAATATATTTAAAGATATGTATTAGAACTATTAGAAATTGCTAGTCAGCCCTAATAAATGATTTTGCTTGCTGTTGCAGCTTCGGTTGGAAGCCCTCCATCAGATTGTGGTGTTGATCTCAGGTATGGAGGAGAAAGGCAGTCAGCCGGGAAACAGCGATCGATCCAGCGGCGCCTTTCAGTCGTCTTCTCTCCTCACCTCCGTCAGACTGCAGTTCCTGGCAGGCTGCTTTGGCCTGGGCACCGTGAGCACTGGAGGGCTTAAGAGAGAGAGTGTGCAGCTACACCACTACCAGGTCATTGACAGGACCTACTCACTTAGAGCTTGTTTAATAATCCATAGAGTACAACTGAGGGTTTTCTCGCTGTATTTATAGGATGGGATAAAAGCAGCCAAGAGGAGCCTTCAGATGGAAATCCAGACTGCTGTTCATAAGATTTACCAGCAGCTTTCAGTCACTCTGGAGAGAGCACTGCAGGCAAACAAGCACCACATAGGTACGATGAGTTCCAAGTATCTTAATCTACAACCTCATCTAATGATCCACATCATCAAAACCATAGTTATCTTGTGTGTGTTTAGCCAAATCAATACTCTGTTAGTGCTAATGCTAGTGAACTAGAACAATAGAATAGGATAGAGTACAATATCTTAATTGTCAGTGTCCAAGTTGCTACTTTCCAACTTAAGTCTTTGGACAGGTTTGTAATTATGACTCCATTGCAAAACATGTTTGTCTGTTTCCCTCTCCATCATAGAAGCCCAGCAGCGCCTCCTTTTGGTGACTGTGTTTGCTCTAAGTGTCCGATACCAGCCGGTGGACGTCTCTCTGGCCATCTCCAGCGGGCTGCTCAACGTGTTGTCTCAGCTCTGTGGCACCGAGACCATGCTGGGGCAGCCCCTTCAGCTGCTACAAAAAACAGGGGTGTCCCAACTCAGTACTGCACTCAAAGTAGCCTCTACTCGACTGCTGCAGATACTGGCCATCAGCACTGGGTTAGGATTACTTTAGAGCTCAAGTGTCAAGAAAAAGAGTCACCCCAAGGTTTTAATAAAGTGAATTTTTTTCCTATTGTTTTGTGGTGCAGGACATATGCCGACAAGCTGAGCCCAAAAGTTGTCCAGTCTCTCCTGGACTTACTCTGCAGCCAGCTAAAGAACCTGCTGTCTCAGGCTGGAGTCGGACATCTTTCTCCTGGAAAAGACCAAGACGAGAAGAAACATGAGGACAATGCAGACTCTGAAAAGAAAGACTTCAGAGGTAAGTATTTAATGATTGATGTTAGTTATAATTTAGATGTGGTGTGTGATGGATGTCCCAATCCTACTTTTACCCTTTTACTGGCATTGGTTTTGGGACCATCCTACTAAATATTAGTATAAATCCACAGCGACTGTTTTTCTTTTGGTTAGCTTTACTTCGTAAACAACACACTGCCGAGCTGCACCTTGGAGACTTCTTGGTTTTCTTGCGGAGGGTGGTATCCTCTAAAGCCATCCAATCGAAGATGGCTTCCCCCAAATGGACTGAAGTACTGCTAAATATTGCTGCACAAAAATGCTGCTCTGGTAATATATATAAATTTTCTCCTAAGACTTGAATATGGTTTTGCTCTGTGAACTGAAACACCGACCAGCTTTTACTTTGGTTACTTCCAGGAGTCCCTTTAGTGGGAAACTTGAGAACCCGTCTTTTAGCTCTCCATGTTTTAGAAGCTGTCCTGCCTGCGTGTGAGGCAAATATAGAGGATGACCAAATGACACAGGTATGATATCACATTTTCTCTTTATAAGTGCTTATGGACAGACTAGAGTTAAAGCTGTTGTCTCCTTGTAGGTTGTGGAGCGGCTCTTCACTCTGCTGTCTGACTGCATGTGGGAAGCTCCAGTTGCTCAGGCCAAGCACTCAATGCAGATTAAAGAACGAGTTCAAGAACTTAAACTGCAGGTTTGTGAATATCCAAAGGGCTAAACTTTGACAGATTGTTTTGAGCACTTACTGTATAATGTTAAAGCAAAACATTATAAGTGACTCAGGTTTGACCAGCACTTCAAGTTGTTGTGAAACTCAATTGCCCAGCAGTTTTATATATAACAAATAACAAATGTTATGTCAAGCAAACAATTTCTGTCATTTTCACATAATAGCCAAAATAAATCATGTCAAAATGCAAAAACTGCAGTGTATACAATACCACATTTAATACAGTTTTGTTTATTTATTATGATGCAATAAACATGACATTAAAAGTACAAAAAGACTTGGGGGAAAAAACAACGGTTGAGCAATCAAAGGTGTCAAAATCCAATAAATAGAGCTGTTTTGTAAGTGATTTTTAAATGGGCAGAGAATGGGCTTGTCAATTCAAGTTCTGAAGCAGTTCTGCGTATGTTGGTATCCTGTCCCCTCAATAGAAAAAGATTCAGGATGGATGTTCTGGCCACTTTACCATAGGAAACTGGACTTGTATCTGAGTATTATTAGCCCTTTTTATTCTCACTTCTGTCATATTGGCAGTATGTGCTGTTGTAACATAGCTTTATCTTGCAAGTCATAACTACAATCCCTGTTCTTGAACATTGTTTTTGTGGAATTGGCCTCTCCCTTGAATTCCCATCTTTATTCCATCTTGGTCAGCCTTTTGTCCCCCAATGCTCAGCCAGCGCAGAGCAACTGATCCTTCTTATGCTGCTTTCTGGAATTGAGTAGAAGAAGCTGTCTCGAGGTTGACAAATAATACACACAGCACACAAGCTTTTTGCAAGAATAAAAAAAAAAAAAAGAAAATAATTTGCTGCTGAAACCTACTCTAGTCTCAGATGTTCCATTTGTGTTTCTTTTTGACGCCAGGGAGAGGCAGAGGAAGAGGATGAGAACCTCCCGGTACAGGAAGTGTCCTTCGACCCAGAGAAGGCTCAGTGTTGTGTGGTAGAAAATGGCCAGGGGCTGACACACGGCAGCGGAGGAAAAGGCTACGGCCTGGCCTCAACCGGCGTTTCATCTGGATGTTACCAGTGGAAGGTAAAGTAATTGTTATGTTGACATGTTAACATGTTTCTGCAGCTTTACAACACAATAGTTTAATTTAATTGAGACAAAATTATAATTGAGACATAATACCCACATAATTGACAAAAACAGCTTTTGATATAATTAAGTAGCTGAAGATTCATAATAATTAATATTTTGTGGTTATTATTAAGTTTACTGTTAATTCATATTTTTTTTGCCAATTAGCAACTTGTGATAGATGAAATGGCTTTTTCATATTGCACTGTGAAAATGGATAACTGTAATCTTTATCTCCTGATTTGATTTTGTTTTGTTCTTTTAGTTTTACATTGTGAAGGAAAACCGAGGTAATGAGGGGACATGTGTGGGCGTGTCCCGCTGGCCCGTGCATGACTTCAACCACCGGACCACCTCAGATATGTGGCTTTATCGGGCATACAGCGGCAACCTCTACCACAACGGTGAACAGACACTGACGCTCAGCAGCTTCACGCAGGGAGACTTTATCACCTGCGTCCTGGACATGGAGGCGCGAACAATCTCATTTGGCAAGAACGGAGAGGTAAGTAACTTAGATTTAACCATTCACATATTTTATGAAGAGCTATTATGTATTGGACTCTTCAAAGGACATAAATGTACTAACATGGACAATGTGTAATGTTTGAATTCTTTGAAACAGGAGCCAAAGTTAGCTTTTGAAGATGTGGATGCTACTGAGCTCTATCCATGTGTGATGTTCTACAGCAGTAATCCAGGAGAAAAGGTAAAAACCCATTCATTTTAAAACAAAGTCAATGTAAATTCAGTGTTCATCAAAACAAACCATTTTCTTTACAACCTGTTACTGTAATTTCTTAATTTTTTATATTTACCTTCCCTGAAATTTGGTTCTCAAATGAGCTAAATGAATAATGATTTACCTAAATTCAGTGTCCAATCAATGTGTACTGTGGTTGCATTAGATAAAAAATTTCCTGGCTGATTTTAGATTGAAATGATTTTGATTTAACTATTGATTGAGACATGAAGGAGGAGGATTCACTCTCAGGACGGTTACATTAATAGTTTGACATTCTTCAGTGATGATCATTAGAATTCCACATGTCAGGCAGGGAAAAGCGTTTTTTGTTCCCTGCCTGTCGCACCAACCAAATACAGAGGACAGTGCAGTACCGCACTTTTTAATCTCAGGGATGCATACAACAATATCTATAAACGATTATATTATAATATTCATCGAAGAATGGAGACACTTTGTAGTTCTAATTCAAGAGAGCTAGGAGTACAGATGGGCCGGGCTTAGGTCCAATCATCACTGCGACATCTAACTGTGGGCCCGAGAGCTGCCACAGTGTCCACTCCCCTAGACGAGAGTGGGACAGAGGGACAACTTGTGACTTGAAAATTTTTCTCTAAAGAAATGTAACTTAATCTTGTTAGTACATAATGATATAAAGAGGAGGACCGAAGCGCAGTGATCCCCTGTCTGTTCCTATTTGTCCTGACCATGAGCTTTATCAAAGAGGAAAGTCTTAAGCCTAACCTTAAATGTAGAGACTGTCTGCCTCTTTAACATGAGCTGGAGCAACATAAAAGGCTTGACCTGTCATACTTTTGGAAACCCTAGGAATGTTTGAGAAAAACAATGTGATGCTGGGTTTCTCTAATTGTTTCTGTGTCTATCTAATCACGTCCAGGAAAAGTTTACTCTTCATCCATTGGCACTGCCTCCTGAAAAACCTATAGAATTATGAGTAATTGAAAACATCTGGTTAGGGCGACCCCACAATGAATGGACTATGTATGCTTTAGAAAATAATATGTTTATATGGAGCTGGTCTTGCCTTGTCTGTCTTTAGGTGAAGATTTGTGACTTGCAGATGCGGGGTACGCCTCGAGACCTCTTACCTGGCGACCCGGTCTGCAGCCCCATGGCCACTGTCCTGGCTGAAGCTACTACACAGCTCATCCGCATTTTACACCGCACTGACCACTGGACCCATCGCATCAACAAGATCATGATCGAGCGCCTTCACAAGATCAAACTGTGCTTCAAAGAGTCATCGAGCTCCTCCGGTGGCAGCGGAGGTCAGAGGCTGAAGAAGAGCCATTCAGTGCAGAGTCGCGAAGAGCACGACGCCCAAAAAGAGAGCCAAGAAACACCCACAAGGCCCGAAGAGGAAAGAGGGCGCCACGGACGCCAGCATGGACTGGGGGACCTGTCGGAGCACCACCTGAGAACACTCTGCACCGAGGTGTGGCCCGTCCTAGCAGTGATTGGAGGAGCAGACGCTGGTCTTCGGGTCGGGGGTCGGTGTGTGCACAAGCAGACTGGTCGATATGCCACTCTCCTGGGGGTCGTAAAGGAGGGCAGTACTTCAGCCAAAGTGCAGTGGGACGAAGCTGAGATTACCATCAGGTAAGTTACTAGATTAATTTAATAGATAGTAGTCTGCTTTCACAGCATATTTTTGCATGCTCCTAACACTGTCTATTAGCAATTTGGGTATATTACTACAGTAGTATATTTATAATCCCTTGTTTTCTCCTGTCCCATATACTTTCATTATTCATTCATCCTCTGTAGACCTTGGAGCTGCATGCCAACAGCTACATCCCTGAAGCATTATTATTTGTCTTATTTGTCATGCATGCTAGGCCTTTTCCTTCCTGCTCATGCCCTCACTTTGTGTTTCCTTCCCTTGTCTCTTTACACTGGCCACTCCCTTCAATTAAAGCTTCCCAACTTTCTGGTCGCCTAGTGATACTCCCTTATACAACTTGGAGCCCTGCGAGCCGCTACCGTTCGACGTAATGCGGTTCAGGGGCCTCACTGCCTCGCTGCTGTTAGACCTCACCTACCTAACCAGCATCCACGAGGAAACCGCTGCGAAGCTCAGCGCACAACGTCACTACAAGAAACACCGCAACACAGCCTCCACTGGACACGAACCGACCAGTAACGAAGACAAGGCAGAGAACGACAGTCAAAACCATAACGAAGCAACGGATAATGTTGGTCAAAACGTCCCATCGTCAGAGCTGCGAGTGTCCCACAGCCTGGATGAGGTCAAAGCTCACGGTGCGCCAAATTCAAAGTCAGAAAGTAACATCTCTTATGTCGGTAGTGGCGTCGTAACAAACGACAGCCTTTTCAGTGCAGCTCCTCATACCCCCGCTGAAGGAAACAGGAAGAAGGCTCATGAACACGGCCCTCGCATTCACGAGTCGCCCTGCGCAGTGGCCGCGCAGACGGAAATCCACGCCGTGCAGCTGTCGTACCTGTATCTGGGCGCCATGAAGGCTCTCAGCGCTCTGCTCAGCTGCAGCAAGTACGCTGAGCTGCTTCTCATACCAAAGGTACGCTTCACACTCTTCTTCTCTATTATTAATATAACAAAATGATATCTTGTAACAGAAGTTAAGTAATAAAAAGTAGAAAATACTGATTTACCTTTAGTCATTTTCTAATCCTACTTGTCCCTTCAAGGTTGTACCAGATGCAGCACCAACTGGACACAATGCAGATCTGAATGCCAGCGCTAGTGCAAGCACAGTGGCCGCTTCACCAGTTTGCCAAGAGGAGGTGGAGATGCGGACGGCCCTGCAGTTTCTCATGCGTCACATGGTAAAGCGGGCCGTGATGCGCTCCCCAATAAAACGTGCCTTAGGCCTGGCCGACCTGGAGAGAGCACAAGCCATGATCTACAAGTTAGTCGTTAGTGGGCTGCTAGAGGAACCCGCTGGAGGAAAGGTCAAATCTGGTAAGAAAAATGTTTTTGTTGGTAACTTCAGAAATTTTGAAATTGATTGTGTGTTAAAATCAAAGTGGGAATCAGAGAATTGTGTTGGCACATAGGTCGATGTGTTAAAAAGCTGCTGTCATGGAATGCAGTGACACTTATGTGATCCTTTCAAACTTTTAGTAGTGAATGATGATGATGATGATAATGATAATAATATTAATAATGATGATGATAATAATAATAATAAATAGCATTATGATTTAAGTAATGCTATTCTAGCCGGGCATTGCAATTCTTCTTTAATTCTATACAGAGAGCTGGTCTGGTCCTTGTGAATTCAAGTTAGATTTTGAGGAGGCAGTACTAACAAATGCTGAATTTACTGCCTCTGGACTCAAATGAAAAGACATATAGCCAGCCAGGGAAACAAACCAATGCATAAAGCCTGCCCCATTTTAAATAAAGGGTTACAATTGGTCCAACAGGATTTCTGAGAGTTAAAAATGCTGTGAAGAGACGGGATTTCAGACTTGTTTTACTTCGAAGCATTGCTGGCCGGGCTTAAAGTCACTGCCGAAAGGAATCCACTGTTTGTTTGTTTATTCATTCATTCATTCCTACCGCTTTGTCCCGTTAGGTGTCGTGGGTGACTGGAGCCTATCCCAGCAGCTTTGGGCCTGAGGCGGGGTATACCCTGGACAGTGGCCAGTTAGTTGCAGGGCTGACATTTAGACATAGACAGTGACAGACAACCATTCACTCTCACATTCATTCACTAGGGACACTTTAGAGTTTTCCAATTAACCTATACATGCATGTCTTTGGACGGTGGGAGGAAGCCGGAGTACCCGGAGAGAACCCACGGTAACACGTGGAGGACATGCAGACTCCTCACAGAAAGACCGGAGTCGGCCGAGAATGTTTTGGGTCGGCCGGGTTTTGAACTCACGACCTTCTTGCTGTGAGGCAGGAGTGCTAACCACTCTGCCACGTGCACCCACTGTTTGTAAATAATAATAAACAATAATATACAGCTATGAAAACACTAACATAGGCTACTCTTCCTCATGTTGTATCAAAAGTATAATTTTTTTACCTATCAAAGCTAAAGTGGTTAGGCCTAGCAGACCTGAAATGGTATAAAACATGTTGGGGAATTTTCATGTCAAGACAAGATTGACAATACACAATTTTTATATTTTGTTCTTTATACTACAATATTTTACCCAATGTTCCTTAAACATTAATTTGCAAAAACAAGACTTCATTAATAAAAAATGACAGGAAGTAGTATTTACAGTGTTATTGGTCTTGTGTTAATGATAATATGATGTTGAATCTTTTGTTTTTTTGTTCCAGGAGCCAGAAGTGAACCTGAGGGTGAGGGAGAAGGAGCAGAGGGGGAGCAGCTGGCCCAAACCCCAGTGACCACCAGCCCCTCAGCCTCCAGCACCACATCCTTCATGAGCTCTTCTCTGGAGGACACCACCACTGCCACTACTCCTGTCACAGACACCGAGACCGTCCCTGCATCAGAGTCTCCGGGCGTCATGCCTCTCAGCCTGCTCAGGTCAGAATAATACTGCAAATTATTTAGATGTGGGGTTATCACTTACAGTATTGTTCAAAATAATAGCAGTACAATGTGACTAACCAGAATAATCCAGGTTTTTAGTATATTTTTTTATTGCTAAGTTGCAAACAAGTTACCAGTAGGTGCAGTAGATTCTTGTTGGTTTTCTGTGAATCTACTACACCTACTGGTAACTTGTTTGCAACTTAGCAATAAAAAAATATACTAAAAACCTGGATTATTTATTCTTTATTCTGGTTAGTCACATTGTACTGCCATTATTTTGAACAATACTGTAATAGAGTAGGCAGGGCATTTATTATTTAGGATTTTTCAGTGTCAATGTTTGAAAAAAGAAGCAAGTGGGAAGCAATAATACATAAAAAATAAAGTAGGGAAACATTATCAATGCTGTCTGCCTCGCTTATTTTTGACAAACAATTATGCTGGTTAAAATGCCTTTGGAAGCTTTTAAAAAGGCGTACAGCCATAACCTTGCACCAAGATTTGTGAGTTTCCAAAATTGGGTAAATCTTACTTGTATTGCGCCAACCACTTGAGTCGAACAATGGGCTCAGCAGCCTCTTGTGACCAATGATGTGGCAGCATGAACAGGAAGAGGCAGGTGTTTAAAAACACCAGTTCAAATGTGTAAATTTACCAGAAAAATACTGGATGTTCTCAAATGTAAAGTTACAAATGTATGTGAACAATAACTGCTTAATAAGGAAAAATATATACATTTATCGTTTTTAAACTAAAACAAAAATGTCTTGAAGGTGCAAAAGAAAGAGGAAATTCTAATTTAAATCAAATCATGCAAGAAGATTATTATCAAGGATCCACAAATTTTCATACTTTTTCCCAAACTTTCAGCAGTGTTTTACTGCAGCAGCATCAACAGAGAACAATTAAAGTCAGGTATAAGACGCTGTGGATCTAGAGCAGTGTCTTTTATAAACTGTGGCTTATGCAGATATTTATAGAAGAGCGTAATGGGCCCTGCCTATTTTAACCATAAAAATGGAACAGGTTTTATGCAATGTTCCATTTTTCTGATTGGCTGTACTAACCTGACTCCGCCAGATAGAACTGCTCACAGGACAGTCTGTTTCACAGTGAAAAGGGAGGGGCCTTCTGTCAGAAATTTGTGAGGCGATTGGATGAAGCACTGACTAGTATCCGCCTACCACCAGCTTTGCTTTAGCCAATAATAGTAACAATTCATTTAACATATCTAGAGTGCAGCCGTTATGGAGAAACAACAAACTGTTTTAGCAAAGTAAATCTGCAAATAAAAGGAACATTAACTAACAGTAAATTGGTAAATGAAACATAGACATCGGCTGATGAATAGAGCATGTATGTATTTAGGTTATGCCAAAGCCAGTAGGAACAGAGCACAAACATCTTTTCCTTCCAGAAAATCCTTTAGTGTCACATTTTTTAGCTTTAGCAAAAGACTTTCGACGTAGACATGTTGATAACAAAGATGAGAAGAGAACGCTTGTTGCATTTGTCAAATTAAATTCCAAAATTGACCACCACAAGCAAGTTGGGAAAAGTAAGCTGGAACCTAGAGAAGAACTATAATTATTATTTTGCATTTTGATCCTAATTTGATTTTTCTCTTCCTTTTATTGTGACAGGCAAATGTTCTCCAGCTACCCAACCACAACCATGGTCCCCACACGTCGAGCCCAGACCCCTCCTGTCTCGTCTCTGCCCACTTCTCCTTCAGATGAAGTTGGGCGCAGGCAGAGTCTCACCTCCCCTGACTCCCAGCCCTCCAGGCCCCAAAACCGAACAGGAACCTGTAAGTATGGCTCTAAATCTACACCATTAAAATGTACCACAGCTTTGTACATATCTTTGCTCCACGTTGTGTTTTGTTCTCTCCAGCTTTGTCAGACCCCACCAGCAGATTGTCCACGTCCCCCCCTCCCCCGGCCATCGCCGTGCCTCTGCTGGAAATGGGCTTTTCCCTGCGTCAGATCACAAAGGCGTTAGAAGCCACAGGTCAGTGATGCTGTCTGCTCATTTTTATGAGGTCTTACATGCACTTGATTTTCCCGGTTATAAACCTTTGCTAAGAATTATAAAAACGTTAGGTAATATTAAAAAGATTATCAAAGTCCAAGTTGAACAAGTGGCAACATAATGTAAGTAATGGGGTTTCTGTATTTGTGCCGTCGTCAGGAGCACGAGGAGAAGCAGATGCTCAGAACATCACTGTGCTGGCCATGTGGATGATAGAGCATCCCGGTGAAGATGATCACGATGAACCCAGAGCAGCTAGTGTGGGGGGAGAGGTGTCCAACTCGTCTTGTCCCGGAGCCTCTGCAGGAGGGGGCAAATCTCAGGACCGCAGCTCCTTCCTGTGCTGTCCCGGAGACATCAGTAGTGCAGACGCTGCAGAAATGGAGGAAGGCTTTAGTGAAGGGTACAAAATCAGGACATTTTTCTTTTCTCAATCTTGGTGGACATATTGTATCTGTATTTTTAAAGTTCAACTTTACAACCCTACTAACCTTAATGAGGAGCTGTTGCTGTTTAGTAGTTCTGCTTAGGAAATTAAGAATACTACAAGATTCAATATTTAGTCTCAACTCTACAAAGCAAATTTTTTTTGTTACCAAATAAAAACCACATCAAAATCATATATTAGTATATTAAAACGTTTATAGGAATTGTTGGTTAAAAGTTAAAAGACTTCCAAAAAAACCTTAATTAGGCTTTTTGCCTGTTATCTGTTTTCTTTTTCTTTTTTTTTCAGTCCTGAGGGTCTGGAGCAAGAGAATGCCTCTGCATCTAATGTAGGTCCTCTCAGAGGCCGCTCAGCCACCGGCAGAAAACACAGATTTGACCTCGCTGCGCGCACCCTGTTAGCTCGCGCTGGTGAGGATATCTGTTGTGTTTCACCTACACATCTTTAGTTTAAGAAAAAAACTAATTCAAATAAGACAGCTTACACTTCATCAATGTATATAAAATAACAATACCACTATAAATCTATTATAAGTGTCTTGTTTTCTATATGGGTAAAGAGTTTTTTGTAAGTCAAACTTGTATAACAAAGTTGCCAACAACTGAGCCCACAGCTGTTCTTAAAGGTCACTCAGATTTCTTATGTGGGTTTACTATTTGGCTAGCAGCTGGTCACCAATTGTTTTTGTTATTTGTAACAAGAGCATATTGATGTTCTGATTAATAACTCTTTATAAACCCTTTATAAGAGGCCCCTTATTGTAGGGTGGTACCACAATAACATCACAGCTCTTTAATCTCTGGTTTAGAAGAAAACTCTAACTTGTCTTGTCCCTCTCTCTCAGCTGGCTTGTACCGCTCAGTCCAGGCCCATCACAGCCAGACTCGCCGGGAGGTCTCCTCTCTCCAGCAGCAGCAAGACCCTGGTGCTCTGTATGACTTTAACCTGGATGAAGAGCTGGAGATGGACCTTGATGAGGAGACTATGGAGGCCATGTTCGGGCAGGATCTCGGCAATGACTCTGACATTCTGGGAATGTGGATCCCGGAGGTATTGGACTGGCCAACATGGGTGTGTGTGACTTAATGCTTTGGCCACGGGCTGCCATCATTACTCTGCTTTGCACTTTCCTTCATCCACGCTGAGATTAGGGTTGCACAATATCAAGATAACATCTTAAATAGTTGCAATATTTGATTTCCACTTCAAATATATAGGAAAGAAAGAATTAAATTTCTCAACCAGCCATTCTCAACTGGTGCGTCACAGACAGAAAGATTTTGATGAAATTTTTTACTAATTTACTTAATACTTATACTTAATTTAGCTTCTGTTTAAAGTGGGTCAAAACTAAATGACGAGGGATAAAATTGGGACCCACAGTCTGTCAGGTTGATTTTTGCTATTTTTTGATATAGTGCAGCTCCAGCTAAAAGACACATTTCTTCTGGGGTATATTACATTGCCTTTTGGGTTTAATCAACCTGTGATTGGTTGCTGCTTTGCCCAAACTTTTAGAATGCTATTTTTAACCATTTTCATTGCATGGCTGCTTTTCTATTGTTTTCATCCTATCCATGTTCTGTGTCATGTTTTGTTAACCCCCTATGGTTTTGCTTGTGAATAAATGTCTCTTGCATAATTGATTGTCCCACACCTTGCAGCACGTCTGTGAGGCCGACGACCGTGACGAGGTGGTTGTATGTGAGTTGTGCGAGGCCAACGTGGCAAACTTCAATCAGCACATGAAGAAGAGCCACCCGGGCTGTGGACGCAGCGCAAACCGTCAGGGCTATCGCAGTAACGGCTCCTACGTCGACGGCTGGTTTGGAGGCGAGTGCGGCAGCGGGAACCCTTACTACCTGCTGTGTGGAGGATGCAGAGAGAAATACTTGGCTATTAAAAGCAAGGCCAAGGTTCCCATTGTGGAGAGGTATGTCCACTACAGATACATCAAGAAACACTTGTGTTGAATGCAACTGAATGTTTACATGCCATCATTTATATTTAGAACTGCTATACTCTTCAAAATATAGGATAAGATTGAAGACTAAGTTTTCTGAGTAAAACATTGTTCCAATCTTACTAGGTATAAAGGACAGGCTCCTGACCTCCTGGGTAAACAGGACAGTGTCTATGAAGGTAAGGACCACATACCTCGTATCACTGATGCTCTTCTAAGTTTGAGATTCTGAGAAGTGTTGTTTCCCTGCAGAGGACTGGGACATGCTGGACGTTGATGAAGATGAGAAGTTGACAGGGGAGGAGGAGTTTGAGCTTTTGGCTGGTCCTTTAGGTTTAAGTGAGCGTCGTATTGTACCTGAGGCCGTGCAGTTTTCTGACAGTGACCCGCTGGGAGCCTCTGTTGCCATGGTCACAGCCACCAACAGCATGGAGGAGACATTGCTGCAGATTGGTAAGGATAACTTCAACCAATAAAGGAGGAGAGATTGTCACTGGTTGAATCCTATATTTCACTAAAGATTCTTTCATGTATGTGGCCAGGTTGTCAGACGTCTGTGGACAAGAGTTCCTCAGGCAGGGTGACCCTAGGCGAACAGGCCGCAGCTCTGCAGAGCCCCCACGACCGAGTGATGGCTCTGAGGAGGGTTACAGCAGCGGCCCAGGTGCTGCTGGCCAGGACCATGGTCATGAGAGCGCTCTCACTGCTGTCTGTCAGGTAGACTTAACCAGTACATCTTTACTCATTCAGTCCTCCTTCCTTCATGGATGAATGAATAATTCAAACTAAATTCTAATTAACACATGCTAATACAATTGCATTAAATCTAATTATCTTTTTGGTCTAAACAGTGGCTCCAGCTGCAGTCTTGCTGCAGGACTTGAGTCTCTAGGTTTGACTGACATTCGGACTCTGGTCAGACTCATGTGTTTGGCGGCAGCTGGTCGAGCAGGTCTTTCCACCAGTCCTCCTTCAGGCTCTGGTCAGACAGAGAGAACCCGTGGAGCTGCAAAGATGAGCAAACCCATCTCCTGTCTGGCTTACCTCAGCACCGCTGTGGGCTGCTTGGCTTCCAACAGTCCTAATGCAGCCAAGCTGCTGGTGCAACTCTGCACTCAGGTACGTATAGCTCCTTACCTTTGTTGCAGAGAGCAGCTACTACCTGGCATTTGCCTCATGAGTTATTTTTTTAATTTAAACTAAAATTGGTAGCATTGCATAATATATTAATGGCTAGAAATATAAACATTGTTTTCTTACAGACCAATGCATAAAGTTATGTTTACATTGAACTCCAACAAATTTTGACTGTTTTCTCTTCTTTTTATCAGAACTTAATCTCTGCAGCTACAGGCATGAACCTGACCACTGTGGACGACCCTATCCAAAGGAAGTTCCTGCCGAGCTTTCTGCGAGGAGTTGCAGAGGAGAACAAGCTTATCACTTCTCCTAACTTTGTAGTGACTCAGGCTCTGGTGGCCCTTCTGGCAGATAAAGGAGCGAGACTCAGGCCTGCTTATGACAAGGCTGATATGGAGAAAAGAGGTTTGTAAAATTGTATTTATTTATTTCTGTGCTGTGTTTTATTTATATATATATATATATATATATTACATCTTGTAGAAATTGCATCAAACATCATATCTTAATTTATTTCATCACCTTTATGCATATGTTTGTTGTGGCTTAATTAGGTTGGCCTTGTGTTTTCATCCACTCACTGATCAATCCTGTCACCTTGTGTTCCATGTCGAGCAGGTCTAATTGCGCATTTATATGCCCATCCTTCCCATAATCCTTCCGCTGTAGGCCCTCTGGAGCTGGCCAATGCTTTGGCGGCTTGCTGCCTGTCTTCGCGGCTTTCCTCACAGCACCGCCAGTGGGCCGCCCAGCAGCTGGTACGCACTTTGGCTGCACACGATCGAGACAACAACCAGAACCGCCCACAGACCTTTGCTGATATGGCTGGGGACTTGCGGAAATGCTCCTTCATCAAGCTTGAGGCTCATCAGAGCAGGGTGAGGAAGAGGGAACAAGGTGATTTACCTGTAATTTAGCAATGTAAATAATCCATGTCATTTTTGTTAATCTCAGGTGATTACGTGCGGCTGGTGCAGTAAAAAAGGCCTGTTGGCGACAAGTGGGAACGATGGGACAGTGAGGGTTTGGAACGTCACCAAAAACCAGTACACCCTTCAACAAACCTACATCTTTAATAAGAAGTAAGGCTTTCACAAAAATCTACTCAGTTCATACACTAAGTATTTATATATGTCTGATATGGTATTATAAATCTGTTTCAAGTTTCAACAATAGTTTTATAATTTCATATTGTGGCTATATGGTATATCAACAGATATTAACTACAGCAGTGCTATTTTTATTGTGTTGTGGTTAGCAGGAACAGTTTAATATTTTTATTCAGTAATTTTATTTAATTTGTTATTTCTTTTATTAGTGATGGCTCTTCCGACGAGGGAATGTCAGGTTTGGGATCTCCGAGTGACCCCTGTTTGTCCCCTTTGGCCTGGAGTGTGACTGGTAAATACCTGGCTTCTGCTATGGAGAAATTGGTCAACATCTGGCAAGTTACTGGTAATCTTTTTTTCTTTTTTCACTGTAGTTTTCATTATTTCATTCTCTGCTGATGGCAGTTTATGTCTCCGTCCTAACACAGGTGCATGTAGCTATTTCACTTTCGGTATAAACTGAACCAGTAAAGCATTTAGCATTTTTTTACTGTTGACAGTAAAAACATTGGCTCCTGTACTGTAAAGCTTCATGTAATCTGTGAGGAACCAGTTTTGGTACACTTGAAACGGAGGGTTAACCATACATTTTTCCTCACCCCTTTCTACCTTACCTCTGTAATCCAGTCATTCATTCTGGTTTATTCTACCTTTTAAATTGAAGGTGGTAAGGGTCTGTTGGATGTGCAGCCTCACTGGGTTTCTGCGTTGGCTTGGCCTAAAGAGGAGGTTGAGTCTTTGTGGTGCGGGGATTCCAAAGACATGCTGCTCGTTGGACGTATGGACGGCTCACTGGGCCTCATTGAACTGCTGGATTCTTCCAGTATGCACCGCACAGAGCTGGAGCACTGCTACAGGAAAGATGGTATGTAAAGATGTGTTTGTAGTCTGTAATTGATTAATATGAATGAAAGTTCCTAAAATTATTGTCTTATCTCCCAGTGGCAGTGATGCACATAGCCTGGTACAGTGAAGATAAGCCTTTTGCTGTTGGTTATGCCGACGGAAAGCTACTAATTGGGTCCAAAGAGCCTCTAGAGAAAGGAGCCATAGTGGTTATTGATGCACATAAGGTAAAATATGTATAAATTTTTTATTCATCATATAGTCAATGGAGGCATGTTTCTACTGAGAGTTTTTTTTTTCTCATTTCTCCCAAAAGAAATCAACAGAATTTCTACATAAGGTTAACAAACCAGGGAGATTTTACATTTATTTTAAATGACGTGAACAACGTTGATTCAACATGATTTTAGCATACATACCAGACATAGATGGGGCAACAACCAGAGACGAGCTAGCTAGGCAGTCGAAAACGAGAGTTACGACTGTAACTACGGTTCTATGAATCCCGGATGACAGCCAGGGGCGGTGCATTAAGCACTGAATGATCATCTTTGCGCATGCGCAGGTCGAGAATCTAATATCAACAAAGTCACTTGTGACCTTCCGGTGACCCACGTGGGGCTATTTAGTCACGTGATACCGGGAGCTCAGTCCCTTTACCTTCTTGCAACTACAAGGATTCCGAGGGACTGAGTGCCCCGGGCATTGTATGCCTGGGTAACGGTACTCACTACCCATTGCGCCAGGCGTAAGGGCCAGGCACATTTTAGACAGTGCCTGGCCCTTACGTGGGCCAGAATAGCAGACAAACAGCCGGTTTGTTTTGCGCATTGCAGCGGTTGCTTTTATATACACGTCTAGTGCTCGGACGGGGCATAGATGCTCACACAATTCTCTTGTATCAAAGCGGGGCAGCTGTAGCGGCTGAATACCCGTCGCCTTGGACATCACCTTGGGAACAAAGGAGACATCCGGCCAAAGAGTGACCCCTGACCTGTCTGGATTCCACCAACAGCAGGACTCATGCAGAGACAGCGCCTGTAGTTCTCCAATACGTTTGGCGGAAACCATTGCTAATAAAAATGCAGTCTTCATAGACACCCATTTAATGCCTACCTCTGTCAAAGGTTCAAACGGCGGTGACTTCAGGGCATCCAGGACCATGGTCAAGTCCCATGAAGGTACCACTGGCCGTGTAGGTGGGTGTAATCGCCGAGCGCCCTTCAAAAATAAGGAAACATGCCTATTACTTCCGATAGTCTTGCCATCGACTTCCACATGTTGACAGGAGATTGCTGTCACATATACCTTCAGGGTAGACGGTGACCGTCCCTGATTTAGGAGTCCTTGTAAAAACAATAGAATGGATGAAATGGGACAGTCTACTGGATCCTGTCCCCTGTCACGACACCACCTCTCAAACAATTTCCATCGATTGTCATACAACAATTGTGTGGAGGGTCCCCGAGCGTTTCTTATGGTATGCTCCACATACCTGCCAAATTCAGAGAAGCCCGATCCAGGCCCTGTAGCGGCCATACCCATAGCTGGAGGCGATCGGGATTGGGATGTAATATTCGTCCCCCCATCTGTGACAAGAGATCTGTCCTGGAGGGGAGACGCATAGGGGAGACCCGCAGCAGAGCCTGTGCATTGGAAACCACGTCCTCGCCGGCCAGTAAGGGGCCACCAGGAGGAGTCTGTGTCCCTCCTGAAGGACCCTGCGGAGTGTGTGGTCTATTAGAGGGAACGGAGGAAACGCGTACAGGGGCACCTTCGGCCAGTCGTGCGCCAGCGCATCCAGGCCCAACGGACTGGTGCTGTCTGTCAAAGAGAACCACAGGGGACAATGAGTAGCCTCCCTCGAAGCTAACAGGTCCACTTTTGCCCTGCCAAAAGTCCCCCAGATGTGCTCCACCACCTCTGGGTGAAGTTTCCATTCCCCCGGTAACACTTTCTGCCGGGACAGATAGTCCGCCACTCTGTTCCGCACCCCGGGAACATGGACTGCCCTCAGGCTGGGAAAATGGAGTGTCGCCCATATCAGGAGACGTAGAGTCTCTTGTGTAAGTCTCTCTGAGTGTACTCCGCTCATGTGGTTCACGTAGTAGACCACTGACATGTTGTCGGAAAAGACAAACGTCTTAATATGATCGCATATTAGGAATGTTTGGTGAGATAAAATGTGCATGATAACATTATTAGGCAAAAATACATAGTACATTATTTTTTTCCCCTCCAGTACCGAAAGCAGAACCTATAGCGTCAGATCTTACTGATACTACGGTCTTTCATAATTTAACCCGGGGCCAGTTTAATACCGGGTTTCGGTACCCATCCCTACGGTTGGTACATCTTCAAACCTGCCACAGTATTGGAAACGAGAGTTACGAATGAACTACGGTTCTATGAATCCCGGATGACCGCCGGTGGTGCATTAAGCACTGGATGATCATCTTTGCGCATGCGCAGGTTGAGAATCTAATATCAAGAAAGTCACTTGTGACCTCCCCACGCGGGGCTATTTAGTCACGTGATACCGGGAGCTCAGTCCCTTTACCTTCTTGCAAGTACAAGGATTCCGAGGGACTGGCTGCCCTGGCGGTCATCCGGGATTCATAGAACCGTAGTTACATTCGTAACTCTCGTTCTATTTCATCCCTCCTGACCGCCAGGGGCGGTGCATTAAGCACTGGATGACGTATACCAGCAAGGTCACGAGGAATCAGCCGACCCTAATTCAGCATAACTTATCAGACTAGAAGTGTCCTGTTGTAGAACTTCCTCCAGTGGATGTTCACTCTATAAAAGCTAGTGAACATGGAGTAGTCAATGACGCCGTAGCACAAACTACCGCCAAAGACGTCCTAGTCATTGCTGACTAGGAAGTAGTAATGCCCCTTGTAGAGTGACACCGCACTCCTACCGGTAGTGGTTGGTCACGGGCATTGTACGCCTGGTTAATTGTACTCACCACCCAGTGCGCCAAGCATTGTTTAGGCAGCTCCTGGCCCTTATGTGGACCAGCCTAGCAAACAAACAATCGGTTTGTTTTGTGCATCGCATCAGTTGCCTTTACATCCCCTCTAGTGCTCGGACGGGGCATAGATGCCAACACAATTCTTCTGTATCAAAGTGGGTCAGCTGTAGCGACTGAATACCCTATTACTGCCGACAGTTTTGCCATCGACTTCCATGTCGACAGGCGATTGGTGCCACATATACCTTCAGGGTAGACGGTGACCGTCCCCGATGCAGGAGTCCTTGTAAAACGATAGAATGGATGAAATGGGACATTCTACCGGGTCCTGTCCGCGTCACCACCTCTCCAACAATTTTCATCGATCCAGAGAGAACCACAGGGGACAATGGGTGGCCACCTGGTAGACCACCACATGTCAGAACGAATTAGTACAAGCCAGCCTCACGGATTCGTGAGAAAATGGCGCATGGCCAGATATACGGCAATTAAATTCCAGAACATTCATGTGTTCTGTGTACAGATGTCGGGGTCACTCCTTCTGGACCATGCGGCCCTGCCACATCGCACCCCAACGTGTGGAGGAAGCCTCCGTACATACAGCCTCTGTCCACACTGGTAGAGAGCCCAGGGGAATGCTTTGTGTAATCCAACCCCTGTCCCCCACGAAACTGCCCTGGGAGCAACGAGAGCAGCCCCAGAGGCACCACACTGGAGGCGGCTGTCAAGCCATGAAGTTGAAGATATAAGGCAACAAGGCAGTGCCTTGCCACGCCGAAAGCGGAAAGCATTGTTACCATGCCGTTGACCGCTGGGATTGTGCTTCCATGGGGATTGTGTTCAGACTGACACCAAGAAAGATTGTACGCTGTGCCGGAACTTGCTCTTTTCGAAGTTCACCCACAGGCCCAAGAGCTCTATATGCTCGAGAACAGCCATTGTGTCTCGAACGGCCTGTGTGCGGGTTGGTTGCGCATATGAGCCAATCGTCGAGGTACAGAATCTTGATACCCTGCACCCGCTTAACACAGCAAGTCAACCGTGGCCCGACACTGCAATCGCGGGCACCTAGCATGCCACCTTGGTGGCATGGCTTCGCCACAATTATAGCTGCTACCGCTGGTACCACCGAAGGCATATGACCCAACCAATTTTGGGGGCGTACTGCATTGAAGCGAGCATCCTTCCATTGGAAGTAGACCGTGAAAATGTTTCACATCTGCCTAGCACACATGGAGCTCTTTAATATACTCAGCAGAAGGGGCACCAGAAAAGAGGTAGCCGCACCATGCCGTCGGAAAATGCGCTGGATGCCACCGATCGCGGTGGTGGTCATCCAGCTGTAGTTGAGCGAGGGCCGTCTTAATGGCTGAGGCAGCCGAGTTGTCCGTATCCTCCATAGTACCAGTAGAGTCCTGGGACCCGGTTTCAGGCGCTTCAGGGCTCGTCTCGAGTCTCCTGAAAGTACGAGTCTGAAGCCGCCACCGAAATGGCATCATCCTTACAAAGAGAGTCTACGTCCTGCACATGTGCAGCCGCCTCATGGCATTCTCCAGCCAAACTCTGAAGAAAGAATGTCCACTTTCTTGGACAGTTGTCCATTAGAGCGTTTATTTGGAACAGAAGGTGTGGCCCCATTAGCCGGGCTTTTCAGCCGTGTAACCTGTCCAGCTGGTAACTGAGAAGGCTGCAAGTCTGTTGACCAAGCCTTAGGCTGTTCAACAGCTGTCAACCCAGCCATCCGTACAGACTGGGGCATAATGCTGCAGTTTGTACAGGCTTCATTTCTGAAACCCTCCTGAGATGACCAACTCCCAAGCAGGAGGGGTCTAGATCATGGCCATCCTCAAGCTGGAGGGGGTGGCAAACACCATATATATATATATATATATATATATATATATATATATATATTAGCTTAGCTTAGCTTAGCCGAACCCGGAAAGCCAACCAAAAGTATTTAGCACGGCCGAACGCGGCGGCAAGTCATAAAAATATATAGCTTAGCCGAACACAGAAAGCAGAACCAAACGTATATAGGTCAGCCGAAAAGGCGGTACGTCGACCGTGTATCCTTAGCCGAGCACGAAAAGCAAACCAATAGTATTTAGCTCAGCCGAACACGGCAGCTATTACAACATATATATATAGCTTAGCCGAACACGTAAAGCAACAATAGTATTTAGCTCAGCCGAACACGGCAGCAATTTACAAAATATATATAGTTTAGCCAAACACGGAAAACAAACCAAAAGTATATATCTCAGCCGAAAAGGCGGCAATTCAGTAGTGTATAGCTTAGCCGAACACGAAAAGTAAACCAATAGTTAGTTTAGCTCACCCGCGCACGGCAACCATTCACAAATATATAGCTTACACGAGCGCGGAAGACAAACCAAACGTATATAGGTCAGCCGAACACGACGGACATTCAACAGTGTATAGCTTAGCCGAAAACGGAAAGCCAACTTATCTCTCGAAAAACGGACTTACCATCTGTTGCACAGACAACTGTGGACTGTGGCTTACCGGCGTCCGTAATGTACAAACAATGTCTAGCTCGTGCAGCCCCTGGAGGGCGAGACACACCCGCTGCTCCGATTGTGGTTCAGAAACTCACACATCACGAGGCTACAAGCTACGAGCTGAGTGTATAAACAAAACAATTGTGGATTGTATAACACAAGTCTCCACAACAAAGTGAACCTACGTGCGAGAAGATAAAAAGGGGACTGAGCTCCCGGTATCACGTGACTAAATAGCTCCGCGTGGGTCACCGGGAGGTCACAAGTGACTTTGTTGATATTAGATTCTCGACCTGCGCATGCACAAAGATGATCATCCAGTGCTTAATGCACCGCCCCTGGCGGTCAGGAGGGATGAAATAGAACAACAACCCAGTAAGGCCAGGGTTCAGACTGTGAAGAGTTTGCTTGGTGCAGGTCAAGATGGATTTTTTACGAGTTTGTTAAATCACAAATCTCACTAGAATTGAGTTGCAGCACAAAGTTATGGGAAAAATGCAAACTCCACACAGAAAGGCCCTGTCCAGCTTGGGAGTCAAACTCTGGACTATCTTGCTGTTAGGCGACAGTGCTAACTACCTTTGAACTTGAGTAAGAAATGTATATCGACAGACTGTAGTCTTTTGCCCCAACTTTAGGAAAACTGACCACACTGATGAAAGACTAAAAGGTTACCAAACCGTAGTTTGGTTAACTATTGGCAATGAAAAGTGGGAACTAGGCTTTGATATCTCTTTCCCAAACCCTTTTTTTTTTTTTTTTTTTTTTTTTAAGGAGTCAATCACCAGCATGAAGTGGAGCCCCAACGGCCAAATGTTGCTGACTTGTGCCAAAGAGGAGACGGTGAAGCTGTGGGGTAATCAGGGCTCTGAACATGACTCTGGCTACGGCTGGAGCTGTCTGCAGAGCATTAGAAACCCCTCTATGGTGAATGGCGTTGCCTGGTGCAGCCTGCCCGGACGTGCTCCCAGACCCCTCAGCATGTTAGCAATGTATGTTGTGTGTCAGTAAAGAGCTGTTATTTTTAATATGAAGTGACTACAAAAAGCAGCAATGTTATATATGCCTTAACCACTTGTTTAAAGCGCTAGAGTAACATTTAGGAAACAGTTGGCTGCACAGAAGGCTTCTGATGTGTCATAACTATAAAATACTTTTACACCTGACTGTTTTGTTCAGACCAAAAAGGAAAGTCTGAAACAAACGGCTTAAGTGTGAAAGCCCTTAAACATTTTCTCATTGATATTATCATATATATATCATCGTATTTAATTTTTATGTAATTCTTTATCTTTTGCTGTTCAGATGCTGTCAGAATGGATTGGTTTCAGTTTGGACTGTTCCTCAGGACATTTCTAACTTCCCAGAATCTGCTTGTAGCGCAGACGGATGGTGGGAGAATGAGTCCAAACCTAAATTCATGGTACAGTTATCTATCTGCTAACCTGCAGAAATATATTTTACTATGTCATTACAGCTGATCCAGTATGTTTTTTTTTTTTTTTACATTTTAATTGGGTGATAAATGTATTTTTTTCCACACTCTCACTGTCTTGCAGTCCTCACAGTGGTCAGAAGATGGAGCGGTGTGTGTTTTCCAGCTCAAAGGCCACATTACTCCAGTGAGAACGCTGGTATTTAGCCCCGACGGTCTGGCTCTGGTGTCTGGAGGAGTCGGAGGCCTCATGAACATCTGGTCCTTACGGGTAAGGGGTTTTAGATTCACAGATGGAGACTGAAAATACACAGGAACAACTCCAAAGCCATGGTCTAACACTTTAGAGCAGCACTGGTATCATCTATACGTCTCTGTGTATCTATGTGCAACAGGACGGCTCTGTTCTCCAGACAGTAGTCGCTGGGTCTGGGGCCATACAGAATATTGTCTGGATTCCAGATGTGGGAGTGGCTGTCTGCTCCAACAGGTCAAAGGTGAGACTTGGGTCCGGGGTTCCAACTGCCTTTATGCTTGAAATCTTGGTGACCACACTAAAAAAAAAGCTCATGGCCTTGCCCCAATGCAGTGTATACATTATGAAATAAGTAAAAAGAAAGTTAATAAGCTTCAGTGGATTGACAGAGGTAATGAGTAATTATTTTATTTTTTTTTCTTTTGTTATTAAGAACAGTTTACTCACTGTCCCCATCCTCTCTGCTCTGTGACTGCTCAAACCTGAGACACCACCCCAGGCTGCTGTAAAATGCATTGTAAATGCAAAGCTGCTTAGATAATTTATTTTATTTAAAACACATTTTGTTTTGTTTTTTTCGTTTTTTGGGCGATATATCATTTAAATGTTTTTCACCCATCTTCCATCACTAAACCATATGTGTGCTTCCAGGACGTTCTGGTTGTGAACTGCTCCAAAGACTTCATGGCGTCCAACCACGTGCTGGCCACTTGTCGAACAGCTCTGAAAAAGCAAGGTGTCGTCGGCCTAAATATGGCCCCGTGTATGAGGACCTTCCTGGAGAGACTGCCCATAATGCTGCAAGAACAGTACGCCTACGAGAAGGTACACCAGGGTTTATATTATCACGCTATAGTTAGTACAAATGTTACTATATAAACACATATTCAACTTAAGTCATTAAAAAAACTGTTTAATAAAGACCAACACAACATCAAGACTTTAAGTAGATGAGACCCAAACGAAACCAAGAGCAATGTTTAAATCCTTAAAAAAGGAGGAAAGCGGTAATAAAATGCTAACACTACAAAAGTCCAGTCTTAAACCAAGTAGAAAAATTATTGAGGGATTAGTGCTAAGTGAGGGAGAAATTAAATGTGATGATCATTTTGGCTAGATTTGAGCAGGTCCAGGCTCAGGGCTCACAGAATCGCTAGCCCGACATCCTGGGCTATTGTTTTTCCCAGTCGGGCTACAATAATGTGCTTGACGGTCTATCTTAAATGGTGAAATAAATTGAATTTGATTTGCATTGTTCATTGTGTCTGTTGGAAAGAGATGGTGGCAGTTACTGATCATGCAAACCTTTCCGCAGAAAGAGAGTGCAAAGCTTGTTAGACCTCCACAATTAAAGAGAATCCAACTGTGTTTTCTGTAGCGCTCTCAGCCGCGCACCTGTCCCACTGTAAACACTGGCTTTACACAGAGTACAGCCCTATGAGTCCAACAAGAGTCCAACTTCTGAGCCACTTCTTTAAGAGTTCCAGTTTCTCGAGTAGCTTCATATTAATGGTACAGTTCAGTTGCTTGGTCCCTCTACCATTACACACAGACCGCTGTCGGGGCGGGTTCAGAGCGCAGTTAAGGAGCGTTACCTCTTTGGCTGTCCCGTGCTCACAAAAATAACATAACCTTTGGAAAAGAGGGAGGATCCGTTAGCAAGAGGCTAAACTTCAAACGAAGTGATGCTTTAGTCCGTGTCTCCGAGTTATAATTTCAGATCGAGTCAGACTTGTGTCCATACTGTTTGTGGCCTGACACTGTCCTGGTCATGAGTCTGTTTTATGGCTTTGCTGAAGTATGGGTTAATGTCTTTGACACCTGAAACTGAATGTTGTATTTGAATTTGTGCTCAAACTGAATGAATGCTTTTTAAAAACTGAATTTATATGTTTAATCTGAAACCAAATGCATTGGTTTGTAAATGAATTGCAGTAAATTAAAAATGTATTTATATTTTGAAATTGACTTAATTTACTTTGAAACAGCTTTTCACGAAATTCAGTTTTCCAATACTTTCAGTTTTCAGTTCTACTATTCAGTTTTCTGAGCCGCACATCTGGGTCTTAGTAAGAGCCTTAGCCATCGAGCCCAGAGTTAGAGAACCAGTTCCCTAAAACTGGCTCAGAAAAATGAATTGTAGAACTGAAATTGAAGCTACTGAATTTTCAACTCTCTCAAGCAAATTAATTCAATTTCAAAATATAAATTCATTTTTAATTTATTGAAGGCATTGACAGTAAAGTATGTCCAAACTGAGGTCCATGGACCAAATCCTCTGTTAATTATATCTGGTCCTCACATAAATAATGCTGTTAATAAATATTTTTTTAATAATTAAAGTAGACTACCAGGAACAAAATGCCCAAAAAAAGCACAAATGATGTGCCTTACATGACAAATACCTCTGTATTAGTGTTGTCACGATACTGGAATTTCTAACTTCGATACGATACTTTCAAAAATATCGATATTCGATACCATTTTTGATACCAAAGGGAAAACAACTGTCACAATATTATTATTATTTTTTTTATTTAAAGATAAATATAACATGTCTATAGATAGAACATGACAATGATGTATATTAAATTAAAAACAATTAAAATCAGCCAAGGTCCGCTTGGTTAACTTGCCTCTAGGGGTGTGACGATAACCACATCACTCCAATACCGCAATAATGAGATGCCTACATGTGCGGTGATGTGAGGTCATCACCGCACATGATTTTTGGGGGGGCTTATATTTAGTTTAATATTAAGTTTTGTTTTGTAAAAAGACTTTCTTTCGTTTTGTACAAATTGTCTCTTAATTTTAATAAAGGTTTCTTCGGCCAATTGCATGTATTTAATAAATAAGAAGCAAATATGGGCGGCAGTAGCTCAGTGGGTAGAGTGGTCGTCTTTCAACTGGAAGGTAGGCGGTTCGATTCCCACTCTCCCCACAGTTCATACTGTCGTTGTGTCCTTGGGCAAGACACTTAACCCACCTTGCCTCCAGTGACTGTAACACTGGTAATTACATTAGAACAATGTAAGTCGCTTTGGATAAAAGCGTCAGCTAAATAAATAAATGTAAATAAGTAGACTATGAGGTTGCGGAAGCGATCGCTTTCATTGCTCATGAACTGGAGCACGTCTCAAATAAACTGAAACTCAGCAGGTTTGCCTTACAGACATGGGAAATATGTAGCCTAATATGTGTAGAGACGAAAAGATTTAAATAAGCATAGTGCAGTGTTCAGAACTCACACGGTAAACAACCAGCTTGATACAGATGGATCACTACTTTAGCAGTTAGCCGCAAATTTCCTCAGAGCGAAGATGGAGCAGTGTTTCTGATATCAGTGAACGAGGAGTGGAGCGGGGAGCGGGAGATGGTAAACCCAGAGCTGGAGCTGGAGCGGAGTGATTCTTGAATGCATAGGGAGGAGTGGAGCGGGGAGCGGGAGATGGTAAACCTGGAGCTGGAGCTGGAGCGGAGTGATTCTTGAATGCATAGAGCGTGAAGGGGAAATTGCCGCTGCTCCACTCAGCTCACATACTCGACTCGCAAGACTCGCAGTGGGTGGGGGTGGGGGGGTCGGTTAACCGCCATATCGCGATTCTTGTTGCTTCATCACCGCGGTAAGAAAAAATCCCATACCGTCACAGCCCTACTTGCCTCACTCAGTAAGAGGGGTCCGGAAAATTTTAATAGAAGGATATGTGTTTGAATATAATTCTTTAAAGTAAAGTCTCATTTATTCTACACCTAAAGCCTCTTAAACAATATGGAGAAGAATGTTGATAATCCACTATTTTCTATATTTTATCCTTTGTTTACATGAGGAGGATGTTTGAGTGTTTAGCTTTCACCAAACACAGCTCACAGACAAAAGGAAAATACTACAAAATCAAAAGAGGCTAAAGCTCAGGACCTGGTGGTTTATTGACAGCCCGGAATCCTGCATATAATGCCTAATACTCCTTGTGTGAGAACATTTTAAATACAAAATCATCAATTCATGCCAAAACATATTTGTTGAACAAATATGACAAAGATGCCTGTCATAATTGATCTCTTTCTATTGTCATTCCTCTGAAAACAACAGGAACAAGGGAAAATGCACTGAGCATTTCTTTAGCATTAGCTGTTGCCAATAATTAACTGTTATTGTTTAATTTGCAGGTTCATCTTTAAAAAATTTCAAAATTTAGAATATACATATTTATTTCCTGTATTTTCCTCGTGTGGAGTAACATTTTTAATTAAAATACTTATGATTAGTTCTGTAACAGGATTTAGGATTCACACAGAAACTGACACAACTTAAGGAAGACTTAACCTGTGTCACTCATTTTTTAAACCCTCCTTTCACACCTTTTCTGTTTTAATCACCCAAATGAACATGTGTTAGGTTCAAATGAACGCAAATTGCGTGAGCTAATTACTCCCGTTGTTTGTAAATGAGGTCAAATATGCGACAAACGAGTCAATACTTAACCTACGACAGAATAAAGAAGTTGACAGACAAATGTACAACTCACCACATTAGCTAAACGTCCTCACTACAGTCTTTTTAATCCTGACATGAAAACTGTCCAGTCCTGGTTCAGTTCTGGATTCATTCTCTGATTATCAAAGCAGCCGGGACTAGAGGATAAAGGGCTGTTGTTCAGCTTTGACACTGACACGGAGCTGAAGAGCTGTATTTTCTGATTAAAATAAACGTTCCCTCTCCGTCCATAACGTCAGTGAATCTTCATTATGTTTTGCCAAGGCTCAACTTTTAAATTTTAGTTGTTTCTAACTCATTATCAGGCTACGCTAAACATGTTGAAATTTCCCGCTGCTCTGTCCGTAACCATAGTAACCTGAGGACCCTCGCGTGTTGACCAAGCCTCTCCCATGGTACCTCTTAAATGGTCGTCGTGTAAGGGCGCCGCCATACGGTGATTTTACAGCAAAATACAGCGATATACATCCGTCCACCAGAGGGCAGGCTCCAAAAGCGGAAATATAAGGAGAAACCCAATGGCGACTTTACAAGAGTAAAACTCATGTTTACAGCCTGGTACAAAAGATGGCTCCGGTCTCTAGAGCTAAGTTTTTACTACGTGACAACTCTGAGGGGGGTGAATTTTTGAAAATTACGTTGATTTATGCTATCTAAAAACTATTGTTTTACTATGGAGTAAAACCCGAAAAGCCCGGATGTAACGGCCATTTTATTGCCCATTCGTAATGCAATATTGGTGAATAGGGGACCAATGGGCGGATATCATCCATAATTATACTATCTATGGTGTTGACATAGCTGTCCTAGAAGTGCCGGTTCAAAAATATGTTTTACACAATGCGCTTGTAATTATGAATAATGTCTTGCGGTCCAGATCGCGGTCCTCCTTTTGAAGACCCCTGAGGTAGTGCACTTGTTCAAAGGCCTCTCTGATTGTCATACATTCAGAAACCAATAGTGTAAGTAAAAAAAAAAAACAACTTGTATTTTCAAGTAAAATCCAAAGCTCAGCTGGTATCGAAACTTCGGAAAATGAGTATCGTATCGTTTGAGATATTTCAGTATCGATATTTATCGAAATATGGATATTTTTGACAACACTACTCTGTATACATAAAAAAATAAAATTTATTTGGGCTTATTAATTTAATTTTGGGCTACTGAAAAAGAACTCCCCGAGGGGCTACCAGGTATTTTTTTGAAAGCCCTGAAGATGTATATGCCCTGAATATTCATTCATTCATTCATTTTCTACCGCTTTGTCCCGTTAGGGGTCGCGGGTGACTGGAGCCTATCCCAGCAGCTTTGGGCCTGAGGCGGGGTACACCCTGGACAGTGGCCAGTTAGTCGCAGGGCTGACATTTAGACATACACAGTGACAGACAACCATTCACTCTCACAATCATTCACTAGGGACACTTTAGAGTTGCCAGTTAACCTGTACATGCATGTCTTTGGACAGTGGGAGGAAGCCGGAGTACCCGGAGAGAATCCACAGTAACACGTGGAGGACATGCAGACTCCTCACAGAAAGATCGGAGTCGGCCGAGAATGTTTGGGTCGGCTGGGTTTTGAACTCACGACCTTCTTGCTGTGAGGCAGGAGTGCTAACCACTCTGCCACGTGCACCCCAATATGCCCTGAATATGTTTGTAGTTAATATGAATCAAACGACAACAAATCAAAAATCTAGTATTTGAATTATCTTGTCTATCTGTGCTTACTATGGACAACTCAGTGTGCTTTTCCACCCTCACAGCCTCATGTAGTTTGTGGTGAGCAGCTGGTCCACAGCCCGTACATGCAGTGCTTAGCCTCTCTGGCCGTGGGACTCCACCTGGACCCCCTCCTGTGTCGCCCCCCTGTGCCTCCCCACCTCAAGCACTGCCCACCAGAGTCTGCCGCGGCCGTGTGGAGCGCCAGTGAGTGGGGCTGGCTGGATGGCTTTTCGACAACAGTCAAAGCAGCGGAAGCTCTGGCTCGAGGAGCAACCTTCCCCCAGTCTTTCTCTGTCCCCGACCTGGAGCCTGTGGCCAAAGAGGAAATGGCTCTGCTTATGGTGAGGGACCAATGCCCAGGAAGATGTTGAAATCATTATGACATATAATAAACTCTTTCACTATTGTGTTTCTCCAGGATAACAGTAAATGGGGGTCTGGGATGGATGAACAGATTATGTCTTGGGCCACTTCTAGACCAGAGGTAATTTAGTTTTAGTTACAAATTCTCTCTTGGTTCACAAAAAAATGCACTTATGTATTTAGTTACTGTCAGCTTCATAAAACTTACCTTTGTAAATGAGTGCCTGTAGCCATGTCCTCTCTAACACAGGTGTTTCTTTAAAAAAAACTCACATTTATTAGCTGTAAATCTTTTCAAATAACAATGACAACAATAATACTTACACACGTGGACAAAATTGTTGGTACCCTTCGGTTAATGAAAGAATAAAACTTTATTCTGACAAAAGTAATAATAAATTAAAATTCTATGAATGTTAACCACTGAAAGTCAGACATTGCTTTTCAACTAGAGATCGACCGATATATCTGATATTTTTTCCGATATTTAAGCATTTTTCCATAATCGGGTATCGGTTTTGTAATATCGGATTCACCGATATACGGCGCCATCTTGTGGCCGTTTTGAGAATTCCGCCATTACAGCCAGCACCGCGTCAGAGGAGAGACGAGACAACAGCTGCATGCACAGGTAAAGTATATCTATCTATACTGGCTTTGCTTTATTTATTTAACTTTATTTAACATAACAGACATTAATGCACAAATGAGATTTGAGACATGAATGCCTGCCTGATATGTTGTTTGTTTATGAGGCTTGCCTAAAAATTTTTTATAACTCACGGAGTCACGTAGCCCAATCCGTCATGTACTGTCCCAATAAACACGCAACTTTACATAAATTAAAACAGACATGAATGAGTGCATGTTGGAAATAAAAGCGCAGCATTTAATTCTCTCTCTGTTGTATTTGCTCACGATTAGTCTCGTAAAAAAAGTTTGTTCATATTGCTGATCACTCACTGCGTTCATGATCAGGGAATGCTCAAGCACGGCCACTGGATGAAACTTAACAGATTCACTTGTTTAAAACATATTTATAAAACAAATAAGTATATTAGCCTTTAATTAAATAACCGTTATTTCACTAATACACATCTAAATAAATACAGCTCTGTGGAAATTAATTATTTATTATCTCCACGAGCGATCGAGTTGAGCTGTGTAAATATGCAAACATTGCTTTGTCAAAAGGCATTTAATGACCTAGACGACAAAAACATTATTAATAATTCTGATAACATACTCTTTGAGAAATGTATAATAATATGCTGTTACTGTATGTTTGTTACTTTCCTGACAATGTTTTATTTTAACAAATATTATTCAGTGAATTAATATAGGCTATTACCCAGCGAATTATTCCTCTCTAAGCCTGTTAAACGGCACATAAACCTACTAAAACGATTTAAAATGAATAATTTCATTTCTGCAAAGTTGATATGACTCCCCTGTTAATTATTTTCTCTATTTGAAAACATTAGACTTTTGCACATTTATTTTGCCTATTGTTAACATTAATGTTGCTGCTTATAAATGATAGTATAAATTATATAAATAATGTAAATAATATAAATGTTTTTGTTGTAATTTGAAGATTTAATTTAACATGAAAGACTACTAACTTTCAAAACTTTTTTTGTTTTTTAAGATGACTGAAAGGAGGAAAAATCTTAGTGAAGTATGGACTTACTTCACTCAGTCAATGGCAGGGGTGGCAGTTTGCAAAGAATGCCAAATGAACGTGAGCATGGGATCAAAATCTACAGCAAAAAAAAATACCTCCAACCTGTGGACCCACCTAAAGATACATCACTCAACTATCTTTGAAGAGGCAAAGAAAAAAAGAGATGCTGAAGAGGCAAAGACATCAAGCCACATTCAAGCTTCTATTCCCATGATGTTTGAAAAGCAGACAAAGTGGAAGACGTCCGATGTCCGCTCAAAAACAATGGACAGGATGATTACAGAGATGATAGCTACAGACAATCAGCCTTTCACCATGGTTCAAAATAAAGGTTTCCAGAGATTCTACCGCACAGAGATGTTCCCCAGTATTCACAACAGTATTGTTGAGAAGGTTAAAGCACTGCTAAAGCCTGATAAAGCAGGGTATAACTTGGCTTTTACCACAGACTGCTGGTCCGGTACAACTGAATCTCTAATGAGCCTTACATGCCATTTCATTGATGATCAGTGGATTCGCAGACAAGTCATCCTAAACACAAAAGCAATGATTGGTTCACAAACTGGGGAGTACATTAGTGAGATGTTTTTGGGTATGCTGGATGAATGGGAAATTGACAAAGACAGAGTGGTTCTTGTTCTCAGGGACAGTGGTGCTAACATTGTTAAAGGTATGAGAATTGCTGAACTGCCTGACATGAGCTGCAGTGCCCACATATTACAGCTTGTTGTCAATGACGGCCTCAACTCACAAAGAGCTGTCCAAAATATTCTGTCAGTGCTGAGAAGCTGTGCTACCCATTTTAATCACTCATTGCTAGCTAAACAGCGTTTAGCAGTGATCCAGCAAGATCTTGGGCTACCTGCACATTCCATCATTCAGGCTGTGCCAACCCGATGGAATTCCACCCTGCACATGCTGGTCAGGATGCAAGAGCAAAGAAGGGCTCTGAACATATATGCCAGTGAGCATAGTGGGTTCACTAGCCTCAGTGCTGAGCAGTGGAATATTGCCAGCAATCTTATTGACACCGTTTCTCCAGTGGAGGAGTTCACTCTTGAGATGAGCCACTATGAGAGTTCAGCGTCATGCATCATCCCATCTGTCAAAGTTCTGAAGATGTTGCTTAGCAGTCAAGGTCCCTCCTCTCATGGGATAAAAACAATGAGACAGGAGATGCTGGAGAGTCTCACCCGACGGTTTGCAAAAGTGGAAGAGGTGAAATGTGCAGTCCTTGCCTGTCTTCTGGATCCAAGGTACAAAGCACATGCCTTTTCATCTGATGCCACACTGTCGAATGCAAAAGATTGGCTTAAGGAGGAGACAGAGAGCTTAGAGCAAGACAACACACAAGGTGAAGGAACACAGTCAGATGATTCCAGCACAGTTTCAAAAGGCCCCGGACAGAAGAAACCCATAAGAAACTGATTGATGAGATGTATGACACTCTACTTGGTGCTAGTTCTGAAGTTGATGGGTCTACCCTTGATGGAGAGCTTCAGCAGTACCTTTCAGAACCAGTGATTGATAGAAGGATGGGAAAGCCACTTGAATGGTGGAAACAAAATGAGAAAAGGTTCCCCATTCTTGCTCCTCTGTCAAGAAAATTCCTTTGCCCCCACCGTCTTGGTGCCCAGTGAGCGAGTCTTCAGTGAAGTGGGAGCCATTTATGAAAACAAATGAAGCAGGCTTACAGGGCAGAATGCAGAAAGACTCTGTTTTCTACACTACAACCTAGTTCTGCTCAACTGGGACTATTAAGATGCACTAAAATAGCTATGCACATTTCTTTCAGGTAATTTAGATTTAGATTTTTTTTTCCCAATTGGTTAGAATAATTTTTGTGCTTTATTTTTGACCTGTTTGTTTACCTCATAAAAGCTTTTATTTTTAAACAAAGACACTTTAGTAACAATGCACTTTATTTTCATTTTTTTGCACTCAGACCCCTCTATTTATTGGTGTATAAATAAGTTTTTTTTTTTTGTATGCAAGGAGGGAGTGATTGTTATAAATAAAAAGGTTTGTTCAGTTCAGTTGTGTCGTAATAATTGTGTCCAAAAACAGAAGTATAACAGTAAATAAATATTGGTTCTGCATATCGGTTATCGGGCACATAAACATGCAAATAATCGGTATCGGTATCGGTTATAAAAAATCAATATCGGTCGATCTCTATTTTCAACCATGCTTCAACGGAATTATTTAAAAAAATAAACTCATGGAACACTCTAGACAAAATTCTTGGTACCCCTAGAAAAGACTGTAAATAATGTGACCAAATGGACATGTCATTTCAAGGTGTGTGCACTAATTAGCATCACAGGTGTGTACAATCTTGTAATCAGTCAGTGGGCCTATTTATAGGGCTTCAGGTAGTCACTGTGTTGTCTGGTGACATGGTGTGTACCACACTCAACATGGACCAGAGGAAGCGAAGGAAAGAGTTGTCGCAGGAGAATAGAAAGAAAATTATAGACAAGCAT
Source organism: Perccottus glenii (assembly GCA_024416835.2). Classification (NCBI taxonomy): domain Eukaryota; kingdom Metazoa; phylum Chordata; class Actinopteri; order Gobiiformes; family Odontobutidae; genus Perccottus; species Perccottus glenii. The sequence continues at coordinate 26,888,514 of CM044548.2, forward strand.
GATAAAGGTAAAGGCTATAAGACCATCTCGAAGCAGCTAGATGTTCCTGTGACTACAGTTGCACATATTATTCAGAAATTTAAGATCCATGGGACTGTAGCCCACCTCCCTGGACGTGGCCGCAGAAGGAAAATTGATGACAAATCAAAGAGACGGATAATCCGAATGGTAACAAAAGAGCCCAGAAAGACTTCTAAAGAGATCCAAGGTGAACTCCATGCTCAAGGAACATCAGTGTCAGATCGCACCATCCGTCGGTGTTTGAGCCAAAGTGGACTACATGGGTGATGACCAAGGAGGACACCATTGTTGAAAACAAATCATAAAAAAGCTAGACTGGAATATGCCAAACTACATGTTAACAAGCCACAAAGCTTCTGGGAGAATGTCCTATGGACAGATGAGACAAAAATGGAACTTTTTGCCAAGGCACATCAGCTGTATGTTCACAGACGGAAAAATGAAGCATATCAAGAAAAGAACACTGTCCCTACTGTCAAACATGGAGGAGGCTCTGTTATGTTCTGGGGCTGCTTTGCTGCATCTGGCACAGGGTGTCTTGAATCTGTGCAGGGTACAGTAAAATCTGAAGACTATCAAGGGATTCTAGAGAGAAATGTGCTGGCCAGTGTCAGACAGCTTGGTCTCAGTCGCAGGTCATGGGTCTTGCAACAGGACAATGAACCAAAACACAGCTAAAAACACCCAAGAATGGTTAAGAGGAAAACATTGGACTATTCTAAAGTGGCCTTCTATGAGCCCTGACCTCAATCCTATTGAGCATCTTTAGAAGGAGCTGAAACATGCCGCCTGGAAAAGACACCCTTCAAACCGGAAACAACTGGAGCAGTTTGCTCATGAGGAGTGGGCCAAAATACCTGCTGAGAGGTGCAGAAGTCTCATTGACAGTTACAGGAGTCGTCTGATTGCAGTGATAGCCTCAAAAGGTTGTGCAACAAAATATTAAGTTAGGGGTACCAACAATTTTGTCTAGGCCTGTTCCATGAGTTTATTTTTTAAAATAATTCCATTGAAGCATGGTTGAAAAGCAATGTCTGACTTTCATTGGTTAACATTCATAGAATTTGTATTTATTAATACTTTTGTCAGAATAAAGTTTTTTCTGTGACCATTGTGAGTTTTTCTTTCATTGACCGAAGGGTACCAACAAATTTGTCCATGTGTGTAAATGTATATGACGTGAGTACAAAACCAAAACAAGAAAACATCACATCAGTCTACAGGCCTTTTTCTAGATAAATTTAAAGCACTTCTTTGAAGTTTTTTTCCTGTAAAATTGTAGGACTGGCACCTCGGAGGGAAGTGCGATGCTTATCTGTGGGGCGCAGGACGACACGGCCAGTTAGCAGAGGCTGGCAGAAACATACTGGCACCAACAATTGCACCGTCTTTCTCTCAGGCTCAGCAGGTACAGGCGCTTCATAAAAATGCACCCATGTTTTTGAATAATTGCAACAGTGTGGAATTTAGCTCTCGATTTACCGGTCAATCTATGTTCCTACTCTCGCTTATGATCATGACTGTGAACCGGAAGGTTGGCAGTTTGAATAACCGTTCTCCCCACAGTTCATCCTGTTGGGGGCAAAACACTTAACCCACCTTACCTCCAGTGTCTGTGGCTCTTGTGTATGAATGCAAGACAATACTTGGAGGTCGGAGAGGTAGGTTTCCACCTCCTGTGTGTAACTGAAGGGAATAAATAATGTACTCTGTAAAGCGCTTTGAGATGACCGGGAGGGCCTATTGTTTTTGCTCGAGTTATTTTATTTTTTTTAATTTTTCTTTAAAATGATCCTCAATTTGACCCAGTAAACGTGCAACTAAAAGTCAAATTTATTGGTCCCAAAATTCAAGCCCAGCAAAAAATGTATGTATTTGAAGTCCCCGAGGAAAATGAATAAAAAATGACTCGATGGAAAATTAAAATACATTGTGCCTAGAAAGTGAAAGTAAATTTTTCCAATGTAGAAATACAACACTTGGTACATCCATAGGACACCTCAGGGCAAACAGAAAAGTTTATTACAGCCATACCGTAAACTCAACAGAAAATCTACTATGTTGGGTGGAATGCGTGACCACCTAAATCGCACCCCTTGTGTCTAAAGGTACGTTCACACCAAACGCGAATTAAGCGTTAAGCGCGAGTGATTTACATGTTAAGTCAATGCAAAGGCGATTAGACGCGTGTGGGAGTCCTGCGCGCGATTCGCGCGAATGAGGCGGCGCGAATGACGCGATTCGCGAATGAGGCGGCGCGAATAGCGCGAATAGCGCTTGAGCGTTGGCGCTAAACGCGCCCAACGCTTCATTCGCCGGTTGAAAAATCTGAACTTTTGCAGAAATTCGCGGCGCGTTAACCAATCAGGAGCTTGCTCTAGTAGTGACGTGCTACGAACGGAGGCGGACCGTAGAGGCAGAAATCCAAAACAACAATGGAGGACGAAGTTATCGGGGCAGCCTGTGGAATACGAAACATCTTTGTCATTTTTCAGAGCCAGGAATCTTAAAAGTTCTTGCTCGAAGGAAAGTGAGTGAGGGGGTCGGAAACTCTGGTAAGTTGCAAAAAAACGCCTTTTAATTCTTTAGAGTCGTATATATTGAGCCAACTAGCTAGCTGAAGCCTGAGCTAATTTGCCGTCCTTTATAACTAGTTTTCCACCGCCGAGTTTATAGAGGATATGTGTTGTTTGTGACTGGTGTAATGTTCAAATGTTAACTTGTATTATAATTTAATAATATAATATGTATATTATATATATTGTCATGACAGAGCTGACTTTTGATGCCAATGAGCCTGGGCACCCCCCCTGCGAAAACCTGCTGCTGCAGCTTCCCCTGCCCCATCCACATCTGCTGCTGTATCCACAGGTGTGTACAGGCAATAAATACATATCATATACAATCATTGACAGTAAGCCCTCATAGCCTCTTACATTCAGATACAAACACAACCCTAGTGGTTTGTTAATGAGTTGATAATGTTTTTCTGCCTTTTTCATGTGTCATTTAATACAGAGCAACCAAAGAGAAGACCCCAGGAGAAGACTCAGTTCAGAAGCTCTCAGAACACATGCTGTAGCTCCAGGTTCAGAGGATCTTCTCTTGAGTCTGGTCCCTTCTCTGCAGAAGTTACTGTCTTGGACGAAACAATTTGTCAAATTTCAAATACATACATTAATCTATGAAAGCAGCACAGTTCTGCTTCATTTGGAACCGAGTGTATAGTTTTTAAAATGATGCAGCTGTCACAGCAGGGAATAAACCAGACTCTCTCTGTTCTCCTTCACTTTAGGATTCTTTTATTCCTGCTCAGAAATAGTGCATTAAGTTTTGTGTATAGTTTCATAATTCCATTTTTTTAAATAAATGTTTTATATAATGACCAAAGGTTTTGATGTGTTTGTCACAAAAACATTTCAATATTTCAGACTGATTTATTTAGAATAAATAGAAGAAAGTTTATAATGTTCAGTATTTAAGACTAGATTACTTATGGTAAACACTTGTTCATTTTTATTATATTCTATTGCAAACACGTCTACAATAGTACAGTAAGAAAACAGTTATTTATGATTGGACCAGTGTTGTATTAATGAGAAACAAGCCATGAGTCATAGATTCTTTTTGGAGGCTGGCTCCATTTATTAAAGAAATAAAAACAAATAAGAGATACAAAACACTGTTATAAATACAATTCTAAATACGATTTTATAGACATAATACTATATTGACTGTAGGACTGATAACTGTGTTCAGAAGACTGTAGTTGTCCACATATTAATTACTCATAATCACATCAAATATTGACTGGAGACAGATGGACAGACTTGAATAGAGCGTCAGTAGTTGCTGTCCTGCGGGAAATCCTCGCACAGACCCGGGACAACAGGTCATCGAACTGGGGCCGGGTCAGTGGGAAGTACCGCTGAAAGCGGCCGTCATCCAGGCGCAGCTCCTGGAGAAGTTTGTGAAACTTATGGAGCTGGGTCCGCCTCTGAAGCATCCGATGGACCCCCGCACAGCGCCGAACGGGTTCACGCCGTTTTTGAGTCATCTCAAATCTCTAGCCAGTACTTTGTTTTTCTCGCCTTAGCCCAAGCATAATCTATTATTTTCAAAGGTTCAGACAGCTCCCAGGAAAACCAGGGATTGTGGAGACCTTTAACTCTAAATTACAAGGTGGTGTAGCAGGCCCCATCAGTAGCACAGCCCCGAGGTGATGAAGCAGGCTCCAGCCAGAAGAAGATTCAAGCAGTAGCACAGGCCCGGTTATTTGACATTACCCTGAAGTTTACGCTTTAAAGCACAAAATGCAATCCTCCGAGTACATGTGTCTCCGCGGTCTCAAAAAAGGCGAGGGCCTTTATCGCCGCTTGCGGCTTTAATTAGGCCCGAGCCGGTGATGACCGGGAGGGCCTATTGTTTTTGCTCGGATTATTTATTTTTTATTTTTTATTTATTTATTAGGCCCGAGCCGGTGATGACCGGGAGGGCCTATTGTTTTTGCTCGGATTTTTTTTTTTTTTTTTTTTTTTTATCTTTCTTGTCGACCTATGATCCTAAATTTGACCCAGTGAACATGCACGAAAAGTCATTTTATTGGTCCCAGACTTCAAGCTCGGCGAAAAATTTATGTATTTGAAGTCGCTGAAAAAAAAATATGAAAAATGACTCAGTGGCGACCCCTACAAAATCAAAATACATTGGGCCTATGGAAAGTGAAAGTAACTTTTTTCCAACGTAGAAAAATGAAACTTGGTATATCCATAGGACACCTCAGGGCAAACAGAAAAGTCAATGACAGTCACACCCTAAACTTAACAGGAAGTCCGCCATGTGGGGTGAAACGCGCGCCACTAAAATCGCACTTGCGCAGAAAGATGCAAATCATTGTGTTTTAATCTAAATGGCCCCAAATTTGGTGAGTATCATCTAGACACGTGTGCCAACCAAAGTTGTGACTTTGTTGTTGATATCTTATCGGGTATGGGTGTGGCAAGCCTGTAACGAGGTGGCCATTTTTGTGAAAATAAAACGCCTTAACTCTCAAACGCCTTCTCGGATCGAGTTGGACCCAAAAAGGCGTTTGTGCACATTCATGACCTGAACAAAAAATATGTAAATAAAAGGGTTATCTTTAGAAATGGCTCTCCAGCGCCCCTACAAACTTATAATGGACCCAAGAATTTAGTTTGTCATAGAGACATAAAATTTTGTACACACATCTCTTATGTCATGACGAGCATAAAAGCCAATGACAACCACCCCTATCTATAAATGTGTTGCCATAGCAACGCCCCAAAAATGTGAAAAAGTCAATGGGAAGTGAAATTTTTAGTTTGTTGTAGGCAAATAAAACTTGGTACACACATCCACCATGGGCTTATGAACAAAAAAGACAATGGGGACCACACCCTATCACACACAGGAAGGCGGCCATTTTGAATTGAAAATGTGAACCGACTTAAAATACACCTCTTTTAAAAGTACACAGAAAAAGCTGCTTCATTCCACAGACACCAAACTTGGGCAAAATGAGCTAAACACATGTATGTAAAAGAGACAAGTGTTTTTCTAGACTTTTTTGCTCGAGTTATATTTTTTTTTATTATAATTCGGTATATATTTTTTTATTACAATTTTTCTGCAAAATGATCCTCAATTTAACCCAGTAAACGAACAACTAAAAGTCATTTTTATTGGTCCCAGACTTCAAGCCCGGCAAAAATGTATGTATTTGAAGTCACTAAAAAAAAACGAAAAATGACTCAGTGGCGTACAAAATCAAAATACATTGGGCCTATGGAAAGTGAAAGTAGCACCAGCATGAAAAATGAAACTTGGTATATCCATAGGACACCTCAGAAGCAAACAGAAAAGTCATGACAGTCACACCTAAACTTAACAGGAAGTCCGCCATGTGGGGTGAAAGCGCCACTAAATCGCACCCCTTGCGCAGAAAGATGCAAATCATTGTGTTTTAATCTAAATGGCCCCAAATTTGGTGAGTATCATCTAGACACATGTGCCAACCAAAGTTGTAACTTTGTTGTTGATATCTTATCGGGTATGGGTGTGGCAAGCCTGCGAGGTGGCCATTTTTGTGAAAATAAAACGTCTCTTAACTCTAAAGCGGCTTCTCGGATCGAGTTGGACCCACAAAGGCGTTTGTGCACATTCATGACCTGAACACAAAAATATGTAAATAAAAGGGTTATCTTTAGAAATGGCTCTCCAGCGCCCCTACAAACTTATAATGGGACCCAGAATTTAGTTTGTCATAGAGACATAAAATTTGGTACACACATCTCTTATGTCATGACGAGCATAAAAGCCAATGACAACCACCCCCTATCTATAAATGTGTTGCCATAGCAACGTCCCAAATATTTGGAAAAAGTCAATGGGAAGTGAAAATTTTAGTTTGTCGTAGGCAAATGAAACTTGGTACACACATCCAGCATGGGCTTATGAACAAAAAAGCCAAAGGGGACCACACCTTATCACACACGGGAAGGCAGCCATTTTAAATTGAAGATATGAACCTACTTAGAATACAATCTCTCTTTTAAAAAACAACAGAAAATAGCTGCTTCATTCCACAGACACCAAACTTGGGCAAAATGAGCTAAACACATGTATGTAAAATAGACAAGTGTTTTTCTAGACTTTTTTGCTCGAGTTATATTTTTTTTAATTATAATTCGGTATGTATTTTTTTATTATAATTTTTCTGCAAAATGATCCTCAATTTGACCCAGTAAACGGACAACTAAAAGTCATTTTTATTGGTCCCAGACTTCAAGCCCGGCAAAAATTATGTATTTGAAGTCGCCGAAAAAAAAATATGAAAAATGACTCAGTGGCGACCCCTACAAAAGTCAAAATACATTGGGCCTATGGAAAGTGAAAGTAACTTTTTTCCAACGTAGAAAAATGAAACTTGGTACATCCATAGGACACCTCAGGGCGAACAGAAAAATGTATTACAGCCATATCGTAAACTCAACAGGAAATCTACTATGTTGGGTGTATGCGTGACCACCTAAATTGCACCCCTTGTGTCTAAAGGCTTTTCATCTAAACAGCTCCAAATTTGGTGAGTATCATCTAGACACGTGTGCAAAAAAGTTATCAATTTGTTTTTGATAGATTTGTGGCTGTGGTCGTAATGAGTCTGTGAAGAGGCAACTATTGGGAAATAAATGCCATTTCCCAATTGCCAGGATCCTTCTCAACAGAAAATGTTGGGTGGAATACATGACCACCTAAATCGTACACTTTGTGCTAAAGGGTTTTCATCTAAACAGCTCCAAATTTGCTTTAAAGCACGACATGCAATCCTCCGAATATGTGTCCCCGCGGTCTCAAGGGAGGCGAGGGCCTTTATCGCCGCTTGCGGCTTTAATTAGGCCCGAGCCGGTGATAGCCGGGAGGGCCTATTGTTTTTGCTCGGATTTTTTTTTAATTTTTTTATTAGGCCCGAGCCGGTGATGACCGGGAGGGCCTATTGTTTTGCTCGGATTTTTTTTTTTTTTTTTCTTCCGACCCAATGATCCTAAATTTGACCCAGTGAACATGCACGAAAAGTCATTTTATTGGTCCCAGACTTCAAGCTCGGAAAAATTTATGTATTTGAAGTCGCGAAAAAAATACGAAAAATGACTCAGTGGCGACCCTACAAAATCAAAATACATTGGGCCTATGGAAAGTGAAAGTAACTTTTTCCAACGTAGAAAAATGAAACTTGGTATATCCATAGGACACCTCAGGGCAAACAGAAAAGTCAATGACAGTCACACCCTAAACTTAACAGGAAGTCCGCCATGTGGGGTGAAACGCAGCGGCAACTAAAATCGCACCCCTTGCGAAAGATGCAAATCATTGTGTTTTAATCTAAATGGCCCCAAATTTGGTGAGTATCATCTAGACACGTGTGCCAACCAAAGTTGTGACTTTGTTTTGATATCTTATCGGGTATGGGTGTGGCAAGCCTGTAACGAGGTGGCCATTTTGTGAAAATAAAGCGTCTCTTAACTCTCAAACGCCTTCTCGGATCGAGTTGGACCCAAAAGGCGTTTGTGCACATTCATGACCTGAACAAAAAATGTGTAAATAAAAGGGTTATCTTTAGAAATGGCTCTCCAGCGCCCCTACAAACTTATAATGGGACCCAAGAATTTAGTTTGTCATAGAGACATAAAATTTTGTACACACATCTCTTATGTCATGACGAGCATAAAAGCCAATGACAACCACCCCTATCTATAAATGTGTTGCCATAGCAACGTCCCAAAAATGTGAAAAAGTCAATGGGAAGTGAAATTTTTAGTTTGTTGTAGGCAAATGAAACTTGGTACACACATCCATCATGGGCTTATGAACAAAAAGCCAATGGGGACCACCCTATCACACACAGGAAGGCGGCCATTTTGAATTGAAAATGTGAACCGACTTAAAATACACCTCTTTTTAAAAGTACACAGAAAAAGCTGCTTCATTCCACAGACACCAAACTTGGGCAAAATGAGCTAAACACATGTATGTAAAAGAGACAAGTGTTTTTCTAGACTTTTTGCTCGAGTTATATTTTTTTTTATTATAATTCGGTATATATTTTTTATTATAATTTTTCTGCAAAATGATCCTCAATTTGACCCAGTAAACGAACAACTAAAAGTCATTTTTATTGGTCCCAGACTTCAAGCCCGGCAAAAATTTATGTATTTGAAGTCCCGAAAAAAATACGAAAAATGACTCAGTGGTGACCCCTAGAAAAGTCAAAATACATTGGGCCTATGGAAAGTGAAAGTATTTTTTTTCCAACGTAGAAAAATGAAACTTGGTATATCCATAGGACACCTCAGGGCAAACAGAAAAGTCAATGACAGCCACACCCTAAACTTAACAGGAAGTCCGCCATGTGGGGTGAAAGCATGGCCACTAAAATCGCACCCCTTGCGCAAAAGATGCAAATCATTGTGTTTTAATCTAAATGGCCCCAAATTTGGTGAGTATCATCTAGACACGTGTGCCAACCAAAGTTGTGACTTTGTTTTTGATATCTTATCGGGTATGGGTGTGGCAAGCCTGTAACGAGGTGGCCATTTTTGTGAAAATAAACGTCTCTTAACTCTCAAACGCCTTCTCGGATCGAGTTGGACCCAAAAAGGCGTTTGTGCACATTCATGACCTGAACAAAAAAATGTGTAAATAAAAGGGTTATCTTTAGAAATGGCTCTCCAGCGCCCCCTACAAACTTATAATGGGACCCAAGAATTTAGTTTGTCATAGAGACATAAAATTTTGTACACACATCTCTTATGTCATGACGAGCATAAAAGCCAATGACAACCACCCCCTATCTATAAATGTGTTGCCATAGCAACGTCCCAAAAAATGTGAAAAAAGTCAATGGGAAGTGAAATTTTTAGTTTGTTGTAGGCAAATGAAACTTGGTACACACATCCATCATGGGCTTATGAACAAAAAAGCCAATGGGGACCACACCCTATCACACACAGGAAGGCGGCCATTTTGAATTGAAAATGTGAACCGACTTAAAATACACCTCTTTTTAAAAGTACACAGAAAAAGCTGCTTCATTCCACAGACACCAAACTTGGGCAAAATGAGCTAAACACATGTATGTAAAAGAGACAAGTGTTTTTCTAGACTTTTTTGCTCGAGTTATATTTTTTTTTATTATAATTCGGTATATATTTTTTTATTATAATTTTTCTGCAAAATGATCCTCAATTTGACCCAGTAAACGTGCAACTAAAAGTCATTTTAATTGGTCCCAGACTTCAAGCCCGGCGAAAAATTTATGTATTTGAAGTCGAAAAAATATGAAAAATGACTCAGTGGCGACCCCTACAAAAGTCTAAATACATTGGGCCTATGGAAAGTGAAAGTAACTTTTTTCCAATGTAGAAAAATGAAACTTGGTACATCCATAGGACACCTCAGGGTAAACAGAAAAGTCAATGACAGTCACACCCTAAACTCAACAGGAAGTCCGCCATGTAGGGTGAAACGCATGGCCACTAAAATCGCACCCCTTGCCCAGAAAGATGCAAATCCTTGTGTTTTAATCTAAATGGCCCCAAATTTGGTGAGTATCATCTAGACACGTGTGCCAACCAAAGTTGTGACTTTGTTGTTGATATCTTATCGGGTATGGGTGTGGCAAGCCTGTAACGAGGTGGCCATTTTTGTGAAAATAAAATGTCTCTTAACTCTCAAACGCCTTCTCGGATCGAGTTGGACCCAAAAAGGCGTTTGTGCACATTCATGACCTGAACACAAAAATATGTAAATAAAAGGGTTATCTTTAGAAATGGCTCTCCAGCGCCCCCTACAATTTCATAATGGGACCCAAGAATTTAGTTTGTCATAGAGACATGAAATTTGGTACACACATCTCTTATGTCATGACGAGCATAAAAGCCAATGACAACCACCCCCTATCTAAAAATGTGTTTCCATAGCAATGTCCCAAATATGTGGAAAAAGTCAATGGGAAGTGAAAATTTTAGTTTCATTCATTCATTCATTCATTTTCTACCGCTTAGTCCCGTTAGGGGTCGCGGGTGACTGGAGCCTATCCCAGCAGCTTTGGGCCTGAGGCGGGGTACACCCTGGACAGTGGCCAGTTAGTCGCAGGGCTGACAAAAAAAAAAAAAAAAAAAATTTTAGTTTGTCATAGGCAAATGAAACTTGGTACACACATCCAGTATGGGCTTATGAACAAAAAAGCCAATGGGGACCACACCCTATCACACACGGGAAGGCGGCCATTTTGAATTGAAAATGTGAACCGACTTAAAATACACCTCTTTTTTAAAAGAACACAGAAAATAGCTGCTTCATTCCACAGACAACAAACTTGGGCAAAATGAGCTAAACACATGTATGTAAAATAGACAAGCGTTTTTCTAGACTTTTTTGCTCGAGTTATATTTTATTTTATTATAATTTGGTATATATTTTTTTATTATAATTTTTCTGCAAAATGATCCTCAATTTGACCCAGTAAACGTGCAACTAAAGTCATTTTTATTGGTCCCAGACTTCAAGCTCGGCGAAAAATTTATGTATTTGAAGTCGCCGAGAAAAAAATATGAAAAATGACTCAGTGGCAACCCCTACAAAAGTCAAAATACATTGGGCCTATGGAAAGTGAAAGTAACTTTTTCCAACGTAGAAAAATGAAACTTGGTACATCCATAGGACACCTCAGGGCGAACAGAAAAATGTATTACAGCCATATCGTAAACTCAACAGGAAATCTACTATGTTGGGTGTATGCGTGACCACCTAAATTGCACCCCTTGTGTCTAAAGGCTTTTCATCTAAACAGCTCCAAATTTGGTGAGTATCATCTAGACACGTCTGCAAAAAAAAGTTATCAATTTGTTTTTGATAGATTTGTGGCTGTGGTCGTAATGAGTCTGTGAAGAGGCAACTATTGGGAAATAAATGCCATTTCCCAATTGCCAGGATCCTTCTCAACAGAAAATGTTGGGTGGAATACATGACCACCTAAATCGTACACTTTGTGCTAAAGGGTTTTCATCTAAACAGCTCCAAATTTGTTCTAAAGCACGACATGCAATCCTCCGAATATATGTGTCCCATGTCTCAAGGGAGGCGAGGGCCTTTATCGCGCTATGCTTTAATTTTATTTTTTTTTTTATCTTTATTGTGACCAAATGATCCTAAATTTGACCCAGTGAACATGCACAAAAAGTCATTTTTATTGGTCCCAGACTTCAAGCTCGGCAAAATGGTATGTTTTTGAAGTCACAAAAAAAAAACGAAAAATGACTCAGTGGCGACCCCTACAAAATCAAAATACATTGGGCCTATGGAAAGTGAAAGTAAGTTTTTTTCAACACAGAAAAATGAAACTTGGTATATCCATAGGACACCTCAGGGCAAACAGAAAAGTCTATGCCATAGCAACGTCCCAAATATGTGGAAAAAGTCAATGGGAAGTGAAAATTTTAGTTTGTCGTAGGCAAATTAAACTTGGTACACACATCCAGTATGGGCTTATGAACAAAAAAGCCAATGGGGACCACACCCTATCACACACAGGAAGGCGGCCATTTTAAATTGAAGATGTGAACCGACTTAGAATACAACCTCTCTTTTAAAAAACAACAGAAAATAGCTGCTTCATTCCACAGACACCAAACTTGGGCAAAATGAGCTAAACACGTGTGTAAAATAGACAGGCGTTTTTCTTGTCGTTTTTGCTCGAGGTATATTTTATTTTATTATAATTTGGTATATATTTTTTTATTATAATTTTTCTGAAAAATGATTTTCAATTTGACCCAGTAAACGTGCAACTAAAAGTCATTTTTATGGTCCCAGACTTCAAGCCCGCAAAAATGTATGTATTTGAAGTCCCTGAAAAAAAAATAGGAAAAATGACTCAGTGGCGACCCCTAGAAAAGTCAAAATAATTGGTTCTATGGAAAATGAAAGTAAATTTTTCCAATGTAGAAATACAAAACTTGGTACATCCATAGGACACCTTAGGGCAAACAGAAAAGTTTATTACAGCCATACCGTAAACTCAACAGAAAATCTATGTTGGGTGGAATACATGACCACCTAAATCGTACACTTTGTGCTAAAGGGTTTTCATCTAAACAGCTCCAAATTTGCTTTAAAGCACGACATGCAATCCTCCGAATATATGTGTCCTCATGTCTCAAGGGAGGCGAGGGCCTTTATCGCCGCTATGCTTTAATTATTAGGCCCGAGCCGGTGATGACCGGGAGGGCCTATTGTGTTTTGCTCGGATTTTTTTTTTATCTTTCTTGTCGACCTATGATCCTAAATTTGACCCAGTGAACATGCAAAGTCATTTTTATTGGTCCCAGACTTCAAGCCCGGCAAAAATTTATGTATTTGAAGTCCACGAAAAATGACTCAGTGGCGGCCCCTAGAAAAGTCAAAATACATTGGGCCTATGGAAAGTGAAAGTAACTTTTTCCAACGTAGAAAAATGAAACTTGGTACATCCATAGGACACCTCAGGCAAACAGGAAAGTCAATGACAGCCACACCCTAAACTCAACAGGAAGTCCGCCATGTGGGGTGAAAGGCGCGCCACTAAAATCGCACCCTTTGCGCAAAAGATGCAAATCATTGTGTTTTAATCTAAATGGCGCCAAATTTGGTGAGTATCATCTAGACACGTGTGCCAACCAAAGTTGTGACTTTGTTGTTGATATCTTATCGGGTATGGGTGTGGCAAGCCTGTAACGAGGTGGCCATTTTTGTGAAAATAAAACGTCTCTTAACTCTCAAACGCCTTCTCGGATCGAGTTGGACCCAAAAAGGCGTTTGTGCACATTCATGACCTGAACAAAAAATATGTAAATAAAAGGGTTATCTTTAGAAATGGCTCTCCAGCGCCCCTACAAACTTATAATGGACCCAAGAATTTAGTTTGTCATAGAGACATAAAATTTTGTACACACATCTCTTATGTCATGACGAGCATAAAAGCCAATGACAACCACCCCTATCTATAAATGTGTTGCCATAGCAACGCCCCAAAAATGTGAAAAAGTCAATGGGAAGTGAAATTTTTAGTTTGATGTAGGCAAATAAAACTTGGTACACACATCCACCATGGGCTTATGAACAAAAAGCCAATGGGGACCACACCCTATCACACACAGGAAGGCGGCCATTTTGAATTGAAAATGTGAACCGACTTAAAATACACCTCTTTTTTAAAAGTACACAGAAAAAAGCTGCTTCATTCCACAGACACCAAACTTGGGCAAAATGAGCTAAACACATGTATGTAAAAGAGACAAGTGTTTTTCTAGACTTTTTGCTTTCGAGTTATATTTTTTTTATTATAATTCGGTATATATTTTTTATTATAATTTTTCTGCAAAATGATCCTCAATTTAACCCAGTAAACGAACAACTAAAAGTCATTTTTATTGGTCCCAGACTTCAAGCCCGGCAAAAAATTTATGTATTTGAAGTCCACGAAAAATGACTCAGTGGCGGCCCCTAGAAAAGTCAAAATACATTGGGCCTATGGAAAGTGAAAGTAACTTTTTTCCAACGTAGAAAAATGAAACTTGGTACATCCATAGGACACCTCAGGGCAAACAGGAAAGTCAATGACAGCCACACCTAAACTCAACAGGAAGTCCGCCATGTGGGGTGAAAGGCGCGGCCACTAAAATCGCACCCTTTGCGCAAAAAGATGCAAATCATTGTGTTTTAATCTAAATGGCCCCAAATTTGGTGAGTATCATCTAGACACGTGTGCCAACCAAAGTTGTGACTTTGTTTATGATATCTTATCGGGTATGGGGGTGGCAAGCCTGTAACGAGGTGGCCATTTTTATGAAAATAAAATGTCTCTTAACTCTCAAACGCCTTCTCGGATCGAGTTGGAGCCAAAAAGGCATTTGTGCACATTCATGACCTGAACACAAAGATATGTAAATAAAAGGGTTATCTTTAGAAATGGCTCTCCAGCGCCCCCTACAAACTTATTATGGGACCTAAGAATTTAGGTCCCATAATATTTGACATTACCGTGAAGTTTACGCTTTAAAGCACGAAATGAAATCCTCCGAGTGCATGTGTCCCCGCGGTCTCAAGGGAGGCGAGGGCCTTTATCGCCGCTTGCGGCTTTAATTTTTTATTATAATTTTTCTGGAAAATGATCCTCAATTTGACCCAGTAAACGTGCAACTAAAAGTCATTTTATTGGTCCCAGACCTCAAGTCCGGCGAAAAATTTATGTATTTAAAGTCCCCGAAAAGAATATACGAAAAATGACTCAGTGGCGACCCCTAGAAAAGTCAAAATACATTGGGTCTATGGAAAATGAAAGTAAATTTTTCCAATGTAGAAATACAAAACTTGGTACATCCATAGGACACCTCAGGGCAAACAGAAAAGTTTATTACAGCTATACCGTAAACTCAACAGGAAATCTACTATGTTGGGTGGAATGCGTGACCACCTAAATTGCACCCCTTGTGTCTAAAGGCTTTTCATCTAAACAGCTCCAAATTTGGTGAGTATCATCTAGACACGTGTGCCAAAAAAGTTATCAATTTGTTTTTTGATACATTTGTGGCTGTGGTCGTAATGAGTCTGTGAAGAGGCAGCCATTTCTTTGGGAAATAAATGCCATTTCCCAATTGCCAGGATCCTTCCTTTAGAGGAGGCCCCTCCAGAGCCACGGCTAGAGTCTTAGAAAACTCCTCAGAACCCTTTGGAACTTGTAACCTTGTACTTTTAGACAAGTAATATTTACATTTTGCCTTTTTAAACAGGGGGGTGCAGTGATTCCTGAGTCATCTCAAATCTCCAGCCAGTACTTTGTTTTTCTCGCCTTAGCCCAAGCATAATCTATTATTTTCAAAGATTCAGACAGCTCCCAGGAAAACCAGGGATTGTGGAGACCTTTAACTCTAAATTACAAGGTGGTGTAGCAGGCCCCAGCAGTAGCACAGGCCCGGTTATTTGACATTACCGTGAAGTTTACGCTTTAAAGCACGAAATGCAATCCTCCGAGTGCATGTGTCCCCGCGGTCTCAAGGGAGGCGAGGGCCTTTATCGCCGCTTGCGGCTTTAATTATTATTATTGTTATGAGCTTTGGGTTATGACCGAAAAGACATGATCCCGGATACAGGCGGACGAAATGAGTTTACTTTGCAAGGTGGCTGGGCACTCCCTTAGAGAGCTCAGTCACTCAGGGCGAGCTCAGAGTAGAGCTGCTGCTCCTCCACATCGAGAGGAGCCAGCTGAGGTGGCTCGGGCATCTGTTCTGGATGCGTCCTAGATGCCTTCCTGGGGAGGTATTCTCATGAAATCCAAAATGAGCCAATATTTGCACATTACATTTCAAAATGTCTCACTTTCAAACATTTGATATGTTATCTATATTCTATTGTGAATGTAAGTTATTTGTAAATGATTGCATTCCCTTTTTATTCACAATTTGTACAGTGTCCCAATTTTTTTTAAATCAGGTTTGTATATGGCTTCTATCTATGGTTTCTGCTCTTTTAAAAGGCATATCTAAGACTCCCCAAAATACACAATCTGCCCAAAAGTTGTGCAAAAATAAAATTAAAAAAAATTAAATATATCCAGGGACCCAGGAGGGTTAAATAAACTTTAGCTACTTGCCATATAGTTTTACTATATTTAACTTTCTCTATAGACTCAAAAATGTCCCTCCTTAAAACTGTCAAGTAGCTTTACAAACACACAAGTGTGGAATAAAAGGGATTATTGTTCAATATATTTTTGATGAAAAAAATCCTCCATAACCTATCCTATGTTTATAATTTACTTTTTTTTGTTCCCTGCAGGTTGTGTGTGGTCAGAACTGTACCTTTGTCATTCAGCCAAACGGGACAGTGCTGGCCTGTGGAGAAGGGAGCTATGGCCGACTGGGACAAGGCAACTCTGACGACCTGCACGTTCTCACTGTCATCTCCGCACTTCAAGGTAGGAAGTGTTTTTTTAATTTTTTTTTGTTTTGTTTAGGATTTTTACCTCTGTTGTTGCGTACAGTTGTGCTCAAACATTTACAAATCCTGGCAGAAATTGTGATTTTTTTATTTTTATTTTATTTCATTTTAAATTTTTTATATTTTTATTTATTTATTTTTTGGCCACTTTTCAGAGAATAAGAATAAGGCCCAAAGCTGCTGGGATAGGCTCCAGTCACCTAACGGGACAAAGCGGTAGAAAATGATGAATGAATGAATGAATGAAAACAGAAAAACTTTTCTTTCACTTATAGTTAGTGGTTGGGTGAAGCCATTTATTTTAAAACAACTGTTTACTCTTTTTAAATCATAATGATGACAGAAACTACCCAAATGACCCTGATCAAAAGGTAACATACCCTGGTGATTTTGGCCTGATAATCACTTTAAGGCATTGGAGATCATTTTAGCTGAACAGCCTATAATTTTTTGCACCTCTTTATAGGTTTTCCCCTACTCCAATCAACATTTTAATCAAAGTACGCTGTTCTTCTGAACAATGTCCTGAACGACTCATTTTCCTCAGGCTTTTAAAAGCATGTTCAACAAGTGCTGGTGGCTTATTCCTTAAATAGGGGCCACCTGATTCACACCTGTTTTTTCACAAAATTGATGACGTCAGTGATTCAATGCATAGATTGTAAATAAAAATGGATGTAAACCCCCCTTTGGTCTCCTATTCACCGATATTGTTGTTATCACAGGGCAATAAAATGGCGATTACATCCGGGCTTTTCGGCTTTTACTCCATAGTAAAACAGTCGTTTTCAGATAGCATAAACGGACGTAATAATTACGCGAGGACCATTTAAGGGGTTCCATGAGAGGCTTGATTGAATGCCACACTGCTATTTTTTTGAACACACCCCTTTCAACTATTTGCCCAACTGCACAGCCTTAAGAGCGTGCATATCATGAATGCCGGGTCTTGTTTGTTTTCTGAGAATCTGCTGCATCTACTGGTAACTTGTTTGCCATTTAGCAATAAAAAAATATACTAAAAACCTGGATTATTCTGGTTAGTCACATTGTACTGCTATTATTTTGAACAATACTGTAAGTACTATATTTACGTGATATTGAATAGCATGATGTGTGGGGTAGGTACAGCAGTTATAAAAGAGTCAGTGCTGTCTGTTGATTGGACAATAGAGGATGTTTATTTAAGCAAAAATGAGAAAATGAGAATCAAAAGAAAAATGCAAAGCAGCAACAGTTTGTTAAATGAAGCTTGTCTTGTGATTAAAAAAAAAAAAGAAGTCATATTTGAAGAATAAGAAATTTAGTTGTGTTTTAACTTTGAGGGATGTAAAAGCAAAAATCCACATTTTGAAAATGTTCTCTAACCTAGAGCATCTTAAATAATGTCCATAAGGACTCCTCTGTAATGACCTAAAGTGGCAGTAAAACTGATAAACAGGAACAGGCTGCTCCCGACTGTGTTCCTGTGTGGTGCCACTCAAGTGTAGCGTACTTTGTTGATTTATTATTTATTTATTTATATTTATTTGGTAAATATCAATAAAGATATAATTCAATCTCTAAGAGAATAAACAACTGCTGCAGCGCTCTGTATTTAAATGTTTGAAAAGCTGGGAAAAAACAAAAACATGTGAGGTATGTGGGGAAAAAAAAGTATGTGAGGCTCTCACCAGGCTCACATACTGCTGCAAAGGGGCTTCTGTAATCTAGACAAGGCGCCTACATTTTAAAAGCCCCCGTGTCTTCAGGAGTAACTCACATTAAACAGTGTGGTACTCTTTAGCTCAGTGGAAACATTTTTTCACCAGACTATGTCCATGTATTGTCCAGGTTTTGTAGTGACTCAGTTAGTGACATCGTGCGGCAGCGACGGACACTCCATGGCTCTGACGGAGAGCGGCGAGGTGTTCAGCTGGGGCGATGGAGACTACGGTAAACTGGGTCATGGGAACAGCGACCGCCAGCGCCGACCCCGACAGATCGAGGCTCTGCAGGGGGAAGAGGTGGTGCAGGTCAGTGAACCCATATGTGAAAAAGAAATACTAATTGAAGGTACTATGAATGGCACAAGGAAAATTGTTCTTTTGTTGTACATTTAATTGTCTTCACTGAGTATCTTTGGAACTAGCAGAGTTCAGTATCATCTTGATGTATTTTCTTTATTATTTTCATGTTTTGAGAAAATATTTCCTTCAGATGTCCTGTGGGTTCAAACACTCAGCCGTGGTGACAGCAGATGGAAAACTCTTCACATTTGGAAATGGTGATTATGGCAGACTGGGCCTGGGAAACACCTCAAACAAGAAACTCCCAGAGAAGGTCACAGCGCTGGAGGGATACCAAGTCGGACAAGTAAGGCCCAAACAATGTCTGCAACTCTATCTTCATTCATTTTGTGAATAATTCAGGATTACCAGAAGTTAATATAAAATTTTATCCCCAATGTTTTTCAAGATTGTGCCGATAAACTTTGAACTGCAAACTTTGAATTTAATGTTTGGACTAAGCAAAAACGAAAAGCTTTAAAATGACACTACAATGTACAAAGGATTAATGCACAAAATCCACTTTTTTGTAAAACTAGGGCTACATTTTCACAGTTATCATAATATACTGTAAATGTATGGCTGCCCTGTACCATGATGTTATTGTTATCGTGGATTAGAAATCAAATTGTATTGTGTGGTATTCAGGAATGTAACGATTAACCGTGAGCCGGTTGAAAATCGATTCACGTGTGATGTTTCCAGTCGTTCCAGAGACGTTAAGTCAATTGCAATTCATGTTTAGAACAACAGGGGCCGCTCTGTTTACTGCAAACTCGCTTTCAACAATTTGTTGCAAATGGTTTCTATGGTCCACGGACCAAATCTGGTCCCTTTTGTGAAGTACTTCTGGTCCTTACATTAATAAATACTGTTAATACATTCTTGCTATTATTAATAAATAACAGGTGAAAATGAATGAAAAGTAAATAAGAGTTGTTTTGCTAAAGTTCTACTGTTTTTGGGAAACACATGAGACCAGTGTTTATTATTGGGTTTGATTTAAAGAGGTTTTAGGTCTCATCTAAAGTTAATAAGAACTAAGTATAGAACACAAAATAATAAACCAGGTCTAAATCCATCAGAAGCAGATTTATTTTAGCCTTATAGGCAAATAAAATTGTGTGTAAACACATGTAGAATTTGATTTTATTTGTTTATTTATAAATGGACAAACATTAGCCCATATTTTAAATAAATATGAGGAACATTTGATATTTACTTAGGGACAGTTGGAACTGGCTATCCAGTTGTGAAACAATAAAAGTAGGGATGCACCGAAATGAAATTCTAGGCCGAAGCCGAAGCCGAATAATAATGAAATGCTTGGCCGAAGGCCGAATACCGAATACCGAATGCGGTGTTTCACATTTTTCCATTTATTTTGACAATTTTTTCACCATTACAATAATTAAATAGTAAAAATTTGCTTTTTACTATTTTGTGTTGCTTTTCAGATAAAAAAAATCAAATAACAAAAATACAATTTCAAAATATTTAACTAACAATGAGCAATACATTTGTCATGGTATTTATTAATCTTCCTTAATTTAAGATAATAAAAAAATATTTAGTTCATGTTAGTATGAGTGCATTCACAATTTTAACAAATAGGCCTACCACTTTTGATACTTTTAAATTCAAAAATGACAAATGTGATACTTACTTTTAATACTGTATTAGTAAATGTTAACATTAAGATTAATAAATGCTGTTAATAAGGGGTTTTCATTGTTAGTTAATGTTAAAAATAGAAACTACTTATAAAGTGTTACCATAATCCAAAATATAAATAAAATCTTACCAGTCAGACAGCGAGACTGTGCGCGGATAATCTGTAGTACGAGCCCGTTTACTCTCTGCGCTGTTTTCATCTCCTGCGCTGTGCACCTGACCGTCTCCATTACCTAGCGGCTTTCCCAAATCCAACTCGGCCTGGATCATTTCTCGTGTGCCCATCTTTCTCCCCACATCCAAGTAATGATCTTTATATCGTGGATCAAGCACAGTAGCGATGCTGTACAGGGGTTCTGAGTCCGCCTGTCTAAATCATGTGCTGACAGCTTCTAAGACCGCACGTTCAGTTGTTTTAACTCCGTGGTCTGTTTCACTTTCGTTTTTGCAGATGTCAGCAGAACAATGTCTGCAAACGGCCGTTTTTGCCTCTTTCTCTGACACCTTAAAGTGCTTCCACACGGCTGACATGTTTGCTGCATAAAGCGGCGCTCTCACTCCGCTGGTAATTTGATTGCGTCATTAAAAACGTCATTATTCGGCAAAATTTATTCGGCCTTTTTACTTATTCGGCCGAACGCCGAAAGTGCTTTTTTTGGCTATTTTCGGCCGAATAATTTTGGTGGCCGAACATTCGGTGCATCCCTAAATAAAAGGGCACTTGTTCCCTTCTAATTTGTCTCAACTCATTTCATAAAAGAGAATCGTGACTAAATTGAATGGTGAGTGGAGTGAATCGCGTGATTCCTCCCCTGGATGTGCACTCACCTTTAAATACCATCTCCACAGGTGGCTTGTGGTCTGAATCACACAATAGTGGTGTCCACTGATGGGATGATGGTTTGGGCTTTTGGAGACGGAGACTATGGGAAACTGGGCCTCGGAAACTCCACAGCCAAGTCCTCGCCTCAGGTACGACGGGTCAGATTTAGTTTCTGTACGGACTCCCTGCTTTGTTAATCATACTTAAATATCTGTTTGAATTTGTAGAAAGTGGACATCTTGTGTGGAATTGGCATCAAAAAAGTGGCTTGTGGGACACAGTTCTCTGTAGCATTAACCAAAGATGGCAAAGTTTACACATTTGGCCAAGGTATGTTCCCCAATAATAATAATAATCGCTATGACTTGATTAAACTTGAATGAAACACATTAAGTGCAGCTTTGTTTTCAGATCGTCTTATTGGCTTACCAGAGGGCAGAGCCAGGAACCACAACCGGCCACAGCAGGTGCCCGCTCTGTCAGGGGCCCACATTCAGGATGTAGCGGTGGGAGCAGAGCACACCCTGGTGCTGTCCTCCACTGGAGAGGTCTACACCTGGGGCAGCAACTCAGAGGGACAGGTAACTCACTCATCTTTTTATTTTCCGTCTTTGTTTTTAAAAAAAAAATTAAATAAAATATCAGATTAATCAGCTATTTTTATTTATTTTTTGGTGGTTAACTGTTGTAAATTGGGCAGCCTCCGTTACTGTTTAGGTGGTTACCTTAGATACTGTATGTACATTTACACAAAAAATAAAATGGTTTTAAACGATTGTTGTCACAACTACAAACTTGATCCAAAGATTTGTACAATAATGAAACATTTCATCATGCAGTCTACAACACTGTGTGCACAATTATTAGGCAAGTTGTATTTTTGAGGATTACTTTTGTTATTGTACAACTACAGTGCTCAGGGTCAATCCAAAATGTTAACGAACCCTCAAACCTGAACATTTAAGTAGTAAAAGTGAAGTTTTGGCTTTATTAAGAGAATCTACATGTACACCATTATTATGCAACTAAATGAAAAATGAAAAGATTTTCCCATCTCACTTGTTAATTTTCACCTGTAAAGTGAGAATAATAAACAAACTCAAAATTTACAAATAAACATTTCTGAAAAAAAAAAATAATAATAATAATTCAGTGATCAATATAACCACCGTTCTTTTCAAAAACAGTCACAAGCCTTCCATTTACGGAGTCAGTCAGTTTCTTGATCTGGTCAGAATCAACAGCCGCAACCACAGCCTCCCAGACACTGTTCAGAGAGGTGTATGGTTCACCTTCACTGTAAATTTCATGCTTAAGAAGGGCCCAAAAGTTCTCAATAGGGTTTAAGTCAGATGAAAAAGGGGGCCATGTCATTAGTTTTTCATCTTTAAGACCTTTACTGGCCAGCCACGCAGTGGAGAACTTTAATGCATGTGATGGAGCATTGTCTTGCATAAAAATCAAAGTCTTCTAGAAAGATGCAGACTTTTTCCTGGACCACTGCTTGAAGAAAGTGTCTTCTAAAAATTGGCAGTAGGTCTGAGAGTTGATTTTGAGTCCATTTTCAACCCGAAAAGGTCCAACTAGCTCGTCTTTAATAATACCTGACCAGACCAGTACCCCACCTCCACTTTGGAGTCGAAGTGGAGCTCTGTGTCCGTTACTGATCCAACCACGGGCCCATCCATCTGGTCCGTCAAGAGTCGGTCGGGTTTCAGCCTTTCTTACCTTGGCCATGTCTCTGAGAACTGAACACCTCGTACTTCTTGACACTCCAGGTAGGCTGCAGTTGTAGAATATGGCAGCACTGGAGAATAATGGGTTCCTGGTAGGTTCACGTTTCTTTGGCGGTTAATTTGTGTTTTTTCTTCTCGACACGTTTCTTTCGACCCTGTTGACTATTTGCTACAAAACGTTTGATGGTTCTGTGATCACGCCCCAATATCTTAGATATATCAAGAGTGCTGCATCCCTGTGAAGGACTTTTAAAATTTTTGACTTTTCAGAGTCAGTTAAATTTCTTTTTTTGGTCCATGTTTCCTGAGGAGAAGAATCTGCCTAATAATTATGCACACCTTGATATTGGGTGTTGATCTCCTTAGGCCACGCCCTCCCTCGTTAAACAAATACACATCATCTGATATGCATTACATCCAATAAGAATTCAAGTTTATACAGCTTGGAGTTGGAAATTATGGATAAAATGATGATATGGTCAAAATAATCACTTGCCTAATAATTGTGCACACAGTGTAATTATGTTTATACCCAGTATCTATTTCCATAATGACTTGTCTCTGTTGTGCAGCTGGGTCTGGCTCACACCAACCATGTGAGGGAGCCCACTCTGGTAGCTGCTCTTCAGGGAAAGAACATCCACCAGATTTCTGCGGGACGCTGCCACAGCGCTGCCTGGACGGCCCCCTGTGTGCCTCCACGAGCTCCAGGTTGGACCAACACCCAATACTTAGAATTAGAGCAAAGGCATGATGAATCAATTTCATTAAAGAAAATAAAGAACACACTCATTCATTAATCTTCTACTCACCAGTTTATCAAGGCTAACACACAAGAGAGATACTGACAAACATTTACACTCTTATTAATTCAGTTCAGGAATCCCACAAGGAGCCCTAACTTTCACTGTGCATAACATCTTTACCCTTAAATATTGAACATAAATGTGAACAAACGTGAGTCTACAGAAATGTAAAAAAAAAAGAAGTTCTGAGAATAAAAAGTTAAAAGTTTTATACCAAAAAGTAAATACCCAGTCTTGCTACATATGTCTGACTGTTGGTCTGCTGTTCACCAGGTTCGTCCGTGCCTCTGCAGCTGGGACTCCCTGTAGCAGTGCCGCCTCAGTACAGCAGCCTCAAAGAGGTGAGCATGGAGGCGGTGCGCGCTCGACTGCGGCTGCTCTACCACTTCTCTGACCTCATGTACTCGTCCTGGAGACTGCTCAACCTCAGCCCCAACAACCAGGTAAGAATCCCTCTGACACTAACGCAGGTAAAGAGCTCGAAATAAAGCCCCATTTTGTTGCATTGCAGAAGAAACATTATGTATTTACTTTGTAATCTCTTTGTTTCACATCAAAAACCAATCAATGATAAACCAGGATACACATCTTCTGTCTGTGCAGAGCTGTACGTCCCACTACAACGCCGGTACCTGGGGGATTGTTCAGGGCCAGCTCAGGCCTCTGTTGGCTCCTCGAGTCTACACTTTACCAATGGTGCGGTCTATTGGAAAAACCATGGTGCAAGGCAAGAATTACGGCCCCCAGATCACAGTCAAAAGGATCTCCACTCGGTCAGTACTTCACTGGACTGTCTGGACACTCTTCACTTTGAAAGCTGTACAAGTTAAAGCAGCAAAAATCATTGAGTCTTAAGCAGTAGAAATGTTGCCTTAATGTGTTTGTACTTTCTCCCTTTTTGTACCTAAACTTTTTCTTCCAGGGGACGCAAGTGTAAGCCCATCTTTGTCCAGATCGCTCGGCAGGTTGTGAAGCTGAACGCGTCCGACCTGAGGTTGCCGTCCCGGGCCTGGAAAGTAAAGCTGGTGGGAGAGGGGGCTGACGATGCGGGAGGGGTTTTTGACGACACCATCACTGAGATGTGCCAGGTACAGACCCAACCTGTTTGTTCAGATGCTCCTGCTGAAGTAGAGATGTGCTCAATGTGAATGTGTTTCAGGAGCTGGAGACAGGAGTGGTGGACCTGCTGATCTCATCTCCTAACGCCTCTGCAGAGGTCGGCTACAACAGGGACAGGTGAGAAAAACACATTTCTAGAGAAGACCCTAGTTTCACCCTCTTTATGCACTATTGTCTTTCAAAAGTTCCATTGTTCTCACTTTTCCATCTTAAACCAGCGTGTGTGTGGCATATGACGTATTAACCCACTGTTTGTTAGTTTGATATGTCAGTTGAACCTAATACTTGTATCGCTTTTATTGTTAAAGGTTCCTCTTTAACCCGTCTGCGTGCCTGGACGAGCACATGCTGCAGTTTAAGTTCCTGGGCATCCTGATGGGAGTGGCCATCCGCACCAAGAAGCCCCTGGACCTGCACCTGGCCCCACTGGTGTGGAGGCAGCTGTGTTGTATCCCTCTGGTGCTGGAGGATCTGGAGGAAGTGGACCTCCTCTACGTGCAGACACTCAAAAGCATCCTGTACATTGAGGACAGTGGCATCACAGAGGACAACTTCCACGAGGTATTAAGAGCACTCTGACACAAATATTCCTCCATATTCCTCAGTTCATGCAAAAATATAAGGTTGAGCTAACATATCTGCTTTGAGATCTTTCTCCTTGGTCTGCCTTTTTCTCCTCCCTCTCAAGACTGCACACAACCCTTGGATGGCTACAGCTGACACAACAGAATTCAATAGCACTGCACTTGCACTCTCAGACATGCACTTTCAGTCACCTTCTGAGTTTGCAAGCCCCGCTGTGTCTGATTCAGGTTAGGGCCAGGAAAACAAATGGTTATGGTTAGGATATGGGTCTGGTGTTCTGGCAAAGTATGCGTTAAAGACCGATGTATAAAGTGCAAGTGCAGTTCTGCAGCCAGACCCTTCTCACAGAATGACATTTTCTGATTTGTCACTGCTTTCTAAACAGCCAATGACAGACCTAGATGAATGAGTGCTTAATTTACTTTGGCTGCAGTTCTCTAATTAGAGATCTTTGTGTTGAGTGAGGAGAAAGATGCTGCACGTGCACAAAGCAGTTTTGTTTGGTCAGATTCATATCTTCTCATATTTCCCCATAAGCAGCCTTAAATTGTTGGATGTGTAAATGACAACTCCACGTTTAACTCACAGTAACCTTATTGGACAACTGCAACGTTCACGTCCCAATGTTTAGGGACAAGGAAGAGATCTTGTTGTAACAAGGTCTCTTCCTTGTCCCTGAAGTGATTAAGAACACTGTCTGTGTTGAATTCATTGGATTCATCAGTTTTGTTTGACAGTAGCAATAACTGCACACATTTCATATCAAAGTGTAATTGTTGTGCTCTTAACATTCTTGTTATATACCTGGCAGTGATGACTTACTGTGTGCATGTTTTCTCAGATGATTCCTCTGGACTCGTTCGTGGGGCAGAGTGCGGATGGGAAGATGGTGCCCATTATTCCTGGAGGCAACAGTATCCCTCTGACTTTCTCCAACAGGAAAGAGTACGTGGAGAGGGCCGTAGAATACCGGCTCCATGAACTTGATCGACAGGTACGTTTTAGAGAGAAGATGTGATCAGCCTATTTCTGCTGATTTTAAGAAAAAAAACATGCAGTGATTTCAAAATTCACACTAATACAATATCTTCCTAAAGTATTAACTGCCTTTTGGACTGTTCTCACTGGGGCTATGGCTGAACCTGTCAATACATGGGGTACTTCATGAACAGAAGATACCGTATTTTTCGGACCATAAGACGCACCTGGTTTTTAGAGGAGAAAAATAGGAAAAAAAATATTCTGAACCAAATAGTGTAATAAAATATTTAATAAAGTATAACAGAATAATATTTGAATTATATGACTGGAGTGAAGGGCATGCGCACTGCTGTGTACTGTAACACCGCCTACTACATGCTATCCTCCAATAGCATACGGCGGTGACACAGTACAGCATCGCGCCTTCCTGCACTCTGCCAGTATCTACTGGAAGGTGAAGGACCCGCTGCCGCTCTGGGAGGGATGATGCAGTTTCCAGGGACACGGAAGGTCCCGGGGGACCCGCTGCCGCTCTGCAACTCGGACCATAAGACGCAGGCACTTTTCCTCCCACTATTTGGTGAAGAAAAAGTGCGTCTTATGGTCCGAAAAATACGGTGTCTACATTTTTAGAGGTCAAACTGACTTGAGTGACTGTGCTCGTAGGTGGCGGCCGTGCGCGAGGGGATGTCCTGGATTGTCCCGGTGCCGCTGCTGTCTCTGCTGACGGCCAAACAGCTGGAGCAGATGGTGTGCGGGATGCCCGAGATCAGCTGCGACGTCCTGAAGAAGGTGGTTCGTTACCGGGAGGTGGACGAGCAGCACTCGCTGGTGCAGTGGTTCTGGCAGACCCTTGAGGAGTTTTCCAATGAGGAGCGCGTCCTCTTCATGCGCTTCGTCTCCGGACGTTCCCGGCTGCCCGCCAACACGGCCGACATCTCCCAGAGGTTTCAGATCATGAAGGTCGACCGGGTCAGTGTCTGAACCACAGTCACATAGTATCTCTACATTTTACACTTACTTTGAGTGTAATTAGGGGAGGCTCTGGCAAGTTTTTATGTGGCATTGTTTCCTCTGTCCTCAGCCCTACGACAGCCTGCCCACGTCTCAGACCTGCTTCTTCCAGCTGCGACTGCCACCGTACTCGAGCCAAGCCGTCATGGCCGAGCGGCTGCGCTACGCCATCAACAATTGCCGTTCCATCGACATGGACAACTACATGCTGTCCCGCAACGTGGACAACGCAGATGGGTCAGACACGGACTACTGACACTCTCTGATGCACTCTCAGTGCGATATCGACTTCAGTTGGACTCCTGAGCAGGCGATCCACTTTTTACACATGTACTCGCATTAAACAGCACAGATTCCACCTTTTTCATTTCTTCTGGTGGTTTATTATCAGTTTTTAAAGACACAACCCCCATGAGAAGTGCATTTAGTGACTTTTTTTTTAATTACTCCACACTCAGTTTGTTTTTTTCTCAGGTTGCTGCATGGAGAGGTTTGTTTTGGACAAGTGTGTAAAATGTTTAAGGAGTGTGGAGAGAAAAAAAAAACAATGTACATTGTGTAAAATGCATCATTAGGAAATTGTTTTACATAAAAAAATCCATATTTATTGTTTTCATTGCCGATGAGGAGTTTTCCTAAAGCAACAACAATAAATGCTGCACAATGAACACAGTGTTTCTCTGTTGAACTTTGTTCCTTTAATGTAAAACAGGAACACACATCCAAAATATGACAAAGGCCATTGTGAAAAGTGATGTATAGACAGCTTTAGACTAACAAGACTGATTACCAACAGCACATTTTGAAAGATTATTAAATCCAATTCTGACAGTCTACTTACTGCTTCCTCAACTAAAAATATATTTACATAAGGTTTAAATAACTTACATCAGAGTGTTGTAGTCGACCACATTTCCAAAAACAGGACAGTCTGTTATAACAAATTCTACCACTAGATGGAGTGAAGCATTCAAAGAGGATCTGTTCTACTTCATTGGTTTGACAGGTCAGGTATTTTTTATTTTTTTGGATACATTTTGAGCCATTATGCCTCTGTTTTTAATATATTTTTGTGAAAAGATGTAAAAACTACATATTATTCCAGCTACAATCTGTTAATTCTTTTTAGTAAAACAGAGTCATCCAGACTGAGCCAAATCTTTGCTTTTTTTTTTTTCTTTTCATAATTTCTAGTGCAATTAGATTTTTTTCTAATAGTTTCTTTTTTTGGCATCCTTTTGAATTATTCTTAGTGTATATTTATTTATTTTTTCTACTGATTGAAGCTCCTGGATCCTTACCAATTTCCAAAATATGATATTTTTTCAAACTTTGCACAAATGCTAGTCTCACAACCCACAGCTTCAAACGAAGGCTGTGTTTTCAGGTGTATGAGCAGACGTCTTGGTGAATAGTGTAAAACTGTCCAACTGTGAGGTCAGTCTGAGGTAGAGGGAGCTTTACAAATCAAAGCCACATTTCCACTGAATGGTACATGTCGGTCGGTATGCTTTGGTTCAGCCCCAACAAGGCTGGTGTTTTAGTAACTGTCCCTTAATGCTGGGACCAAAGTCAGTGGGGTACACAAAAACTTGCTCAAGACGCTTAGATCCTCTTTTTGACACTGGAAACATCTCTAAAACTATCATAATGACCGCTCCAGTGGAAATGTGCCTCAAAGAAACAGTCGTAGCGTTAAATGGCAAGGAGTCCCATGTGTCTGAGAATAATCACAGCCCACCAGTTTGTATTTGTTAAAAAGAAAAATTGTGAAAACCCTTTACATGACATCTATGCAGGTTAAATTACAATCCAGTCTTCTTGAGCCACTCTGAGACACGCCCGAGCAACCAGAGACAAATGCAGTTTTCTCATTGACTTTCATTCACTTCCAGAATTTGGAGACCATTTCTCAAAACATCTCAACAGTCTGTGTTTCTCATTGTTTAGTGAAATGAGTTAGTACATTTATCTGTACAAAAGTGTCTCTTCCTGACCAAAACATCTGATGGGATTTTGTCATTTTTTTTAAGTCATCCCAAACAATTACTCTTGTTTCATTATTTGACCAGCAGAGAAATGTAGAACTGTTTCAAAAATAGCCAAAGCTATTCAGAAAACAATAAAACCAGCTGTTTTTTGTTCAGGTCAGATGTTTTCAAACTCATTAAAATCATAAATCCTTTAATTTTTAGCCACATTGGCCTGATCTTAAAGGAAACCCGGCTCATCCACGCTGACTCTTGTGGTGAATAAGTGAAAAGATTCAGAGGAAGTGGTTGTCAGTGTCTTGTAACCTGCTCGTTTAAGGGCCTGAGCTGGTCCGTCTCACCGTCACTCTGTCTCAGTCCTGGGTCTGATGATGCTCTCTTTGGCCTGAAGCAGTCTCTCCAAACACGGCGACCTGATGCTAAAGGCCAGGGGCCGCGCAGTCACACAGTCTCTGAGGGGCCCATAGTGAGGGTCGGTGCTGGACGAGACGGCGTTGTCCTGCGTCAGCGAGGGAGAGGGGCAAACAGGCAAGGGGTGGAGCCATCGCAGAGGGGCGGAGCTGTTGTTTTTGGAACAGTAGAGGCACATGGGACCGACAGGACACAGCTGTGTGAGACAAAACACAAGAGCATATGCAGAGTTAATATTACCTACAGTACATAACAGTCGGGAAGCAGACACATGATGTATGGCTGCCGTGAGTGTCTGTTTTAGTTAATGGCAGAATCTCTTTGTATCACACTCTTGGAGTTCAGCTGTGTCTTTTCAGGTGAATGTCATTTCCAGTTATTTATGGGACAAGTGCACAGCTGCTCATTAAGCCTGTAGAGTGCTGGAGTCACTCAGAGCTCAATGAATAGAAACTAAAACACACTCCTCACAGCCTGTTACATAATGTGAGTCATGTCTGACATTCATTCACTCCGGAGGCTTTTTAAACCTCACCTTCTGCTTCTTGGTGAGAGCAGTGTCGTCAGCTGAAGCAGCTTTGACGTGAGGGAACCAGCTCTGCAGCATTTCTTCAATTTTCAGGATAATACTGAGGAATCTTCCACTAGAGGGAACAGAGAGAGGACACGTGTTAGTCTGGGTCAGCAGTTAGGACTAGGTACTGTACAACAAGAATAACAGAAAACACAAGGGCCACATTAGAACATGGAACTCTTGTGAAGGGCCGGGCCAACACAGGAAACTAACTTCTGCTCAATAAAAACATGTTTCTTTTGCCCCAACAGTAAGGGTATTTACCGTTTGGAGCAGGTCGTATAGTGGAATTAAATATATGCAGTGTTTAATCATCAATACAATATTAGTAAATGCTTGGCGGGCCACATTGAACAGCCCAATGGGCCGCATGTGGCCACCCCTGAGCTAGAGAATGTGCTGAAGCTACAAGTCACTGGAGCCTTAGGACCACATTATGCCTGAAGTATACAAAAAGTCAAATGTGTATAACTCTAAAGGAACCAAAGTTATACAAAGCTGGTATTAGAACCTTTGCTTCCTCCTCAAAGACTGTTAAAATGAGATCTGCCCTCACACTAAAAATCTACTTCAGGTTGCTATCACATGCTCAGATTTAACCTGATTAACCTTTCTAGATTCTCAAGGTTTTCCATAAAAGAGAATCTTAGATCAATATTTTAATGGGGCCAAGTCATATGCTGTGTTGCTACTTATAGAAAGACATTTTTATCATTAACTCTTTAACTACTGTACTATGTGAATATAAATGCAGAACTGTCTTCTTGTGAACTTGTTCTGTT
This sequence comes from Perccottus glenii, assembly GCA_024416835.2. NCBI lineage: Eukaryota > Metazoa > Chordata > Actinopteri > Gobiiformes > Odontobutidae > Perccottus > Perccottus glenii. Next base: position 26,919,630 of record CM044548.2, read on the forward strand.
AATCTCATTATTGCACACTGACATTTTGAAGCTACTGATTTGGCATCTACCCCCTTTTCTGTACCATTAAAGCGTCATTAGCTAAAGCTCTATTTGAGCTCAGCAGCGGGTGATCAACTGCATTACTTTGATTAATCTGCCATTGTCATTTAACAAGGGCCATGTAAATTCAGCACAATTGAAAACACTTCACATCTAGAAAAATAACTATAGCTATTGAGATTTATTTTTTTATCTGAAAAAGAAAATCTGAAAAATAACTGTTTGGATACTGACACATTTTAGAGAAGGGAAAATATTTGCTTGGCATAGAAATAAATATGTAACACAAAACAAATCAAGCTTGTGGGCAGTCTCTCTGAGTGACGTGGTGCAGTCAGGTGGTTTAACAGATCGCACGCAGCAGACGGTCAGAGGTCAGCCCGCAGTCAGACAGCTCAGGGATGTCTCGCCCGTGGCCCTTTACATAATCCTGATCCGGCCTCTGCTGCCATCTGATTGGATGAGCCGGAGTAGATATAAGCATGCTGGAGCGCTGTCACGTCACACAGCACCGTGGCTGCGTTCACATGTCACAGTGTGTGTGAGTGTTCACAGTGACGCACCAGGCGCACGTGACCCAAGCTCATTCACGAGGTAAAAATAACTGCGTAAGCCCCGGGGCACACGCAGGCTCCGCCCCCTGCTCAGACACAGACACTTGGTGGATAAAAATACACATGTCGACTGTAAACGTGAGCGTGGTTTAGTCTGGACCAGTTTTTACTACGTCCCCAGGACTGGAGGAATGTTCAGTGAAAGTACTGCTGCATGTGACTGTTTTATAAACTGGAAGAGCATACCATGTAATGCACAGGCACAATAGATTCTTTATACTTTTCACATCCAAACTGTGGCTGCATGGATGTGAGCACTACTGGTATCATTTTATATTTTCACTAAAGTAATTGTACAATTTATTTAAATAAGGACCTTTCTTGCTTTATTTGAGTAAATACTCATCTGTTTTTCTGTGTTTTCAACAGCCAATGGGAGCGTCCCTTTTGAGAAAAGCAAGCATGTTTTGGGCCCACATCATGGTTGTGGTATTATGAAAACATCCATCATTTCCTTTTACTGAAAAAAAAAAATCCTCTCTAACTCTGCCTCTTTCACCGAACACTCCACGAGTTTGGACTTGGTCTAAGACTGGACTTAAACTGTTGCCTGGGATTTTCACACACTGGGCTTGGTCTTGACCTGGTCTCAATCCATAAATGTCTTAGTCTTGTTGAATTTTGATCCTGTCATAGCCTTGGTTAATGTGTTCTTGCAAAAGGTTATTGCCACCAGCGAATGTTTGAAGTATGGTGTTTGGTATTGATAAAAAACAATAAACCAGTTAGTTTCGTCAAGAACGTGAAGTAGCGTTCAAATACCATGGGATGTCTGTGCGGCACATCCACATACACAGCACTCCAACCCCCACAGAACACACCCAAACAGTTTTATCTGAAGTTATTTACTTTACTGGGCTGCAGTCACTGTTATATAAAATGGTCATTATAGAAGGGACATACTTCCCACAATGCTTCACTGTAAATATGGAAAACTGTATTTATGATTGTTATGTTTTTCAATGTGTGCATTATTTAGCCTCTGACTTGCAAGTTTAAAGAAGAATCAACAGCTGTGCACTGTTTAGTGTTATAATATTAATACTGGAATGGAAGTGAGTGTGACCTAAAATGATGGAAGAACGGAAGTTTTTTGTGTAGACAGTCATGTTATGCTTTTGCAGTTTTGACACAAAAAAAATGCAAATTACATAGATTAATGCACACCTTTGTGAAATATTACCATCCTAGCATTAAGAATGTGAAAAAAAATCAACTTAAAAAGCTGTAAAATGGTTCCAGAAGGGCCTACGGGTTAATAAAGGCTGCCAGTTTGTTATGTTATAATAAAAGGTTCAAAAGTGTATGTCTGCTGAAAGTAAGTTTTTGTAAGAGCAGCACATATTTCACTGGCCGAGGGTCTTTATGAGTGAAATGTGTTAACGTTGCTTTTCCCAGGACGTGCTGTCATATCGAGCAGGACTCTTTTAGATCGAGTGAAAACACTGAGTCCGGATGTGGGTTAGCTCTGACATTACTGGGCCTGTGTGTGGAGCTCTGTGTGTGGTCCGCCGCTCACTCCTGACGCCAGAGTCACCGACCGCAGCAAACGTCTACAGCACATGTGGATGGACCAGGAGTGTGTTTTAGTTGGAGAAACCAGGTCAGCCAACACAGCGGTGCTCTGTGTTAAGGCATTTGTTATCACAGCAGTAAATTCAACAGACTAAACAACAACTTTTAACTCCACACATGAGGCTCTCTATCTCAGGGTCAATGAACAATGGTCTTTTCTCAAGTCTGCTCTAGTCCATCACGTCCTACAGCTGAGGTCTACTAGCTTCTAAAAACCAAGCTGTATTTGACACCGATATTTCTTAATTCCATAAAAACAAAGATAAAGCAATCTTTCCACAATAAAAGCCTTAATAACACAAAGTTCGACCAATGTGTTGGTGAGTCTGTCTGTATACCAGCTTTCCTGTGTTCTTGTGTTATCTTTTTAAAAACACAATGGGCCTGTTTCAAAAAGGTAGCTTTGGTCCGAACTAAGAGTATGTTAAAGTTTCTCAGAAAGTTTATCTGAACATTTACAAAACATTTCTAGGCAAACCCCCTGTTTTTATTCTCATCTCTTTTAACCTTGAAGCGCAGACATCACAGCCTTCGTTCTACAGTTTGTTGTTCCCGAAGTACGGACTGAACTGGGAAAACAGCTTTTAGGTTTTCTGCCCCCTCTGCGTGGAACCTTATCTGGTTAAATAAAGACATACTAAAACAATAAAAATAATAAAGCATAAAAACATGGCTCAGTGACCAATCAGGGAAGAGAAAGGAGCTGCCGGTGTCGAGGTGGAGGGGAAAACGAGTGAGAAGTGTCTGCAAAGTCATTAAGTTATTACTTATAGGTTTACATGTGTTCAATTAATGACAAAATGATCAGGAGTGAAATTGTCTGCATTATATTAAGATTCACACTTGATGAGCATATGCCGTTCATTCAGTCTATGGTGCTGTTGTGTGAGTTCTGGGCAGTTTTGTTTAAGCCACATATCTCCAACCTGTTGATGTGATTGATCAGAGAAACTGAATGAGTTGATAACCCGCTTCATGATCCACTGATCCAGACGACTGTTAGATTTAGTCTGACTGGGTAGAAGATAGTCATCAGTCATCATAGAGTCCAGGGCCCTGGTCTCTCACCCAGAGCTTACCTGAGCCTCTGCTGTATCTGAAGGAGCTCTCTGATTGCTTTATTTAGCTACTCATTCATAGCAATGCAGTAAATATTCAATTTAAAACACACTGACAATGCAAGAGGAGAAAAATCAAATAATCCTCACTTATTCCACACCTATGGGCCTTTAAACCAATGTGGAGGTCAATGTATCTGACCCTCTGTATGTATTTTATTATTTTTTTACTAAATCAGGTCAAGAGCGTGATAGTGAAGTAAATCGTGTGGCTGGTCTTGATAACATCAGCTACGTTTTAAATCACTAGAAACAAATTTTTAAAATGACCTTCAAATGATTTCCGGTCATTGTTGAACTGCTTTCAGCGCCCATTGTACTTCACTGAGATATTTTTCACCATCTGGGATCAAACATTACAACGCAGCCTTTATATAACCAAACTCTGTTTGCACCGTTCGAAGTCTATTGTTATATTTCAACCATGTGGCGTTACCACGGGTTACACAAACTCAAAGGAGCAGGATGTGATGCAAGAAAGAAGGCTGACACAGTTATGACCCACCTGTGTAAACTCACTGTTTGTCACACTGTCAATGTTTGGACAAAAGCCATCTGAGTTTTTTACTGCTACAGAGCTATTTGTTCAGTTTTACTGCTTTGTAAGATTACACACATTAAATCTGTTTAGAATCTGTCGAAATTATACAACAATTATTTGACCTAAAAACTTTTTGTCTCACATCCAAACAGTGCCAACACCATTTAGGTTATCCTATATTTTATTCATTCACAAAGTCAACAATACTGACCTAGATTACTTACTTTACCGAAATGACCGTCTACGGAAATGTAATGACGTCATCTAATTAGTCTTAATATGTTTGTAACTAATGTGCCGTTTAATACAGTCAAAATGAATCACTGCTCACATCGCATTGGAAACAACCCGTACGATAAAGACTTGGCTTTTTTATCTGGTGAAGAATAAACAGACGCTGTGTATTCACCACATTCCTGTCTGTTCATTTGGCCACGTGTTACATGATAAATCTGGGGTCAACAAAGGGTCAGAGACAAACATGCTGTAGAGATGCTGTAGTGCTGCTGTAATGCAGTTACCCTCGGTGTGGATTCTGCAGGACGCCCATTATTCTCTGGATACGGTCCATAGCCACGCTTTCCTGGAAGCTGCTCAGACCTACAAAGATCAGGCAGAAAAGCCAAGGCATTATTACTTCCACAGACTTGGAGCAAATACACTTCTTATACAAACTTCAAGGCCATGAATCTAATGCCCAGATAAATAGAAAATTATGATAATGCAGTAGTCAAGTTGATAATTTACATAATGTTCCAAGAGCTTTTATTCTCAGTGTTGTCAACTCAGTGTCCTTTAGCGATTATTCTCTCATTTATTCTGAACTGGTGATCAGGGCAAATTCACGGTAAAAAACAAACCTCTTATGAAAGCTGTTTTGAAAACTGTTTCAAAATATTTATTAGATGTGATTTTTATTCACCCACATCTTATTATGCAATACATAAAATAGAGTCTATGCCAAACTATGATAACAAACAATAAGAACAAGTGTTTTAATGTTATTTTGCACAAGGCCCATGTTATGAGAGTGCGTCTTTAGACCAAAACCAGAGTATGATACATTTGAAGAGATCCCAGGGGACAGTTGTAAGACCAAGTCCAAATCCATGGGGCAGTTTTTCAAATTAAGTTAAAATGATCATGATGATGTATTTATCCAATTACAAGAATTACAAGAAAAACTGTTGTGCCCGTTCTGTGTGAGACAGCTTTAAAAAAGTGGTATTTTAAGCATCTCAAGACCACAACCAGACCAGTACAACACTACTGCATTGTGTTAATTCTCTCAACACATTTTTTTCCAGGAGACAATTATCCAAGACATTATCAGAAATTAGCCTACTAGCCGTCGCAGACTGAAATAGGCTTTGAGGGAGTTATAAACCCATCACATTGCTTTCTCACTGTCCATTTAAATAAATCATGATGAGAGTGAGCGCACTGAAAAGCAGAACTCCTTTATTCTATACTTGTGTCATGGTGCTGTGGACAAACAGGAAACAGTTAAAAAAATGTATATTCCACTATACAGCCCTATGCGCTGATTGAGGGGTAGGGACTAAAGCAAAGGTGTCAATCAAGCGCTATATAAAAATAAAAATTATTACAACATCTACAACTGAGAAGAGAAAAGATAAATTCATTGTTTGCAGGTCTGAGGAAACCATAGTCTGTTTTTACCCGTTGCCGAGGTCAGTGATGCAGCAGTAAAAGTCAGCTAACTTATTGCTGGCAAAATAGCATTAGCATCAAAGTCATATTGTGAGGGGAGTTTGTGATAGCATACATTCTGAAGGCTGCAGAAAAACTGTTCCTGTGAAGTGACAAGCTTTTGCCAATTGTAGCCTTTTTTGGTTGCAATTGATTAGAGCACTGACATTATTATGTAATTGTACTTCTTTTCACTAAAACAAAGGCGAAAATTGTAGTTGTTGTTATTTATAGGTTATTATGCTATAAATTACTGGTCTGGCCCATCTAAGATTAAATTGAAGATTAAATTGGGCTGTATGTGGCCCTTGAACTAAAATGAGGTTGACACTTCTGGACAAGGCGCTGGTTTCGAGCACAACCACAGTAGATTTGTAATCAATCAATTATGCAGACATATTTTTCAAACTGCTTAATAGAAACCAGTTTTCCTCCCTCAAAGAAGGCAGTAAAAGATTGATGGATGGATAGACGGATGGATGGGAACCCTGAGCAGGTGATGACTCTGCAAGGATACTTGATACAAGGATTTAATAATGGTGTCTGTTTTAGTTGAGCAGTGCGTCATGAGTGCTGTGGAGAAGGACATTAGGATTAGACACTTACGTTCCGAGTACCTGCCTGACTTCAGACCCCGCAGGATGGCCGACAGAGAGGAGAGGTAGCACTGCAGCTCCAAGCACTGTTGGGGAGGAACACATAATCAAGTTAGCTACTCACGAACTCCACACAGCATCAGGAAAAGTGCTGTCTAATAGCTACCCAAGTACTGTACCCACAAAAAGCACTGCTTATTACTGCCCTCTTAAAAACAAGATACAGGGTTACATAAGTCACACAGTCGCTCAGGCTGCAGTACAGTTAATGATAGTAAGTGTGTTTTCACTGTTCACATTAACAGCTATACATACGAACAATTGAGAGTTACCTTCTGCAGGAAATACGTTATCTATCCTTAGGTATGAGATTTAAAAAGGCCATTAGTGTTATGCATGTTAAGCTTCATTCTGATTAGAAAAAACAAATACAATGATCTAGACTTGGTTCCTAACGACCCGGGAGACCTGATAGCACCCAGATCCTCTTAAACTAAGTCCAACATAAAATTATTTTTCAGAAAAAAAACATTACTAGACAACTAGGCATTTAAGTAATTAAAAAAAAACATTAACGCACACTCATACAACAGCCAGATGAACTACATAGCATCATAGGGCTGCTTGATTATGAAAAGAAATCATTATTAAAATCACAATTATTTTACACGATTACTCATTGAAACATTCAAATATGTTGGATTTATTGAACAAAACAGTGAATTCTGCTAAAATGTCTAATTTATCTTAAAAGTATAAAAATGTCTTAAAAAATTTAACAGAAATAATTAGGATAAATAAGATCAACAATGTAGTGCACTTCCACAATCATTGTGTTTTATAATGTTTTCAGGCCAAAATAATGTGCAAAACAGAATAGCCCTCATTTAAGGTGCGTACGGCAAAAAATTGGGCGTACAACCATTTCCATGCAATCTTTGGCATTTATCAATTTGAATGTGGGCGTACATAAGCTCAAATCCCACGCCAGGTCAGGAGGTGGCGTAAATATACACAAGTTAAAAGTCAGCGAGCTGAGCAGCTAAACCATTATTTAGAACTAACAACGCATTGGCACTTTGAAAATATTCTATATTACACTTCTCTGTAACAATAGTTTAGTATTTTACATACTTTTAGGGCCATGTGCAGCTTTCAGATGCTTGTATGTGTATTATTGATCAAGTCTATAACGAAGACAGTTTATTTTGTTTTTTTTATCAGGGGCTGCTTTTACAACACTCTCAGGAAACACTAATGCTAAGTAATGTCACCAAAGTAAACCATCAGATGTGGTTAAATTAAGCATAAACACCCAGGTATTGTTATTAACGTTTGAGTGCCTATAGTAGTGGGAAAGCGCCATATAAAATCCATGCCATTTACCATTAGAAGATTCAAAAAAGAGAATGATAGTCCGTCAGTGTTACAGGTGTGTGTCAGTGTGCTGGGAAACTGTCCTGATCCAACGTTTGCTCAAACACAACATTAAAAGTAGACAGCGGTCCATATCTCACACATCTCAGTCTGTATCACTTAATCCCTCTCAGACTCTGGGTTCCACCAAAGATGGCTGCAGCAGCTCAAAGGCGCGCACCCGGATCCGTGTTGAGCAGGTCCCATCTCCCGCTGTGACTGAAGACTGAGCACACTGCAGCAACAGAGTGTTTGTTGTAGGGTAGAGGTTTACGCTGTAACAAACCTGTCTATATTTTCTCTTTTCTGCTTATAAAACAAACTTTGCAAAAGGGAAACAAAAGTATCAGACTCAGCAGTTGCCTCCGCTGCCTTCACTGAGGCGTGATTGTAGCGACTCTGGGTCTGGGGCTCGGTCTGGAGGTTGGTCTTGGGACAATCGAGGGTTCCGGTCAGGCTTTCTTTCTCCAGTGGTTTTTTAACATGCTAACTGTTTAACATAGTATCATTATTATGTTTTCCCTAAAATAAGAGTTATGGCAACATGTATTAAAAGTTACACATGGAATATGTAGATACTTTCTTCAAGTATTTGAGCCTCAGATGTGGTTTAGTTGTCTACATGTTTATTTGTCCTGTTTTATACAAAAATATGTAATCTTTCATCTTGGAGTATTTATTTGTTATTTCCTGCTCAAGGAAGGGTCTTTTTGCCGTATTTTGTGCCTCGATGCTGTAAACTCTGTGGGTGAGTCCAGCTGAACGGTTATTATTTAGGGGTGTTTCCTCTGGATTTAGCCACAGGCTGTTGTGTGTACACCAGGATTGGCTTGGTATGCACAGTTTCATAAATCCCCCGTGCACTCTGTCATATGGCCACTTTTACGCACAGATCTGCACCCGTTTTTACACAACTTTGATAAATGATGGCCAATGTGACAAAATGTTTAATAAAGGTTTAGTGATTGTTGGGAGCCGAAAATGAAATGTTGATTGCACATTGCACACACACAATTGCACAGCTCTATGGCATTGAAGCTGTCCACCTCGCCAGTCATACTGCAAAGAATCTTAAGGAAATGATAATGTTGATAAATCACTGGTACCACACAGACTGATACCCGGACTGCATTCAGGGCAAACTAATTCTCTAAGACTAATTTCTCAAACACGTCTTCTTCCTTTGTGTATCAGTATTTTAAATGGCATTTTATTCTCTTGACCCCAAAATGAAATAGTCCACTGGTAACTCCTCTCACCTTGTGTGAAAAGAGTTCATTTTCAGTGTATTCCCGGGCAATGTGCACAGCTGTGTGGTGTTCTCTCTTCCTGGTAGAGCCTTTAAAGAGACTCACAGTGGAGCTCTTTAGGTGTCCCCTGTGACATCTGTGGGTATTACATTCACAGCAGTCAGATTTGGTGCTCTGGATGGCTCCTGAGGGGGTACAGGAGGTGGTGGCAGATGAGGAAGGCTGGCTGGTCAGTGGCTCTGGGCTGTCATGGTGGTCCTCTTCACTGGCCACAAGTTTAGTGTCGGAGTCTGAGCTTGACATGCTGAGAGTGAGCTAACAGCGAGCACACTGCATCATTATATCTGAAAACAAAGACAAGAGTCACTATATTCTAGACTGGCCCCAAATCTCCCCCGAACCAGTTTCACTAACCTCTCCACCACAGGAGGAGCCATCATGTAGCTATATCGTCATATAGAAATTAGCAGTGTCTGTCTTCATAATGATGTTTATTTGCACTTCCTCTACACTGGAATATTCCAGTGAACCACAGCTCTAAGATGACAGCACATACAGTAGTGCAGTGTACACATTACCCCTGCCTCTTCAGACTGGGCAGGTCATGAAGGAAAACAGAAAAAAAACTAAAAACAAATACACCATCCAAATGAGGGTCCTGTTTCCTGGCTCTGGCTCATACAACACACACCGATATGTTAGTCAGATATCATGGTGAACTATACATTAGCCAGCCAATAAATCAGTTAGAAGACATAATTGCAATGAATACTAATAATATAACTTATAAATCTAGGAGCCATTAACCAGGTAGAGGACATTAGTCTAGACAAATGCCCCTCACTGACAGATATGTAAAGGACAATAAACTTGATAAATGATGAACCTTCTCACGTGCTATTGATACAAGACAATAGTTTCCAATATGAGAGGATTGCTTGTATACACTTCCAATACGTGCCCGTTTAAAGGCTAACACCAAGTTATCAGCTCTAAAAGACATGGAAATATTATCGACAACAGTTATTTAAAAATGCAGCTGCAATGAACCAAGTGGAAGACTTTTACCTGCTTTTAGCATAATGGGATTGATACATTAAAGGCAATGTCAGTGTCTTAGTGCATAAAGTTAGTAGCGTAACAAGAAGAAATAATTAATTTTCTTTTTTTATCGGCTAATAAACCTGGGCTAGAATACATCTCAAAACTAGCAAGTTCAACACGAAGTTATTAGCTTTGTCCATAATTAGGAAAGTATTAGGGCAATATGAAATTAAAATACAGTAGCTAATTCATCACGTGCATAAATTCTACTTGAGAAATTAACCTTTGTAGCTAACTAACCTTAGCGTCCGACCCCCCAAAAAAGCAGGCGGTTGGGAGTGACTAAAATGAAGCGTGCGATTCCAGTCCGGCTCGCCGGGTTGTAAGCTCGTAGTCCCGCGTAGAGCACCGTGAGCGGACGTGCCGACAGTCACAGCAGCAGCAGCAGACTGGCGATGGAAAGGACCCTAGAGAGAAACAGCAGCAGTGACGCAGAAAGAGGGGCGTGTGAGCGAGCGGCAGGGAGCTGGAGAAGGGCGGGGGCAGGTTATTCATGGATGAGGCATAGGCTGAACACTAAAATGTATCTACTCCCATCCCCTGGAAAACTGTTAAATTCAATAAAAAAAAAAACATAGCAACATAGCAACGCTCAACATAGCAATAATACTATTTTATTAATTATAGTTTTGGTCATCTTGTAAAGCTGGTAAAATTAAATATAAAAAATGCACCCTTCTGGTTTAAAGCCGTCAATGTGACGGTACCTTGGGCAATGACATTTAATCGAAGGTTTTCGATAAATAATTAAACTTTACATAGTCATACGCAACGGTGTGGTCATCTGACGGCAGGGGGGGCTTTCCACGGCACAACGGTCGGTGATTGGTTGGTGAGCGACGTAGCGACTGACCGGGACCCTCTACCTGTTCGTTGTTGTGGATGCAGACCTCAGAGCTGTGTCTGTTTTGTAAAAAATAATAATGATTTTAAAAGGCTCAGAGCTGTCTTAGGTAATAAAATAGGTAATTTTAGTACCATTTTTGTTGTAGGCCTATTTAAAAGGCTTTTATATTTACTATAACTCAATTATAATACTATAGATGTCGTCATTAGGTAACTGCTGTCTATGTATGGCAAGCCCTTTTAACATTTAAAAGCTAAGTTTGACTATCCAAAATTAACATTGTAGACATCAAGAATGTCTTTCTGACTATCCGTAATTACATTTTGGATATTTGGAATAGTCATTGCATAGTCTATGTGCCTACGTGTTTTTTGTTATTGCTATACTAAAGTCTTATTTCTCTGAATTCATGTGAATTCTTGTGAATGACCTTGTCTGGTCAGTAGCTAGATAGTCTATATTGGTCCAAAGACGGTTTCTGGGTTAAACAAAGCATTTTGCAATTCCCTAACCATATCCAACTGCATTTTACAATCAGAAACTCTTGTTTAAAACGCAGAAAAGGGCATCAGGATCTAAAATTTAAGAAGCTAGCACCGTAGTTACACTAAAAGTACTACACTAAAGTATTAAAATTGATGGTGGGCACCATACTTGTCATTAGCTACTTCTTCAGAATCGGGTGTTAAAGGAGCGGGAGTATTTACCGTTAATGGGCAGTTCCTTTGCGGCACGTGCAGCTTCTCCCCTGGCCAGGGTTGCCAGGTCCCAGAAATATTTCCAGCCCAATGACAACTCAAAACCCGCCCAAATGGAATGAAAACTAGCCCAATTTTTCAGTGTCCAATCAGATTAGACAACGGCTGGATTCCCACAAAGGGCCTTAAAATAAATGTATATAAGTTTAAGTTTAAAGTATTCGCCTTTTGTCTTACCCAAATTCTTAATATCACACACTGTGTTTTTTTTAATACACAATCTTATACAACTGTTGAAGTGCTTGAGTGACAAGCAACATGGGCAGCCATCTTCAACTCTGCCTCTTTCACAGGTGCATTATTTCTTAGAAAGGAACTGCCTGTGTCAAATAATGTTCTGGCATTTGAGAAAGGAGCCGCATTTTTTTTATGTTTTTCAGTTGCAGCATGAGCTACCAGATCACCGTGGTGAGCTCTTACTTCACATTTGCAATATTTGCAAAACGCTTTTCTATCATCATTTGGAACACTTCAAATCCACTCCTTTAATCCTTTCTCTGTCTCCCATTCTTTGCGATACTTCTTTCCATACTTTCCCTATTTACCTGACATTTTAGAATGCTGCTTGTTCATCAACAGACAACCAAACCGACGCTTCTGACTACGACGCTCTCATTATGTGAGTGACGTGATGATGATGCTTGATTTGTGATGTCAAAGCACATGTAGCGCGTGCGCCTACTCGCATCTCGCGAGAAGCAGCGTTTGTTGCCAAGTATTCATTCCCGGGGATCAACACCCACTAATAAAAGGTTCACTTTTATCTTTGTCCACAATTATTTTATTTATTTATTTTTTTGCGGCCGCGGCACATTTTAAATATAGCCCAAAAAACTGCAACCCGCAACTCCGTATTTTTTCCCGCAACTCCTTTTCTAAAATAGCCCAATTGTGCGGGAAAACCGCTACCCTGGCAACCATGCCCCTGGCAACGTGTCTGAAAGGGGCGTGGCCACCCAAAGGAAATAGCGTTCACGCATTTACGTCAATGGAAGAAATCTCTTTAAAATAAATGTACATGTCCTTGAAAATGGCCAGATTTACCTTATCTAAGTTTCACAAACAGTGCCTCTTTGAATGGAAACTTCTCAGAAGAGATTGTAGTCCTATTATTTTTCTCATAATGTGCGGACAGGCATGACTGAGTGAGGTTCAAAACAAGACAAGTGTCTTTAAATATTTACATAATAATAATTTTTAAAAAAGTTAAACCAAGCCTAAATCAAGACTCAAGTCAGGACTAGATTAGGATTAAACTAAGATCTAAATATAAGTGTGCGACTGTGGAGTGAATGGATAATGCGTTTTGATCCATTATTTTTTTTATTATTATTATTATTATTATTATTATTATTATTATTATTATTATTATTATTATTATTATTATTGTTAATAGACAAAAGCTGACCAAACCTGAATTAAACTAAGACTACATCAGTAATAAATCAGTATATTAATAATGGGGTTATTCAACATCTTATCTTAGCTGCTATGCTAACAGACCTTAATGCTATTACCAAAGTTACTATGGTAGACGTAAGTTTTAAATAAATGTGTAAAATTGTGAGACGATAATCTGGGGTTTTATTACTTACTTTTGAATAACAAAATATGTTCAGCTGCTCTCGTTTCACAAAAACAGATTTATGTCATCAAGGTTAGACTCAAGTGTCAAACTCGAACACAAGAGTATAATTCTAAAAGTAATCTGCTCACTTTTCGGTTGTATTATTATTATTATTTTTTTTTTTTTTACTGGGTTAATAGATTTAATAGTTACTATTTTTACTTAACATTGCTTTATGTATAATAAAATATGTACATTAAAATTGAGGGGCTTCATTGATCAAAATTCACAGTCTTTTCCAAAAGATGTTCATGTGGCGTCAGCAGGGTGTTTAGAGGAGCCGCCACCTAAAGGAAGAATCCTGGAGCTAGAATTACCATTTTTCAAGACAGACAAATGTAATGAAAAGGTACAATGGGACAATTATACAAAATAATAAAAACAATGTTTTACAACATTTTACATGCTGCACCTTTAAACCTGGTGTACCACCCATTCACTTCTGTTGCTCTTCTGTTGCCCCCTGCCCCTCTTTCCATCCAATCCACTGCACCACTGGGTCCAGCACCACAAAAACCACAATTACTGGAGCGAGTCATATCCTGCTGCTGATAACATTACACTGGATAAGAAGGAGGCATTGAAACCTGTTACTCGTTTACATTTTTTTATACATCAGTAACTGTTTACATTGAGCCATTAACTGCTGCAGGATGAACAGAGGTTTTGTTTTATTCTCCTGCAGGAGTCTCTGAGAGTGTTTGATATCCGATTTACCTAAAGAGTGGTTTGTAAGTGTAAACATTTGGTCATTTTGTCATTATTATTGCACCAGAAAAGTCCAGTCAATTAAACGTTGCTGTTCTGAAACTTTGTACTTGCAGGATTGAGGAGTGACAGTACACATAAAAGATACAACAATAAAGTACCTGTATGCCAGCCCATTTCCATTGCAATTATGTATTGCCTAGCATAAATGCTATTTGAAGCAGGCTTTCAAAACCTTGGATGTGTTACCGATAAGCGTAAATCCTGGTGTGTATTGATGTGGCTGGAGGTACAGCTGTATTCTGCTGCAGTAAACAACAATTAGACTGTTTACCATTACAATAATAGAGCTGCACCAATTTCCTATATTTGAGGGACTCTATTTCATGCTACAAGTTCTGTTTATATGTTTAATGCAGTGGAGATGATAAATGCAATGTTTTAATTCATTTACATTTACATTTATTCATTTAGCAGACGCTTTTATCCAAAGCGACTTACATTACATTACCAGTGTTACAGTCACTGGAGGCAAGGTGGGTTAAGTGTCTTGCCCAAGGACACAACGACAGTATGAACTGTGGGCGGAATCGATCCTACTACCTTCGGTTGGAGGGCGGCGCTCTACCACTGAGCTAAATATGAATATATTTGTCATATTTCAATATGAATGGCTCAATATGAATATATTTGTCAAAAGGAAATGCTTTATTTGACAAAATCATTATTTTCCTATCTATCTATCGTCCACATGGTACACTTTAGACAGATTTTAGTAATGAAAAGTAGCTCAGTGGTGGAGCGGTCGTCCTATAACCAGAAGGTTGTTGGTTTTATTCCCCCTCTCCCCTGCTCATACTGTTGTTGTGTCCTTGGGCAAGACACTTAACCCACCTTCCCTCCAGTGCCACAGCTCTGGTGTATGAATGTGTGTGACTGTAGAGATGAGTTTGGTGGTGGTTGGAGAAGGCTGTGAGTGTCATGTGTATGGCAGATCCCCTCTCTGTCTGCCCCAGGTGTGAATGGAAGCATGATGTAAAGCGCTTTGGGTGCCCGAGAAGGGTGCAAAAAAGCGCTCTATAAATGCACACCAAACTTCAGTCCGTCATAGAGGCAGTTTATTCTGTGTATGTTGTTAATACCTCTTGAATTGCATTTAGAGGTAGTTTGTCCATTTGTTTCACCTCCTGGAAATAATCAACAGGAAATTTATATATATAATATATATATATATATATATATATATATATATATTCATTTTCTACCGCTTAGTCCCATTAGGGGTCGCGGGTGACTGAGGAACTTTGGAACTGAGGCGGGGTACACCCTGGACAGTGGCCAGTTAGTCACAGGGCTAACATTTAGAGACAGACAATGACAGACAACCATTCACTCTCACATTCATTCACTAGGGACACTTTAGAGTTGCCAATTAACCTGTACATGCATGTCTTTGGACGGTGGGAGGAAGCCGGAGTACCCGGAGAGAACCCACAGTAACACGTGGAGGACATGCAGACTCCTCACAGAAAGACCGGAGTCGGCTGAGAATGTTTGAGTCGGCCGGGTTTTGAACTCACAACCTTCTTGCTGTGAGGCAGGAGTGCTAACCACTCTGCCACGTGTCCCTCATTGGGCAGTGCAGTCTCCACAGAGCGACGCTCATGTTTAGTGAGCAGCATGTAGTGTTGTAGTCAGGACCGAGTGTACTTTTGGTGGTGTTACAGGCAGGGACGATGTGTGTGTGTGTCTGCTCCTGTCTCTTTCCATCCTCTGTCTGCTCTCGGGTGCTGGGGGCGGGACCTGCTGTGAAGCACTGATTGGCAAACAGGTGGAGGATCAGCCAATCAGTGACTGGACCAGACTTTAAAAAGGGAGACAATGATCTGCACAGTCTCTCTCTCTTTGTGTTTGATACTGCTTGTGTTTGAGTTTTGTAAATGGTTGTGAGGTTGGCAGGTGAGTGAGTCCCTTAATATTTTTCAACATGTATTTAGTTTCTGTTTAGTCCCACTAGGTTTATTGGTTCTTTCCACCCTTGTTGTTGGTTGTTTTGAGTAAAGCCACTTTTTAGATCAGTTAGACCAGGCCTTTTGTTTCCGCTTTTATTTATCAGACTCAACATGTAGTTAGCCCCGGTTTTGTTATATTTGGTTCTTTGATTTGGCACAACCTTTGAGTCTTTCTCCCTGCACTCTGCTCATTTTTGTGATTTTTGGATAACTAAAAATCCAAACACAACCCCCATTGAACTCATTTGAATGTCTTACAAAAAATGTCTTTATTTAATAAGGACATAACAAGGGGTCACACAGAGATGCAGGGAACAGTTGCATACAGTCCAGGTCCTGCCTCAGACAAAGCCCATACACTACATGCTGCTCACTAAAAATGAGTGTTGCCCTGTGGAGACTGCACTGTCCAATGAGGGACAGGCTCCTTTAGTCCCACCCCCTGCCGTCCCTCACATGTGAGCTCTGGGCAGCACTGTTTTGAGATGAAAGTGGAGTCTTTAATGTGTGTTTTCCAGTTGGGGTCAGGGAGCAGTGGGTGGACATGTGACTCCTGATACATTTCACCAGAGTTATGCAACGCATTGTCAGCAAGTCCTTTCTCCTCTTCCTTTCGTAACCTGTGCATTCACACTGATTATGTAATTACACAAAATATAGTAGTGTGGAATGTCCTCCAGCCCCTCTACTTTCTCTTCTGCACGTGGCAGAGTGGTTAGCACTCCTGCCTCACAGCAAGAAGGTTGTGAGTTCAAAACCTGGTCAGTCTGCATGTTCTCCACGTGTTACCGTGTGTTCTCTCCGGGTACTCCGGCTTCCTCCCACTGCCCAAAGGTTAATTGACAACTCTAAAGTGTCCCTAGTGAATGAATGTGAGAGTGAATGGTTGTCTGTCAATGTCTGTCTCTAAATGTCAGCCCTGCGACTAACTGGCCAGTGTCCAGGGTGTACCCCGCCTCAGGCCCAAAGCTGCTGGGATAGGCTCTAGTCACCCGCGACCCCTAACGGGACTAAGTGGTAGAGATTGAATGGATTAAAATCCAGATGTACTGTTTTGTCTTTGCAATTATTGTATCACTGTCAAGTCCAAAGAGCAATTGGAACTGTCTTAGTTGTTGCTCAAAAGTTAGACAACATAGAAGACATACGTATGTACATTAAAAATACACACACATACCTATATTCAGTAAATACTGTAAAGAAAATGTATTTACGTAATGGGCCAGGTTAGTACGCGTGGGTTACCAGAAGGGATCCAAAACATCCTCAAAAAGCATACCATACTCCTTTGGGGATGATTGGGTCCCTGGTCCCAAGTGTGTGGTCCACTTTCTAAAAGGTGGAGCTAAACACTGCAGTCTGTTGATGATAGATAATCATCACTCCTAGAAAAGGAAAAGCGATAGCAAAAATGTGCATGTGTTGTGTTGTTTTTGTGATAAACTGTCAGATTCCAAGAGAAAATATGCTGAATGCTGCACTTTTTCCGAACAACTAACCTACCTATAACAACACATCCAGGTTTTTTGAAGTTGGCTTCAAATAAGATGCATTTAGAAAAAGCTTTTGTGCCACTTTTGTGATGCTGCTCTTTTCTGGACTCAGAAGATACCCAACTGTACTGTACTGAGCCAACCTGTACTGTACTGCCCCACTCGAAACCAGGCTTATAGTTGACCCAGCTGAGTCAGGAAGTGTGCTTTTGCAGAGGCAAGCACTTTCTACTCTTAATTCTCTGGACTCTTTCCCGAAGCAAGGGGAACAATAAGGGTCTCTGGTTGTGTGCCAGCTTCAGCATGTCAGGACATGCTCAACAGATCTTGGCCAAGATGTGATTTACCTTTTGCAGCAGCTGGATTCATCATGCAACATTCCTTGCAACTCGAGGCTTACTTTGGACCAATTGTGTGGCAGTGGTGGAAATGAATAGAAACTTTATTTGTCTGTTCCAAGTAAAAACAGAAATTTGTCTTTGGACACGGCTTATTCAGTCACACACAACATTTAAAAGCACATAAGATGGGTGTGTTTTTAAGTTTGACAACAGTGGTTCCCAGGTCAGCCGAGAGACATAGTCCCTCAAAAAGTTACTTTTGTGAATCAAAGTCAGTTTCTTGTGTGTTTTTTTTTTTTTTTAAAGCAAATGCTTTGGTGCATTGTTTCAAATGAGTTTGTACAATTGTCTGTTATTTCTTTCATTGTCAGTTGATTTTGTTATTCTGATCAAAATGGATTATAATGCCCTCGGCTAAAGGATCAAACCTAAAAACATTGTGGGTTCATTGTTTGAGCCACTGTAACCAAAATGGATAAACCAGTTGTCACAGAATGTCAGACCTAACTTAAAGTTCAAAATAAACAGGACTGTGGATGAATGAATGTGTTAACCCTAAACATGCACAATAGGTTAATAAGGCTTTACCTTATAGTACAGTTAAAATATTCAGACACTGCTTGTATTGAATTAGTTCAACCAAAACAGATCAACTATCTCGATATGATATATCAAATAGTTTGTAAATATGTATAACTTGATCGTAACAGGCCAGTCTTTTGTTTCCCATTCTTGCCAATGCAAAGCAGTATTTGTTTGTAACAGACTGTAACATAATGTGTCAGTAATGTGCAATTCAAACCATTTGAGTCCTGTTGATTATTTTGTGCTACTGAGACGGACTGAAACTTTTATTTCAATAATAATGACTACAATTGTTTTTTTTTAAACTTTTTTTGCAAAAAGGAAATGCATTTTGATGGCCATATATATTAACAATAACACATTTTGATTTATTACAAAGTAAAATGTACTTGAGTCAATAATTTACTTTTGCAATTACTACATGATGTTTGCTGTTTGAATTAACTTTGCTTCAGAAATGTGCTGCTGTACACTCTGCCCACACACTCAATGTATAACATGCTATTTCATTTATGGCTCTGGCAGGCGTCCAGCTCGTCCTCTGGAGCCCCCTTCCCATTGCTGCCTGCCTGTGTGGACCGAACAGAGGTGAGCCAGCGCACCACAGGAGGGACCACTGCTTTTACTGCACTCATCACTGAGTCAGGACACGCCGCTCCTGTCGTGTGTGTTTAGACTGGGACCTTTGTTTTCCCTGTCCTGAGCGCAGATGCTCTCACGAGAAGTGTGTGTGAGACTTTATAAACTCACACAAGATAAGCCCATTATTCTCTGCAGCAGTTCTGTCAAAACCTCTAATATGAGAAGATTCTCTTTTTTGCATGTTTATGGTTAAACAACTGACCTTTTTTTTGTAGTGACATGTAATTCAACATATTCCCTGACCTAAAAGTGAGTTATGCAAGATGAAAAAGAGCGATTAACCAAAAACTATTGTTTTCATAAGATTTAAGGCAAAAAAAGTTAAATGAAATAGGTGGATTTCCATTGAAACATTGGCCACAAAAGCTACTAAATACTGTGGTCTTTTAGGGACAATGACTCTGTGGTAGCTGGGAGGTTAGGGAATTTTGAAGTGATAAAGTGCCTAATCTGAAGATACCTAAAAAATGTCCTTTAGAAGCTTGAATTTGTCTTTCAACTTTGTGAATGATGTCATGTTGTCTATGAGCAGCTCTTCAAAATAACTGTGCCATTGCTGAAAAGCATCAGTAAAAGAGGTTGATTTAAAGCAATGAGGATCCAAATGATAAAACATAATGTCACCTTTAGTAGAAGTAAATGACTCTGGTTCTGTTGTGACAATGGCACCATCTAGTGTTTAACTGAAGATTTGCTGAGAAGATGCTGAACATAACATCACTCTTGTACAAAAAATTGTTTAATGCAGACACTGGGAGAGGTTTTACACTGCAAAAGTGTAATTTAACACTTCAAGAGTTAGTGTGAACACTGTATAATATGTTGTGTAATATGTTGCATTTTGGCACTGGTCAGTGTCAATTGAAACTTTCAAGACAGTTCAAAAGTGAAATTTGTTTGTTGAAGTTCAACCTACACCTTAAATTGACTACAGCTGCCAGTTCCTTTACTGTAAAATGATGAGACATTATTTTATTTTATTTAACCATTATTTATCCAGGATAGTCCCACTGAGATTACAAATCTTTTTTGCACATATTGCAAAATATCTAGGGATTAAAATTACAAAAGACTTGGATAATATATATATTAAAAACGATGGAGAACTATTAAGCAAGATCTTATTAGATGGTCAATACACAGTACGCAATACCTTACTCCCAACTATTTAGATACTATCAAGTTTGAAGCATAAGGTCTATCAAAGACCAAACTTCAGGCGTGCAGCAGTGTTCTTTTTAGTAAGCATTGTTCAGTGTTTAACGTATTGTAGACTCATGAACAGAGATGTTTGCAAGTTCCAATGATGCTTTAAATCTTTGGTTGTCATTGGGGTTGTTTCTTTACCTCAGCGATGAGTCTTTGTTGTGCTCTGTTATGTCATTTTGACTGGGCGCCCACTTCTTGGTAAAGTAACAACAGTCCCAAAGCGTCTCCATTTGTAGATAGTTAGTGAATTTTTTTGTGCAATTATTTTAGACACATTATCTTTGTCAATACCCTTGACTTAGATGAAGATCAAATCACATTTTAAGACAGATTTATTCAGAAAACCATAAAATTCCAAAAGATTCAAATACTTGCCGCTGTATATATGCATATATGACTCAAAATTTTTTTTATTTAATTATTTATATATATATTTTCTTTATGTACTAAATTGCAAAATTTATAACCAAATGGAGCTCAAACCCACACTTTTCAGATGTAGTATCCACTGTCACTGTGCAGCCCAACAGGCAAACCTAACTACATTAATATAGCATATTATTATTGATACAAACATAGAGGCACACACTCACACTGACACATGCACATATTCAATTAGTTTTAGTTTAGTTTTCTGGATAGGGTCAGAAAACCCTGGAATAGACAAATAGACAAAATCAAACCGATACATTCACACATGAATTAAAGTGGGTTAGCATGGTTATCTAGATAGATTGTCATAGCTTACTTCAGAATAAGCCAGTTGGACAATACATGAAAACATACAAGCCTAGCCTACCTGTCACATACTGTCAGTGATAAGTGAGTTGATAAGAGACTCAGTGATTAACAGGATTTCTCATTTGAAATGAAAGTGGATTATTTTTTACCCTACTTGTGGAAACTTGGTAACCTGACTCTGCCAGATCGAACTGTACCATCTGGGAGGACTAACAGTGAAAGCGTTTGCAAAAGGGCAGGTACTTTAAATGAATGCCTGGTTGGTACCGTAGTTTATTCAGTCAGAACAGCTCCAAGTTGATAATGGTAAAACAATCGCTACATCGTCAAACCTAAAACCTAAAACCTAAAACATGCCCAAACTTGCCCAGACCTGTCAGAGCTGCCACCTCATTGGCCACAAGTCACAAGTTGGTGCATACTTTGTTGGAGCAAACTCACACTTGGAGGAATTCCCCAGAATTCAGCTGCAACACAAGGTTAGAAACTTGTAGTAGTCATGTAAAAACTTTTTATTATACGTATATAAAAAGTTTCAATGAGATCATTTAATAGTTGTTTGAGAAAATAATTAACAAATTATAACAACAAAGAAACAAAAAAAATACAACTTCTTATTTGACCCAGTTGTGCATCTAAGAATTAAAGTAATTCAAGGTGTACTACTGCAGCCATATACTATTTTCTTTTTCTACAGGTTTTTACTGTTGCCATTTGACAGTACATCACCGTAAATATGTCAACATTTTAACAGTGTAGGGTAGAATCAGTTTTCCTATTGCTTTTCCTAATGATGTTTCTTGTAAAAAACACAGCTCAGATTAAACACTGACACTGTGCTGGGTGGTGGAGGGTTCAGCTCTGGGACATCTGCATCACTTTAATGACCACAGGAAGCTCCTGGGGTCTGTCTCTGAACTCTTCATGTTCCTGGAAAAGTGCTCTCACTGACTTTGAGAAGACAATGTTCAGTCAACAAAAGCGGACCAAAGATGAGCATGTGTCCTTGGTTTATATTTGTCATTGTCATTATTATGAATCATCACTGTCTGGACAAGGACTTCCTGCTGCTGTTAAATGGACTCCTTAATGAGTTATTTGTTTATAAGTTGAGTACAAGTTGAGTGCAGAGCAGGTAACTGTCTTCATCGGTTGTTTTTGAGAGTTTTTCCTCACACACACTAATGGAGGCTTTAAGGCAGGGGTGTCAAGCCAGACCAGTAAAATTATAGAATAATAACTAGGAATGCAACAATACAGGTAGTCCACGGTTCAATACGTACCTTAGTTTTTTTGCTCACAGTTTTCGTTTTGGTACAGTACATTTTATGGTGCCATTCTTAAATTATTTCATTTGATATTAATTACAATAGGAGATGTCATTGTGGGAGAATTTTTTAAGAAATAAAGGCTGTGTTGTATTTTCAAAATGGTCTTAAGTTTACTAATGACTAAGCATATAACACAAAAAGTGCTTATAGAAAAACTTTGAAAAATTAAAAAAACATTTAAAAAATCATTAACATCCAGGCACAACATTTATAAACCAACATTTACATGAGGACCTGATATCATTCACAAAGGACCAGATTTAATAAATAATAATAATTATGAAATAATTAATGTCTCAGACAGAGGTGGTTTAGAGCAGAAATTTAGCTGCTTTGCTAAAAGGCTTCTCACTCTTTTTCATCGTTAAATGAGACATTTCTGTGAGTACAGCCTCACAGCCCACAATGTGGACCAATCACATGAGAGCAAAGTCACCGCAAAATTGCTGCATCAACTTTAAACCTTTTGTTCTTGACCTTTTTTTTCTTTTGGTTCTTTTGTTTTTTTAGTTTAGACTACTTTATTAAACTCTGCACAAAACAAAGTAGAGGACATCAGTTACACTTTAAAATCTTTTTCTGTATTTAAATGTTTGGATTTGGGTCACAGCTAAGTTTTATTTCAAAATGTGTAAATTGTTTTACACTTAGTGTCAAACATCATGAAAAATATCAAGGCCATGAGTTTTTAAGTTGCTTCCTGTTTCTCAGCAGAAATAGCCCCCGCCTCTTTTCCCTCCAGGTTGATTGCCATTGGCTGATCACTGCACAGACACGCCCAGTGATCATTGGTAAAGGGTTTAAACCTGAGTTGATGAGAAAGTTGATAACCAGTGTCATGTAACAGATGAACCCAAAGTTACTCAGTTTCTTTATTTGTTTGGTTTTATCAAATCAGAACTTACCTCAGGTAAAGCCAGTGTTTACAGCGGGACATTACAGCGCAAGTAGTTTCACTTTTACCGCGGAGCCCCATAACACAACAGGCTTGAGTAGGGCACATTCATTTGGAGCCCAATAAGCTGCTGAGCTGCTAGATATTGTTTGATCAAGTGGGTCTTCTCTAGTCTTGGCGTGGGACAAGTTTTGCCAAACCGTAAAGCCATTCATATTGTTTGTCGTCATCAGCCCATAGAGAGTTGTGATTGGTTGTTCAGTCAAAGAGGCGTTCCCAAATCCCAAATTATTTAAAAGCACACACAACCAAGAAGCGAGAAATACGCTGCATAAAAAGACCATTCATTTTACGCAATAACAAACGGACAGAAATTAACCAACGCATGTTGAACTGTAAAGGACCGAACGGTTCAATACTATATTGAGAATTGTTGCATTCCTAATAATAACCTATAAATAATATATCATTATCTTGTGCAAAGAATTGAAAGACAATTACATTATAATGTTGCATGATTTCTGCGGCCTATATCTATTTACAAACTCCCAATCACAATATGGTTTTGATGCTAATGCTATTTTGCTAGCAATAAGGTTGCTAACTTTCACTGCTGCATTACCGAAGCTACAGGTAAAAACAGATGCTGTTTCCTCAGATCTTCTCTCTTCTCAGTTGTCCTTACAGCTGTTGTATTTTCTTGCCAGGTGAGTATTATATTACTAGCACTGAAACACACCAAGCACACAGTTTTTCCATTCTTCTCAGGGAATAAAATGAATATAAAATATGAAGTGGTTCATTTTTCAAGCAGTATCTGGGGTGTGGGTCTAGTAAAACCAAGCAAACAAAAGCACAGAGAGAAGAAGAGTCCACGTGTTATCTGTGGAAATAACACACTGCATTAATACATCTTCTTTACAATACTTTTAGCTTCACTCATTTTATATAACAGTGAGTGATGCGGTTGAATTTTGACCAAAAGTGACAAATCATGAGGGCAGATGAATTAATATTACAGTGTTTTCAGTGATAATGCTGTGACAATGTGAAAGTAGTTACCTGATACTGTCTCTCCATTTCCTTTTGGAACCGAAGTAACAGACTCTGCAGAAACAAACAAAGCATGTTAAAGGCCCAAGTTGCAAAAGTATTGAACATGAAAACATGAAACATATGGTTGGGGAAAAGGTACGGTTAGGTAATAAAGCTTTTAATTAGTTTAACCTAGGCTTTAATTTGTTTAGATGGATTTGGGTCTTACTGTAATTGTTTTCATTCAGACTGTAACTGGTTTTGGGTGGTTTTAAATATATAGGGAGAGAGATATTCCATTGCAAAATTGCAAACTACAGGCTGCAGTGCTAATAAGTTATGAACACAGCTGATTCTGCGACTGGTCTCATTGTCAGTGTACTGTATATGTGGGAGTTTCTGTTTCACAACACAAAAACTCCGGCCCCTCACCCCCGGCAACGACATGGCACATAGCAACCTTTCCTGCTTTCATTTTGTTAAAAAACCTGAGCCATTTCCTCACCACAAAATACTAAGACATTACATCACACCAAAGTTCAGAGCAGACCTTAAACTTCTAGCTCTTTGGAAGAGGACTGAGTGCACCTATTTAGACGGAGGCTGTGTTTTCAAAACAAAAGGTGGCAAGTGCTGCAGCTGTACTGAGCATTCAAGAGTCTCAAGTTTTCTCTCAAATCACGTGTTGATAAGGCCAAATGAAGAAACCAGTAAAAACAAAGCAACCAGTATAAAAGTCATCTGCCTTAAGATACTGCATTCTATTTGTATGTTACTATTAAGATATACATACAAAAACAGATGAAACATTTAGTTATGCTCCTGAAAAGAACTTATAGAGTTGTGATTTACATTACTGTGATACTGTCAAATTGTGATATTTTTCCTCAATGTTTTTATACGGTGCTTAATTTATAAATCTGGTGGTAGTCTGACTTTCTTGAGTGATACTTGCGAGGAACTACACTATATGACTAGTAATATAGGCTAACTCAGAAGAGTAAGGGGTCCTCAAAGAGCCAAACATTTTTTAAGGTGGTACTTCGTGAGAATAGTT
This sequence comes from Perccottus glenii, assembly GCA_024416835.2. NCBI lineage: Eukaryota > Metazoa > Chordata > Actinopteri > Gobiiformes > Odontobutidae > Perccottus > Perccottus glenii. Next base: position 26,944,880 of record CM044548.2, read on the forward strand.
TGAGACTCACTCGCAAAGAGAACACAATGCTACTTAGACACATGTAAATGCCCAAATACCAATCAATAAACCATATTGATTGATAAATTATAGCCACACACCGTCAAAATAAGAGAGTTACCCCAATCCTGTTCCGGCAGGACTCAAATTAAGCCCTGTTTTTATATCGTAACATTCTCATACCGTCCCAGGCCTACCCTTAGGTTTTGTTTTATTAACAGTCCCATAAAGAAGACTTACCTGGCTGTCTAACCAGCTGAACACGGCTGTCGGAGAACTCGTGCCGTTTACTGACAGAGCACAGGTGCGTCCCAAAGTCCCTGTCCCGCACACGCTGGATGGTCAGGCTGATATTAGCCGGGCTGTAGGAGATGCTGTAGCCCGCGGTGCAGTTTTGGAAAGCCCTGTGTTTGACATAGTGGCACAGCAGCAGGTTCTGGGGGCCCCTCCACTGCACCGACAGCTCGGGGAGGCTCGAGTGGTCCTCATAGTGGTAGGGACAGGGCAGAGAGGCCCACTGACCAGGCCGACCCAACTGCACTACACTGCCTGGAAGAGAAGAGGGGATGCTGTGTTCAGTGGACTCAAGAGCCACAAATGTCTCACATTGTCTTATTGAATATGCTACATGTACATCCTCTACTAAATACAATGCTGTATCAAAAAAGTCATGAGCAAAGTGTTTCACATATTACAATGACAGAAGGAGAACATTAACAACATTAAGATAAAATGGGAAGATTTGTAAATCCACCGGTTTCTTATTTTGAACATTTAATTTGCTTGGAAGATAAATATGAAGAATTTCTTGAGCCTAGAAACTATGAGAAAATGTAGAGTTGCTAATTCTTACTGCTGGAAGAATTGTGGGAAGGATGAGGCCAATTATTAACATTATCAGGTTGGATGGTTGAATAGAAACTGTTACCATAGTAACATGTGAAAACTATTTTGGGATATACAGTGAGGTCAATGTATTTGAAGTGAAACAAACAAGATGTGCTTTAACTGCAGACCTTTGGTTTTAATTTGATGGTATTTACATCCAAATCAGGTGAACAGTGTAGGAATTACAACATTTTGTATTTGTGCCTCACACGTTTTAAGAGACCAAAAGTAATGGGACAGATTAACAATCATAAATCAAACTTTCACTTTTTAATACTTGGTTGCAAATCCTTTGCAGTCAATTACAGCCTGAAGTCTGAAACGCATAGACATCACCAGACGCTGGGTTTCATCCCTGGTGATGCTCTGCCAGGCCTCTACTGCAACTGTCTTCAGTTCCTGCTTGTTCTTGGGGCATTTTCCCTTCAGTCTTGTCTTCAACAAGTGAAATAGATGTTCAAACAATCTGTTTGTAGGATTTCTACACTGTTCACCGGATTTGTACATTTGTACATTTATTCATTTAGCTGACGCTTTTATCCAAAGCGACTTACATTGTTCTAATGTAATTACCAGTGTTACAGTCACTGGAAGCAAGGTGGGTTAAGTGTCTTGCCCAAGGACACAGCGACAGTATGAACTGTGGGGAGAGTGGGAATCGAACCGCCTACCTTCCGGTTGAAAGACGACCACTCTACCCACTGAGCTACTGCTGCCCCATTTGGATGTAAATAACCTCAAATTAAAGCTAAAAGTCTGTAGTTAAAGCATCTTGTTTGTTTTATTTCAAATCCATTGTGGTGGTGTATAGAGCCAAAAAGATTAGATTTGTGTCGATGTACCAATATTTATGGACCTGATTGTATGTGGTCTCAGTCCCATTGCTAATAGTTGAAAAAAACTTTGAAGTAAAAGCTGGACTCAGTTTTCAAGGTGAAGACATTTCGTCTCTAATTCCAAGAGACTTTATCAATTCTGAGATCAACTGAGCTGAGCTTATATGGTACCAGTTGATCTCAGAATTGTTGAAGTCTCTTGGAATTAAACCGAGTCCAGATGCTTTTACTTCAACCTTTTTTTCAAGATGTCCTGGATTACTGAGAACCTTCACAGACATTGCTAATAGCACATCCTGACAACAGATTGTCTCTTTAACTGTAACATGCCCAGAACAGGAACTTTGGTTGTTTACATACATACACAATTTATCTGGAAAATCACAAAAATATGTAGCCAAATCTTGGTTTTATTATTATTTGTTAAAGAGTGCTTTCCAAGGTGAGTTGCTGTCTCCACGGCAATGGTTGATGAAGCTGACACTGATGGCTGCTGCTGTTTTTGAGGACTCAACTTTCCTTGAACCTGACTGTATCAGTGAATGAAAGCCATTACCATCTGAAAACTCTTGCTGATGTCGATAATACTTTCAGGTTAAAGTGACTAAACATTTAGCAATAGCAGTTTCAATAATGACTATATATGAACGGTTTACGTTATATATATATTATATAGTTTGATAAACTATAGAACCAAGAATGGATCATTCTTTAGTTGTCAAGTATCTTCTTAAGTATATCATTTCATTTATATGTTGCATTTGTGGTTCTCAAAAGACAACTTCCTTCAGTATGTGATATGACTTTTGTTTGGTGTGTATGTGTAATACCTTCTCCGAGCAGGTGAGACAGGACAAAGCCCAGGTAAAGAGCAGCAGCTCCAGTGTGTTCCAACGGTGACCTAAACATGGAGCTCTGTTTTGGGAAAATAACAGAGCACACGACAACATCCAGCAGCAGCTTGTGTCCTATGTCACTTTTGTTTTCAGATTTGTAATAAACATTAAAAAGCCTTGTCAGCCTCAGCGCAACACTCCACTTCGGTCTTTAGTTACAAGCCGAGTGCAGGGGACTTCTGGTCTATTCATAGGTCAGTTTCACACCAAACAGAGTCCTGATTTCATACAAAGCCTTTAAAGCAAAACAATGTTACACTCTTAACCCAAAAACATTTATGTTGGACATCACAGCTCTTATCAATTACTTTTACTCAACACCTCTTGACTACTAACAGTGAAAACGTTGCCAACTAAACTCAATGACAAAACCACTTTACATTTTGGTAAGGGACAAGGTATTGACACAAGTTTTTGAAATTTAAAGTAAATGTGTTGGTAAATGTGCTGCACTTTAAGAGAAATGTAGGACAGTGTCATTGAGAACATTTGTAGACAAGGAGATATTCCCTCAGAAATCAGATACGCCTCTGTGTGAGCCTGTGGATGGGTGCCTGGCACAGTAATTCATTTGGTAGTATGGATTAGATGTTGGCCTCTGCTGCCCAGAAAAGTCTGTCTCATGGCTCATGGGAAAGATCCTACACAGACAACACTAATTGGAGGCTGGGGTATTTGTGCCAAGTCTATGACAAACAGCTGCAAATGTTGATGCATTGCCCTCAGTGTCCTTTAGATGGCGCACATCATGAAAAATACACAGAGCTGCTTTCAGAGGTATGAAGGAGGCAAATAAAGGCCCATGTTGACGGCTGATCAAATAGATGTATATGTGTGTTTCTTTCATTCATCATATCACAAGCTCACCTTTATGTAACTGATTATTGCACACGTTCACGCTGTCTTGTTGTCAATCATAAGATAAGAGAGATAGGACTTTATTGATCCCACAAAGGGGAGATTCACTTGTACAGCGGCTCTTAGACATGAAAAGGGCAAAAAGTAAAAGAAAGGTGCGCACGCATTCAATATATATATATATATATATATATATATATATAAAGGACAGCACAGAGGCACTCATCATGGCTGCACAGGAGCAGGCCTTGAGCACCAGAGCAATAGAGGCCCAAATCTACCACACCAGACAAGACCCAAGGTGTAGGCTGTGCAAACAGGCCCCTGAGACAATCCAACACTTAACTGCAGGGTGTAAGATGCTGGCAGGGAAAGCATACATGGAGCGCCATAACCAAGTGGCTGGCATAGTGTACAGGAACATCTGTACGGAGTATGGACTGGAAACCCCGAGGTCAAAGTGGGAAACACCTCCAAAGGTGATAGAGAATGACCGAGCCAAGATCCTGTGGGACTTCCAGATTCAGACTGACAGAATGGTAATGGCGAACCAACCAGACATTGTGGTGGTGGACAAACAGCAGAGGAAGGCCGTTGTGGTTGACGTTGCAGTACCAAGTGATTGCAACATCAGGAAAAAGGAACATGAGAAACTAGAGAAATACCAAGGCCTCAGAGAAGAGCTGGAAAAGGCTTGGAAGGTGAAGTGGTGCCTGTGGTCATCGGAGCACTAGGGGCAGTAACCCCCAAACTGGAAGAGTGGCTACAGCAGATCCCTGGAAGAACACCAGACATCTCGGTCCAGAAAAGTGCAGTACTAGGAACAGCAAAGATACTGCGCAGAACCCTCAAGCTCCCAGGCCTCTGGTAGAGGACCCGAGCTCGAAGGATGAGAGACCACCCGCGGAGGGTGAAGGACAAAGTTTTATATATATATATATATATATATATATATATATATATATATATATATATATATATATATATATATATAGCGGCTGGTTAGCTCAGCTGGTAAGGACATGGCCTTTCACACGGGGGACCCAGGTTCGAGTGTTCCAGTGTGGGTCCTTAGGCAAGACCCTTCGCGCTACTGCCTACCTCATAATGATGAGAGACAATAAATGCTATGAGATGCCGGATCAGACGTCGCCCGGCCAAACAAGGTCTGCGTCAGGTGTTGGGGAACCAGAGCAACTTGATGACAAATGGGCTACTGGAACAAGACGGAGATGGGCGAGATGCGATAACAAGGCTCTGTTGGAATGCTACTACTCCAGTAACCCTAGTCAGAGGGGTTACATGAAGAGAATGTGGGATGAATGGTTACTACGAAACCCACAATCCAGGCTTACATCGAAGCAACTAGTAGCTCAGTGTTCCAACATCCACAAGCGGCAGCTGCTATCACAACTTGAGATTGACGAGATACAACACAAAAATGCTACGGCAAGGGGGAGCCAGGACGCAAGGTCAGACGGAGCCAACAGGTGCTCCCCAACCGGAGATTGGGTATGAAGCCCCAACAATTGAAATAACGCTGAACGAGGCAGCGACTGACCTGAAAGACAAGATCATGGCGAGAATGAATGCAAGGCAACCCGACGCCAATTACAACGGCTAAGTGAAGTACCATCAGAAAGTCTCCTAGAAGATGTGAATGCAGCATTGAGTGCGATCCCTACCACATCCATCACTGAAACCAATGAGCTGCTATACACCTCCGCAGCAGTGATCCTCGCGATGCTTGGCTATAAGAGCAACCATGGGAGCCATGAGAAACAGTACCCACCATGGAAACGAAGGCTGGAGGCTAAGATCAAGCAGACACGTAGAAGTAAGCCAACTGACAGAGGCCAAGAAAGGTGCAATGAGAAAACAGGTACCCAAGAGGTACAACCAGATGCCCATACCTGAAGCACTTGAAACTGCCAAACAAAGGCTCCAAGCCTTGGCCAGCCGCCTAACGAGGTACGAGAGAACGAAGCCAGAAGAATAAACCGGCTGTTCGCAACTCAACCTGCAAAAGTGTACGCTCAATGGCAGGGTAATAACAGCAGAGCAGACCCTCCAAGGCTGGAAACTGAACAATACTGGAAAAGTATATGGAGAGGGAGGCATCACACAACAGCGATGCACAGTGGCTGGTGGCTCTGAGAGAGGACCACAGCAACCTCCTTGAACAGAATCCAGTTACCATCACAGCGGCAGACATCCAAGAAAGACTCTCAGGTATGAAAAACTGGACAGCACCGGGCCCTGACAGGATCCACACCTACTGGCTAAAGAAGCTCACTGCACTCCACGACCGCCTTGCAGCACAAATGAACCAGCTGCTAAGGGATGGACGCACCCTGAATGGCTTACCGAAGGGCGTACAATCCTGATCCTGAAGGATCCCACAAAGGGTACAGTCCCATCCAACTATCGGCCAATAACCTGTCTCTCCACAACATGGAAGCTCATGTCAGGCATCATTGCGGCTAAGATAAGTGGGCACATGGATCAATACATGAGCAAAGCACAGAAGGGCATCGGCAAAGAAACCAGAGGAGCTAAACACCAACTCCTGGTTGACAGAACAGTCACCCAAGACTGCAGAACCCGACACACCAACCTGTGCACTGCCTGGATTGATTACAAGAAAGCATATGACTCAATGCCACACACATGGATCACTGAATGCTTGGAGATGTACAACATCAACAGGACTCTAAGAGACTTCATTGCAAATTCAATGAGGCTGTGGAAAACCACCCTTGAGGCCAATGGCAAGCCACTTGCACAAGTATCCATCAAATGTGGCATATACCAAGGAGATGCTCTATCCCCACTGCTGTTCTGCATAGGCCTGAACCCCTCAGCCAAATAATCGACAAGACTGGCTATGGATACCGACTCAGGAATGGGGCCACCATCAGTCACCTCCTCTACATGGATGACATCAAGCTATACGCTAAGAGTGAGCGGGACATCGACTCACTGATCCACACCACCAGGATCTACAGCTCTGACATTGGGATGTCATTCGGGCTTGAGAAGTGTAGTCGAATGGTGACGAAGAGAGGGAAGGTAGTCCACACAGAAGGGGTCTCACTCCCAGAAGGAACAATAGCAGACATTGAGGATGGTTACAAGTACCTTGGAATACCACAGGCAAATGGCAACCTCGAAGAGGTAACAAGGAAAACAGCAACTGCCAAATACCTCCAACGAGTAAGGCAAGTCCTAAGAAGTCAGCTCAATGGCAAGAACAAGGCACGGGCAGTAAACAGCTACGCCCTGCCAGTGATCAGATACCCTGCGGGAATAATAAGGTGGTCAAAGGAAGAGATACAGATCACAGACGCGTTAAGACACGAAAGCTCCTCACCATGCATGGAGGGTTCCACCCCAAATCCAGCACCCTGAGACTGTACGCTAGCCGTAAAGAAGGCGGCCGTGGACTAGTGAGTGTGAGAGCCACTATCCAGGATGAAACATCCAAGATCCACAAGTACATCAAAGATAAGGCCCCAACAGATGACGTGCTCAGTGAATGTCTCAGGCAATGGGGAACAGAGGAAGAGGAGCTGGAGGAGGGACCATCATGGGAGGACAAGCCCCTACATGGGATGTACCACCGAACATAACTGAAGTGGCTGATATCAAGAAATCCTACCAATGGCTAGAACGGGCCGGACTGAAGGACAGCACAGAGGCACTCATCATGGCTGCACAGGAGCAGGCCTTGAGCACCAGAGCAATAGAGGCCCAAATCTACCACACCAGACAAGACCCAAGGTGTAGGCTGTGCAAACAGGCCCCTGAGACAATCCAACACTTAACTGCAGGGTGTAAGATGCTGGCAGGAAAGCATACATGGAGCGCCATAACCAAGTGGCTGGCATAGTGTACAGGAACATCTGTGTACGGAGTATGGACTGGAAACCCCGAGGTCAAAGTGGGAAACACCTCCAAAGGTGATAGAGAACGACCGAGCCAAGATCCTGTGGGACTTCCAGATTCAGACTGACAGAATGGTAATGGCAAACCAACCAGACATTGTGGTGGTGGACAAACAGCAGAGGAAGGGTTGTGGTTGACGTTGCAATACCAAGTGATTGCAACATCAGGAAAAAGGAACATGAGAAACTAGAGAAATACCAAGGCCTCAGAGAAGAGCTGGAAAAGGCTTGGAAGGTGAAAGCGACAGTGGTGCCTGTGGTCATCGGAGCACTCGGGGCAGTAACCCCCAAACTGGAAGAGTGGCTACAGCAGATCCCTGGAAGAACACCAGACATCTCGGTCCAGAAAAGTGCAGTACTAGGAACAGCAAAGATACTGCGCAGAACCCTCAAGCTCCCAGGCCTCTGGTAGGTGACCCGAGCTCGAAGGATGAGAGACCACCCGCGGAGGGTGAAGGACAAAGTTTTTTTTTAATATATATATATATATATATATATATATATATATATATATATATATATATACTGCATTTATATTGTAGTATTTTAAAATGAAATCTCTTTAATCATCAGTGTTTATAGAGTCGTGGTTAAGAAACAGGTCTATCTCTTTGTATTTATTAAAGAATGTGAATAATACACTTCATGATGTTTTAATCACAATACATTCATTTTTTATTACAACTCATCAAACACTGACACAGTAACTTTAGACTGAAAAGGCAGAACAATTGTGTTGAAATGTTTGAGTCACATGTATCACATGTAGCTGTAGCAAAAATTCAACCCACTCTACTTCCTCTCACTTGTCTCTGTCAGCAAATCAGAATCCTCCACCTCATGTTTTCAGCCAATCCTCATTCAGCATCAACAACCCTCCTCCTCCCCATCACCTCCTCAGCTCCTCAACAACAGAACCATCTCTGTCCTCATCATCTCACCACCAGTGTCTGGGCTCCGGGCGGAGCCTAAAATTCCTCTCCTTAATCCCAGCCCATGACATCTCTCTCTGCTGGGGTCCAAGCACCAAAGGTTTTATATGAATAAACTATTCATTTACATCATTCATTTGTGTTTTTTTCCCTATTAAGTCTCTCCTTAACCAGAAAACATTCCCTTTTGTTTCAGCAGAAAACTTCGTTCTCAGCACTAAACTGACAGTACTGAGCCCTGTTCAAGTCCTTTCTGCAGCTTTCATCTGTAATAAATAAATAACAGTGTGACATATTTACACATGAAGTAATGACGCTGTGTTCACATTGTGGCCAAAAAGACTTACAGTGCCCTTGTGTCATGTTCACATTTGAGCATGAATCTTATACAATGTAAACATTTTATTATTAAATTAACTTAGATTGAGTTTTCTATTATTCAACATCATCTCAAAACCATTTTAAAGGCTTTTATCTGGTCTCAAATTCATTTTTAATTGGCCTTGTCGCAGACAAAGAGGTCCACCTGGTTCTATGCAACTTTAAATGTATTTTTTCCCAATATCGACAAATGCAAAAAGTTTAATCTTAACACAATATAGTAATGAAAACATATGCTGATATAAGCCATTGTAGTCAACTTCAAATGTACAGTAAAGCATTTTAAACAATGCACCTTTTGACAGCAGTACAGACACAGCAGTAGTAAAAGCTTTCACAGACTCTGCTGAGAAGTCACATTCATAGTCCAGTGTTAGAAGTGCGTTAGAACTGAACCTGCTATATTCTCAGGGCAATAACTGATCTCCACATCTAACTATGTGTCTTTATGATGTATTTTTGTATCGGAGGGGTTTGAAGATAAGATTTTCTTTTGTTATAGTTCCAGATCAGGGACAATACAGTGTCGATACAAAGAATTAAACCACATTACTGTTGGGACTGTGCATCATCCTGCCAAATCCTTTAACTACATGGACTGTGTCCATGTCGCACATATTTTGTGTACTTGTTGATCCGTAATGCAGACCGGCTTCTGTGTTTCTATGTGTGCTCGAAGCAGGGCATCAAAGTCCTGCTGCAGTGAAGGACAAAACAATATCACAAAATCAATGGCACAAATGATTACTGTACAGTACTTTTCATATTTTACAGCTATAGCGGTCTAAATCTTGCTGGGGCCTTGCAGTTGGATGTGAGCGCTCACTGGATCCCTCGGAAAAGACACATGGCAAACACCATGGCAAAAAGCTGCGGACAACAAGAGGGAGACAACTGTTAGACCTGGACCTTTTTTAGACACTTTTTAAGCATCATTTTAAACATTGAGACATAGAATAGGGGAACACGAAAAATAGAGAGAATAGAGGGCCACGCTGAAAGGCAAACAAACAAACATGATAACAAAAACAAAAAGTTGAATAGGAGACGATCTTTTACAATCCCTTATGTGTCTGGTGTATCTGAAAAACTCAAAAGGATTTTTTACAAACACAACATTCCAGTTAACTTTAAACCCTAAAGAAGAGTAATGTGGTTTATACTGTTCAGTGTAGCGATCTGTACGTGGGAGAAACATTCATTCATTCATTCATTTTCTACCGCTTTGTCCCGTTAGGGGTCGCGGGTGACTGGAGCCTATCCAAGCAGCTTTGGGTCTGAGGCGGGGTACACCCTGGACAGTTGCCAGTTAGTCACAAGGCTGACATTAAGAGACAGACAGTGACAAACAACCATTCACTCTCACATTCATTCACTAGGGACAGTTTTAGAGTTGCCAGTTAACCTATACATGCATGTCTTTGGACGATGGGAGGAAGCCGGAGTACCCGGAGAGAATACACGGTAACACGTGGAGGACATGCAGACTCCTCACAGATAGACCGGAGTCGGCCGAGAATGTCTGAGTCGGCCGGGTTTTGAACTCACGACCTTCTTGATGTGAGGCAGGAGTGCTAACCACTCTGCCACGTGCACCCTAGATGCCTTTGCCAAAACCTTTTCTTGAACTTATATAATATTACATTTTCAACATAGAAAAGAGTTTGACTCAAAGTTTATTATATTTCTAATAACACCATTTTACCCCTTTATCTCCAAAAACAATCCAACTAACACATGCCAACACATGGGTGAGTAGTTTTTGGCCTCTGTTGTCAATCTGCAGGAACATGTCTGTGAACAAACTCAGTGGAAATAGGTCTGATAAGGATTTCACATTCAAATAATAATTAAAACAAAGTTTTAACAAAATTGTGTTCTCAAACACAAGTGTGCTTCTCCTCCAGTAGTGTTCAGTTTGTCATCTCTGGGCCGCTGTAGAAGCAGGAAGTAATGGAACTTCCTTTGTGCTGTATGGAGTTTAAAATGTCAGTGATATTGACGATTATTATTTGATAACATTATACACCACTGAACACATCATTTTGACTAATGAGTATACTACAAAACTGTGGTCTCTCATTCTGGGACTGAACTCAAAATACATTCAGAAAACATGTTGTAAATGGACCTTTCTATTTCTGCTGAAAAATGCTAGAAAGACGGTGAAGCCTAACCTTCTAGTCGCTGGTTACAGAGAGTCCGGTTTGTGTATGTGACGAAAAATCTACGTATGTGCCCTGCTACAGGTATTTATAAAAAAGTGTGTAGCAGAACCACCATTGGAATCCCCACGGATTAACTGTCCTGCCTTTTCTGCCATTGCCAGAGGCCTTCAGAGACAAGCCTGTATCTGGAGCCTGAAATTTAACACTGTTTTCTTTCAGATAAAAGTATGGCCAAAGTAATTTATGGACAAGAAATGTTATTAATGACTTTGCTTTTTGCTTTTACAAGCAGTGGAACTTGGGTCCACCAGGCACCAGGGTCAAAGGTGGCTCAGGACCAGTACCACCCCCTGGCGCCATGTCTTTTTAACCATAAACTGAAGATAAAGTTGTTGTTTTAGCTGGATCCAAGGACCCCTCTCTGGAGCGAGAGCGCTCCATCTCCATTCTGATTGACAGTCGGAATGCTTTTGATCCTAACATCCAAGAATGATCAAAGACCGCCCCTGGTGGTCAAATGAACAAATGACTCTATCCAATCATCAAAAGACAATTTCGTAATTCTTACATTAAATGGAAAATGTATTTTTGATATTGTGTTGTTTCTACTGTTCTCTTCCAGGACACGGATCTGTGACCAAATAACTCCCTTTATGGTTTATGGTTCCGTTTTGTTTTAAATTAAATGTAATTAATGTTTCAACAATATTCTACATATTCATAATACTCTACATTTTCTTTGTATAATGTGTACATTTTTTTCTTTTCTTTGTATAATCCTACAAGTATAAATGTTTGGTATGTGTTATGAGAATGGGGTGAAACAAAAGGAATGTTTAAAAAAAAACTTTAGTTAAACCTTAGTTTAAATGTTCCCAAGCAACTTCCTCTTCCGCCGGAAGAGCGCCCCCGGCTCAAAGTGATAAAACTGGCCGCTGGCCAAGAACTCACTCTCTTTGCTCTTGCCTCCGGCCTCTCTTGCCCCTTGGCTTCCAGCCTCGTCGGACCCTGCGTCTACGGACCATCCGCTCCCTGCGGGGACTGCCCTGTCCCAGCAACCATGGCTAAAGCTTCGAGCCTCGTGTTAGCACGATTAAACCCTTTTTTGTTCTAAGACCGTGCCTGCTAAAGCGTCTGCTCTCTCTCCCTAAAGAGCGCACACAGAAGCAAGTCTTAACCAGCAACAGCTAAGAACTCTTTCATGGACACTGCAATGACCTGCACAACCTCAGACTTTTAACGGTACACGGAGGCCCAGGTGCTTTGGACAACAACCGGACACCTCTCTCTACGAGACGCGCATGCGACGGCACCCTTGGTGTGGAACGCTTCATCAGTAAGCGACGAACTTTCTGGAGAACATTCCAGGACGCTCGGACCGCTGATAGCGACCCACCTAACCGAGCCAGCCCGCTGACCTCAGAGTAAGTCCGCACGTGACACAACAGCCTTGATGTCGTTAAATGTCCTCTGCCCAAAATCGCCATCCCCTTCTCCGTTAAAAGCCCCTTTGGTTAAATTCCATCATTTAGATTAACAAGCCTAAACATTCCTTTGGTTCACAAACCATCTGAAGCAAATATTTATTCCTGTATTTATCCCTGTGTTCGTTCCTGTGTATTGTTTCCAATTCCTTCCCTGTTCCAATGTTAGCTATCCTTATACCTGTGTTAGATCTGTGTAATTTTTAATAAAATCCCATAAAAGACATTAATGTTTCTCTGTTTATAATTAAGAAATGTTCGAAAACAATATAATTCTCTTCCTTTAAGATTAATGAGACTAGATTAAACAGTTTCTCTGGACCTGTTAAAAACCAGGGTGGTGCCCCTTTTAATCAGAAATTAATTTTAATGAATTAATATTAATATCAAAATTAATTATTGAAATTATTAAAATTAATCTTCTATATGTTTATACGAACATACACTACACTACAAGTGACTAGTTACCAACGTTCTTTTTTCTCATGTCTTACTGTATGTTTAAGCTAGTCTTGTATCTCGTTGAGTTAAATGAAAAGGTTTCCACCAAGGCATCTGTGCGTAGGTTTGAAAGAGAAGACATTTCATCCCTCATTCAAGGGACGTCCAGATGCCTTTTGAAACTTTTTCTTGAATATGTCCTGGATGACTGAGAACCTCCACACACTTTTCTTTGATGGTAAGCCTGACATGTAGGCCCAGACTCAAGGTGCTTTTGTTTCTCTATGATTACACGATTCACTTTTAATTTATCCATTCATCTATATTATTGTGCATTACTTTTATACACTATTCTAATTGTTATTTTATGCATACCTCAATAGTAAGAACCACTATGGCCAGAGCTCCTGCAGCGTAAATGTACGTCTCAAAGTAGTCCATCATCGACGTGTAACAGCCCTAAAACACAACCAGCACATTAGACTCAGTGTTCAGAGTGTTCTGAGGTGAGCATGAGGTGCATTAGAGAAGAGTCCGCTCTCGTAGTGACCTTGTTGTGTCGAAAGGCCACGCTGCCGCTCACACACTGCTCCACGCTGATGAGGCCTGCATCTCCATGGAAACTGTTCCTCTGGCAACACGCCTCTGGGACCATCTGATTGGAACTGAGGAGTTTGAAGAGGCTGTCCTCAAAGTCCTCAGGGCCACTCACCCCACAGCAGTCGAACTGAACAGACACGTGTGTGAGAAGAAGACATAATAATCCACTTTATTTATAGATTGACATTAGGATTCAACAAACCATATTTTAGTATTTAAAATATTTTGTCTAAAGGCTGAAACGTGATACTCAACAAACTTTGGCAACCATTAAGATGGATTCAACATACACCCAGCAGCACTCACTCAGCAGGGTCCCAGATTTGCTCCAAGGTGTACGTCGACCAAGATTAAAACCCACATGAACACACACACACAATATATATATATATATATATATATATATATATATATATATTTTTTCTATTATTAGAAATATTACATTTAGTCATTTAGCAGACGCTTTTATCTAAAGCCACTTACAAGTGAGGAAAACAATGGAAGCAATTTTAACAACACAAGGTACAAAAAGCTACTGGGCGGCAGTAGCTCAGTGGGTAGAGCGGTCGTCTTTCAACCGGAAGGTAGGCGGTTCGATTCCCACTCTCCCCACAGTTCATACTGTCGTTGTGTCCTTGGGCAAGACACTTAACCCACCTTGCCTCCAGTGACTGTAACACTGGTAATGTAATGTAAGTCGCTTTGGATAAAAGCGTCTGCTAAATTAATAAATGTAAATGTAAAAAAACTAGTCAGTTTAAACCCAGCACAGTATACAAAGATAAGGATAAGAGAATTATTATTATTATTTTTTTTTTAGAAAGGAATTGATAGTAGAATTCAGTGTTTGTCAGTCAGGTGTTGACGGAAGAGATGTGTTTTCAGGCGTTTTTTAAAGATGGCTACAGAATCTTCTGATCTTGTAGCAGCAGGTAAATCATTCCACCAAAGTGGAACAGATCCAGAGAAGGTACGTGAGTGATGATTTTTGGGACGGTACCACCAGACGTTGTTATTACATAATACACACACCTACACCGGCAATGTATTAATCTGTAAGGTTTTGTGCTTTTTGTCCCCACTCACTTATTGTCACTGTTTTGTTTATTTGTTTGTTAATAAAAAAATGTACCAACAATATGATTTGATAAATAAAAATTGGAAATTCCTAGTCAGCAGCCACACAAGGGGGCACCCAGCATGTTTTTTGATGTGCTCCCCTGAGCACAGGGAGAATAGGAGTTTACCCAGTCTAACGGTAAACTCAAAGCTAAAAGTTTCGGGCAAGCTCTAAACTTCGGTTTAATGCAATGTATTAGTGTTTTGTGGAAAATTGGTTTGTTTTGTTTACTCAACACAAAATGACAATGCTATACATTATTTCAACATGAGAAATGTGAAAATAAAAATAAATAAATAAAAATCTAATTTAGCACAGCTTGTTTCTAGTTTTTGTCTGGAGAGTCTGTGCTCTCTTTGTCTTTGCCTTTAAAGACAAGCATAACTTATTTCACTGAGCATGAAGTCTATAAATTCCAAGGAACTGCTGTAGCTCTGTAAATTTGAAGTTGATAGATTTCTGTGCATAAACAAGAGAAGAAAATGACAAAATAGTTTTTTTCTTTATGAGCTATAAATTGTATTTGTAGTGGATACTTTGGCATTAATTAGCATAAAGAAGCATATACAGTGAATCCACTGTATACAGTGAATCTTTGTAGCAGTAGAGTGAGTCTGGTCAGATAACCTTATACTGCAGCAATCAACAAATCAAACAAATATACCTGTTGTTCGGGTAACACCTTGTCTTTCCTTAAATTTCCAAATGATTTGCTGCTGTTGACTTCAAGCAACAGTTTTGCAAACAAATGTTACATAGACAATACTTATTTTTATCAGCTTTGGTCCTTTGTGCTCACCTATTAAGTTACATATTCATACTCTCCTGTTATGTCGAATGGTCCACTTGGGTGACGTACTGTTGGTGGTAGAGTGTTGAAAGATATTAAAACTATACAACAATACAAAAGTGAACAGGCAGCCGATAAGGAAAAGCTGAAACGGATGTGGAATTGGGAAAGTGAGTCTCACCGAGGACATGATGGCGTTCCACGTAGTGGTAAAGACGTCTGTGTGGTTGTGACCCTGGTAGTGACGCTTCAGTTCTCTGGTGAAGTACTCCCGGGTTAACTTTACATACACACAAAACAGTTATATAATATAGGTTTGCACAATATATCTTAAATATATTGTCATTGTGATGCAAAAGGGCTGTACTGCAGAATACATGGTACATGGTAAAATGCTGTGATGACTTTTGAGATTGTTTAAATAAGAAACAAAGTCAAGTCAAAGTCATATGATGCCCTTCTACAAAATATTCCACTTTCCACACAGTGGATTATGTCTATGTCTGTAAATGTGTAACAGAAAAGCCTTATGGGAAGTCCATCCTACAGTAACATTTGACAGTGTACTCACATGTTCCCTGAAGAGGAAGGCCAAGATGGCCGCTGCCAGTTCAGACAGAAAGATGAAGAGGATGAGCATGAAGAACTGTGAAATGAGAAAAAAAACAAAAACATGGCACTGTTGAGAGCTGTGTCAATTACATGTTTCAAATGACTCAACTCTGTGTACAGACACTAAAATGTAATAATACACCCACTAACAAAAAAAGTCAAAAATCATTCAAATTATATAAAATGTAAGTGCCATTTTACATGACATTTACAAAAATATATTTACTTATTACAAAAATATATTTGCACCTTAATGGTATAATTGACTAAACAAAATTATTTTAACATGTGTCTCTTGTGTAACTATGTGTACCAATATATATACAATAATTTAACACTGTGACACAACAAAATACATTATGAAGTTAAACAGGAGTTTGACTTTTTTTACTGTTTCTAAATGCATTTGGACCATAAAAGATGATGTGCTGTAACAGTAAATCACTGTGTGTTGTTTTTAACTTGTTTATTAGCCATTTATCTTTAAAACCCAATAAGTTGCCCTGGTGTTAGAAATAAGTTTTTTCTGTCCACTAGGTGGCAGACATGTATTGTTTTACTCACATTTAAGTAACAAAAACACAATACATTTAGGCTACCATCAGTGTTACTCACTTCTTGATTCATTGACTTTTTATTGCTATTAATAGTCACATTCAAAAAGCAGATGGAAGTATAAATATAAGGTCATAACTGTCAACAAGATGTACATTCTACATTGGTTTGCTGAGGCTTTGTAGTAATGGTTATTTTATTCTTATTGAATTATAGCTACATATTTCTAATGTCTAATTGTGGGTTTTTATTTGGATCATGGGCTGTTCCTGTTCTTTGTGGACTTTCTCCTCCCATAAGCAACATCAATAACAAAATTCTTTATATGCCCACGTTGACAATGAAAGCACCAGTATTTCCCAATCATTAATCTGAGCTGATGAGTTAAACTGACTTCTTTCAATACTTTAGAGACAGAAGTATACTGTTCATCTCAGTCTAAAACTATCATATATCTAAGTTGCTTTTAAATATATTTTGTAATTTTATTCTGTGTTTTTTGCATGCACCAACAAATTCCTTGTATTGTGTAAACCTTTTCACTTAATCTGGCAATAAACCTGATTCTGATTCTAAACAGTCTTTTATGAGGAAGCACAGGTCTGAAAACAATCCATGTATAACTTTGGTGCCTCCATGTGGTGTTATTCTGTACATGCAATGTAGAACACTGTTACAATTAAACAATTTTCTGCTACTATATAGACCAGTGATCATCAACTGGCGGGCCACATCCGGGCCCCCACAGCTTTCCATCCGGCCCCCAGCCAGGACTCGAGACTTACGGCGTCCTGGGGATGGTCTATGACAGCCTCGGGGCAAAACAGATGTGCACAATATCAGTGCAATTTTATACTTTGCACAATGGAAATAACAATTTAAATCCACTTTAGCAAAAGGGTTCATTCGCTCACTGTCTGTGTCTCTCCGCCGCTGCACAGACCGGCCAGCCACAGCTTTAACGAGCGGAGCTTAACGAGCGTGCAACAAAAACAAGTCTGTGTATGAGGTTTTTAATTCATTCATTTTCTACCGCTTTGTCCCGTTAGGGGTCGCGGGTGAATGGAGCCTATCCCAGCAGCTTTGGGCCTGAGGCAGGGTACACCCTGGACAATGGCCGGTTAGTTGCAGGGCTAACATTTAGAGACAGACAGTGACAGACAACCATTCACTCTCACATTTATTCACTAGGGACACTTTAGATTTGCTAATTAATCTGTACATGCATGTCTTTGGACAGTGGGAGGAAGCCGGAGTACCCGGAGAGAACTCACGGTAACACGTGGAGGACATGACTTGACCTTAACCTGAACTTGATGGGACCAGGCTGTTCTGGTCTCATAGTCGTTAACTATGAATGGACAGAGTGACTCCTGATGTGAGAGTCGTTAAAGGTTCAGGTGAGTCGTTAGTGTCACTGTTTCATTCAGGTGTTGTTCTAGATTTTGGTTTCAAAACACTGTTCCATCCATCCATCCATCCATCCATCTTCTACCGCTTCTTCTACGGCCGGGGCTGGGTCGCGGGGGCAGCAGTCTAAGCAGAGACGCCCAGACTTCCCTCTAACCCAGACACTTCCTCCAGCTCTTCCGAGGGGATACCGAGGCGTTCCCAGGCCAGCCGAGAGACATAGTCCCTCCAGCGTGTCCTAGGTCTTCCCGGGTCTCCCGGTGGGACATGCCCGAAACACCTCCCTAGGGAGGCGTCCAGGAGGCATCCGAAACTGATGCCCGAGCCACCTCAGCTGGCTCCTCTCGATGTGGAGGAGCAGCGGCTCTACTTTGAGCTCCTCCCGAGTGACCGAGCTCCTCACCTTATCTCTAAGGGAGCGCCCCGCCACTCTGCGGAGAAAGCCCATTTCGGCCGCTTGTATCCGGGATCTTGTTCTTTTGGTCATGACCCAAAGCTCATGACCATAGGTGAGAGTAGGAACGTAGATTGACCGGTAAATCGAGAGCTTTGCCATGCAGCTCAGCTCCTTCTTCACCACAACAGACCGGTACATCGACTGCATCCCTGCAGAAGCTGCACCGATCCGTCTGTCAATCTCACGTTCCCTCCTTCCCTCACTCGTGAACAAGACCCCAAGATACTTGAACTCCTTCACTTGAGGCACGAGCTCTCCACCAACCTGAAGGGGACAAGCCACCCTTTTCTGACTGAGAACCATGGTCTCAGACGTGGAGGTGCTGATCCTCATCCCAGCTGCTTCACACTCGGCTGCAAACCACCCCAGTGCACGCTGAAGGTCCTGGCTTGATGGAGCCGACAGGACAACATCATCTGCAAAAAGCAGAGACGAGATCCTGTGGTCCCCAAACCAGACTCCCTCCGGCCCCTGGCTGCGCCTAGAAATCCTGTCCATAAAGATAATGAACCGGACCGGTGACAAAGGGCAGCCCTGCCGGAGTCCAACATGCACCGGGAACAGGTCTGACTTACTGCCGGCAATGCGAACCAAGCTCCTGCTCCGGTCGTACAGGGACCAAACAACCCTTAGCAAAGGGCCCCAGACCCCATACTCCCAGAGCACCCCCCACAGGGCGCCACGAGGGACACAGTTGAATGCCTTCTCCAGATCCAAAAAACACATGTGGACTGGTTGGGCAAACTCCCATAAACCCTCCAGCACCCTGGAGAGGGTATAGAGCTGGTCCAAGGTTCCACGACCGGGACGAAAACTGCATTGTTCCTCCTGAATCCGAGGTTCAACTATCAGCCGCATTCTCCTCTCCAGTACCCTGGCAAAGACTTTCCCGGGGAGGCTGAGGAGTGTGATCCCTCTGTAGTTGTAACACACTCCGGTCCCCCTTCTTGAAAAGAGGGACCACCACCCTGGTCTTCCAGTCGGGAGGTACTGTCCCCATCCGCCACGCGATGTTGTAGAGGCGTGTCAACGAAGACAGCCCTACAACATCCAGAGACTTGAGGTACTCAGGGCATATCTCATCCACCCCCGGTGCCAAGGAGCTTCCCAACTACCTCAGTGACTTCGGCTTGGGTGATGGGCGAGTCCACCTCCGAGCCTTCGGCCTCTGCTTCCTCAGTGGAAGACGTGTCAGTGGGGTTGAGGAGATCCTCGAAGTATTCCTTCCACCATCCAACAATGTCCCCAGTTGAATTTAGCAGATTCCCACCTCCACTGTAAACAGTGTTGGCAGGGCACTGCTTCCCCCTCCTGAGGCGCCGGACGGTTTGCCAGAATTTCTTCAAGGCCGACTGATTTCCGTCCTTTTCCATGGCCTCACCAAACTCCTCCCAGACCCGAGTTTTAGCCTCCACGACCACCCGGGCTGCAGTCCGCTTGGCCTGCCGGTACCTATCAGCTGCCTCAGGAGTCCCACGGGCCAACCAGGCTCGGTAGGTCTCCTTCTTCAGCTTGACGGCATCCCTTACTTCCGGTGTCCACCACCGGGTTCGGGGGTTGCCGCCACGACAGGCACCGGAGACACAGCTTCGAGTGGCCGCATCGACAATGGAGGTGGAGAACATGGTCCACTCAGACTCAATGTCTCCGACCTCCCTCGGGATCTGGTCGAAGCTCTGCCGGAGGTGGGAGTTAAAGATCTTTCTGACAGGGGGCTCTGCCAAACGTTCCCAACAGACCCTCACAGTACGTTTGGGCCTGCCGAGTCTGTCCAGCTTTCTCCCCCGCCATCGGATCCGACTCATCACCAGGTGGTAATCAGTTGACAGCTCCGCCCCTCTCTTCACCCGAGTGTCCAAGACATACGGCCGGAGGTTCAGATGAAACAACTACATAGTCGATCATCGATCTCCGGCCTAGGGTGTCCTGGTGCAAAACACTGTTGTAAATGTATGTACTTAAACGTTACAGATTCAAATATTTAAGCCTCAAATGTGGTTTGGTTGTCAGCAATAAACATTTGTCACGTTTCATACAAAAAACAATATAATCTTTCATCTTGGAGTATTTATTTGTCATTTCCAGCTCAAAAAAGGGTGTCTTTTTGTTTTGTGCCTTAATGCTGTAAACTCTGTGGGCGAGTCCAGCTAAACAGTGAATATTTAGGAGTGTTTCATTTTTTTTTCAATTATAATTTTAAGTATGAGCACATTTTTAACTTGGTCTGAGAAACCTTAACACAAAAATAAAACAAATATATCATTATATACTTCATATTTATATCTGCCTTTCATTTGCGAGTCTTGTAGAAGAAGGCACATTTTTTTATACAATAAAATAAAGACTATCTTATAATAAAATAGTAATATTTAAGCAGATAACATGCAAAGATATTAGTAGATTTATAATGCTACATGATCTTTTAGATCATACAGTGGTAAAGCCAGAAGCCTACAGCACGTTCAGCATTTAGAAAGAACTGTCATTTACCTTTACACATGAACTGGTTTATGAAATAGAGCTTGGGCTCTGGACACAGACACAGACGACTCTCAGATCCACTTTTAATGTCTGTTTCTTTAAGTGTCACCTGGATGACTGTTAGTGTTAAAATTAAGAAGCATACAAGTATTTAGCCACACATGTACAGTGACATGAAAAAGAATCTCAAGCCTTTAGAATTTCTCACATTTCTCCATAAAATCACCATCAAATGTGATCTGATCTTTGTCAAAATGACACAAATGAAAAAAAAAGTGTCTGCTTTAACTAAAACCACCCAAACATTTATAGGTTTTTAATATTTTTAATGAGGATAACATGCAAACAATGACAGAAGGGGGAGGAATAAGTAACTGAACCTTCTGCCTAAGAAGACTTTGAGAGCAATTAATACCAATTTGTACCAAACAATTTAAGTCAGGGGTGTGTCCAATCAGTTAAGTGGCATAAAGCTGCCCTGCTCACTATAAAACACACACCTGGTAAGAATTGTGTCTTGATGAGAAGCATTGTCTGATGTGCACCATGGCTTGCTCAAAAGAGGTCTCTGGAGACCTGCGATCAAGAATTGTTGATTTGTATCAAAACCATCTTTAACAGTCTGGATGTTCATTAATCAACAGTTATAGAAATTGTCTACAAATGGAGAGAGTTTTGGCACTGTCCACCAAAAATGAAAAAAACAACAACAAGAGTTCAACGCAGAATACTCAGAGAGGTAAAAAAGAACCCTAAAATGTCTGCTAAAGACTTACAGAAATCACTGGCACAGTCCAATATACATCGACTATATGTAAAACACTGGCCAAGAATGGTGTTCATGGGAGGGCTCCGCGGAGGAAGCCACTGCTGTCAAAAAAAAACATTGCTGCATGTTTAATGTTTGCAAAAAAGCACTTGGACAGTCCACAGAACGTCTGGCAAAATATTTTGTGGACTGATGAAACAAAAATTTAACTGTTTGGGGAGGAACACACAACATCATGTGTGGAGGAATATTATTGTGATGGTTCAGTTAATTATTCCTCCCCCTTCTGTCATTGTTTGGATGTTATCCTCATTAAAAAATATGAAAACCTATAAATATTTGGGTGGTTTAAGTTAAAGCAGCATATATCTTGTTTATGTAGAATTTAGAATTTTTTTTATGCATCATGCCCTTTTCTCCATTGAAAATATATTGCAGTCCACTGTGGCAATGTTAAAATAAGGCTACATGATAAAACTGATGATGATAACCAAGACTCATCCAAACAGTGCAGAAGGACTCACAAACAGGAGTAAACACTTGTTCTCGCGGATGGCACCGCAGCAGCCGAGGAAGCCCAGCAGGAAGAGCATGCTGCCCATGGCCAGGATGACGTAGACCCCCGTAAACAGGAGGGGGTTGGCCGCCACAATCTCCCTGAAGCCCATTGGATCCACCAGCACCCACACCCCCACAGCCAACAGGAGGGATCCCCCCAGCTGCAGAGACAAAGGACAAACTAGTCTGAAATATGAAATATTGTCTCACGGCTCTTGGTTTGTGAATAAACTGGGTAATCTACATGTTATGTGCTCTCATATGTTTAATTAAGTGTATTAAGGCTTCTAGTGTTCTGCCTAGCAACAGCTTACAAGCAGCAACCTACAAAGTGTCTGATGACAAGACCATGTGACATAAGTGTAAACCTTATTAGGATAGTTTTATTTTACTAGAACATTGAGCTCACAAATGCAGAAGGGAATAAAGGAGGATTGCACTCACAAAGATGAAGAAGTTGAAGATGAACATGAGGTACTTCATGCAGCTGAGGCAGTCCCCCTCCATGACTGAGGCTGTGGCTGACACCTGCCCCTGCCCCTGCACACAGCACATATACAAGATATTAACACAAGACAGAAAGAAAAAGTCAGTTTAGGTGAAACACAGAAGACACTGACAGGGTCTACAGAGCTGTGCACAAACTGTGTTCCCTGATGGTGTTTACTGCATGGCCACCTGTCACATAAAAACACACAGCAAGGTGCCTATGGACTCTTATGGACACTCTAGTAACTGGAATAACAATTTATTTGCACTTCTATATTTTAAAAGACTATATTTTGCCAAAAAATACAAGTCACTAAAGACATTGCTTTTTTAGTGAGATATATTCTAATAAGAACAACACTGTGTTACTTTGCAGCCTGTGAAATGAAGGTCACTGATTTTCACTGGCTACACACATTGGACTATTACGGCTAATATTTCTGTCTGTCAGAATTTGTCTTCTTACAGCCATCTGTGAAACAAGACCTTCTGTTGTTTAGGATATTTTTTGTTTGGTATTTTGCTTTGTCTTTTTACTTTTGTTTATTTTGTCCTCTATACTTGGTCGTGAGCAAATAAATAAATAAATAAATAAAGTGAAATTTGCACAGTGGGACTTGAGACTTAAGAATCTTACTAAAGACCTCTTTATATTTGCCATT
Organism: Perccottus glenii; assembly: GCA_024416835.2. NCBI lineage: Eukaryota > Metazoa > Chordata > Actinopteri > Gobiiformes > Odontobutidae > Perccottus > Perccottus glenii. The sequence continues at coordinate 26,968,214 of CM044548.2, forward strand.
TGGGTTTCTTCTCTGTTTGTTCACATTTAACTGCTTTGATGGAGCTTTTAGTTAAATTAAACACTTTTGGTCTTGCTGCTATTAATGTGTGTTGGCTGCAGTGCACTCTGGGTAATTTCAGCTTCAGACGAGGTCAGGGTTAATAAAGAAAGGTTATGGTGAGCACTCAGCTTTATCAGCTCATTGTTACATGTTGACACTATTACAACAGAATTACAATCCCAAAATAAAGAGACACAAAGAGACAAAAGGAGCCAATCCCAGTAAAAAGAGTGGGCTAATGAAGCGGGACGACATTTGTAACAAGTTCTTTTTACCATCGATTACACTTCATCAACCAAAAAGAAGTGCAAATTGGGAGATTTGCCACCCAGGAGCAAAACGTCAATCTGGCACAACATTAAAAACATTCTAACCGAGTGATAGCAGAGAGACCGTGGGATTTAGACCAAGTTAAACCATGGCAGGACATAACTTTAACACATCGGACTTCTTAGCCTTGTTAAATAATGGATTATTTTATATAGTGCTTTACAAAGCACTCAAAGCACTTCACAATTGAGTCCAATATTCATTCACTCCACAGTCACACACTGGTGGTGGTAAACTACTTCTGTAGCCACAGCTGCCCTGGGGCAGACTGACAGATGTGGCAGCCATACTGCGGCCTCTTCAACCACCACCAAACATACTCACACATTCATACACCAGATTCAAAGAGATTCAAGATTCAAAGTGTTTATTGTCATGTGTACAGACAGAAAGCATGTTTCCCTATACAATGAAATTCTTACTTTGCCGTCCACAGTAAAATGTCACACAAGTAAGTAAAAAATAAAAAAATAAGACAAATATACAAGTAATAATAATGGAAGTATACCAAAAAAAATACAAATATACAAAAAGTGTAAAGTGTAGTAAGGTGAGGTAGTGCAGTTGTGATGGTGTAAAGTGACGTGTAAAGTAAAGTGACGGTGTAAAGTAAAGTGAGGTAGTACAGTAGGTAAGCAATTGTTCATGTAATGTTGTGATTGTGAATGTAGATTCCTATCTGCTGTTTAGGAGTCTTATGGCAGAGGGAAAGAATGAGTTCTTCATTCTGAAGTCCTGCATTTCACACTTCTGTACCTCCGTCCTGAGGGTAGAAGTGTGAACAGACCATGTTGGGGGTGGGAGGGGTCTTTGAGGATGGAAGCAGCTCTTCTGTGGACTCTGCGATGGTAGATGCTCTGCAGAGAGGGCAGTGGAGTCCTGGTGATCTTCTGCGCAGTCTTCACCACTCTCTGCAGGCGTTTGCGGTCCATGACAGAAGTGCTGCCGTACCACACAGTGATGCAGCTGGTCAGGACACTCTCAATGGTGCAGCTGTAGAAGTTGCTGAGGATCTTGGGCGACATGCCAAACTTCCTCAGCCTCCTCAGAAAATACAGCCGCTGTTGAGCCTTCTTGACCAGCTGTGTGATGTGAGGTGTCCAAGTGAGGTCCTCATTGATGTGGACACCCAAGTATTTGGAGTTGCTCACCCTCTCCACTTCAAGTTCCCGGATGAACAGTGGCTGAGGCGTTCTCCTCTCCCTCCTCATGTCCACTATCATCTCCTTTGTCTTGTCCGTGTTGAGGGTGAGGTTGTTGTCTTCACACCATGACACCAGACTGGCCACCTCCCTCTTGTAAGCTGCCTCGTCACCGCCAGCGATGCGTCCTATCACTGCGGTGTCGTCAGCAAACTTCAGGATGATGTTGTCCTTGTGAGAGGCGACACAGTCGTAGGTGTACAGGGTGTAGAGGATGGGGCTGAGTACACAGCCCAGTGCTACAGACACTGGAGGCGAGGACACAACAACAGTAGGAACTGGAGATCAAACCGCCAACCTTCCGCGTTGGACGTCCTGCTCTACCACCTGAGCCACTGAGCCCCTAATAGAGCTCCCTGACTCACAAACCAGGCCCATCTGAGGAGCACATACTGTAAATTCTACATGAAATACACAGTTACATAATTACATTACAGACAGCTGTAAAATTATGCCAAACAAAGGCAGTGCTCTGGTTTCCATGGAAACATGGGGGGGAACTCTGTCTTCAGGAATTTTTAATCAGGAATTTTTAAGTGATTTAAATCAATTTCACTATTAACAGATAAATAAAATCAGTGTTGGTTTGGAGTGTTTCAGACTCACAGAAGTGTTCAGATAAATGTTAATCCCACACTCTCCACCTCCTCTCAGTCTGACTGTAAACACATGCCCCAAGCAGTCCGCACCGAACAGGGCACAGGAGAAAACTGTAAAAACACACTGCCTACTGGCTCCAAACGCTGTTTACACTACAACACGATTCCTGAAAAAGGCATGTGTAACTGCTGCGGATTTTATCTTGGTACTTCTTCTAATGATGACAAAGGCCAGGATTTCTTTCTACATTTCACAATTACTGATTATTTCAAAAGAGGAGAGAAAGTGACAAAGACTGTTCAGGACCGTAGGCTTTAGACTGCCACGTATTTTTATGATACAGCAGATACTTACCACTTAACGAGTATCGGACCACGACCTCGATAATTAGGAATTAATTGAATTGCAATAGGTTGATGGGGGGCGGCAGTGGCTCAGTGGTAGAGCAGTCGTCCTTCAACCGGAAGGTTGGCGGTTCAATTCCCGCTCACCCCACAGTTCATACTGTCGTTGTGTCTTGGGCAAGACACTTAACCCACCTTGCCTACAGTGGTGTTCCAGCTGTAACACTGGTGAATGGAACCTTAATGTAAGTCGCTTTGGATAAAAGCGTCAGCTAAATGTAAATGTAAATGTAAAGAGAGTAAAGGAGGGTAGGGCACGAGAGACGAGAACAATGAAAGGATGACACCGGATGCAATTTATAGGCCTATGACAGGAAAAGGCGGGTTTGAGGCGTGTGATCTTCCTCCTTAACTTAAGATAACTAATCTAATCTTCATTAAATTAATAATTTTCTACACTTTGGATTGTGCACATTGTAGCATTGTATGCACCTAACAAATCAAATGGAAACCTTGGTACCCTGGAAACTATTTTTATTTATTTTTTTGCTATAGGTTGATGTTTTAAACAATTACACTCATGCATCATACACTTGTAGCTTTCATTAAAATGTATAAATGAACAGTATATATACTAATTTAGTGTGTATTTGTCATTGGTCCATATAGTTGTGTGTTTCTGTTCCCACAATGCTTGAATAGGGTTTACACTTGTGTTAATGTCTGTGAGCCCTGCAGGCTGCACTGTCAGCATGTTACACAAAACCAACCAGGAGCAGAGGGAGTTCCCAGGCTTCACCCAACTCCACCAACCACTGCACCACTGTCAGGCCTTTTTGTGCCTGTGTCCTCATCCATCAGTCAGACGAGAACATGAGCCCAGAGGATTTACCCAGTGCACCCCTGGTTCAGTAATGCTGGTCTTGAGGTGGACTGTAGCACAGCATCTAACAACATCCATCCATCCATCCATCCATCTTCTACCGCTTATCCGGGGCCGGGTCGCGGGGGCAGCAGTCTAAGCAGAGATGCCCAGACTTCCCTTTCCCCAGACACTTCCTCCAGCTCTTCAAGGGGGATACCGAGGCGTTCCCAGGCCAGCCGAGAGACATAGTCCCTCCAGCGTGTCCTAGGTCTTCCCCGGGGTCTCCTCCCGGTGGGACATGCCCGAAACACCTCCCTAGGGAGGCGTCCAGGAGGCATCCGAAACAGATGCCCGAGCCACCTCAGCTGGCTCCTCTCGATGTGGAGGAGCAGCGGCTCTACTTTGAGCTCCTCCCGAGTGACCGAGCTCCTCACCTTATCTCTAAGGGAGCGCCCCGCCACCCTGCGGAGAAAGCCCATTTCGGCCGCTTGTATCCGGGATCTTGTTCTTTCGGTCATGACCCAAAGCTCATGACCATAGGTGAGAGTAGGAACGTAGATTGACCGGTAAATCGAGAGCTTTGCCTTACAGCTCAGCTCCTTCTTCACCACGACAGACCAGTACATCGACTGCATCACTGCAGAAGCTGCATCCGTCTGTCAATCTCACGTTCCCTCCTTCCCTCACTCGTGAAAAAGACCCCAAGATACTTGAACTCCTCCACTTGAGGCAGGATCTCTCCACCAACCTGAAGGGGACAAGCCACCCTTTTCCGACTGAGAACCATGGTCTCAGACTTGGAGGTGCTGATCCTCATCCCAGCCGCTTCACACTCGGCTGCAAACCGTCCCAGTGCACACTGAAGGTCCTGGCCTGATGGAGCCAACAGGACAACATCATCTGCAAAAAGCAGAGACGAGATCCTGTGGTCACCAAACCAGACTCCCTCCGGCCCCTGGCTGCGCCTAGAAATCCTGTCCATAAAGATAATGAACAGGACCGGTGACAAAGGGCAGCCCTGCCGGAGTCCAACGTGCACTGGGAACAGGTCTGACTTACTGCCGGCAATGCGAACCAAGCTCCTGCTCTGGTCGTACAGGGACTGGACAGCCCTTAGCAAAGGGCCCCGGACCCCATACTCCCAGAGCACCCCCCACAGGGCGCCACGAGGGACACAGTCGAATGCCTTCTCCAGATCCACAAAACACATGTGGACTGGTTGGGCAAACTCCCATAAACCCTCCAGCACCCTGGAGAGGGTATAGAGCTGGTCCAGTGTTCCACGACCAGAACGAAAACCGCATTGTTCCTCCTGAATCCGAGGTTCAACTATCGGTCGCATTCTCCTCTCCAGTACCCTGGCATAGACTTTCCCGGGGAGGCTGAGGAGTGTGATCCCTCTGTAGTTGGAACACACCCTCCGGTCCCCCTTCTTGAAAAGAGGGACCACCACCCCGGTCTGCCAGTCCAGAGGTACTGTCCCCGACCGCCACGCGATGTTGCAGAGGCGTGTCAACCAAGACAGCCCTACAACATCCAGAGTAAAATTTATTTTACACATTCTAAAGCACACAGTTTTCAATAACAAACAAGCACACAGTAGAAGGCCTTGCAAAGGTTACAGATTATTTACAGTATCACTGGGTTTTAGCAGCACAATTGCATCCTGATCCATCAATAGTCTACATCTAACAACATATGCAATACATTTGGGAATTACCTTTCATTTCTAAACAAATGTTATCATGTGGTGGTAGCTATTAAAAAATGTCACTGACCCAGTACAACAGCCTCAAAAACATCATGTCAGGTGGGTGCTTTGAATCGAGATCAGGCAAACAGAGAAGCAGCAAAACCTTCCACAACAAATCTTATCAAATCAATACAGCCTTACCTTTAACACCTACACACCGAACAATGAACTCTTCAAAACAAATCTCAGGGAAAGCTGACATTACAAGCTTGTTTCTTCTTTTTAAAGGCAATAAAACTGTCCCAATCTGTGATTTAAACACATTGAACCCAAACTGACAAAAAACATGTATGTAATATCATAAAATATAAACATGTAAAAAAAGTATCTTGTTCAAACTGGAAACATGTCATGTTAAAATGTGATTTATTTTTACTGCGCTGGTAGCAATATGTTTCCATACATCAATAACCTGTTTCAATATCTGCCCACAGAGGACAAACGGAGCACGTCTGGGTGGGAGGCACAATAATATTTGGTTACACATTTTGCATGAAAGTCTTAAGAACTTCACCACTACCACCACCACTTGATCAGACCTCTTTCCACTGGATTTGTTCATAGACAGCAGCATGTCCCCGCAGGGCTGCCTTACATGCACTCTGTAGACTGTAGAAATGAGAAGTGTGAAAACTCTGGAACATTGCCCCCGGATCCAGGACTCCTCAGTTGTCGGAGTGTTAGCAGTGTGACTGGTGTGTGTTCAGGTTTAACAGAGGTCACAGTGATAAAACGGTGTGTGCTCAGGTTTAACAGAGGTCAGAGTGATGTAACGGTGTGTGCTCAGGTTTAACAGAGGTCAGAGTGATGTAACGGTGTGTGTTCAGGTTTAACAGAGGTCACAGTGATGTAACGGTGTGTGCTCAGGTTTAACAGAGGTCACAGTGATGTAACGGTGTGTGCTCAGGTTTAACAGAGGTCACAGTGATGTAACGGTGTGTGTTCAGGTTTAACAGAGGTCACAGTGATGTAACGGTGTGTGCTCAGGTTTAACAGAGCTCACAGCGATGTAACGGTGTGTGTTCAGGTTTAACAGAGGTCACAGTGATGTAACGGTGTGTGCTCAGGTTTAACAGAGGTCACAGCGATGTAACGGTGTGTGCTCAGGTTTAACAGAGGTCACAGCGATGTAACGGTGTGTACTTAGGTTTAACAGAGGTCACAGCGATTTAACGGTGTGTGCTCAGTATTAACAGAGGTCAGAGTGATGTAACGGTGTGTGTTCAGGATTAACAGAGGTCAGAGTGATGTAACAGTGTGTGTTCAGGTTTAACAAAGGTCAGAGTTATGTAACGGTGTGTGTTCAGGATTAACAGAGGTCAGAGTGATGTAACGGTGTGTGTTCAGGTTTAACAGAGGTCACAGTGATGTAACGGTGTGCTCAGGTTTAACAGAGGTCACAGTGATGTAACGGTGTGTGTTCAGGTTTAACAGAGCTCACAGTGATGTAACGGTGTGTCTTCAGGTTTAACAGAGGTCAGAGTGATGTAACGGTGTGTGCTCAGGTTTAACAGAGGTCAGAGTGATGTAACGGTGTGTGTTCAGGTTTAACAGAGGTCACAGTGATGTAACGGTGTGTGCTCAGGTTTAACAGAGGTCACAGTCATGTAACGGTAAGTGCTCAGGTTTAACAGAGGTCACAGTCATGTAAAGGTGTGTGCTTAGGTTTAATAGAGGTCACTGTGATGTAACGGTGTGTGCTCAGGTTTAACAGAGATCAGAGTGATGTAACGGTGTGTGCTCAGGTTTAACAGAGGTCAGAGTGATGTAACGGTGTGTGTTCAGGTTTAACAGAGGTCACAGTGATGTAACGGTGTGTGCTCAGGTTTAACAGAGGTCACAGCGATGTAACGGTGTGTGCTCAGGTTTAACAGAGGTCACAGCGATGTAACGGTGTGTGCTCAGGTTTAACAGAGGTCAGAGCGATGTAACGGTGTGTGCTTAGGTTTAACAGAGGTCACAGCGATTTAACGGTGTGTGCTCAGTATTAACAGAGGTCAGAGTGATGTAACGGTGTGTGTTCAGGATTAACAGAGGTCAGAGTGATGTAACGGTGTGTGTTCAGGTTTAACAGAGGTCAGAGTTATGTAACGGTGTGTGTTCAGGTTTAACAGAGGTCAGAGTGATGTAACGGTGTGTGTTCAGGTTTAACAGAGGTCACAGTGATGTAACGGTGTGCTCAGGTTTAACAGAGGTCACAGTGATGTAACGATGTGTGTTCAGGTTTAACAGAGCTCACAGTGATGTAACGGTGTGTCTTCAGGTTTAACAGAGGTCAGAGTGATGTAACGGTGTGTGCTCAGATTAACAGAGATCACAGTGATGTAACGGTGTGTGTTCAGGTTTAACAGAGGTCACAGTGATGTAACGGTGTGTGTTCAGGTTTAACAGAGGTCACAGTCATGTAAAGGTGTGTGCTTAGGTTTAATAGAGGTCACTGTGATGTAACGGTGTGTGCTCAGGTTTAACAGAGGTCACAGTGATGTAACGGTGTGTTCAGGTTTAACAGAGGTCAGAGTGATGTAACGGTGTGTGTTCAGGATTAACAGAGGTCAGAGTGATGTAACGGTGTGTGTTAAGGTTTAACAGAGGTCACAGTGATGTAACGGTGTGTGTTCAGGATTAACAGAGGTCACAGTGATGTAACGGTGTGTGCTCAGGTTTAACAGAGGTCAGAGCGATGTAACGGTATGTGTTCAGGTTTAACAGAGGTCAGAGCGATGTAACGGTGTGTGTTCAGGTTTAACAGAGGTCACAGTGATGTAACGGTGTGTGTTCAGGTTTAACAGAGGTCAGAGTGATGTAACGGTGTGTGTTCAGGATTAACAGAGGTCAGAGTGATGTAACGGTGTGTGTTAAGGTTTAACAGAGGTCACAGTGATGTAACGGTGTGTGTTCAGGATTAACAGAGGTCAGAGTGATGTAACGGTGTGTGTTCAGGTTTAACAGAGGTCACAGTGATGTAACGGTGTGTGCTTAGGTTTAACAGAGGTCACAGCGATGTAACGGTGTGTACTTAGGTTTAACAGAGGTCACAGCGATTTAACGGTGTGTGCTCAGTATTAACAGAGGTCAGAGTGATGTAACGGTGTGTGTTCAGGATTAACAGAGGTCAGAGTGATGTAACAGTGTGTGTTCAGGTTTAACAGAGGTCACAGTGATGTAACGGTGTGTGCTCAGGTTTAACAGAGGTCACAGTCATGTAACGGTAAGTGCTCAGGTTTAACAGAGGTCACAGTCATGTAAAGGTGTGTGTTCAGGATTAACAGAGGTCATGTGATGTAACGGTGTGTGTTCAGGTTTAACAGAGGTCAGAGTGATGTAACGGTGTGTGTTCAGGTTTAACAGAGGTCACAGCGATGTAACGGTGTGTGCTCAGGTTTAACAGAGGTCACAGTGATGTAACGGTGTGTGTTCAGGTTTAACAGAGGTCAGAGTGATGTAACGGTGTGTGTTCAGGTTTAACAGAGGTCACAGCGATGTAACGGTGTGTGCTCAGGTTTAACAGAGATCAGAGTGATGTAACGGTGTGTGCTCAGGTTTAACAGAGGTCAGAGTGATGTAACGGTGTGTGTTCAGGTTTAACAGAGGTCACAGTGATGTAACGGTGTGTGCTCAGGTTTAACAGAGGTCACAGCGATGTAACGGTGTGTGCTCAGGTTTAACAGAGGTCAGAGCGATGTAACGGTGTGTGTTCAGGTTTAACAGAGGTCACAGTGATGTAACGGTGTGTGCTCAGGTTTAACAGAGGTCACAGTGATGTAACGGTGTGACCTCAGGTTTAACAGAGGTCACAGCGATGTAACGGTGTGTGCTTAGTTTTAACAGAGGTCACAGCGATTTAACGGTGTGTGCTCAGTATTAACAGAGGTCAGAGTGATGTAACGGTGTGTGTTCAGGTTTAACAGAGGTCAGAGTGATGTAACGGTGTGTGTTCAGGATTAACAGAGGTCAGAGTGATGTAACGGTGTGTGTTCAGGTTTAACAGAGGTCACAGTGATGTAACGGTGTGCTCAGGTTTAACAGAGGTCACAGTGATGTAACGGTGTGTGTTCAGGTTTAACAGAGCTCACAGTGATGTAACGGTGTGTCTTCAGGTTTAACAGAGGTCAGAGTGATGTAACGGTGTGTGCTCAGGTTTAACAGAGGTCACAGTGATGTAACGGTGTGTGTTCAGGTTTAACAGAGGTCACAGTGATGTAACAGTGTGTGTTCAGGTTTAACAGAGGTCACAGTGATGTAACGGTGTGTGCTCAGGTTTAACAGAGATCAGAGTGATGTAACGGTGTGTGTTCAGGTTTAACAGAGGTCACAGCGATGTAACGGTGTGTGCTCAGGTTTAACAGAGGTCACAGCGATGTAACGGTGTGTGTTCAGGTTTAACAGAGGTCACAGCGATGTAACGGTGTGTGCTCAGGTTTAACAGAGGTCACAGCGATGTAACGGTGTGTGTGTCACGGGGTGTCTTGTGTTTGTTATGAATTGTGTGTGAGGCCCCTTTAAGGCCGTTGGAATTGAGTGACATCCGGACCCGCCTTGGAAAGAAGACACACGCCAATAAGAAGAGGGGAACCGAGTTCAAAAGGGGCCGCCGGGAAGAAGCAGGAAGTGGAGAAGCCGGGAGAAGCCGGGAGAAGCCGAGAGAAGCCGGAGTGTGACGGAAGGCAGGACGTGGAAGGACGTACGGGAAACAAAGACTGAGGAACTGTACAACGCTCACTAAACGGCTAAGTAGAGGAATGTGTATATAACTGTCTGGCTGAGAGTTAAGAGTAAAATGTGCTGAATTCGCTGCTGAGGCCGTATATGTGTTTACAGCTCCGCCTCACCGCTACGGGGAAGAGTGAAGGGTGCCAGAGACAAGTACGGAGACCCCGCCACGCAGTCGCTGCAGACCCGAGGTTGGAGGGAAGAAGCCGGGTACACCGCTGTTTAAACTGATAAGTAAAAGGGCTGTATCCCGCCTAACCACTGCATGTTGTGTGTGTTTTTTTTTCTTAGTTTACGTGGTTAGCTGAGCGGGGATTTGTTTTGTGTGTGTGTTTTTTTTAGCTCGTGCCTGCAACAGGGTGACCGGAGGAAGGACAGCTGGGGGGTCGCAGAGGCACCATAAAAGGCAGAGGGTGAACACGGAGAACTGGACTTTCTCTTCCTTCCTCTTGGGACACTGGAGGGTGCTAGGGCGCTGCCCAGCCCATCTGTAAACACAGGCCTGTCAACCAAGACTTCTATCACCCGGCCTAAATGGACAGAGGACTTTCCATTCTTGTTCAGTAACCGTGTTTTCTTTTATATTGTCAGACTGCCTGCTCAGCAGTCTGCCTGTTTTTTTTAGAATAACTTGTTTTATGACTTTTTTTTATCTAAGAGCGCTTTTTATTTTTTTATCTAATATTTTATTTACTTTGTGTTAATAAATATTTTTATACCTGCTATGGTGTTTGTTCTCTGTGGTACAATTCAGTGATCAAAAAGAACCTGAGTGTGACAATTTTGGCGCAGTCGACAGGATCACTAGTACCACAGAGAAATGGACCAAGCGGGACTGGGTAGCAGTTCGGCCATTAGTGCCAATTTTATGATGCCATGGTTTATGGGGGCTGCATGGGTCCCAAAATTTGGTGGCGAACAGGCCAAGTTTGGGGAATGGAGGGCACAGGTGGAGGCCATGGTGAGGGCTCAAAGTCTTACTCAGCAACAACAGGCTGATTTTGTCCTGGGGGCGTTGGAAGGAGATGCAAAAAGGGAGCTAATGCTGGCTGGGCCGGAAGAGAAAGCCACGAGCGTTAAAATATTGGACCTATTACAGACTTTATATGCTAAACCTGTAACTAAAGCCCAGTCCCGCACAAACTTTTTTAATTGTAAACAGAGGGCAGATGAATCCATTCATGCATTTACTCTGCGTCTGAGGGAAGTATTATTTAGGTGGCAGGAAAGGGACGAGGATGGAACAGAGGACTCTGATGATCTACTCCTGGACCAGCTTATGGTGGGCCTGCGGAGAGGACCGGTTAAGCAAGAGCTCAGCTGCCAGATGCGCCGTCGGGACGATTTGTCATTCAGGGCCGCATGTAAGGAGGCCCGTGCGTTGGAGCAGGAGTTCCAAGACGCGGCGACTCTGCGATGGCTAACCACGTCCACCACGCACGGCCAGCCAAAGCCTGTAGTGGTGAGGCCTGAACAACTAAAAGAACAAATCTATTCTGAACTGAAGGTTGAGTTGTTGGGGGAAATGAGGAATGAGATTAAGGAACAGGTAAAGTCGCTTTCCTCCGCTATTGTAGAGGACCTCAGAACACAGCTGTTTCATCACCATCAGTCCCCAGCGCGACCACCACGAACCAGGTCTCAGCGCCCGAGTAACCCTTCTTTTCATTGGGATGAACAGGGAGACCAGTTTGCTGTGGCTGTGGCACGGCTGGACATATCCAGCGCTACTGCCCACAAAGATCTACCAGACCCCAGGATTTTTAACTGCCCCTGCAGAAGAGGGCCACACGGTGGGGGCAGTTGTTCAAGAGCCCATGTTACGAGCCGCTTTGGCTACTGATTCCCAGGCTGCGGCGACATCACAGACGCAACAAAAGCAGCCCTAGTCGGTGAGTGTCCCAATGTATTGTTAAGCATAAATAACTGCACCATCCCCTTTGTACTTGATACAGGATCTCAGGTCACCATGATGAGTCAGAGCCTATTCCATAAATACATGGGGGAAATGCAAGTGACTAATGCCACAGAGGTGCCGTGGCTGACCCTGCGTGCCGCCAATGGACTACAAATCCCCTATATTGGCTACGTGATAGCCGATTGCCAGGTAGGAGGGGTGACCGTCCAGGAAAAGGGATAATGATCGTGGGCGACAGCTGCCTCGGGCCAGACAAGGGCATTTTAGGAATGAACATTATTAAAGGGTTTTGGTCGTCACTTACCCAGGGCAGCCACCCGGGAGTGGCCGCATTTAAAACCACGCTGACTTCAGCAGAAGGGAGAGCTTGGAGCAGGGCTTTCACCGAGTGCCAGAGGGTTGCTAATAGTGGGCCACGACCTGTGGTGGAAGGAGTTGCAAAGCTCCCACGACAGCCACCGGTCATTCTTCCCCCACATACGGAGATGGTCCTGTGGATACAGGTAAAAATGCGAACTGTACTGTGACTATTGAACCTCTCCCCAACAGTGACTACGAGTGGCGGGTTGGGCGAACCCTAGCAACATTGAGAGATGGGAAAGCGCCCTGTCGACTCTGCAACCCAAATCCCTACCCAGTGGAAGTTCCCCAGCGACAACCACTAGCCTGGGTAACTGAGGTGGACGTCACGGACGTCCAGGAAGAACAAGAGCTTGTTTTAAACAGCGTGGAACCTGACGTTGTAGAGGTGGCGGTAAGGAGAGTTGCTTGCAGGGTCGATGCTGAGGATGACGTGCACCCTGTCATGTCCTTACAGGGGGATGGCCTGAATGAAGTCCAACAGGGGAAGATGACCGACCTGCTGCAAAGATGGGGGCGAGTCTTCTCCCGCCATGACGAAGACTTCGGGCGCACAGGTGTGGTCAAACACCAGATTCCTACGGGCATGGCTCCACCCAGCCGTGAGCGTTATAGACCTGTGCCACCTAGCTTGTACCCCGAACTAAGGTCCCTGCTCCAAAACATGTTGGAGAGTGGGGTGGTGCGGGAGAGTTCAAGCCCCTGGGCTGCACCCATTGTGTTGGTGCGGAAGAAAGATGGCTCCTGGAGGTTTTGCGTTGACTATCGCAGGCTGAATGCTCTCACCCACAAAGACGCCTACCCCCTCCCGTGCATCAAGGAGTCCTTGACGGGATTGAAAACAGCCAAGTGGTACTCCACTTTGGACTTGGCGAGCGGCTACTGGCAAGTAGAGGTGGACCCAGTGGATCAAGAGAAGACTACCTTCACAACACCCTTTGGTCTCTATGAGTTCGAGAGGATGCCCTTTGGCCTCTGTAATGCCCCTGCAACTTTCCAGAGGCTGATGCAGCGTTGCCTGGGCAACATGGGGAGCAAAATCTGCAGATTTTGACAGCCACGTGGCCCATTTGGAAGAAGTGTTCCGGAGGTTGGAGGGACACGGCTTGAAACTGCAACCCCGAAAGTGCTGTCTGTTCCAGAAGAGTGTAGCTTACCTGGGACATGTGATCAGTGAGGAAGGAGTGGCTACGGACCCAGCAAAGACCGCAACAGTAAAGGACTGGCCTGTACCCAAGACGGTGAAACAGGTGAAATCGTTCCTCGGTTTTGCTGGATATTACCGGCGGTTCATATCCGGATTTTCCAAGATCGCATTACCATTAAATGCATTAACTCACGGCACCACACATGGGAAGCCAGCCCCTGTCACTTGGTCCCCAGAATGCCAACGAGCCTTTGACACACTGAAGGAAGCGTTGGTAAATGCACCTGTTTTGGCATATGCTGACTTCTCATTACCTTTCCGTCTGTATACAGATGCCAGCTTGGAGGGCTTGGGAGCGGTGTTGGCCCAGGTACAGAATGACAAAGAACGGGTTGTGGCATATGCTAGCCGCAGCCTCCAACCTGCAGAGCGGAACGATCAGAACTATAGTTCCTTCAAACTGGAACTGCTGGCATTGAAATGGGCTGTCACTGAGAAATTTAAAGACTATCTGTATGGGGCAGAATTTACAGTTTTTACTGACAACAACCCCCTGGTGCACCTGGACACTGCCCGACTGGGAGCTGTGGAACAAAGGTGGGTGGCCCAGCTTGCCAATTTTAAATACACATTGAAATACCGACCTGGAACCCAGAACAGGAACGCAGACGCCCTATCAAGACTACCTGAGGTAGATGTGAGCCCTATTCAAGCTTTGCAGATCACCGTGGGGGATGAGACGTCATGGGAGCAGCGTCAAGGGATGGACCCAGACCTGCATCGCATTAAACAACTGAAGGACCAGCACCGGGCCCACCCAGGGTAAGTGAGGGACTTCCCATATCTGAAAGCTTTGCTGCGGGATTGGGACAAAATCAATGTGGAAGGCGGTATTTTAAAGAGACAGTGGGAGGAACCGGGGACCGGGGCAATAACCCTACAGATTATTGTGCCCAGACAGGAGACCCAGGCGGTGTGGAAGGCATACCACGAACAAATGGGTCACCCTAGCCGGGACCGAACTGTGATGGCCCTCAAGCAGCGTTGCTACTGGCCCGGGATGGATAAGGACTGTGAGGAGTGGAATAAGACCTGTCTGCACTGTATTCTCTACAAGGCAAGACCAGACGGCAGAGCCCCGCTCGTGCCGATTCGGACATCATACCCGTTCGAAATTGTAGGCATTGACTACCTCTCTCTCGGAAGGCCAGGTGACCAATATCAATACATCCTTGTAATGACGGATCTATTTTCCAAATACGCCGTTGCAGTGCCCACCCGTGACCAATCGGCTGATACGACCGCTAAGGCCTTGTACCGACATCTAATCCTGACATTCGGCTGCCCCGAGAGGATACTGTCGGACCGGGGTGCTGCCTTTGAATCGTCCCTGGTGAGACAGCTCTGCCAACTCTATGGGTGTCACAAGGACCGGACTACTGCATATCACCCTCAAGGCAATGGTGCGTGTGAGCGGTTCAACCAGACTCTACTACAGCTACTGAATTCACTGGACGGCACCGAGCAGAGTCAGTGGCCAGACAGGCTGCCAGCTTTGATACAAGCCTACAATAACACTGTCCACAGCAGTACTGGCTTAACGCCTCATTATATAGTATTTGGTAAACATGCACGCTTGCCAATCGACTGGTTAGTCCACTTGGGCCCCGCCGTGGAAACTCGAAGCCTAGAGGGATGGGCTAGACACCACCAACAAGCCCTAAGCTATGCATATCGAATCGCCGGCAAACGGACACAACAACGACAAGATCAGGATCAAGCCCGGTATAATCGCCGGGCCCGGCTCGTCCCCCTGCTCCCAGGTGAGCGGGTGTTGACCCGGAATTTTCGCAGGCGGGAAAGGGGCAAGCTGTCCGCAAGGTGGGGCCCAGACCTATACGTTGTGGTGAGCCGACTTGGAGAAGACCACCCAGTCTATGTCGTCCGACCCGAAGGCAGGGAGGGGCCAACTCGTACAGTCCACCGCAATAACCTTCGTACTTGCCCTGTTAATGTTTTACAGGATGAGGGACCTGTAGTGAGGCCGGGACACCCTGAGGAACTGCCCCCGCCGACTTGCTGGCTGCCTAGACTGATTGTCGCCCCAATGGTTCCCCCGCTAGAACAAATGGGGCCTTCGTATCAACATACTCCACCTGGCCCTCCTGAACCCTCTCCACCAGTAAGGCGTTCATGGCGCACAAATTTCGGCACTCTGCCAGAGAGGTACCGAGTCTGATTGGCCGAGACGACCAAGGTTAAAGGGGGGGGGAATGTCACGGGGTGTCTTGTGTTTGTTATGAATTGTGTGTGAGGCCCCTTTAAGGCCGTTGGAATTGAGTGACATCCGGACCCGCCTTGGAAAGAAGACACACGCCAATAAGAAGAGGGGAACCGAGTTCAAAAGGGGCCGCCGGGAAGAAGCAGGAAGTGGAGAAGCCGGGAGAAGCCGAGAGAAGCCGGAGTGTGACTGAAGGCAGGACGTGGAAGGACGTACGGGAAACAAAGACTGAGGAACTGTACAACGCTCACTAAACGGCTAAGTAGAGGAATGTGTATATAACTGTCTGGCTGAGAGTTAAGAGTAAAATGTGCTGAATTCGCTGCTGAGGCCGTATATGTGTTTACAGCTCCGCCTCACCGCTACGGGGAAGAGTGAAGGGTGCCAGAGACAAGTACGGGAGACCCCGCCACGCAGTGCCGCTGCAGACCCGAGGTTGGAGGGAAGAAGCCGGGTACACCGCTGTTTAAACTGATAAGTAAAGGGCCGTATCCGCCTAACCACTGCATGTTGTGTGTGTTTTTTTCCTTAGTTTACGTGGTTAGCTGAGCGGGGATTTGTTTTGTGTGTGTTTTTTTTAGCTCGTGCCTGCAACAGGGTGACCGGAGGAAGGACAGCTGGGGGGTCGCAGAGGCACCATAAAAGGCAGAGGGTGAACACGGAGAACTGGACTTATCCTTCCTCTTGGGACACTGGAGGGTGCTAGGGCGCTGCCCAGCCCATCTGTAAACACAGGCCTGTCAACCAAGACTTCTATCACCCGGCCTAAATGGACAGAGGACTTTCCATTCTCGTTCAGTAACCGTGTTTTCTTTTAGATTGTCAGACTGCCTGCTCAGCAGTCTGCCTGTTTTTTTTAGAATAACTTGTTTTATGACTTTTTTTATCTAAGAGCGCTTTTTATTTTTTTATCTAATATTTTATTTACTTTGTGTTAATAAATATTTTTATACCTGCTATGGTGTTTGTTCTCTGTGGTACAATTCAGTGATCAAAAAGAACCTGAGTGTGACATGTGTTCAGGTTTAACAGAGGTCACATCGATGTAACGGTGTGTGCTCAGGTTTAACAGAGGTCAGAGTGATGTAACGGTGTGTGTTCAGGTTTAACAGAGGTCAGAGTGATGTAACGGTGTGTGCTCAGGTTTAACAGAGGTCACAGTGATGTAACGGTGTGTGTTCAGGTTTAACAGAGGTCAGAGTGATGTAACGGTGTGTGTTCAGGTTTAACAGAGGTCACAGCTATGTAACGGTGTGTGCTCAGGTTTAACAGAGGTCACAGCGATGTAACGGTGTGTGCTCAGGTTTAACAGAGGTCACAGCGATGTAACGGTGTGTGTTCAGGTTTAACAGAGGTCACAGCGAAGTAACGGTGTGTGCTTAGGTTTAACAGAGGTCACAGCGATGTAACGGTGTGTGCTCAGGTTTAACAGAGGTCAGAGTGATGTAACGGTGTGTGCAGGTTTAACAGAGGTCAGAGTGATGTAACGGTGTGAGTTCAGGATTAACAGAGGTCAGAGTGATGTAACGGTGTGTGTTCAGGTTTAACAGAGGTCACAGTCATGTAACGGTGTGTGCTCATGTTTAACAGAGGTCACAGTGATGTAACGTGTGTGTTCAGGATTAAGAGAGGTCACAGTGATGTAACGGTGTGTGTTCAGGTTTAACAGAGGTCAGAGTGATGTAACGGTGTGTGTTCAGGTTTAACAGAGGTCACAGCGATGTATCGGTGTGTGTTCAGGTTTAACAGAGGTCACAGTGATGTAACGGTGTGCTCAGGTTTAACAGAGGTCACAGTGATGTAACGGTGTGTGTTCAGGTTTAACAGAGGTCACAGTGATGTAACGGTGTGTGCTCAGGTTTAACAGAGGTCAGAGCGATGTAACGGTGTGTGTTCAGGTTTAACAGAGGTCAGAGTAATGTAACGGTGTGTGTTCAGGTTTAACAGAGGTCACAGCGATGTAATGGTGTGTGTTCAGGTTTAACAGAGGTCAGAGCGATGTAACGGTGTGTGCTCAGGTTTAACAGAGGTCACAGTGATGTAACGGTATGTGTTCAGGTTTAACAGAGGTCACAGTGATGTAACGGTGTGTGCTCAGGTTTAACAGAGGTCAGAGTGATGTAACGGTGTGTGTTCAGGTTTAACAGAGGTCACAGTGATGTAACGTGTGTGTTCAGGATTAAGAGAGGTCACAGCGATGTAACGGTGTGTGCTTAGGTTTAACAGAGGTCACAGTGATGTAACGGTGTGTGTTCAGGTTTAACAGAGGTCAGAGTGATGTAACGGTGTGTGTTCAGGTTTAACAGAGGTCACAGTGATGTAACGGTGTGTGCTCAGGTTTAACAGAGGTCAGAGCGATGTAACGGTATGTGTTCAGGTTTAACAGAGGTCAGAGTGATGTAACGGTGTGTGTTCAGGTTTAACAGAGGTCACAGTGATGTAACGGTGTGTGTTCAGGTTTAACAGAGGTCAGAGTGATGTAACGGTGTGTGTTCAGGATTAACAGAGGTCAGGGTGATGTATCGGTGTGTTCAGGTTTAACAGAGGTCACAGTGATGTAACGGTGTGTGTTAGGTTTAACAGAGGTCACAGTGATGTAACGGTGTGTGTTAAGGTTTAACAGAGGTCAGAGTGATGTAACGGTGTGTGTTCAGGTTTAACAGAGGTCACAGTGATGTAACGGTGTGTGCTCAGGTTTAATCAGAGGTCACAGCGATGTATCGGTGTGTGTTCAGGTTTAACAGAGGTCACAGCGATGTAACGGTGTGTGTTCAGGTTTAACAGAGGTCACAGCGATGTATCGGTGTGTGTTCAGGTTTAACAGAGGTCACAGCGATGTAACGGTGTGTGTTCAGGTTTAACAGAGGTCACAGTGATGTAACGGTGTGTGTTCAGGATTAACAGAGGTCAGAGTAATGTAACGGTGTGTGTTCAGGTTTAACAGAGGTCACAGTGATGTAACAGTGTGTGTTCAGGTTTAACAGAGGTCACAGTGATGTAACGGTGTGTGTTCAGGATTAACAGAGGTCACAGTGATGTAACGGTGTGTGCTTAGGTTTAACAGAGGTCACAGTGATGTAACGGTGTGTGTTCAGGTTTAACAGAGGTCAGAGTGATGTAACGGTGTGTGTTCAGGATTAACAGAGGTCAGAGTGATGTAACGGTGTGTGTTCAGGATTAACAGAGGTCAGAGTGATGTAACGGTGTGTGTTCAGGATTAACAGAGGTTACAGTGATGTAACGGTATGTGCTCAGGTTTAACAGAGGTCACAGTGATGTAACGGTGTGTGTTCAGGATTAACAGAGGTCACAGTGATGTAACGGTGTGTGTTCAGGATTAACAGAGGTTACAGTGATGTAACGGTATGTGCTCAGGTTTAACAGAGGTCAGAGTGATGTAACGGTGTGTGCTCAGGTTTAACAGAGGTCAGAGTGATGTAACGGTGTGTGTTCAGGTTTAACAGAGGTCAGAGTGATGTAACGGTGTGTGTTCAGGTTTAACAGAGGTCACAGTGATGTAACGGTGTGTGTTCAGGATTAACAGAGGTCAGAGTGATGTAACGGTGTGTGTTAAGGTTTAACAGAGGTCAGAGTGATGTAACGGTGTGTTCAGGTTTAACAGAGGTCACAGTGATGTAACGGTGTGTGCTCAGGTTTAACAGAGGTCAGAGCGATGTAACGGTGTGTGTTCAGGTTTAACAGAGGTCAGAGTGATGTAACGGTGTGTGTTCAGGTTTAACAGAGGTCACAGCGATGTATCGGTGTGTGTTCAGGTTTAACAGAGGTCACAGCGATGTAACGGTGTGTGCTTAGGTTTAACAGAGGTCACAGTGATGTAACGGTGTGTGTTCAGGTTTAACAGAGGTCAGAGTGATGTAACGGTGTGTGTTCAGGTTTAACAGAGGTCAGAGTGATGTAACGGTGTGTGTTCAGGTTTAACAGAGGTCACAGCGATGTATCGGTTTGTGTTCAGGTTTAACAGAGGTCACAGCGATGTAACGGTGTGTGCTTAGGTTTAACAGAGGTCACAGTGATGTAACGGTGTGTGTTCAGGTTTAACAGAGGTCAGAGTGATGTAACGGTGTGTGTTCAGGATTAACAGAGGTCAGAGTGATGTAACGGTGTGTGTTCAGGATTAACAGAGGTCAGAGTGATGTAACGGTGTGTGTTCAGGATTAACAGAGGTTACAGTGATGTAACGGTATGTGCTCAGGTTTAACAGAGGTCACAGTGATGTAACGGTGTGTGTTCAGGATTAACAGAGGTCACAGTGATGTAACGGTGTGTGTTCAGGATTAACAGAGGTTACAGTGATGTAACGGTATGTGCTCAGGTTTAACAGAGGTCAGAGTGATGTAACGGTGTGTGCTCACAATGCAAAAGGGAAACTGGCTCCAGGAGAAGTTAAAATTGTTTTATTATTCAGCACATGTTCAAATATTAAATGATATTTGAAAACACATCATGTTTTTGTAGAGTGTGCCCTTTGAGCCTGTAAGGCCACAGTGTCATTTCCAACTCTCAATGGTCAACTCTTGTTTGGACAGGCCCACAGTAAAGCCACAAGAACTACACAAGTTATAGGTCTATTCATGGAATAAATAGAATAGAAGTGAACCTTTTTATGTTTAAGTTGTAATCTTTTTTTAAGTTAAAGTACTCTTTGTTATCCCCATTATGTTCTACATTTAACCCATCCAGTGGAGCAGTGGGAATTTTAGGAAAGAAAACAAGAAAGAAAACATTGACATTTTATGTCTTCAAATTAAGGATTCTCTATTGTCAACAGTGGTAAGCTCCACCTTTTAGTGACTGTACCACACTGTTGCATTAATCAAGTGATGCAACAGTTCAAGCAGCCACATCATATTATTGCCAATTAATGATTTTTCTTTACCAAGTTCGGGTAAGTGTAGTTTCATATTTTCAATATGAGTGGTTAGACTGAACAGGTTTGCAAAACCTTTCATCTAAATAGCATTTGTGAGATTATCCGGTTCAAGTAGATAATAATTCAGGGCAGTGGCCAGGGTTTAGAAATGAGGGAGGTCATGAAAAGCCTTCTGAAGCAAATCCACACAAAAATTCATTCCACATAAATATAACCAATGGGAAACTTAAGTGCCATCTACAGTTTTATAATGAACACTGTCGTCTATAGATGACATTAAACATGATGTGTTTTTGCAGACTGCCATTGTCTCAGCCACAAATACATTCCAAAATACAAGTGCTCTTTAAGCATTAGTATAAGAAACACATGTATGGATGTAACTCGAAGGTGTCTCTGGGCTGAGCAGAGAGCAGTCACTCACCATCTGCCCAGTGCACAGACATAAACAGGCTCAAGAGTGAACAGACGCGTGTGGGCTGGACCACATGGGCTCACGGTCCCAGCAGGGGCTCGCTCTACTTTACACATTAAAGAGGTTAACGCTCCGACAGTGTGTAAACATTATCATCAGATTGCATCACCACTGCCACTGAAGAATGTTATATTATTCCCAGTTTTCTTCTTTCTCAACCCGTCGCTCCTCGTCCTGCGCTGGGATAGTCACAGCTTGCTCTAGTCAAAGTCAGGACATGTTAATTTGGTTCTTTTTTTTGTCCCTTTGTTGGTGGAAAGCCTAGTCTGTTTGTTACTTTGCCATTTAACACGTCAAATTCAATTCAATAAAAATAAATCCTGATTCTTTGTCATGTAACAGGGATATCGAGTACATGTAGGCACACTCCTTTATTCATTAATAACACAATCACACAATGACAACAGATTTAATTGAAGTAGAACATTAGTAACATGAAGCATCATACCATAAGTACCTGTTAATGAAACTTGTCTGCAGATGTGGTTCTAGACCGGGTCTCTTCAGGAGTAGGCTGTGGACCTCTTCACAAGTGCTACACAGAAAAGAGAAAAAAATATTAAATTACTAACATAAGTGACAAAATAAAATCATTTTGTACTTCTGATAATAGCTGTCCCGGCTGTACACTGTCTCCAGCTCTGCACAAAGTTTCAACCACAATTTTAGGCACAGATAAACTTTCTGTCTAATCTAGTCTAAAAACATTGTGCCAATCTTCTTTGTTAAATGAACACTGCGGGGACCCCTCAGTGGTTCACCTGGTGGAGCACATACTTGAGTAGCACAGGTTTGCTTTCTCTCAGCCTGTTTCTTGTCTGTCTACACTGATCCTAACAAATAAAGGCTAAAAGGCTAAAGAAAAAGAAAAAAGAGCCCAGTTTAGTGAGTTTTTTTGCAGAAGCTAAAGGCAGTAATTTACCACTGAGTGAGGATTTATTATTTTATTATATTATTTCTCTCTCTGACATGTCATCAGTCCTGGTCTGAATCAGAAGAGAAAAAGAGAATGTTGGACTGCAGACTTTGATGGTTAAACAGTGTGATAAAAGTACAAGAGGTAAATGGTCAGAAAAGTGCTGTTTAAACCACCAAGAAGCCTGAAAGATAAAAGGTTTATATGTCACATGCACAGTTATACATACTGTAGTACCATTTACAGTGAAAGGTGTTTTGTTCCTACTGCCAATAAGATATCACACAGCAGTGCACACAGAATAAAAAAACAAAACAAGAAATAACACCTTACTCAAAATATAAAAATCATTCATTTTCTTCTACTTGAACCTATCCCAGCAAATTTGGGGCCGGGTACACCCTGGACATTGGCAGGGCTGACTTTTAGACATAGACCTTTGGACGGTGGGAGGAACCGGAGTACCCGGAGAGAACCCACAGTAACATATGGAGGACATGCAGACTCCTCACAGAAAGACCAGAGTTGACCGAGGTTGTTTGAGTCAGCCAGGGTTTGAACTCACAACCTCTGCTACTGTTCCCGTCAAAAATATAAAAATATAAAATAAAAGAACCTGTATTTACAATACGGGCATTAGAATGTACAGTGCTGTTTGAGGCTCTTCTTTGGTCTGCTCGGCTGAACAGACCACCCTTTTAAGGACCAAGAAGTCTTTTCTGGTACAGTTTTCCATCTAGGTGGAGAATGTCCCACACAAAAGAAGGTGGATTGACAGGCAGGGTCTGAAGGAGGCCTGAGAGGCACATGGAACTATGAGAGACTGATTCATCACGCCCAAGTGCTCATGCTGAGTGATTCACTGTTCATGATTCATGTTTTCTGTTTGTTTTCAAGTTCATTTTGAACTATTTGTCCCGGCCTGTTAGTGGTGAACACACATGAGCAGGGATATGACACACACCAGAAACAAGAAGAGGTTCACTAAGTTCAATTCACTCAGGTCCTAATTAAAAATGTTAGTTTAGTTTACAATTTTAGGATCATGTTTGGGTGTTACATACAGTAGGTCTATATGGTTGAATGTGTGTTCTGTGGATCTGGGGTCTGGGCAAATGACTAATATAACCTAGTCATGTCAGGATTCATGTCTGTTTATATAGTCTGTCGGTTTTGTTAGTGTATTCTGTGTGTCTGTTTGTTTTTGATGTCATATTTATTATTGTATTTGATTTTTGTTTTAAGATTGTATTTGAGTTCTTGGTTTTTATTTTGAAATGTCTTACCCCTTGTAACTAACTCTAAGGAAAGAGTAAATAAGTTATAATTTCTTTTGAACTTTATTTTATTCGTCTCCTCTGTTAATGTAATGAGCCCTTTATTTCCGCCTCTATAGTGGAACGTTAATTTCGAGTCTAGAAAGGCAGGACTGGTTAATGAGACGCACACACGGAAGAAAGGAGGAAATAATCTCATGTCGCTCTAAAACGCTCCGAAATCGTTAAGTTCTAAAGACAAGGAGCGGATAATTAAGCACCTAGCTGGAACGGGAACAAGGTATTGTGTTTAGTTTGTTTAATGTTTATGTGCATAAATATGTAGGTTAATTTATTCGTTTTGAAGAAGTGTTTAAATATGTATCACTGGTCATGTGAAGTTATGTTAACATAAGCTTTTCAGCATTGTTAATAATGATTGAGATAACGTCATAAAAAGGGTTTTATAAATGGCTATTTGTAAAGTTGTTATATATATGATATATATATATATATATATAATATACTGTTTAATGTGGCCTTCGGCTAATGTTGTGTTCGTAAGAGCTAATTTATGTTATTTATCTGTCCTGTAGCTCTCACGGTGTTTCAAGAAGAAAAAAGGTGTAAGAAAATAAAAGCTTTTTGAAATATCAGTATGCTTCACCATTGTCTGGCTGGGGTTTAGCTACAGTAAGAGCTTGACCCGCATCGATACTGATGACGTGTTGTCTACAACGGGCTACGGAGGGTCTTCACGGCGCCGGCTACAGCTTCTGCTACATTGTGTCAGCATGGACTCATCAAGCAGCATCTTCAAGCCTCGTGCCTGACCTACATTTGACAGCGGTTTCACGGATTCGATGCAATGGTCAAGTACAGCCTCATTCACGGACATTGATGCAGGTCTGTGAGTATTAACCCACTAATACAGTCTATAATACTGCAAAAGGCAAACAACGGATTAACGGCTTCTCAGACTGAACATTTAATACTTACCGGCTCGTCAACGAGACCAACAAAAATCTGTGGTTACATTTGCACTCAGGCCTGCGTGCATCCACATGGACTCTTTCTAATTAAGGACACATAGACTTTTTATTTTTATTTTTGGACTTTGCATTTATCCATTTAGTTAACTGTTTTTTGAGGATTTCACATTTTCATTTCTTGCTTTTTGGATTTAAGAACTTTGATAACTTTGTTTATTGTGGTATTTACACTGACAGTTATGTAGCAGAACCACCATTGGAATCCCCACGGATTAACTGTCCTGTCTTTCCTCCTCCATTGCCAGAGGCCTTCAGAGACAAGCCTGTATCTGAAGGCTGAAATCTAACACTGTTTTCTTTCAGATAAAAGCATGGCCAAAGTGCTTTATGGACAAGAAATGCTATTAATGACTTTGCTCTTGCTTTTACAAGCAGTGGAACCTGGGTCCACCAGCCACCAGGATCAAAGGTAACTCAGGACCAGTGCAACCCCCCCCGGGGCCATGTCTTTTTAACCATAAAACTGAAGATAAAATTGTTGTTTTAGCTGGATGCAAAGACCTCTTCCTGGAGCGAGAGCGCTCCGTCTACATTCTAATTGACAATTGGAATGCTTTTGATCCTAACATCCAAGAACGATCAAAGACTGGTGGTCAAATGAACAAATGACTCTATCCAATCATAAGACAATTTCGTAATTTTTACATTACAGGAAAATGTATTTTTGATATTGTGTTGTTTATACTGTTCTTTTCCAGGACACGGAGTTTCAAACAAATAACTCCCTTTATGGTTTATGGTTTCCGTTTTGTTTTAAATGAAATGTAATTAATGTTTCAACAATATTCTACATATTCTTAATACTCGACTTTTCTTTGTATAATCCTACAGATATAAATGTTGGTTATGTGTTATGAGAATGGGTTGAAACAAAAGGAATGTTTTAAAAACTTTAGTTAAAACTTTAGTTTAGATTTTCCCAAGCAACTTCCTCTTCCGCCAACTTCCTCTTCCGCCGGAAGAGTGCCCCCCGGCTCAGTCAATAAAAGCTGGCTGCGAGCCAAAACTCACTCTCTTCTGCTTTTCGCCTCTTGACCTCATCCGGACCGTTAAATGCCACCATGGCTAAGCTTTTGAGCCTCGTGTTAGCGCGAGTAAACTTTTGTTCTAAGACTGTGCCTGCTAAAAGCGCCTGCTACTTTCCCAAAGGAGCGCGCGCAGAAGCAAGTTTTAACCAGCAAACAGCTGAGAACTCTTTCCATGGACACTGCAATGACCTGCCCAACCTAAGACTTTTTAACGGTGCACGGAGGCCCAGGCATTTCGGCAACAACCGGACATCTTTCTACACCGCTGCAAACCCTCTGGAAGAGACGACGCGACGGCATCCTTGGTGTGGAACGCTCCAGGAAGCGTCCAGAACGCTCCAACACTCAGGACGCTCGGACCGCTGATAGCGACCCACCTAATCGTGCCAGCCCCGCTGACCTCAAGAGTAAGTCCGCATGTGACACAACAGCCTTGGCGTCGTTAGAATGTCCTCTGCCCAAAATCGCCACCCCTTTCTCCGTTAAAGGCCCCTTTGGTTAAATCCCATCATCTAGTTTAACAGGCCTAAACATTCCTTTGGTTCACAAACCACCTGAAAGCAAATATTTACCTCTGTATTTAATCCTTTGTTCGTTCCTGTGTATTGTTTCCAATTCCTTCCCTGTTCCAATGTTAGTTATCCTTATACCTGTGTTAGATCTGTGTGATTTTTAATAAAACCCCATAAAAGACATTAATGTTTCTCTGTTTATAGTTAAGAAATGTTCGAAAACAATAGAATTCTCTTTCTTTAAGATTAATGAGACTAGGCTAAACAGTTTCTCTGGACCTGTTAAAACCAGGGTGGTGCCCCTTTTAATTAGAAATTAATTTTAATGAATTAATATTAATATCAAAATTAATTATTTAAATTATTAAAATTAATCATCTGTATGTTTATACAAACATACCCTTGTATATTACACTATATACGCTACAGTTATTACAGTTATTTGAGTGTCTATATGTAAATGCATATGTGCTAGCCACTTTAAACTGATGTTCTGATATTTTATGTTTATTCAGTTCATAACAAGGGCTTTATTATATCTGCTAAAGGGTCTTCTTCTGACATTAGAGTTTAAAAATTTAAGGTGATAATGTCAGAGTCAGGTAATGAGACAGAGGTGGAGGAGCAGATGGCTGGTTATCAGCATGAAGATTTACAAGGTGAAGTCCACATAATGGTAGACTCATCAGAGAGACCGTGTCTGAAGAAAACAAATGAAGCTAAACGACAAAGTTCAACTGATCTCCAAGGCAAGCTTAACAAGGATGATAATGCTCTTGAAGTTCCAAGACGCTCTGACCGCACACGCCATCCTACAGAGAAGATGCGCGCACATCAATATGAAGAGGCCAAGAAAAAAGAGAAAAGGCTGTATGCCATGCACGAGCAGTGGAAGCTCCACACACGGAAGGCAAGAGATCAGCTAAAAACTTATATGTCAGAGAGTCAGCTCTGGCCTCTCATTGAAGAGCTTAAGAAAGATAAAGAAGACGTAATGAGCATTTATTATGAAATTCGAAATCTCACTACACCCTCCACCGACATAAGAAGAAGAGTTGATACGTGTGAATCGGTGACCACAGAAATCATCAACATTGCCTACAGCAGAGCTATAGATGATGAAAGTGGGGTTAATGAGCAGCAGGAAAGACACCGCCTTCATGAACTGCTTCGCCATGACTATGCAAAGTGTGTCTATGGATCTGCAGCTTCTTTGATAAGTCACAGCCAGTCTGATCATTACTCCACAACTTCAGTCATGTCAGCAAAACACGCAGATGCAGCAGCTGAACTAGCAGCTGAACTAGCAGTGAAAGAAGCAAATTATCAGATGCTACTAGAGGAAGAAAGGCAAAAAGAATCCATAAGAGAGTTAGAGGAACAACAACGCAAGGCCCTAGAGGCACGAAGGCGTGAGTTGGAGCGATTGCAGGCAGAAAAGGAGATACGGGCAGCTCAAGCCAAGTTGAAGATTTATGAAAAGGAGACAGAACACAAGGATGCTACCTATGTTAAAAAAGAAAGGAACATGGAAGTAAAGAATGTGCCTGGATCTACGGTCTCTCCCTCTCAAGATGCATTGCCCCGTTGTACAGACATTCCCTCTCTCGCTCAGATCCTTCAAGACAACATAGCCTTAAATAGGCTTCCTGTTCCTGAGCCTTTTGTCTTTAATGGCGATCCCATACAATTCATTGAATGGAAAGCAGCATTCATCTCACTAATTGACCAAAGGACAATCACACCAGCTGAAAAACTATACTATCTAAAAAAACATGTTGGTGGCCCAGTACGGCAGGTTTTAGATGGCAACTTCTACCAAAATGACAATGAAGCATATCAAGATGCATGGGACAAACTAAATTGTCGCTTTGGTCAGCCATTCACCATTCAGAGAGCATTCAGAGAGAAGCTCACCAACTGGCCGAGAATTCAATCAAAGGATGCTGAAGGACTGAGACGCTTCTCAGATTTTCTGAATGCGTGTCAAGATGCCATGCCTTATGTCAAGGGTCTCGACATATTAAATGACTGGGAGGAGAATCGGAAGCTCGTTCACAAATTGCCAGACTGGGCAGCTTTAAGTTGGAACCGACAAGTCACGCAAAGCTTAAATGGAAATCAAGAATTCCCAAGGAGTTTGCTAGATTCACGTCAAACGAAGCCGAGATTGCTTGCAATCCCATTACCTCCTTTCATGCCCTTCGTTCATCAGATTCTGTCACTGAGAAGAGAAATCTCAGAGATGTGAAGGAAATGATGTGAGAAAAACAAGGCTAGTGTTCTTGTCACTCAAACAGTTACTGACAATGAAAACCACAAGTCAGTACAAAGGAAGGCTAAGACTTCATGTATACTTTGTCAAGATAATAAACACCAGCTTCATGCATGCTCTAAGTTCACTGAGATGGCGTTGGTTGAGCGACGCAACAACATAAAGGAGCAGAAACTCTGCTACGGATGTCTGAAACCTGGCCACAGTGTGAGAAACTGTCTTCATCGTCATTTTTGTGACCACTGTAAGGGAAAGCATCCTACAGCTCTGCATGATGACAACTATAAAAGAGAAAGGTCTACATCAGAACCAGAGACAAATCGAGGTGCTGCTGCAACATCACTAAGTGTAGCAGGTAAAGGCTCATCTAACACATCAATGGTGATACCAGTCTGAGTTTCATCTAAAAATGATCCAACAACTGAGAAACTTGACACTCAAAGCGACACTACGTTTATTGATCAAGAAGTGAGTGATGGTCTTAATGCTGACAAGTATCCAGTGAAATTAAAGTTGACGACTATGAGTGGTAAGGATACAGTGCTCACAAGCGAAGGTGTTTCTGGACTTCGTGTTAGAGGACACAGTTCCGCAGTTCAAGTTGATCTTCCGGTCGCCCATACAAAGGACTGCATACCTGTTAACCGTTCTCACATTCCAACCTGTGAGACGGCAAAACAAAGGAGTCATCTTGCAGAAATAGTGGATGAAATCCAACCACTAAAGGACTGTGTAGTAGGTCTTTTGATCGGCTACAACTGCTCAAGAGCTATGGCACCAAGGCAAGTCCTTTTAGGAGAAGACGAGGAACCCTATGCTGTAAGGACGGATTTAGGATGGAGTATTGTAGGGCGCTCACTACAACCCCATGATGTGTTGAGCACACACCACTTGTGTCACAGAATTACAGTTAAGGAGTTACCTCCGATAACTCCTACAGACGTCATTCGCATTTTAGAGTCTGACTTCAAAGATGGCAGTGACGACAGCAAAATTGTGTCACAAGACGACATCACATTCCTCAACATACTGGATGAGGGAATAAGGAAAAATATGCATGGCCATTATGAGATGCCTCTGCCTTTTAAAACCAGACCCAGCTTGCCTGACAACAAAGGCTCCGCTATGACACGCCTCCTTCACCTTAAAAGGAAATTGCAACGGGATGAAAGAAAAGGGTTGAAGAAGCTTTATGTTGAGTTCATGGAGGAAGTCATCGGAAATGGAGATGCTGAGCAGGTCAAGGACGGTAGGAGTGAAGGAGAGAGATGGTACATTCCCCATCATGGTGTGCATCATACGAAGAAGCCAGATAAACTTTGTGTAGTGTTCGATTGCTCAGCCAGATACAAAGGAACAAGCTTGAATGATCACCTCCTCTCTGGGCCTGACATGTTGAACAACTTAAGTGGAGTTCTCATCCGTTTCCGACAGCACCCCATTGCATTGATGTGCGACATTCAGAAGATGTTCCATCAGTTTCATGTGGTCGAAGCTGATCGCAACTTCCTGCGCTTTCTTTGGTGGAAGCAAGGAGATTTGAACTCACAGCCCAGCGAGTTTCGCATGAAAGTGCATCTGTTCGGTGCAGCTTCCTCTCCAGGGTGTGCTAACTATGGGATGAAACACCTAGCTAAGGAGAATCGCGACATCTACACTCAAGGCTCGAGATTTGTTATGAGGGACTTTTATGTAGATGATGGTTCCACAAGTGTTGAAAACACTGAAGATGCTATTCAGCTTGCCAGGGAAGCTCGTGAACTCTGCGCCATTGGTGGTCTCCGATTACATAAGTTTGTGTCTAATGACAGAAAGGTATTAGAGAGTATACCACCCTCCGAACGAGCAATCAACGTGAAGGATATGGATCTCGCATTTGATGATTTGCCACTTGAGAGAGCTCTCGGGATTCAATGGGATGTGGAGTCTGACTGCTTTAGGCTTAACGTCAGTCTTAAGGAGCAGCCAGCGACACGACGTGGCATTTTATCTACAGTGGCTTCTCTGTACGATCCCCTTGGGTTTGTGGCGCCAGTCATCCTCAAAGCGAAGATCATTCTCCAGGAGATGTGCAGACGGGGCACTGGCTGGGACGATCATCTCACTGACGAACTTCGCCCAAAATGGGAACAATGGAGAAGTGATCTAGCCCACTTGGATAATTTCACCATATCCCACACCTACTCACCTGCTGGATTTGGAAGGGTCTCAAAGACAGAGCTGCATCATTTTTCTGATGCTAGTGTGAAGGGTTACGGCCAGTGTTCATACCTGCGACTCCAAAACGAAGAGGGTGATATTCAATGTGCCTTAGTTGTAGGAAAATCACGTGTCTCTCCAACCAAGGTCACAACCATCCCAAGATTATAATTGACAGCCGCAGTTGTTTCCGTGAAGATAAGCAACATGCTTAAGGAGGAATTGGGATGTATAAATGCAGAGGAGTTCTTCTGGACCGACTCTAAAGTGGTTTTAGGTTATATAAGAAATGAAGCACGACGATTTCATACGTTTGTGGCTAACTGCTGGTTGAAACTGCTTAGCAAAGGGATCCCTCTACCACATCACAATCCGTTACATGCTCTTGATGCTTTTCTCCACGACAACGGTGTCCTCAGGGTGGGAGGGAGGCTGTGCAACTCCTCTCTTCCCAACTTCATCAAGCACCCTGCAATCCTTCCCAAAGATCATCATATCAAGAGGATGATTATTGCTTATTGTCACGAGAAGATGAAACATCAAGGTAAAGGGCTTACCATTAATGAAATAAGGCGCAGCGGCTACTGGATTACGGGAATCAACCGGGCGGTTGCATCCTACATTCGTCAATGTGTCATCTGTAGACGGCAACACAGACCTATGGAAGAGCAAAGGATGGCTCTACCCCCTGATCGGTTGGAGCCATCACCCCCCTTCACTTTTTGCGCAATGGACTGCTTCAGGCCATTCATTACAAAGCAGGGAAGAAAAGAGAACAAGAGGTACGGCCTCCTTTTTACTTGCCTTAGTTCCCGTGCTGTTCATATTGAGATTCTTGAAGACATGTCAACTGATGCCTTCATAAATGGCCTTCGATGTTTCATCGCCATACGTGGTACTGTTCGTCAGATCAAATCTGATCAAGGAAGCAACATCGTAGGAGCCAAAAATGAGTTTAGAGAAGCTCTAAAGGAAGTCGATGCAGACCGTC
Source organism: Perccottus glenii (assembly GCA_024416835.2). NCBI lineage: Eukaryota > Metazoa > Chordata > Actinopteri > Gobiiformes > Odontobutidae > Perccottus > Perccottus glenii. The sequence continues at coordinate 26,999,361 of CM044548.2, forward strand.
TGGCTGTATTTCTTGCAGAGAAGCAGTGCGACTTCAGCATGAACGCACCCCATTCTAGCCATGCCGGAGGAGTGTGGGAACGACAAATAAGGACAGTGAGAAGCGTTCTAAGGTCCACTCTTGCCCTTTCCTCTGGTAGATTAAATGATGCTTCGCTACGGGCCTTTTTCTATGAGGCTATGGCTATAGTCAATAGTCGTCCTTTGACTGTTGACAATCTCAGTGACCCTATAGCCTCGAACCACTTACCCCTAATCATCTTCTGACAAAGAAATCTGTCCAGGCCTTGCCTCCTCCTGGTGAATTCGTCAGAGAAGATGTGTATGGCAAGAAAAGGTGGAGACATGTTCAATATCTCGCAGAACAGTTTTGGAGTCGATGGCGAAAGGAATACCTTGCCAACATTGCTCTCAGACAGCGCTGGCATGCTCCAAGAAGAAATTTACAAGTTGGAGATATTGTAATCATGAAAGGAGAGGATGTGCACAGGAACGAGTGGAGATTGGGTAGGGTTTCAGAAACCACTACTGACAAAGATGGACTTGCGGAGAGTTAAAATCCAGCTTGGTGACAGTAAGCTTGGCAAGAAAGGTGAACGTCTTCACAAGGTGTCCAAAGTTGAGCGCCCAGTCCAGAAGCTTGTTCTGCTGCTGGAGACTAATTAAATCTGCTCATTCCCTCCATAGTGCAAAATATTACATAGTTATAGATAAGTTTCCAAAATTAGCATAAGTTGTCTTTGTTCTTATATGGGCTCAGGGAAGGCAATTTTCAGTTAAAATCATTCGTGCCTAAGGTGGTATGTGTACCATCCCATTATTCACTCATGATTGGTGGGAGTGTAACTAACTCTAAGGAAAGTAAGTAAATAAGTTATAATTTCTTTTTAACTTTATTTTATTCGTCTCCTCTGTTAATGTAATGAGCCCTTTATTTCCGCCTCTATAGTGGAACGTTAATTTTGAGTCTAGAAAGGCGGGACTGGTTAATGAGACGCACACACGGAAGAAAGGAGGAAATAATCTCATGTCGCTCTAAAACGCTCCGAAATTGTTAAGTTCTAAAGAAAAGGAGCGGATAATTAAGCACCTAGCTGGAACTGCAACAAGGTATTGTGTTTAGTTTGTTTAATGTTTATGTGCATAAATATGTAGGTTAATTTATTCGTTTTGAAGAAGTGTTTAAATATGTATCACTGGTCATGTGAAGTTATGTTAACATAAGCTTTTCAGCATTGTTAATAATGATTGAGATAACGTCATAAAAAGGGTTTTATAAATGGCTATTTGTAAAGTTGTTATATATTGTTATATATATATATAATATATATATAATATACTGTTTAATGTGGCCTTCGGCTAATGTTGTGTTCGTAAGAGCTAATTTATGTTATTTATCTGTCCTGTAGCTCTTACGGTGTTTCAAGAAGAAAAAAGGTGTAAGAAAATAAAAGCTTTTTGAAATATCAGTACGCTTCACCATTGTCTGGCTGGGGTTTAGCTACACCCCTTCTTTCTGTGTGATTACCTGCTCTGCCCTAATGTGTTTCACCTGTTCCTTGTTGTCTGTGTCTATTTATACCTGTGTGTCCTGTGACTTTATAATGTTCAAGACCCTGCTGAGACACCTGGAGCTCGAGATGTTTTTCAGAGAATACACTGAACAGCCGATGATTCATCCACCCATCAACAAAAACGCCTGAGACCAGACTGAACATAAGATTTTCAAACTCATTTACTTCACTTAGTCATTTCAACTCAGCGTGCAAAAATAAATGTTTTGATGAATCTGAACTAAATGGACATTAAGTATACATTTTGGAATAGGTTGTGGTTATACAGAGAGAATGGGAACAGAATGAGGCCTGTAATGAGGAGAAAGTGGGATGCAATGAAAACTGTAAGGCTTTGTATACAGTTGTGCTCTTAAGTTACCCTGGCATATTTTTCAGAGAATATGATAAAACTTTTCTTTCGCTCATAGTTAGTGGTTGGGTGAAGTCATTTATTGTCAAACAATTGTGTTTACTCTTTTTAAATTATAATGACAACAGAAACTACCCAAATGACCCTGATCAAGTCAGTTCTTAATTAATGGCTTCACCTAACTAACTATGAGTGAAAAAAGTTTTTTTGTGTTATCATTCATATTCTCTGAAAAATGGCCAAACAATCACAAATCCTATATATAAATATATAAATAAACTGTATGGGTACCAAAGCTATGATTTCAATAATAACTTCTGGCTTGTGCACTACAATAAACTATATTAGAAAGGCTTTTGTTTTTTGGTTTAAATTGCACATTTCTTCTGACAGCTCCAGAATAAAACCACACAGACGTTAATCACCTCTGGTCACTATACATAATAGCACATACAAACCTAGTATCACTAATATCACTTTAAACACAGCTTTACAATGTGTCTGCTTAAATTCACTGATGATTGTAGGCAGTGTAAATACATTAAGCTATGTATAGCTTTAACAGTGTTGTCATGTCTGCATGTACTAAGCAGTTTTCACAAAGCCTGTGACTCACTGATGCACAGGACCTGAAACCTGTCACTCTGCCCACATCAACAAAACCTTGCTTGTCAAACGGTTCAGTGATGTGCAAATGAGGGAAACAATGACTAACAGCACCATCTCACCATCACAAAAGACCTCAATCACTGTTAAAGTGTAACTGTAAAACAAATTTCACACAATATATTTGGGAAATGGCTTTGTGGACAACGAAGGATGTAATAGATTTTATTTTATTTAATTATTTTATTTAACCTTTATTTAACCAGATTAAAAGACTCATTGAGATTAAAAATCTCTTTTTCAAGAGTGACCTGGCCAAGACAACAGCATTTACATACAATTTAAAACATACATCGACACATGACACATGACATGACACATGACATCAACAAAAACAAATGATATTTACAGTCAATGTGTACAAGTTTAAAAACAGTTACATTTTCCAAGTTCATTGAGTTCACGCTTCTTTAGAATAGATTTAAATTCTCCCAATGTCACAAGTTCAGAAAGATTTAGGTCCTTTTGCAGTTCATTCACTGCACAGGGGGCAGCTACTGAAATGCTGCCTTACTCAACTCTGTTCTGACTCTGGGAACCACCATCAGTATGTTCTTCTGAGAACGCAGAGCATACTGTTGTTGATTTTTACGCATGTATGTGCAGAGGTAAGATGGGAGGAGCCCAAGAATACATTTATAAATGAAAGTCAACAAATGAGACTACCTGCGAACATACAAGGACGGAAACTCAGCTGCAGCATACAGTGTACAATGGTGAACACGATTTCCACAACCAGTCATAAAACGTACAGCACAATGATAAACAGTGTCCAGCTTTTTTAAAAGACGGTGCACAACTGAAACGTAACCTCACATTTATTCAATGAGACAATTTAGGCTGGAAACAGAAGCAGGGGGTCTCAGAAGTGGCTCGGTGAACTACAAACAACAGGTGTAGTTTTCACAGAAGCCACATTAAGTAGCACAAAGATGAGGTGCTCAGGGAGCTGCCACCAAAAATATATATCATATACTCCAAAGTGCCATATAACTTCTTTTTTTTTTTGAAGTGTGCTATTAAATTATTTTAATATTAATTAAAACTAATTTGGTTAAATCATTTGATTTAGAAATAATCAAGATAATGATAATAATTGATGATATTGGAATGGCAGGACAGTTTTTTCTTCTGTTTTGTGAAATCTTGTGGTTGTCTTGTGTTTTTTTCTGTTTTGTTTTGTTGTATCACGTGGTGTTTTGATCTGAATGTTTAAAAGGGTAGGCAGTAAGGTTTCGGCCTACATACTTTTGGTCAATGTGAATTTTTGTTTGGAATTATTGTCTTCTTTTTTCTCTTTTTTACTTGACTGAATAAGCTAAACTAAAATGCTGTGATCTCTTGCTCTAATCGAAATGTGAAAATAAACACTTTTCTCTCACTTCTACAGTCAGTACATAAGGCTTGTAATTCATTAACAGGGGTTTATTGTTTCCAGTGTGTAAATAAAATAGCTTTTATTGTTTTCAATCCCATCAGATGATTTTACCAGCTTAAAAAAACAAAACAACATTAAAGCTTTGTTCACCTGCCTCCTGTATGCTGCTCAACTGTTTTTGTTCATTTCCATGTAATGATAATGTATAATATTATATTCCATGGAAAATATATTGAGAAATGTACTTAAAAAACAAAAACAAAGCTAGAATTTATTAGCAACAGCTGTCTCCAGTTAGAGTCGACTCTTGACATTGCATTTATTGTCTACAAATTGCATTAAACACAAGCAGTATTTGTGACAGCAGTATACGGCTGTACACCCAGCCTCTCATCACTACACACCAGGATTCACTCTTAATAGTCATTGTTGGCAACACATCTTAAAGTCTTATATCTCATACAGTATAAAAATAAAACTTTTGTTGCTCTTGTGTTCATTTAAGGTGTCATTTTGTGGTGTTGATTACGGAAGTTCAAACTTGTTACAATGATTTGAGACAGCCTACACCTCTCTCCTCTCTTATTTAACCGTTATTTATCCAGGAGAGTCCCACTGAGATTACAAATCTCTTTTGCAGAGGAGGCCTGCCCCCATTGGAGGGGGAGACTATTGTAAATGTACATACCAGGAGTACCTGGAAATACATAGACAAGGGGAGAACATGCAAACTCCACACAGAAAGGCCGTGCTCTGGATGGGAATCAAACCCAGGACCTTCTTGCTGTGAGGCAGGAGTGCAGACCACTGTGCCACCGTACTTACAATATTGTGTAAGTTACAATTGTTGAACTTGAGCGTTCAATGTGTGAGTGCTTTGTCCAAGAAAACCAGATTTTTGTAGAAGCACATAAATAAGGCTCATTAAAACGGGACAGCGCAGAGGTTGGGGTCTCTCTTTTGGGCCGGGGGTTAGAGGGGTGACCATCTGCCACTTAATTCAATTTGGCTCTAATCTGGTTAAACATGGAAAAAGGTTCAGCTGATGACCAGCAGCTCGTCTGTCAAATGGAAGAAGAATGTTATACTGACTAATTGCTTAGTTATAAAAATCTGAAAAATGAAGGAGAAAAGGAGAAGCACACCTACGTTTCAAATTGAGCACACCAAAAAAAAAAAAAATTATATACTGTACGTTAGACATATATTTGTCAATTTTAGCCACTTCCTAAATTTTATGCTCCTGTAAAACTCCCAAAAAAAACAAGACACTTTGGTTGTATTTGCTGTATCCTGGTTTCTGAAACTGCTGATGAACTAATACTTCTAACTATGCTTTCAAAACTGTTATTGATCAATTAATATTTGACAAAACTCCTCTGCAAAGGCAAACATGTCAAAGCACAAAGGCATTATCATTACAATATTCTTATATCTAATATAAAAATAGAATATACACATAATAAAATAGGTTTACACTTAAGTCATGCTGAGCTGAAGTGAGAAGCAGCTCTGTGTCTCATTTTGAAATATTGGATATGATATTCTGACATAGTTAGTTAAATAGAAAAATTGTTTTCCTCAAATAAAATGACAAAACCATTATCAGACTCATGTCAGCAGTTTCAGTGACCAATATGTGGGAATATATTTCTTTGGGATGAAAAAAAAAAACTAAACTATTACATTGTAAATTTTGAAACATGGGAATAAAAATAACATTTGACTAGACTTGTCACAATAATTACTATATTGACTTATCGTTCAATATTCAAAACATGCTTTTTTTGGTGATAAATGTGCCTATACGCATGTATGTTAAAAACGGACATTGTAGTTAAAGTAGAGCTTCCACGCTGAATAGATCTGAATCAGACAGCAAGCTTCACTTTATCCACTTTAGCAAAAGGGGTTCACTCGCTCCCCATCTGTGTCTCCTGCTGCACAGACTGGTCCCGGGCCAAGTCAGCGCTGCACAAACTTAACGAGCGGGACTTATCGAGCTTGCAAGAAAAACAAGTCTGTGTCTGTGGCTGTAGCTGAGCTTTATTCTCTCCAAAACGGACAAAAACTCACGTAAATGTCCCGTCACTGGTGGAGAACAGAGAGAATGTGAGCAGTAATCTTTGTTAGCAAAGAGGCTAAACTGTGACGTCCCGAGTCTGAACCATCTCTGAGCCATAGGTTATAAGTTTATAACACATTTATCTGACATTTATAACACATCTGTTTGAGGCATTTGTCAGAGAGATGTAATAATGTTCTGGATCATGTGCCTCTGCTGCAACCGCTGAGAGTAAAGACCAGGGGTCTCCAACTCAAGGCACATGGTTAAATCCAGTCCTTTGTGAAGAACTTCTGGTCCTCACATTAATTATTACTGTTAATACATTCTTGCTTATTAATAATAATTAATAATAATTGTATGCAAACGCAGGTAGAATTAGATTTTTTTCAACAATTCCATCTTCTTAAAGTGACAAGCAGCAAGAAAGCCACAAAGAAAGCCCCATAGATTGTAAAAAAAATGGATATAATCGGCCCATTGGTCCCCTATTCACCGATATTGTCATTACGACATTACGGCAATAAAATGGCGGTTACATCCGGGCTTTTCGGCTTTTACTCCATAGTAAAACAATAGTTTTCAGATAGCATAAACAGACATATTAATCAAAAATTCACCCCCCCCAGAGTTGTCACGTAGTAAAAACTTAGCTCTAGAGACTGGAGCCATCTTTTGTACCAGGCTGTAAACATGATTTTTACACTTGTAAAGTCGCCATTGGGGTTCTCCTTATACAGTATTTCTGCTTTTGGAGCCTGCCCTCTGGTGGACGGCGGTATATCGCTGTATTTCGCTGTAAATTGCTGTAAATCGCTGTAAATCGCCGTATGGCGGCACCCTTACTCGAGGACCGTTTAAGTTGGTGCCATGGGAGAGGCTTGCACAAACCACATTGATGTCTGCTCGTCTGATTTCCAAACATGGTGGGGTGTACTACACGTGGTTTGCAGTTTTCCTGACGTCAAATAAACCTTTCCTGATTATACAGTTGAATGTAATGTAAATATTTATTTTTATACAGGTTGCCAAAAGTTCATTAAAGTTCTGTTTAAAAACTTCTGATTTTTTAAAATACAGTATACATATCCAGCATATGGATACATTTAGTCATTTAGCTGACGCTTTTATCCAAAGCATTAATTAAGGTTCCATTCTGTAACACCAGTGTTACAGCTGGAACACCACTGTAGGCAAGGTGGGTTAAGTGTCTTGCCCAAGGACACAACGACAGTATGAACTGTGGGGAGAGCGGGATTCGATCCACCCTGATATATTTTTGGTACAAATATTGCATAGTACCTAAAAAAACAAAACAAAACAAAAAAACGGTCTACACAAGGCACAAGCACACGGCTTTTTGAAGCAATATATTGTCCAACAAAATATTTTCTCGTGACATGCCACATTTGACATAAAACAGCAGAGAAATGGTCCTTTTTTCAGAGTATAGATCCTGTCACAATATCTGCCTCACTGCCTGCAGTATTGTTCCTTTCAACATTGATGAGGGGTAAAAAAAATGACCCAAGCCAAAAGAAAGAGTAAGTATTCTATAGTTACTTACAAAATCCTAGTCATTAAACTTTTACGCTAATGTTCAAAACGAATATGTCTACAGTGTAAAGAGTGAGGTCTGCAGTTGTTTTCTGCAGCTTTTGTTTGTCAGTCGTCACTGTGAAGTAAGTTGCCCCGTGTGGCACCTTACTTGTTGTCAGGACGTGCTGCCATCTCCAAGAGAGAGAAATACAATGTACTTTATTTAAAATAAAATAAAAAAATTATTGTTGTTTAGAATGTCCTACCCTTGTATGTAACCAATGTAACCATGGATGTGTAACTGGAGTTTGTTCCTGGGCTGTCTTGTTGTGACAGAGAATGATACTGTGTGTGGGACATCATGTTGCACAGGTACAACAATTTTAAGAGTTTTAACTATAGAGATATTAAAGTAAATAAGAGTGTTTTTGTAATTATGGTATTTTGTTTTTCAGTGATGTACATTGCCACCTGCTGTCCTTCTGTCTTTGTTTTGTTTCTCATTTGAGTTTAAGTTCAGGTTTTCTAGTTAGCCCGCCAACAGCATGCTGTAGATCAAGATGCATTTGTAAGAATGGACTAACTCCTTCTTCTTTTGTTTTTTGTTTTTGTCATTGTTTCCGATTTTGGTCGCTTTCCCCAAACAACTGTGTTAGCCATTAGACTGAAGAGCTGAGTTAACTTCAGACCCAGTTGTAGTGTACTCGAGTGAATTATTCTGAGGGGCATTGCAGTGGATATTGCTGTTAGATATTTGCAGTGTTATATTGCGGAGTCACTTTGGCGTGTTTTGAAATCTCCTGGTCTACCAACGATCACTGTTAAAGGCTTGAGTACTGTAAATAGGGGACTGTTATTGTCATGTTTTTTTATAATAAATATTGTTAAGTTACGTATGTACTGTTTTGTTTCTGTTTGTAACCCCCCCCATTTAGCCCTATAACAGATGTATTAGCAATTTACATCTTCAGCCACTCAGATCACTAAACAACAGGCTGCATTTGTTCTTTTCTTTAAGGTTTGCTTCAAATATGATTTTAGGCCGACTTCATACACATCAGGTATAGCAGACACTATTGTACACACACTACAGTGGAAACAAAAGTCTCAGGGTTTACCTGTACCAAACCCCACCTGTGCAATTCCTGACTTAAAGAGCCAGACCTATTACCTATTAACACGTCGACTGTTTTCACAAAAGCATGCAACTATCAAAAAAAATGAATGAAAAATGAATGAACTTGCCTTGAATCTTCCTAGTTATGTGAAATTTTAAATGTCAACCCAGCAGACCAACATCGGCAGGAGGTCCCCAGGTCAAAGTTTAAACTGCTATAGCATCATACACACCAATATATGTCTCACCAAACATTACCAAACCAGTGCAACTGCTTCCTGTGAGATGGGCCATCCTTGGACAGATAAGGATAAAAAAAATAAAATTGTGCACATAATCAACAACACAACAGCAACCTGCTTTGTTTTTTTATACTGACTACACTTCACCAACTTCAGCCCTGAATGGACAGTTTACCACATGAAATTGCTCTGACTTTTATTGCACTAGCTGTATTAACTGCACTTGTATTTACAGCACAGTTACTGTCACAGCAACCTCTACTGCACTTGATGTACTCTCCGTTTTGCTCTTTGTTTTTTCTGCACGTCCACACTTCTTCTCTATAATTCTATATATTATTACACTTACTCTACAAATGTATACCTGTTAATTGTATGGGCTGTATTAAGAGTATGGGCTACTTGTACAATGTATGCAAGTTCCTTACAACATATGCTGTGTCTGCAGGCTGTAACTAACTATTCAGCTATTTATCTTATTGCCCCATCCTCATAGATATACAATCACTTCTCATTCCTTATCCTCGAAACCTGTTTTTTACCACAGTATCAACATTTGTAGTTCCACTTGTACTGCAATAATGGTATGCTTTTGTATACATTTAAATAAAAGAAAGGGCTTTAATTGGGATGTGATCAAATTAAATAAAAAATTAAGTTACTGGTACAAGCTCATAAACCTCTATATTTCTTTATTTCAGTTCTGTTCTGTTACAATAATAATAATTTAAAAAAAGCTTAATAAGGTTTGATATAAACAGCAATCTACAGAAAACAGGTGTCAGAAGGTGTTGTGGAGTGGGACTCACCTCTGGAGGGGGGTCTTCAGGTTGGACCACTGCTCTGAAGGGTCTAAAGTCTCATAAATCTGTCCAAATACTCGCAGGTTCCCGGGAGGCGCTCGCTCTGAATGAACCACTGCTGCTGCTCAAGCGCCATTTGTAGCTGCACCATCAAGAGACACTGTATGCAGCCTCACAGCATCCGGGGACTTTCACAATAAAACAAGGACAGGAAGTGCTGTTGTAAATGTAATTTGTGGTCTATTTGATTTTGGCCACAGACGAATGTATAATGCTGTATACAATTTGAGCTGAGGTAAGAACAGAAATGAACCGACTGTGCACATTTTTATAAATCTATTCAGTAATAATGAACCAGTAGATAGCTTTCACAGTGTGGAATTGAATAATCAATATTCAAATCCTAAAATGTAGCCAATGAAGCATTGGCTAAGTGGTAGAGCAGTCGTCCTATAACTGGAAGGTTAGCAGTCTGAATCCCCGGTTCATTCTGTCATTGTGCCCTTGGGCAAGACACTTCACCCACCTTTCTTCTAGTGTCTGTGGCACTGGTGTGAGAATGTTTGGTGATGGTTGGAAAGCAAAACATTTGCCATTTCTCTCTCCGTCTGCCCCAGGGCAGCTGTGACTATATACGTATGTAGTTTACCACCACCAGTGTGTGACTGTGGAGTGAATCAATAATGGCCTGTAAGAGCTTTGAGTCCCTTGGTTACTTGGGAGAAAAGCGCAATATAAATCTAACTCCACTATTATTATTATTATTATTTTTTTTTTTTTTTTTTACAAAAAAAAATTATTTTCAGAAGTGAATGTGGTTGTTAGCAAACCTTTTAGACCTTTTCTCTTTTTAATTTAATCTACAAAACCCTTTGAGGCAACTCTAAGGCTTATGTGAGGTTGAGTGCATAGTGTTCAACTACACCTCTTATCTTGTGTCCTCAGGAAAAGCATCTGCATTAGAACCGCTGGTGGTTTGACCAATGATGTGGCAGTGACAGTTTTAAGTTGGATGACGTAGCGACTTTAGCGCTACAAACAAATAGTTTGTATTATTTGATTATTTGTTAATAATAACATATTTTACTGTCTGACTTTTGAAATAAGTCAAATTAAAAAGACATGGCCATTCCATTTGTATTCAACACTTTTGTGTTAAAATTACTTTTATGTGTACCACTTTTGAGTTTTGAGTAAAAAAAAGAAAAAGAGTTAAAATTGTGATAACCAGTCCCACTCAGTTTCAGCTTTATTTTAAAATCCCAACATTCACATTCATTTGTTAAATAAAATTACAACTATTATCACACTCCACTGACCTTTTCATCAAACAAATACAAAACAATTATAGTAAATAAAAGTATCAATCAGTGACTTCAAACAGCATCAGTCTGTCTTGAACTTTAGAGACTACTGGGAGTGTGAAGGTGTGAAAGAGAGCGCTGAATAATGCAGGAGACTTCCTGCTCTCACACTGAGAGGCTCTGACATCATCCGCTGTCATCTCTGCTCATTACACTCACATGGACATGGTCAACTACAAGGTCAGTGCGTTTAGTGCACGATGTTCTCTACAAATAAAACACCTGGAGAAAACCACTCACACCCAGCCTCTGTTTCACACCAACTTAAGGCCCACATTTCTGTCACAAGTTGAATCAGTTTCTACCAATCAGTTTGTTGTTTTGGGTTCTGTTGTCTCACCACTAACACAAATGACAAATTAGTGTTTGGCAAAAGGATGAAGGGAAGTTTAAAAAGTTAAAAATGTACAGCTTTATAACAAAAATATTAAAATAGAATTTAATCTGTTTAAGAGGGCAAATTCGATCCACATCCATAGTGTCTGTGTCTTTAAAGCTCAGGGTTTCGAGCTTCATTTGGGGGACGTTTTGCTCACTGGTCTCAAGTCTGTGGTCCACTTTCGAAAAGGTGGAGCTAAACACAGCAAAAACAGATTTTATTTTTTCAAATGAAGCATCTCTTATTATTTTATTTTATTTTTTTAAAACAACGCTAGCGTTCTTAAACAACAGTAACTGGTTTTAAACAGTCAGCGCCATACCACTTTTGCTATTTGTTGTATAACATAAGCGATCTTTGGGCCCCCCGGCTCAGCCGCCATGTGTTGTAGTTCAGCCCGGAGTTCGGCATATGGGGGGTATGTCACGCATGTTGGGTACTGGAGAGAAGAATGCGGCCGATAGTCAAACCTCAGATTCAGGAGGAACAATCCGGTTTTGGTCCCGGCCCTGGAACACTGGACCAGCTCTATACCCTCTCCAGTACCACATGTGCTTTGTGGATCTGCAGAAGGCATTTGAGTGTGTCCCTCGTGGTGCCCTGTGGGGGGTGCTCCAGGAGGGTCCGGGGCCCTTTACTAAGGGCTGTTCGGTCCCTGTACGACCGGAGCAGGAGCTTGGTTCGCATTGCCGGCAGTAAGTCAGACCTGTTCCCGGTGCATGTTGGACTCCGGCAGGGCTGCCCTTTGTCACCGGTCCTGCTCATTATCTTTATGGACAGGATTTCTAGGCGCAGTCCGGGCCGGAGGGAGACTGGTTTGGGGACCACAGGATCTTGTCTCTGCTTTTTGCAGATGATGTTGTCCTGTTGGCTCCATCAAGCCAGGACCTTCAGTGTGCACTGGGGCGGTTTGTGAAGCGGCTGGGATGAGAATCAGAACCTCCAAGTCTGAGACCATGGTTCTGGGCATGTCCCACCGTACCGTAATGGTCCAGTGGAAAAGGGGCTAATAATTCTTAGACAGAGGTCCCTTGATTATTGAATTATCATTGGCTACATATATATTTTTTGCAATCCAATAGTTCAATTGCTTTATTAAGGTTATATTCAGACAAGCAGCCTATATGATGTATTTGTGCTGTCATTTTGTCATTGTGACTGAAAATAGTTAGCGTTCAGGAGACTAAAAGGAGACTGTCACCTTAAGAAGTCCTGGTCATTGTCGTCAATGCTCTATGAACAGTAAACGAAAACCCACAGCCCGTCAGACTAATGGACTCAGACAGCTCCCAACTCACCGCCACATGTCCGACCAACCAGCGTGACTCCGGCCCGGGAAAGGAATCCTAATGGGACAACCGTGGTGGGAGTGTGATTTGACAGACTGTCAGGCGGCGTGGCAGCTGACAGCTCTGGAGACATGAGAGCAGAGACGTCCTGTTTGTATGCACGCTATTGTTTCATCTGTCTTCTACAACAACAGGCCTCAGGATCTGACCTGCTCTCTTTGTGTGGTTCCTCAAGCTTTATCAAAAACTACACGTGATAATAATCACATTTGGTACGTCAAGTTCCAGCAACACTATGCTTTCTCAAACAGACAAGTGCTCCACACGACTAAGGACCCATAATGATGTCAAACAAACATATTTGTTGATTAATTTATCTTTTGATTGGGCCAGTGCATGATGATGAGATACAGTACACGAGACACAGCCACATGAATGTATAAATTGTAGCCTTAGGCAAATTTCCATCCTAATGTCCCAAAATTCACACACATTCATACACCAGAGCAACATTCACACACCAGAGCAACATTCACACAAATTCATACACCAGTGCAACATTCTCACATTTATACACCAGAGCGACATTCTCACACATTCATACACCAGAGCAACATTCACTTATTCATACACCAGAGCAACATTCTCAAATTCATACACCAGAGCAACATTCACTCATTCATACACCAGAGCAACATTCTCACATTTATACACCAGATCAACATTCACACATTCATACACCAGAGCAACATTCTCACATTTATACACCAGAGCAACATTCACACACATTCATACACCAGAGCAACATTCTCACATTTATACACCAGAGCAACATTCACACATTCATACACCAGAGCAACATTCTCACATTTATACACCAGAGCAACATTCTCACACATTCATACACCAAAGCAACATTCACTCATTCATACACCAGAGCAACATTCACTCATTCATACACCAGAGCAACATTCACTCAATCTTACACCAAAACAACATTCACACATTCATACACCAGAGCAACATTTACACATTCATACACCAGAGCAACATTCACACATTCATACACCACAGCAACATTCACACATTCATACACCAGAGCAACATTCTCACATTCATACACCAGGGCAACAATTACATGTTCATACACCAGAGCAACACTCACACACATTCATACACCAGAGCAACATTTACACATTCATACCCAGAGCAACATTCACACATTCATACTCCAGAGCAACATTCACACATTCATACACCAGAGCAACATTCACACATTCATACTCCAGAGCAACATTTAGACACATTCATACACCAGAGCAACATTCACACATTCATACACCAGAGCAATATTCACACATTGATACTCCAGAGCAACATTCACACGTTCATACACCAGAGCAACATTCACACGTTGATACTCCAGAGCAACATTCACACGTTCATACACCAGAGCAACATTCTCACATTCATACACCAGAGCAACATTCACACATTCATACACCAAAGCAACATTCACACGTTGATACTCCAGAGCAACATTCACACGTTCATACACCAGAGCAACATTCACACATTCATACACCAGAGCAACATTCACACGTTGATACTCCAGAGCAACATTCACACATTCATACACCAGAGCAATATTCACACACATTTATACACCAGAGCCTAACCCTCCTACAATCCCTAGTATTTGTGTTACACTTGTGCCACCCTGCGGCCGATTGTCAAACCTCAGTTCCAGCAGCAACAATGCGGTTTTTGCCCTGCTCGTGGCACACACTGGACCAGCTCTAATCCTTGTGAATCTGCAGGCATTCAACTGCGTTTCTCGCGGCATCCTGTGGAGGGGGCTCTGGGAGAATAGGGTCCACCAGTGCTAAGCACTGGTTCGCATTGCTGATTGCTTATAGTAACTTCATACAGACCAAATATACATTCACTCACACACTGTGAAATATTATCAAGATTTACTCAATATTTTCATGTAACATTTTACAATAAATTACAATACCAGCTACAATTGCTGCATATTTTGAGAAGGTAACTCTATATTTCTGACTAGTAGTGTACTGAGCCACAGCTTAGCTGCTATTTTGATATAGTGTAGCCTACTTTATGTCAGGGGCACCTGGGTTATGGCTGTTGCCTAAATTAAGTACCGATTATATATTTTTGATGCAGCAGAGTTCAGTCAGTGAGGAGCGGTAGAGCAGGGCCGAGAGATGAGCTACAGGTTTTATCCCGTGTGTTCAGGAGAAGTGGGACGAGGCAGGCGTTTGTTTCAGTCAGCTTCAATGCTAATCACACAATGTGGAGAGAGCAGCACCACAGCATCTCCGGCTCTTTCTCGTCTGTGTGGCCTTCGCTGCTTAGCCCCATAGATTGTAAAAATATGGATGTTATCCGCCCATTGGTCCCCTATTCACCGATAATTTTTATTACGAAAGGGCAATAAAATGGCAGTTACATCAGGGCTTTTTGGCTTTTACTCCATAGTAAAAGAATAGTTTTCAGATAGCATAAACGGACGTATTACTCAAAAATTCACCCCCCCAGAGTTGTCACGTAGTAAAAACGTAACTCTAGAGACCGGAGCCATCTTTTGTACCAGGCTGTAAACATGATTTTTACACTTGTAAAGTCGCCATTGGGTTTCTCTTTATATTTCCGCTTTTTTCCGTATATTGCTGTATTTCGCTGTATTTCGCCGTATGGTGGCGCCCTTACGCGAGGACCATTTAGGAGGTTCCATTGGAGACGCTTGCTTAGCCCTGACTTGACTCTAGTTTCTATCTAAGCTTTAGGCTGTTCAGTTTAAAGCAGAGCTGCTAACTGTGTTGTGTGTTTTATTGTTTTAGACTACCGCTCTGTCCATTAATATTTTTATTTATTTATTTATATTTACGTGTCATCTTGTGCTCTTTCTCTGTCCTTTATCTTTTTGAGCCCCCAATCGAGGCTACATAAAGTTTTTACTGAGACAGTAAGATATAAAGGCTTGAGAGTAATGCAATAAAACAGTTATAACAGAGCCTAAACCTTGATTGCAATAATTTCGACAATTTGGAAGTGCTTTTTTAAAATCTTCCATAGTTATGAGGTGAAAAAAGAGAAGTATATACCCGTTAGCTATAATAATGCAAGGAGGGATTGGGAAGTTATTCTCTGTGTAAACTTTGACACATATAATTTTACATCTGTGTGCCACAGCTGCAGATGAACAGAGGACAGTGACCCAACACCCCCCACTTTATATTCATAGTACAAGCCTAGTAGTATAATGAACTTTTCTGGTTTTTTTTAAGTTTTATATAATATTTTTATGTACAAAAATATGGATTTTTTTCAATAACTTTCAGGTCATGTCACCTAGTCACTTCAACCCTTTTTATATTGATAGTACTAGCCTAGTAGTACCAATCACACCCCTTTTATTCTCAACTTTTGTCTTTTTTTGAATTTTTATATAATTTTGTTATGTATCAAATGTGTTTTTTATTTCAATTGCTTTCAGGTCATGTGACCTAGTCACTTCAATCCTTTTTATATTCATAGTACTAGTCCAGTAATACCATGCACACGTCTTTTTTTTTGCCACTTTTCTCTTTTTTTTATTTTATATAAAATTTTTGTACAAAATCAAGGATTTTTTTCAATAGCTTTTTGGGAACACTTGCACAGAAAGTCAACTTAGGAATGCAGAAATGCAGGAAGACCACCAAACTGGTACAATAATATAGTATGTGTGTGATTACGGTGGATTTGACGGGCAGGGCCCGGCCGGGCTTAACCCAAAGGAGTGATGTGGGGCCAACCTCTCGTGGGTCCACCACCTGCGGAACCTGGAGGAACACTAAGGGGCCAGTGCAAAGTGGATTCGGTGGCAGTCTAAAGGCAGGGGCCTCGGTGATCTAATCCCCGGACACAGAATCTGGCGCAAGAGACATGGAAAATCAACTCACTAGCGGGGAAGGAACCTGAGCTTGTGCAGAAGGCTCATCTCCACGCACAGCTTGGGCTCTGGAACCCAACTCCTCGAGAGAGGCTGGACTCTCCACTACCCTGGGCCTTCGGGTCGGGGATAGGTCTCTCACTGTTGTTTGTGCTTACGGCAGGGCTGGACTGGTAATCTGGCATACCGGGCAAATGCCCGGTGGGCCGACGCACTTGGGGGCCGGTCCATATAATATGATTTCTTGTGTCAGATGCAGTTAGTGGCTCAGAGCCAGAAATCTGTGGATTTGGGATGGAGAAACAAAAGTGCAAGGGGGGTGCGGAGAAGTTGCGGGCCAAAAAAATAAAAATGCTAGAGGTTGATGCCTCAACATGTGCAAAAATAACAGACATGATTAGTGCTATAGCTTCAGTATCCAAGCCTACAGTACCTGACGACATTTTGCAGAAACATGGAGGAGAGGTGACTAGCCATGGCAGCGCCGGCGGGACCCAGGCAGAGGAGCAGGTGTCTGATAGTAAAGTCAAGGAGGGACAGAGTGAGCAGGAGAGTGTAATTAAAACGGTAAGCATGTTAGCTACATGATTAACAGGGAGGGAGTGTTAATCAGGGCGGGTGCAGGAGGAAAGTGTGTGTGTGTGTGGGCCTGGTTGGGCCACGACGAAGATGATGATTTACCTAAATTAATGAACATTATAATAAGACTAAGATAGAATAAGAAGAACTTAATCGTTGTTGCCATTATATAGTCCGTCAGATTGTCACCCACTGCACTAGCCACTCAGTCAGCTAAAGTCAAATAACACAGCATAAGCTATTTTGCATTGTTTTTGTAGATAGGTTAGCAGAGTTAACTTATTCAATTGCAACTTTGGCTGACTATTCTAATGTTAACCCTTTAATACCCATAATGGCCGTACGGCCCTTCTCTAGAAAAACTTAAATGATGCCATTTGATTATTTTAATTATTACTCAGAATGGCTGCGTCAAAGCGCCCACGACGAGTAACGCATGCTATTTGGGGATTAAAACCCGCCTTGCATTTTGAAAGCTGTATATTTTTGTTTAGCTGTATATTCAACGAAGTAGATATTTGCTCATGTTTCTAATGAATTTCCAACATCATTAATATGCAATATTTACGGTGAGTGAATAATATGAATATCATATATTTTTAGGACGTTTTGTGTGAGTAATTTGGTAGTATAGGTTGGTTTTCTTTTCTTTTTTAAGGGAGTATCTCAACAATGAGAGGTAAATCTTGTTTGGTGTCATATTAAAGAGGGGTTTGTGCTCTTTAAAACAAAGTAGCCTATACTTGCAATTGTAAACTAGTTTTTCTGCTGTCTGGTTCATTGGAAAAAAAAAAAAAAAAACATTTCTTTTTAGAATTAGCAGTATTCTACATCTACATTATATTGGGTTCTAAAGGGTCAACTAGCTTTTATAACATGGAGCACTTTGTCCATCTAGAAATCCTGCTCTTCAAGAATACAGGACTATATAACCAAAATGGATCCTTACTAAGTGTACTTTAAATAAATCTTCCAAATAATTGTAATCCTCACTTTCTCTGTCCTTATGTATAGTCAAGCCAGGTTGAGTTAGCAGTGGAGGAGAGAGACAGGGAGGAACCTTTGATCACCAG
Organism: Perccottus glenii; assembly: GCA_024416835.2. NCBI lineage: Eukaryota > Metazoa > Chordata > Actinopteri > Gobiiformes > Odontobutidae > Perccottus > Perccottus glenii. Next base: position 27,017,741 of record CM044548.2, read on the forward strand.
GGAGTCTGTCAAGAGAGAGTGAGTACACTGGTCCATGGCACTTAGTTCTCAGCTTTGTAGGGGTTTTTGGAATGGAACAGTAGATATGCATATCTACAGGGATGGTGTACTATCCCGCAAGGATGGTGTACTAGTTGGTTGTGTCTGACCGATTGTGGTGGGCCGGTCTGAGCAAAAATGCCAGGGCCTTTTTTTTGTCCCAGTCCAGCCCTGGCTTATGGGCCAAATGGCAGTGTAGAGTACCCGGCCTTCTTGGAGTCTCTGGGATGGGTGCTGGAAAGTGCTCCGACTGGGGACTCCGTCGTTCTACTTGGGGACTTCAACTCTCACGTGGGCAGCGACAGTGACACTTGGAGGGGCGTGATTGGAAGGAACGGCCCCCCGGATCTGAACCCGAGAGGTGTTCTGTTATTGGACTTCTGTGCTAGTCACAGATTGTCTAAAACGAACACCATGTTCAATCATTAACCTCCTAAGCCGAAGGTTAATGATTGACTTTGTAGTTGTTTCATCTGACCTCCGGCCGAATGTCTTTGACACTTGGATGAAGAGAGGGGCAGAGGTGTCAACTGATCACCACCTGGTGGCGAGTTGGATCCGATGGCGGGGTAAAAAACTGGACAGACTCGTGCAGCTTCAGCAGTGATAGGGTCGATGTACCGGTCTGTCGTGGTAAAGAAGGAGCTGAGCTGCAAGGTGAAGCTCTCGATTTACCGGTCAATCTACATTCCTACTCTCACCTATGGTTGTGAGCTTTGGGTCATGACCGAAAGAACAAGATCCAGGATACAGATGGCTGAAATCAGTTTTCTCTGCAGGGTGGCGGGGCACTCCCTTAGAGATATAGCGAGGAGCTCAGTCACTCGGGAGGAGCTCAAAGTAGAGCCGCTGCTCCTCAACATCGAGAGGAGCCAGCTGAGGTGGCTCGGGCATCTGTTTCGGATGCCCCCTGGACGCCTCCCTAGGGAGGTGTTCAGAAAAAGAGGTGTGGATGGTACTACAAGGCTAGTACTATCAATATATAGTGGATAGAACCTGGTGGATGACCTGGAAGCTATTGAAAAAATACATATTTTTTTAATATATAAAATTCATATAAAATCCCAAAAAAGAGGTGTGAGCCTACATTTAAAGGCTTAGGTGTAGGTCCAATAATAATATTTAATATTTATTTATACTAGTAAAGGTAAAGTCTGCGTGTATGCATCTCTAAAATAGGTTGTGTAGTTTGACAAGGAAGAGGAGAGGAAAAGCCAAGCGAGCCACGGGTTCACAGCTTGTTCAAGTGTGCTCCGGAAAACTCTTTTCTGTCCCCTATCTATTAAATCTGTTTGGTAAAAGGCTAAAAATGCCCCAGAGTGTGAAAGAGTCCTTTAATGAACGAGACATTAGATAGCTAAATGATCATGGCAATGTGCAATATGTTGTTGGTGAGATTTTATTATTTGTCATATTTTCCACGGGTCATTTGGGCCGGTCAGCTTTTATTTTACCGGCCAAACAAATTAAACCGTTCAAAAGCCACCAAAACTCTGATGGAGTCTGAGGTCATTTGAGAAATAGCCTAATATAAAGTCCAAATAAAACAGAATAGCAAAATAGTATGGTCCTCTTCAAGTCAATCCATAGTTATTGGCTATTAATACCCACTGCTTTTTCAGTTGTTATGATCATATGATATACTATAAAACTTTGTATTTTACATTTAAAGTGCTGGTTACCGCTGGTTGCGACCCACCACTGTGGTGACACGGTTGGTGACCGTCACAGCCCTAATGATAACCCTCCTTCTTGGTGCTACTTTATAGTTAAAAAAGTAAACTCTGGCAAGACACATGCACCCGTCTAAAGGATACAGTCTTTAAATTGTAAATTTTAATAAGAAATTTTGCAATTAAATGTAACAGACTCAGGATTAATCAATTATTTGAATTGATGCACAGATACCCTTTAAGCCAGAGCTGCTCTGAGACGTTTGTTCAAACGTGATGACAATAAACATCTAGGGCAGTAATTCTTTTAAACACTTTAACAATAATGCCCGTCTATATGAGTTACAGTAGAGGCTACTCCAGTTTGTAATTCTTCAGAGGGACCCATTCATAATGCTCCACCCCTTCTGCGGTGAAAGGGTCGCTCCGCCCCGGTCAGCGCTTTCATTTCCTGTGTCAACTCAGAAAAAACATCATGTTTACAGAAGAAAAGTAATAGCAATGTCCACCTTATCCCTTCAAGTATTCAAGTATGTAAATCAGATTATTATTTACTCATAGGTTTTGGGGCAGACTGTCACACCTCAATCCACCTATAGCACACACTTTTTTTTTTTACAATTTCAGTATTTCTATAATCCAGCTCCCTACATCAGTGGAGTGTGTTCTGCAGCAGCGTGTGATGTGGCTGACGTGCACAGTCTGACAGGTCTCAGGAGGCGCTCCGAGCGTGAAGGAGTTTAGACCAAGAGCGGTTCCTGGCTCTGCACTGAGGGTGATGACAGTGAGCTGGAAATAAGAGTCAGATACAGCCACAAGAGGAGGTTATTCATCAAACTCACGACTCAAACAAGAGGACTTTGGCAAATGGCAGCTAGCTTCTACCTCTTTGTGCTGTGAGAGAGTGGCCTAATGAAACTGGTTCCTCTATTTTGGCTATGTATACAAGATTTAATTTAGGTTAATGTGTGTGCTATTAGTTTCTGTCACTTTTTCATCTCCATGATGTCTTTGTGCATGACAGGTCTTATCTTGGACGTCATTTCTGCTTAACCTTTACTAGTACAGCGCCCTGTTGCACTGAGCCAGTTTGGATATGGCTTCTGTTCTGGAGCAGGTTTTATTCTGGTTTAACGACGAATCCAAACTGGACCAATCAGCTATAAGCAAAATAAGCAAAGTCACACCAATCATCTGAAGCAAAACAACTAAGCCTGTTGTCCTTTTAATAATAATAATAATAATTGTTATATTTATATAGCGCCTTTCCAGAGCTCAAGGACGCTTTACATATCAATTATTCATTCACTCCACAGTCACACACTGGTGGTAGTAAGCTACATCTGTAGCCACAGCTGCCCTGGGGCAGACTGACAGAGACGTGGCAGCCATTCCGCGCCTACGGACTCTCCGACCATCACCTTCAACATTCTTACACATTCATACGAGGCAAGGTGGGTTAAGTGTCTTGCCCAAGGACACAACGACAGTATGAACTGTGGGGAGAGCGGGAATCGAACCTACTACCTTCCGGTTGAAGGATGGCCGCTCTACCACTGAGCTACTGCCGCCGCCTCCTTTGGTTCAGAGGAGACACTGTATGACACTCTGCACCAGAACAACAAAAAGGACATTATTAGGCCTACTACGTTTTTCTTAAAGAATGTGTCAAATCTTTAAATACTCATTTTAATTTTTATTTAGTATTTGTTCCTGTACAAACACGTTGGCCGTTTTTCCTCACTTTTACATATTCAGTGAAATGACATGATAAATGAAATGTTTTTTTCTGAGTTTTGTTTGTGACCGTGTCACTTTAGTGTTCCCCAGCAGAAATAGATCCGTCTTCTTTTCTTCCATGTTTAACACTAATGCCTGTTCACTGCAAATGTCTTACTTTTATATTCAGCACACACCCAGATATCATAAGGTTAAAACTTAGAAAGAGGAATTTGACCAACATCATCAAACAAATGAACACAAATGGACCCCAACCATTGGTCAAAATTACATTTGTAAAATAAACCTTTAGTGGGTTTTGTGAAAGAAGAAATGTATGTTCCTAAAGGGCTACCATATGTGGTTTTGAATTATATTAATAAAAGAGTCTAGATACAAATGTATTAATATTACTTTCCTGTATGGATTTAGTATTGTGATTATTTACCATTGGGGTATTTACTATAAAAGAACAAAACAAAACAAAAAACATAACAGAAAACCCAAGGCACTAATAAGCCCAGACAACAGTTTTCTTCATGATTTCTTTGCATTAATGTATGTGAGTGTATATATGTGTACGTGTGCATGTGAGTGAGTGTGTGTATGTGTGTGTGTATGTGAGTGAGTGTGTGTATAGCTCTCCGGCCTAATTCCCCTGCGTGTATGTGTGTATGTGTTGTATGTGTGTATGTGTGTATGTGTGTATGGTTGTGTGTGTATGTGTGTGTGTATGTGAATGAGTGTGTGTATGTGTGCTCTTGACGTGTGTATTACATTACATTTAGAGTACATATTCACCTGTAAATGCTGTTTATAGAAAAGAGACACCTGTAATTATATTTATGGCACACACTCACCTTTTATAGTAATAACCATCTGTATATTTATATTCATTGTACATATTACCTGTAAATCCTGTACATCTCCATATCCTGCACGTACGCAACCATTGTATATATCCTGCACTTTACTGCTATTGCACTTCTGGTTAGACCTAAACTGCATTTCGTTGCCTTGTACCTGTACTTGTGTAATGACAATAAAGTTGAATCTAATCTAATCTAAAAAGTGTAATCTATCCTATAACTTCTATGTAAGAGTAACCCAAAGCAGGAGACATTTATACATGTCCACATAAAAGGACCTGATGGTATTTTAAAATAAAATCCAAAAGGCAAAGTGTAAAGTGTTAAGTAAAAGTTTTAATGGCTTATATTTTGACACTTTTAGCTGCAAGACCCTACACGTCACTGATGGGACAGCGCCCTCTGGTGGTCGGAAACTATATGTTTTAAAAACGTTATTAACCCTTAACAATGTGGCTAATCTATGTAGCTTAATGTGCCAACTCAGATTATTTTTTATTTATTATTTTTGGGTTTTGTTATCCCTGTTAATTCTGTGGCAGGTGGTATAAGCAGGTTCAATGCAGTAAGAAATAAATTATGGGTAAAAAGTAAACATGAATTAAATGAGACTCTTTTTTAGTCTATGTTAATTTTTTCATAGGATTGTTCTTTGTATTTAAAATTATTACAGCCTAGTTAATCGATCAAATCGATAATCAGTCAAAACTATACTGTATTTACTTTTAAATAACACTTTTCACTCTTCTTTAAAAATAGGTGCTGTCCCACAGTTGCACACTTGTGCCCCTCTGGTCAGATCATACTGAGAGGCACAAGGGTTAGGTGTGTTAATATTCTCCAGTAACGTTCTCAACTGCACTCCACTCCACTGAAGGATATTACCCACAATCCTTTTCACTGTGAAAGTTTGAATGACACAACTTTTGTTCAACAAAGAAGCAACAGATAAAAATCAGTAACTGGAAAAGATGTCAAACAAATTAACATCTTTACTTTAAATGAATAAAACTGTTGCCAAGGTAACAACACTGTATAAATGTTGTTTGCATGCCTTGTCTGTGTAAAAAAATTCAAAACTATCAGCAATTGTTGATTATCTGATAAAACCAGTAATAGTTGAGCGAGTGTTGCTTCAAAAGGAGGCGTTGTGCTTGCTCTTGTTTTAACAAAAGTGGCAAGAAAAATATGTGAACCTTTTAGAATTTCATGGTTTTCTGAATAAATCTGTCTTAAAATGTGGTCTGATCTTTATCTAAGCCAAGGGTACTGACAAACATTCATTCATTTTCTACCACTTAGTTCCGTTCGGGGTAATGGGTGACTGGAGCCTATCCCTGGACCTGGACAATGGCTGGTTAGTCTCAGGGCTGACATTTAGCGACAGACATTGACGGTGGATGGTGGGAGGAAGCTGGAGTACCCGGAGAGAACCCACAGTAACACGTGGAGACTCCTCACAAAAAGACCAGAGTCGGTTGAGAATGTTTGAGTCGGCCGGTTTTGAACTCACGACCTTCTAACTGTGAGGCAAGAGTGCTAACCACTCTGCCACCCCACTGACATACAACGGACCCATTTGCTCTAAAGTGAGGAGTGGGATAGCAATCTGCGCCGTGCTTTCTCTAGATATTATATGGCAAAAATAATGAGTCATTTCTCAAACGTTGAACTGTTTATTGTCAAAATGAGACAGAATGAATGTTATGAGAACACACATTATAATCCAGCTGGCTTCAAAAGTCTGTCTAGTTCAAACAGAAATAGTACGTTAAGGGACATTTCATTGATGTACAGGGTTAAAAAGTATGGCTTCTCTGGCTGAGAGTTCAAATGAAAACCTTGGATTTTCTCAAGGTTTTCCTTTTCCCTTCAATTCAACTTAAAAACTTTCTATCTCAAATCAAATCATTAAAGGCTCAGGGTGAACTTAAAGCTTCTTGTTGATGTCGGCCACGTCTCTCTCTCGCTTTATTTAGTGCATTATTTGTACAACTATATTATTCCCCAGTCAAGAAAGTAATGTCAAGTTAACAAGTGGTTTTAAAAAAATATAGGAACATAAGAAAAACACTGGCAGTATTTTGGAAATTCACACACACATACACACAACAGAAATTATATACAAAATACTAAAAACATTTCACATGAACTCAAATGAGAATGTGTACAAAAGTAAAAAAAAAACCAAAAAGGTGGATTTTCCAGTTCTAGTACCAGTCCGAATGGTTCACTTTGGACAGGTTTCTCTACAGATTACTGCTGAAAATCGTACCAAAGTCATCATTTATCTGTCCAACCATTTCTGTTCAATGACATATTAAGGCCACACTGGACAAATATTTATAGTAATGGCAATATAGACCCTTCCATAAGCAACATAATAAAAAGCAACAAAAGCAGTGTTTCTCATTTGTTCATATAAGAGCACGAGTTAGAAAGGTAGGAAAAAAGAAATGATCAAATATATATATATATATATATATATATATATCTCTCATGGGTCAATATTTTACTGTGGACAAGTATGGCGGCTGCTATGTTGTAATATGAGCAGCAACATGCATTTGATCGCTCTCTCAGGTCTCACTTTAACAGTCTTTGATGAGGAAGCACAGGTCCTAAAACCATCTGTGTATAACTCCGTTTCCTACATGTTGTTATTTAATGCTGTGTACAAGTCTAACATACAAGTTGGAACATACAAGTCCTAATAACTTGGTCACTGTAGCCTCTAATGACCTGTACACACATCTGTTAGCACAATCTTGTTAATACAGAATTTGTAGGATGTTTTCTTTTTGATAGCCAATGCCCTTTTTTCCTCAAATATATTGCGGTTTACTTAATTTCTGTTATTTACAAAAGGGTCTATAGGCTGTAGTGTTGCTATAGAATATTATTGAAAATTATTTATAGTATATTGACCTTTTCCGTACAGTCTACAGAAGCATTAGCTGTACATTTCACAGCAACCTTGTTTTAACAATGCATGTGGCAAAGGAAGAGCTACTTATTTTTCTCAGTAATGTATGTATATATGTGTTAGCAACATATTTGAACGTCTCTTTCTCCTTCAGCGGCTTCTTTCAATATTTGTAAAAACTGAAACCAACTCCACATTCTCCATGCTAATGCAAACGTTATATACTGAACATAAATTACAACTGGATTTTGTCTCACAATGTGATCCTAATATGCCATTGTACTCTCATCACCACATAACACCTTTGTTCACACACTGTGTTCAGCGCAGCTCTTGGATCCACAAGTACCACGTCCAATAGTCTCGAAAGTGTGCCAAAAACTGGTCGAATGAATAAGACAGGAATATATATATATATATAGACATATTATTTTACACCGCCGTCTGTCGTTTGTGTTTGGGGTTGGTCTCAGTACTTGGGCACTTTGCTGTAGTCCACTGTGATTACGTTCCTGCACAGGCAGATGGACAGGATCATCCCCAGCATCTGTGAACAAAACATACATCAGACAGTGTCACAGTTTTGAAATGTCCAAAATACAGTCTATACATCAATATTGACTTTAGACAGAATGCAGTCTGGATATTAATGGCAGGTCTGAAGGCAGCCTAAGAGTCTGGGTGAAGATTAAAATAATGCTGCATTTATGTTGTCCACATGTTCTGTGTTGAGGAGATAAGAAGTCATTTTTTTAACATGGGAAAAAAATGTTCACGAGTTGCCAAGGATCACATGAATGCAGCATAAGTAACTATACATATAACTTCCTGAAATGCTCATCCGTACCTCAATAAAAGCCACTCCGAGACAGACTCCAAGGATGACCCACATGTTGGTGCGGAGCCAGCTCTCCACACTGTCAGAGCAGCCCTGAGAGAGGACGCACAAGAGCACAAGGGTCACCATCTCACCCTGCACTAGGACACACTAAAAACGACAAAAAGGGTCTTACCACGTTGTACACGGGCCAGTCGGGCGTCGAGGACAGACAGAAGCCGCTGTCAGAGGAGTTGCCGTTGAAGTTAGAGGTGTTTTGACAGGAGCAGGGGAACACCAGCTGAGAACTGTTTACAGCCATGTTCACGTTCCAGTCCTGATGGCCGTTCCAGCCACAGCACTTCATCTACAACAATTACACCAATTAAACAGAGCCATGTATTAAATCCAAACATTGACTATAGTAATAGCTTTTGTTGACACCTCTAAAAATACATTTTAGTATAAAGCGCCTGGTATGAATTGCGTAAAATTTTAGAAGAGAAGCGAAAGCACAGAACAGATATCTGGTCACTACAGATGATTTTACTGTGAACACAAACAGGATGTATGATAAGTTGTGTAAATGCACCTTAAATACGTAAATGAGTGAGATACAGGCAGAAAGAGCACTGATCCCCAGATTGAAGTAGTCATATTGAGATGTTAAAGTTAATTACTGTAGACTCATATTGATCATACATTTAAGTAAAAATTCCAACACATTAATATTTAACAAACTACTGATGGCCTTAAAAACATATACAGTATTGTTCAAAATAAGAGCAGTACAATGTGACTAACCAGAATAATCCAGGTTTTTAGTATATTTTTTATTGCTACGTGGCAAACAAGTTACCAGTAGGTGCAGTACCATGTTTTTTAAACTTTGGATAATGCATCAGATAAACTAGTTCCTTTGCACTAAAGTAGAAGTCAAGAGTTTGTGTTTATAGTTTTAACTCGTAAAAGTTGGACAGACATTGAAGACAGTAAAGTGTATCTGTGTTATACTATTGTGCTCTTCTTTAAACAGAAGCAAAGTCAGATACGGGATCAACCATGTTCTGGCCCTTGTCTATTATGAGGTAATAAGTACTGGAGTGTGGCACAGGATTTGGAGTACAATAAAGGGGGGAGGGGGGGGGGGGCAATCTGCTCACCCTAGTGCCACCTACAAGTGTATGTGAAACCTGTTTTTTTATGTATATTTAACATCTTCACATCCAAGTCATGATGTTGAAAAAAAAAAACATTCTCTAAAACAACACAGCAATTGCATAATATAAGCTGGTTGTGTTGCGTGTGACACCACAAGGTTACCATGAGGTCAAAAACCGGAGTGACTATACAGTATTGTTCAAAATAAGAGCAGTACAAACAAGACCCCGCATTTATGATATGCACGCTCTTAAGGCTGTGCAATTGGGCAATTAGTTGAAAGGGGTGTGTTCAAAAAAATAGCAGTGTCTGCCGTTGATTGTACAAACTTAAAACTATCTTTGTTTTGATTTAGCAATCCTGTGAATCACTAAACTAATATTTAGTTGTATGACCACAGTTTTTTAAAACTGCTTCACATTTGTGTGGCACCAACTTGTGGCACCTCTCAGCTGTTATTCCACTCCATGATTCTTTAACAACATTCCACAATTCATATACATTTCTTGGTTTTGCTTCAGAAACAGCTTCTCGATTGGATTAAGGTCCAGGGATTGGGCTGGCCACACCATAACATTAATTTTGTTGGTTTGGAACCAAGACTTTGCTTGTTTACTAGTGTGTTTGGGGTCATTGTCTTGTTGAAACTGTCTGTGGCCCTTGGACCCAAAAAGAACAATTTTAATCAGTCACAATATGTTCCACCATTTCTCTTTAAGCCAGTTGATGTGTTCTTTGGCAAATTGTAACCTTTTCTGCACATGACTTTTTTTTTTTTTTTTAAACAGAGGGGCTTTGCGGGGGATTCTTGAAAATAGATTAGCTTCACACAGACGTAGTTCCTTTGCACTAAAGTAGAAGTCAAGAGTTTGTGTTTATAGTTTTAACTCGTAAAAGTTGGACAGACATTGAAGACAGTAAAGTGTATCTGTGTTATACTATTGTGCTCTTCTTTAAACAGAAGCAAAGTCAGATACGGGATCGACCATGTTCTGGCCCTTGTCTATTATGAGGTAGTAATAAGTACTGGAGTGTGGCACAGGATTTGGAGTACAATAAAGGGGGGGGGGGCAATCTGCTCACCCTAGTGCCACCTACAAGTGTATGTGAAACCTGTTTTTTTATGTATATTTAACATCTTCACATCCAAGTCATGATGTTGAAAAAAAAAAACATTCTCTAAAACAACACAGCAATTGCATAATATAAGCTGGTTGTGTTGCGTGTGACACCACAAGGTTACCATGAGGTCAAAAACCGGAGTGACTATACAGTATTGTTCAAAATAAGAGCAGTACAAACAAGACCCCGCATTCATGATATGCACGCTCTTAAGGCTGTGCAATTGGGCAATTAGTTGAAAGGGGTGTGTTCAAAAAAATAGCAGTGTCTGCCGTTGATTGTACAAACTTAAAACTATCTTTGTTTTGATTTAGCAATCCTGTGAATCACTAAACTAATATTTAGTTGTATGACCACAGTTTTTTAAAACTGCTTCACATTTGTGTGGCACCAACTTGTGGCACCTCTCAGCTGTTATTCCACTCCATGATTCTTTAACAACATTCCACAATTCATATACATTTCTTGGTTTTGCTTCAGAAACAGCTTCTCGATTGGATTAAGGTCCAGGGATTGGGCTGGCCACACCATAACATTAATTTTGTTGGTTTGGAACCAAGACTTTGCTTGTTTACTAGTGTGTTTGGGGTCATTGTCTTGTTGAAACTGTCTGTGGCCCTTGGACCCAAAAAGAACAATTTTAATCAGTCACAATATGTTCCACCATTTCTCTTTAAGCCAGTTGATGTGTTCTTTGGCAAATTGTAACCTCTTCTGCACATGACTTTTTTTTTTTTTTTTTAAACAGAGGGGCTTTGCGGGGGATTCTTGAAAATAGATTAGCTTCACACAGACGTCTTCTAACTGTTACAGTACTTGCAGACTGTCTTTGATCATTCTGGAGCTAACCATTGGCTGAGCCTTTTCCATTCTGGTTATTCTACAACATACACGCAAGTTGACACAAACATGTTTGAATGGCAACTAAAGGTAACCATCCTCGTCTGTGATCTGTTTGCTTGTAATCAGTGTGTGTATAAAAGGTCAGTGAGTTTCTGGGCTCCTGACAGACCCTTGCATCTTTCATCCAGTGCTGCACTGATGTTTCTGTATTCTGAGTCATGGGAAAAGCAAAATAATAGTCAAAGGATCTGCGGGAAAAGGTAACTGAACTGTATAAAACAGGAAAGGGAAATAAAAAGATATACAGTACAAGGAATTGAGAATGCCAATCAGCAGTGTTCAAAATGAGGGAGTCTGTTAAAACCAAACCACGGTCAGGTAGACATATTCGAGATGCAAAGAAAAAAAAACACAAAATAACTTCAGATGAAACACAGGACTCTTTAAAAAAGTGGTGTGACTGTTTTAAGATGCACAATAAGGAGGCACTTGAAGAAAGATGAGCTGCATGGTCAGGTCAAGTCACCAGAAGATTTACTACGCAAATGCCACAAAGCATGTCACTTAAAATATGCCAAACAGCACAGAGACAAGCCTCAAAACCTCTAGAACAAAGTCATTTTGAGTGATAAGAACCAAATTGAACTTGGCCACAACTATAAACTTTACATTTGGAGAGAAGTCAACAAGGCCTATAATGAAAGGTACACCAGTCCTACTGTGAAACATGGAGGTGGATCACTGATGTTTTGGAGATGTGTGAGCTACAAAGGCACAGGAAAAGATAAATGCAGCATGTTATCAGAAAATACTGGAGGAAAATTTACACTCATCAGCCCGAAAGCTGCGCATGGAACGTACTTGGATGTTCCAACATGACAACGATCCAAAGCACAAGGCCAAGTCGACCTGTCATTGGCTACAGCAGCATAAAGTGAAGGTTCTGGACTGGCCATCTCAGTTTCCTGACCTCAGTATTATTGTAACTCTGGGGAGATCTCAAACGTGCAGTTTATGCAACACAGCCCAAGAATTTACATGAACTGGAGGCTTTTAGCCAAAAAATGGGCAGCTTTACCATCTGAGAAAATAAAAAATAAAAGAGCCTCATCCACAACTACCACAAAAGACTTCAAACTGTCATTAATGTTAAAGGTGGCAATACACAGTATTAAGAACTGTATGTAAACTTATGAGCACAACTGTATTAGTGTGTCTGAAGGAGACAGACAGCACTGTCTCGTCACACACAATTACCTGGTTATATTATTATTCGATTACTGCAATGCACTTTTCATTGGCCTACCAGCTAGCTCCATTTCCAAATTACAATACATTCAAAACTCTGCTGCCAGACTACTCACCCACACCAAGCGTTCTGCACATATTTCCCCAATTCTGCACGATCTTCACTGGCTTCCTGTTGCTCACCGTATTAAATTCAAAATTCTCCTTCTCGCTTTTAAGTCTCTTCACGGCCTTACTCCCCCCTACCTCTGTAACCTGCTTCTCCCCTACACCCCTACGCGCTCTTTACGATCCGCTGATTCCAGCCTTCTCGTTGTCCCTCGGCATCGCCTTGCTTCAATGGGGGGCAGATCATTCAGTGTTATTGCGCCCAAAATGTGGAACTCTCTCCCCCTATCACTCCGTTTAGTTAACACCATCTCTGAATTTAAATCCATGCTCAAAACACACCTATTCTCTGAATGTTACAGTTCTTAGTGGGGTTTTTTCTTTCACTTACTGTACTTGAACTCTCATTTGCCTGTTGTTGTCCTGTCTGCTCTCTTTGTCAATTGTCCTTATTGTTGTTTGTTTATTGTAAAGCGTCCTTGAGCTCTGGAAAGGCGCTATATAAATAAAAATTATTATTATTATTATTATTATTATCATCACTACATGTCTCAGAGTGAGCTACAGACCATTTTAATGGAAAATGTGTAAAAAATAAAGCCATTTTGACCCATACATTTTTGTATAGCACTCAGCTCTGACAGAGACATATCTTTTAGAGTAAAGTACACCAAATATGTGAGTGAACAAATGGGGCGGGGTTTTGTGATGGGTCAAATAAATGGTTGTTACAATGGAATCAGAAAACTGTGCTCAGTCCAACAGAATACCATTCAAACTGTACTTTCATGCTTTTTATATTTTAAAACTGAGAATGCTGGCTTTCAACTTTAAACAACTCACATTCCTCTGGATGAAGTCCCAGGCTTGCTCGATCTTGGTGTTGTTGCCCGAATAGTTGTCCAGCACTTTGGCGATGATCTTGGACATCTCCTTGTCCAGCTACAGGAAGAAAAGGTCACACAATTACCTCTTTAAAGTAGAACAATGCAATTCTATAATAGCAAAAAATATAGAGCTCACATTAGGACTAAACAATGAAATATTTTTTTATTTTTAAACACACGCCATGTTTTTTTCATATTGTAAAAACAAACTGGTTTTCACTAATGCCTTTTCCTTTTTGATGGTATATCAAATCAAGACATTCACAGTCTGTGGTATTCAGCGCTCAGCAGTCTAGATTATGTATGTTTCCGGGAAAGTTAGGACTGGGCAGAAGCACAGAAAGTGATACACTGTTAAAGAGTTATGATGTGTGAGTGAAGCGTGGCACCTTTTATACAGCATTCCTTCACAGAGAGCTCAAGCACAGGGAGGTTCAGTGAGGGCATGTGCTCTTCTGTTTAGACCAAGATTGATTTACATTGTCTTTTATTTTATTTATTTAGATTGGGACAGTGCATGTTAATGAACATATATGAGACACAGCCACATGAATGTAAACATGCCAGATTGTAGCCGTAGGCTAATTTCCATCTGTTGTCCCAACATTCTCACACCATTCATACACCAGTATGACACAGTCACTGGAGGCAAAGAGGGTTAAGTGTCTTTCCCAAGGACACAACAACAGTATGAACTGTGGGGAGAGCGGGAATCGAACCGCTCTACCACTGAGCCACTGAGTCTTTTATTCAATCACCTGTCTTCATTCTCTTACTCTCTTATGTATGTAATATGTAATAATTAACAATCTATTTATGAACATCAGTGGTTAAGCTCAGATTTTAAAGAGATGAAAGCACATAAAACCAACAAAGGAAAAAAAAGGCACTCCATGACATGACATGAACACAACAAAAAAGCAATGGCATATGTAGCCCTTGGTTTAGAAATGTTTTGTATGAGATAATATGGGTTTATGCTAATGCTATTTTTCACTGCAAACACTTTAAGATAATGGCCCAATGGTGTTTAGTTTTTGAAAGGTTTTAAATGTTTTTGTTGGACCTTAAGTTTTAAGTCAGACATTTGTCTCTAAAGTAGTCGTAGTCCTAATTTTTTTTTCTTTACCAATAAAATGGATTATAAACATGCAGCAGTAATCCACATTATGCAGGTGTATTTGTCCAAGTAGATGAATTCAAATGACTGTCCCTTACCAATCAGAGTAAGGTTTTCATACGCAGTTTTAAACTTCCGTTATAAATCAGACATAGGTCATTGAAATTGTCTCAGTGAGAGCAGTGATTGATGCAATACTGACAATAATAAGAACCTGCATAAAATGGCACAAAGCTTCTAAAAGCAGTTCTTGGTCTGAAAGTTGCACCGTCCTTGCTCTAGGAGGTCTCTCAATGTTCGCCAGGTCACTTAGACATTCACACCTCCACAGAGATCTGAGTAACCAGCAACACAGGACACCTCTCAATGCTTAGATCTGACATTCCACGATTCATTTGGGAGACATTTAGGTGTAAAGAACATGCTTCTGTTTTGTGTCCGAGTGTGTGTTTTGTTTTATCGAATCGAGTTGTTTTAAACTCATAACTTAATACACTAACTATTGCAGCTATAGTAATTAAGTGCCTTTCCTCCTTATACTGTACACCAGAGGGCGCTGCAGAACAGTTTACTGGTGATAAGTCAGCCTTATGTCATCCAATTACAGCCGACTGACACACTGTCAAGGCCTCAGGGAAACACCATTACAGTACTTTCCATTTGTAGAGTTGTGCACATATCTGAAAAGGCATGTAGTGACAAAACGGAGGTGTACAGACCGACAATCAGATGGAGATGGGCTGCATTCCTCTGATCTAAATCACACTTACATACACCCGTATTGTCATCAAACTATGATTTCATTTTCCCTTCAGACGGATTTATTAGCAACAGCTGCCTCTATTTAAACAAAGACTCAGCATCTTATAGCGTCTTATAGCTCTGTAATCGGAACAATATGCTGCTCTGACATTTGATGGCTCTGTGCAATAAAACATATCTGCTTCATTCAGTTATTATTTACGGATATGTTGCAAATTCTGTTTATTTTGGTTTATTGTTTGTTTCTTTTTGGGGTTTTTTGCGCCTTTTTGCCTATTTGATATTTGATAATTGATATTTGATAGTAGATAGACAGAAAACAGGGGGAGAGACATTGGACAAATGACCCTGACGGAGAGTTGAACCTGGGTCTCCCACGTGTTTGGTGCCAAGTGAGCTACCAGGGCGCCCTCCAGCACCTTCAGAACTTAAGTAAACCAATAATTGGTGGTATGTAAAAAAAAAAGTAAAAGGCTGTGTCCCGATGATGCTCTTTAGTTTCGGGATCTCTCTAAATCAAGGGCACTAGAGTTATTTTCTCTGAAACGTGGGCGTGCCAGCCATGCCCTGGGCTTATTTGATGTCACTGTTTTGAAAGTAACAGACATTTTGCTGCCTCGCTTCAATTTTATACAAAATGCTTTATTGTTTCTCTGGTCACTTTTAGACCTGATGCAAGATTTAGGACATGGCTACTCATTTTGATAATAACATGTACAATAAATAGTCCTAATGCGAGTGAGCAAAATGTATATTTCAGAAGTGACTGTGAAGGTTCTCAGTCATGACATCTTGATTGTATCTGGAGACTTAACAGAGACGTTACGTCTCTTAGAATTAGACCTTCATTTTGAAAACTGAGTCCAGATGCTGTTCATTTTGAAAACTGAGTCCAGATGCTTTTACTTCAACCTTTTTTTATTTTATTTCAGGAGTGAGTTTTCAAATGTAACGTTTTAGTTGACAGTGAATAAAACAATCAAACAATGTATATTGTTTTTCTAAAATGACCCACCTCCATCAAGGTTTTTATTTCTTGTATTTGCCGTTTATTTTTGCAAAACTAGTGCAGCTGGCGAGTGTTGTTTACCAGAGCTGCTCTAGGAGTATTTACAACAGTGTGATTCACTGAAGGAAGCTGTAGGGGGCGCTGCGCAAATCTTACTTAGTTCTGCTTTAAATATTGTGCAGTGAAACAGAAGCTGGAGGAACAGACACAGAGCAGTTCACAGCAGCAGCTTGAGCTTCCGTCTGAATTATCAAGATGAAAAACTCATCATAAATGATATTGTCACTTAAAGGCGGTATGGCATTCAGACAATACGATAACCTTGTGAAAAATATCACAGTATTAAAGACAATAAAAATGGTTTTAATTACATGGTAAATTGGACAGTGTCAAATCTTTGGGTTGTTATAACAGTTAAAGGTAAAACTTTATTTTAAACTACACTTGATACAGTATTCTACTTCATTAAGTACAATGTAACAAACTGTAACCAATACAACGTAATAACATGTAACACACTGAGTGCATACATACACTAACCCTACCTACAATTATTCCATTATGTATGCACTATGTAGTTTCATGTAGAAAAGTTTAAAGTAAAAGTATCTGGACTCATTTTTCAAGGTGAAGACGTTTTGTCTCTAATTCCAAGAGACTTTATCAATTCTGAGATCAACTGGTAAGAGAGCTGAGCTTATATCTCTAGAGGGAGGAGTTTAACCCGAAACCAAACCTGATGTGAGAGTGGTTAAACTTTAGGTGAGTCATTCGTGTCACTGCTCACTTCAGGTGTCACCTGATTATCACAGTTTGTTATAAAAGGAGGTAGATCCAATGAGGCAGACACCGGCCGCTCACTGCCCACTGTCCTCCGCTGGTACATGGGGCTAACGGGGCATCTACAGTAAATATTGACACTACACAAGCCATAATTATGCGCGTGGTGTCAGAGTTTGCTCGATCCGGCTACTGTTTTACATCGTGGCAAGTGGAGAGAGTGTGTGAGGAAAGAATGCATGGACTGTTTTGGTGTCCATAAATGAATTTCCCTGATGGCACTGTCAAGTTATCACTAAACAGACCGGCCCTACAACCGGCCCACCAGGAAACTCTCCCAATCAGCCTCGCCGGCCCTGGCATTGTGTAGTAATTAAAGGGTTAGGGACTAGACGGTAGTTGTGGACATGGTTTTTGAGTGCACCACATTTGACTCACTAGCCTTTTGGCATAGTCACTACATAATATATGGCGAGTATTGAGTGGTTTCAGACACAGCCAAAGTTATTTATGTCCCATGCAAATCAAGCATCGAGCACCTCAACTGTGACTTGACTATTGTTGATAATGTGGCGTATTATCTGCCGTGTATGGACTTTAGTCTATTTATAATAGTTGTTGACTGATTTATTCATCTATAGAGAAGTCAGAAGTTGGCTCCATCGAGTCTGACCCTTTTCACACTTTGGTAAAGTTTGTGATATATTGTGCTGCCCTAGCAAGCGTAATGTAGCGTAGCCTAAGAAACCTAATCAGATGTGGTTCTTGCAGAGGAAGTGACTCACCACATCCTTCTGAAAGTAGATGAGAGCTCCGGCCACAATCTGAGCAATGAGGATGAGCAGAAGACAGGTGAAGTACTGAGAAAACAAAAAACTAAAAATTAAATAAACTTTTTAAAAGAACTTTAGACTTTTGGTCTACACATGGTTCAGGACAGAACTGACCAGGCCCAGCAGACAGCGGACCTCGTAGACGGCTCCCAAACAGCCCACGAAGCCAAGGAGCATCGAGAAGCCCCCCACTCCGATCAGGATGTAGCACGCCGCCTTCACAGCCATTGAGTCACCTGAAACCACACAGGAGAACGTTTATGACACATCTAAACCAGGGTTCCCACTCATTAAACATTAACCTCCTACAAAAGGAAATACTGCATGTGCTCAGTTGCTAATTTCCACCTGTAGACCCTGGTCAGGTGGGTAATAATATAATAAAAGAAACGCATGGAAAAACCCGATCCCATTATGTGTGTGTTGAAACATGGCAGTCGACCAAATGGTTGTAGACTTTGTTTCTGCAGTGAGCCAAACAAATTGTCTTAAAGAGGGAGCAGCTGCATTACAAATTATTTTAAACACTAAGCAAAAATGTGTGTACATACTAAATGGATTTTTTAGAGAGCCAAGAAAAGTGGTTTCCCGAAAGTCCAGACCAAATAGTGCAAAAGCCGTAAATGAAACAAATGCAGATACTGTTCAACAAGATATATTCAGTAAAATTGACAAATGAATCTTTGGTATTTCTCTGCCTTCTTTGAGTACAAGAGGTTAACATGACTTTGTTAAAATTGTGTAGAGAAATTGCTGCTCGCCTCGAACTCTCCTCTCAAAAGGACTATTGCTTTAGACTGTCTGTCCCTTCATTCAGATGAAACATTCTCTGGTATCTCCGATCCACAACTCTGTTTTAATCATCATGTGTTTTAAGGTCAGCAGTGATGTTTGGAGCTGATGAGAACAACAGTCTCGGAGTATACAGGGTAGAGGTGTGAAGAGTGTAAAAAGACTCAAACATTAAATATACTAAAAACAAGAATGTGACTTGTATTTCAGTTTGTCCTGATTTAGGGTTGGGTAAAAATAAGAGCTGATGGTCCATAGTTACAGCCTGGACTTGGGATGGGGTTTGGCTCTGTGCTCTGGGTCTTGAGGAACATAGACCTCCTGGGAACCATGAACCTGGGCAGACTCACACCAGGACCAGCCCGTGGAGTTTATAGAGGAAAATGAGGCTGAGGGGGACGGCAGAGTGTGCAGTACAAACACAGTGAAGCTGAAGTTGAGTTTATCTAGAGTAGGGCTGGATTAAATATCACAAATGTGTAGTTGTTGCAATATCAACACTCACAAAATCCATACTTGGAGAAAACTGCATGTATGGCATTACTATTAGGGTTCTTCATGTGATAGACATTTGATGAAACAACTGACCAATCAGAGCTTTAGATCACATTGATGCATGATTAAATTTGCAAAAAGGCAGTTAGTGAATCAGTTTAACCGGAGCAAGTGGAAGCTAATGTAGAGCCATGTTTTTCTTTGTATATTTAAAGTTTATTATTTCTATAAAAAAGTGGATTCATAATGTCTCTATAATCAGAATAGTGAATGTTACTTATGGTATATTTTCTTCATATTGTGCACCTCTTAATAACTTGTTTTGGCAACAGGACACATCTAAACAGACGCTGAGTGAGGCGACTAAAGGATAATCTCCTGCTCTCCCTGAGACACTGAAGTGGTTCTGGAAACCCTCTTGAACAGAGAAAGGGTCCTCTGAGAAGCCACCAGCCACAGGTTGAAAAAAGTACTCTGTCCTTACAAGCCAAGGATCCTCCTGACCATGCCACCATCAACACCCCCACCACTGCCCTGGGCCTACCCCACTTCTGCTCTGTAAAGAGATGGATGCCCTGGACTCAGAAACCAACCCAATGTCATGATTTTATTGATGAGTTTACTGAAATACTTTCAGTTATTTGCACAGAATTTGAACAAATAGTCATATCTGGTGATTTTAATGTGCATGTGGATAATGTTTGTGACAGAAATGCCAAAGAACTTTCTACTATTCTTGATACGTTTGGTCTTTGTCAGCATGTTAATGAACCGAGCCATAACAGAGGTTTGTATACCTCATAATGAATTAAGAGTTTCGATTTGCGCCATTTTCTTTCGGCTTCTCAGCATTCCCTATTCTGTGCCCTGACAGACTGAGCATTGCTGCATGAAGCCTTCTGCCTCGTCCTGATCACTTTAACCTTAACAGGAGCAATGGTGTCCATAACATTTAAAACACCTGAAGTAAAAAAAAAGTCAAACCAGACCAAATTGTCCTCCAATAAATACTTATACATTACACTAAACTATATTTAGACCTCAAAATGGCAATTGTCTCCACTTTGTTAAAAAATACCATGATGTAATTGACAATGTGTGTTTCATGTTGTCTGTTTTTCTGTGTTAAAAGATGTATTTGGCTCTGACTTTACACTTAATCTGGTTTATTGGCAGCCAAAACTTCTTGTCTATGCATTTTAAATTTGTCTTTTATTTCTGTAAATTTTTTTATGACTCGGTGTACGAATTGTGTCATATAAATAAAATGACCTTTCTTAATCACAGTATCTGTGTAACAAATCACTTTACAATACTGTGGTCAGTCCACAGAGTCTACAGAGACCAGAGTACAAAAATAACAAAGTCAGGGCTTTAATGACTATAGACTTCTTTGGATTCAACTTTTGTTTGATATTAATTAAAAATAATTTTATTTAATGCATGTGAGAAAAATAAACATTTAATCATCCAACAACTTATTTTAATAAGAACCATCTGTCATCCAGGCTTTATTATCAAGGATTTTAAGAATTGACATGCTTACATGTAAAAGTCAACAGCGCTTGTCAACAGGATGTTTTGGCTGCCAATAAACCAGATTAAGTGTATATTCAGAAAAGAATACACACACTTCAGAAAAGAATACACACAGAAAAGAATTTAACACAGAAACAGACAACATGAAACAGATAAATATTATTAATGACATCACGTAATGTTCAACAAAGCGTTGCCGTTCTGAAGTATATATATATATATATATATATATATATATATATATATATATATATATATAATTAAAAAATAAATAGCAGGAGAGTACCGTAGGCTGCTTTTGGGGGAGAGTGGTGTCTGAGATTGGGACAAAAGACTAAAATCAGGTAGTACCACTTTGATATTAATTACTATCCATAAAAGTCTTGGTCTCGATAAGCTCTGGTCCCAGACATGACTTTGTTTGGGATCTTGACTACAACACTACAAAAGAGCTTTGCCATATGCCACAGGTTTTGTAGGTAGGTATTGTACATGTTAAGTTATGTATCTGAACATCTGACTTGTGCTCCAGTGTCATTTAAGAGTCATCAAGTGGAAAGCAAGGACTAATGTGGACTTGGGGGATGAGTCATGTAAAGACCAGATACAGCGAGTCAAGCTGGTCACATGTGTGTCCTGACAGACACAAGATGGATTTAAATACAAGGTCTGAAGGAGGCCTGAGTCAGGACCAGGGTGATCTCAGCTGCACCACATCAGAGCGATCACGTGAGCGTCAACACGTCTCCTTTATGAGCTGGACACAGAGACGGGACTGTGACGGTACAAGACCCCTGGCCCGCTCCAGCCCTGTCTGTGAGAGCGCTGTGTAAAGGCTGAGTCGGACGGGGAGCGCCGCCGATCCAGCCTGATGATGTGGAGCAGAAAGAGGCCTATGTCTGAAGAGGACACCTGCAGATCAGAGCCTCCACAGACAAACAGCCCAGTGACGCCCCCGGCTGTGTTCCGTCTCACTGGCGCCACTCATTACACTAGAGTTTATCTTTGTTAGTGAGGACGGTCCAAATGGCACTGGAGTTATTCTATCAGTATTTTTCATGCACAGCAGACTCAAACGATGGTTAATCCATTCAGTCTCTGAGTTTGGGAATGCACTGGGAAAAAAATAAACTATTAAAAACCCAGCTCTCCACTCAGACCAGTTCATGTGGTGTTGGTTTTTTATAGCACTCTTCTTTTCTTTTGCTATATGCCAATATAAACTGTTCCTTTACTTGTTATTGTCATGTTAATATAGCAAATGAACGCAATGAAGTAGATTTTTATATTAACATATCTAGTAAATGTTTACCAATACCACCATGCCGGTAAAAAAGGCACAGATGTGGTTAAAGTTCCTGAGCACACTCAAGAAGAAGAATTTGCAACAACAGCTGCTTGTTTCATTCTACCATTGAGAGTGTCCTGACTCCTGACACACGGCCTCCTGGTGTGGTACAGAAGCAGCTCTGCAGTGAATCATAAATACTGCACAGAACATCACAAACTCTCAGCTCCCAGGCCTGGATCTTCACCTCCCGCTGTCTGCAGAAGTCATACAGCATTATCAAAGACTCTTTCCAACCTGCCCATCACCCGTTTGAACCGCTGCCCTCTGGTTCGAAAGATACAGGTCCATAAAAACACACACCAGCAGATTTACCCCAGAGCCATATCCATCTTGAACAATGAACTCAAAACTCACCTCCATAGGACAATGCAGTTTTAATTTTCTTTTCTGTGCAATTTTATTTATTATAGATTAATCTGAAGTGCAATATGGACAATATTTGTATCCTAACTTCATTTTAATGCATACATTGGAGTGTGTGGTTTCAAATGAATGAGTGTTGGTTTGTGTTAATGAATGTAATTACTCTTATCAAATATTTTTGTGCAACAACAATAAAGTACCTAATCTAAAAGCCTACTTTAGAGGAGGGGCTTAGCCCACTAGCCTCCCCTGGTTCTAATGCGTCTTAATCTTAATCAACAAATCATGTAGCAGCAACTCAGGCTAGCATTCAGGCTGCAGACATGTTCAAGACCTGCTGAAGGTCAAACCGAGCATCAGAATGAGGAAGAAAATTGATTCAAGTGCCAGACGGTCTGGTGTGAAAATTTCAGAAAAGGCTGATTTACCAATGTCTGTAGAAAATATAACTTCCGCCCATTGGTTCCCTATTCACCGATATTGTCCTTAAAAAATGGGGAATAAAATGGTGGTTACAACCGGGCTTTTTGGCCAGATGTAACTGCATTGTAAAACAATAGTTTTACATTCCCATCCAAGGCACTTTTCCAGGACTTACTGAGGACAACGATGAAGCTCTGTTTGTCCAATAACAGCCATAGTCCAGAGCCCAGGATGACGCCCCCCAGCAGCTGCAACAGATAGGCAACAGGTAAACAGACAGGAAAAGGAAAAGCTCACCATGCATTATGTTCAGAATGGTATAACGCTTTTTGTACCAAAGCTCCACACACAGGAGCTGCCATGCACAAAACTCACCCCCCACTCACACACATGCATACGGGTTAAGAGTCTTGCCCAAGGACAAGACTACAGTATGCACAGGGGAGAAGGGGAAATCGAACCGCCAACCTTCCGGTTATAGGACGACCACTCTACCACTGAGCCACTGCATAAGTTAAATGTTCTGCTGAGTGGGGGGTCTACAGTCTTAAACTTGGATCACAGATTCTATTTCCAGGCACGAGAAAGTGTCATTGGTAAACTAGGCCACAAACAGTTCATCTGCTCCAAGATTTAGGCCCAGACTCAGCAAAGACAGGGATTTGGACGACAATCAAAAGCTATAGTAGAAGAAAAAAGGCTTTAGCTTCTCTTGGTTTTAAACCTAAACCTTTTTTATTTCCCCCTTTATTTTTATTTTTTACCAAATAAATAAATAAACAAACAAACAATAAAGTGTAGGCCACCTTCAGACCTTGGATCAAACACATTTGTCTCTTTCTGGAGAAGACATGGGGCCATTACATGTTTCAAGGTAGACAGGGTTTCAGGTATGAACACTGTGACCATACTGTTCATACTGTTCTTCTAATATGAGCTGCTGAAACAAGACCAGAATCCACTGACACATTTAGGAGGAGCTGCAGTTGTTTAAAGTTAGTTTTAAAAAGAACTGCATTCATTTATTTGAAACATGTCTTGCAATTATCTGTATTTATTGTTATATGCTATTATTTATACATATATAAATAAATAGCTGGGCATCTGTTTTGTTTTGAAAATCCTAAGGAGCTGAAAATGCCACAGGTCGTACTAAAGCTACAAGTTCATTACAACAGGTGATACACAAGCCCCAAGCCTGCTCTGTGTAATAGGCCCTAGGGGACAATGTACAATAAAAAAAAAAAAAAAAATTTATTATCATCAGGATTATGGCCAGCTGGTTTTTCTCTATTTTTTTATTTTTTTTAAACCACAATGCCAATTGGACAAATTTGTTTAAGCCTTAAGGTTATGGTCACATGGGTAAATTAAGAAATGGTTAGATATTCAAATGCTGCATCGCGCTGTCCTGCTCGGTTTTTCCTTCCTCTTTTTTGCTCCGTCTCCGTTTTTGGCCCACTCTGTTCAGTGCGACTGAAGAGCAAAAGTCACTTCAATCTGTGTACAGCAGAAAACAGGGCTGTAGGTGATATTTTGTTAAATAGCAGTTAGTAAAGCAGCTTTTTTTTCTTGAGGCTGTTTTTATTCAGGAGCAGCGCCGTCTGACAGATACCTGAACTACAGCAGGGCCGGAACAAGGAATGTCGGGGCCTATGGGGGGCCCAACCACAGGACATGTTCCAGACACAATATTTCTATTACTTTTAATTATTTTCTGAACAAAAAATTTTATTTATCTTTCTCTGTATGAATGAGAACGATGAAGAACAGACTATTGCTAAATTTATCTTTTTAAGGGTTGCCTAAATAATACGCTGAATTTACATTAGTTTTAGATTTTAGAAAATATAATATAAAACTAATATATTTTTTGGTAAGTTAAAGCCTTTTTAAAAATTAACATTTTTGGACAGGTAGATCTTGTCTGGGCAAGTGCTTTAAAGTGCTTAATGTCAAGCCCTGATTCATGTTGTTTTCATTTTCAACAAAGTGCAATTTTGTTTAACCACAAAAGTATTGTAAAGTGATTCCACTATGTTTTAGTGACATTTTTAGACTGTAAGCATGATTTTATAATTATTGTGATAATATTGTTAATTGCAATTATTGTGGCCAGGATACTTGTGACACAAAATTATAATATTGTCCGATGCCAACTGTATTAGACCAGTCCTCACACTATAAATAAATAAATCCAAGACGACAGATGATACTTACAAAGAAGAAGAGATTGAGGAGAAACAGGAAGTACTTGGTCGCAGTCAGGCAGCCTTTCTCCATGGTCTTTATCTGTGAACACAAGATGTAACGGTTAACTTCATTACAGTAAATATCTCCATAGTTCTTATGGCCAGAAGCAAACAGCAGGGGGCTAAGCCTGTCATGATCTGGACCATCCGTATAGTCTTTGAGTCTACCTCAGTCTGAGAACAGTGACTCTCCACTCTGTGACATCCCTGTCAGTCAGCTTCAGAGAGTCCTGACTCGGGTGAAAATAAGAATTGAATTGGAAAACACTGTTGTTGCACCTCAATCATTTTTAAGTTCAAAAAGCTGTGAATAACCCGGACACAATCTTCAACTCTATAGGGCCACATCTTTGGTCTATTCAAACAATGCATGCATCTACATTTTGTTTCAAACGTAGGCCATCCATGTGTGTTTATTGAGAGTTGTGTGAGTGCCATTTCAAAAGATCAAATCAAACATATTACCAGTTACTGCACGCTCAATTATAATTTCCATCTGAAAATAAACCCACACTCAGATAATACATACAAACTTATATAATGTGGAGACAAGGTTGAAGAGAAGTACCGATAAGGAAATTTATTTCCTCACTGCTTCACATTTTAGTTTTTACATCGCTCAGTCTTTCCGCTTTAGAAAAGACCTAGTATGATCAAGTGTGTGGGGTGCACGTGGCAGAGTGGTTAGCACTCCTGCCTCACAGCAAGAAGGTCGTGAGTTCAAAACCCGGCCGACTCAAACATTCTCGGCCGACTCCGGTCTTTCTGTGAGGAGTCTGCATGTCCTCCATGTGTTACCGTGGGTTCTCTCCGGGTACTCCGGCTTCCTCCCATCGTCCAAAGACATGCATGTACAGGTTAATTGGCAAATCTAAAGTGAATGAATGTGAGAGTGAATGGTTGTTTGTCACTGTCTGTCTATAAATGTCAGCCCTGCGACTAACTGGCCACTGTCCAGGATGTACCCCGCCTCAGGCCCAAAGCTGCTGCGATAGGCTCCAGTTACCCGCGACCCCTAACGGGACTAAGCGGTAGAAAATGAATGAATGAATGAATGATCAAGTGTCAGCTATTGTCATGTTCTTCCTGTTATTACTCTGCTTATATTTTTGACATCCTGAGACGTCTTTGCTCACACACTTGGCCTACAATGAAGATTAAACTGCAGCCATGACAGTTGTCACAGTGAAGTGGACTTCGATTTGAAGTGCAGTGGCTCAGGTGGTAGAGTGGTTGTCCTATAACAGGAACCCTTCCATCAAACATCTCTGAGGTCTGTTGCAGTTGTTCATAAACAAATCATGAGCTGCGCCTGGTGTGGGCTGGGTTTTATTCCCTCGAGCTTGGCTTCCAAGTAGGATGCTTTGGTGTATCCTCGCTCAGGTCTCCTCTCAGAAGTCTCCTTACTTCACAAAGCAGCGTTAAGAGCTTTGGGACAAAGGAAAAGATTGCACAAGGAACAACTACCAGTTCAATCGAGACGCAAGGAGTTAAGGCAAAAATAAACCCTTTGAGACGTACATTGGTCTACGGCAACAGAGAGGGCCAAAAGACATTTAACCTATACTGCCTTAAACTCAATGTGAGGGTGATGAATGCTGCTGATCTGCCGTTGTTTAATTTACCAAAAACATTTAAATTGTGCTTTATCTTTAGGTCAGATGGCAACAAACAAAAATAAACTAATAGTGTAAATCTTCTGACAAAGATTTTTATTTTTTGCTCAGCCCTAAATGGGACTGAATCACTGCCCAAAGATGTCTAGATAGGTGCAACAAGCCTAACATGTATCAGTGTGAGAAATGAATGATTGGCTGTATCTGTCTCTCAAACATTTAAAAAAAGTATTATGTTTGCCTTTAAATAGTCCATTCAAACTCAGCAGACAAATGGCTTGTTATTGTAAAACTTTTGTACCACTTCCTTCTTTTACACCGGCGCAGTAACGAAATACCCACTTCAACCACCAGCGACGAAGCATCAAAACCACACACATTTCACTGGTGGCGGTTTATGGCCTCCAACTGTCTAATAAAGCCATGCAGCTGAAACATGGAGGCGAGTGGATATTGGCTCCTGGCAGTGTCTCCCAACAGCGTGAGTCCAGTGTCCCACTTTCTCCAACATGAAGTGGGTTACTGTTAGGGTCAGGCCTGGGTCAGCTCAATACAGTAGACCCACCAACACATGGGCTCTATGTGTGTTTTCCACGACGATTACTGGACTTTAGCGGTGATGAAGAGATCCAGTTAATCACAAGGCTATCCGTTGGCTTTTTTAAATGTGCTTGTATAGGGTTTAAGACTAACTTCCACTGGTGTCAATAACTTTTAATTCGATTGAACATTGCAAGTGGATAAATACGGCAGACAGTGACAATCTATACACATTATTAATCCACAGTGCTGCTCAATGTATTGTCAATTATATATATTAAATGTATTGTAAAGAAAAAGAGTACCCATAATTGATGTTACACCTATGAGATTGGAGTTAAATCAAGTGAATGCAGTTCCACAGAGGGCTTGGTGTAGTAGACCAAACAGTTGTGAGGGTTATGTTAATGCATACCACAGATGTGACTGGACCCAAGTCTGGGACATACAGGACTAAATGACATTCTTGTGTTTAGTATAATTTGAACATTGAGTGATTCTCACGTGATTCTTAAGCCCCAGACACATCAAAGATAAGAAAAGTGCTCTCCTTCAGTTTTGACTTGTTTGTTGGGCTGCACCACTTCAAGTTTCAGGGTTGTCCATGTGCTTACTTTTGAATAATGTACAATGGGTTGTAAATTGTAGATATTTAATGAAATGAAGTGGCTGTCGCAAACTGAGCAACAAAAGTTGACATATAGGGATAATCCAAGAATTATTATTTTGTCTGTTTAAATAAAGGTTAAAAAAAATAATAAATAAATAAATAAATAAATGGTAACACCGAAGACGAATCAGTGACATCATATAACCAGTACAAGTGTTCAGCTCTACTTTTAGTAACTGCACTGTACCACACTGCTATAAAGTTTAAAAAGTGGTGCAGTTATTTATGTGCGTCTTGACAATGCAAATACCTCTAAAAGAACGGCTTACTGACCTTTACCGCTCCAGTGGAAACATGCCTGAAGTGTCAGACACAACAACATGACAGCAGGTTGGAGTGAGTCCTGACGCAGGTTTAGACCCAGTTCTCACACTAAACTGGGTCATGTGTCAACACTGACCCAGTCAGCGATGAGACAAATGCAGTCTGCATACAATTGACCACTGGGCTCAAGTCATGCAACACTCAGCAAACAGCAGCACAGTATTCTGAAATATAAGGCTGGAAACAATACCATATGACCAGTGGCCAAGAAAAACAGTATAGCAATTCTTAGGGAAAATATTGCAAGATCCTTATCTACAGTATATTGAGGGCAAAGATGCACTGAAATACAAGCGCTGAAGGTCTGAACGTTAGAACATCCTCATATCATTTTACCTCAAACATCACAAGAGGAGCCAACCACTACTTTATTATTCTGATCCTAAACTCTGACTGTGGAGAAGAGGGTCGTCTCACATTCACCACTAAACCCGTCTACATGTCGACAGTGGCTGTCAATGCTAAATGTTCACTAATTACACATAAATTTACAACTGTTACAACAGCAGCTTTGGGGCTTTAGCTTTAACAATGCAGTATACAAAAAAAAGGTTGAAGCAAAAGCATCTGGACTCAGTTTTCAAGGTGAAGACATTTTGTCTCTAATTCCAAGAGACTTTATCAATTCTGAGATCAACTGGTGAGAGAGCTGAGCTTATATCTTTAGAGGGAGGGGTTTAACCTGAAATCAAACCTGATTGGACCAGGCTGTTCTGGTCTCATAGTTGTTGTATAAGCTCAGCTCTCTTACCAGTTAGCCTCAGAATTAATAAAGTCTCTGGAATTAGAGACGAAACGTCTTCACCTTGAAAACTGAGTCCAGATGCTTTTACTTCAACCTTTTTTTCAAGATGTCCTGGATGACTGAGAACCTTCACAGACGAATGCAGTATACCTGTACGACTACTTTTTCACTGTTTAGAAAACTTTACTTTTATAAATACATTTTCAGATAAAGCATAGCATTTTCGTAGCCTGGCCAGCCGCAATTAACCCTTTTTCTATTGTATACAAAGTTAGTCTAGTACCCTGTTGCTTGCTTTCAATTTCAAGGGCAGGGTTTACAAGAGGAATGTTAACCAATCAGAGAAACACAGGATGTGATGAAAAAAAAGGCAACACTACACAGCCGATGATTAACAAGCCACATGACTGCATGTCCAGCGGTAGAGCGGACACCAGAGCGGTTTCAGCGTTTTTATACTGGAGGTTATTCAAAACCGAGGTGAGATGAAAAATAAATGCCCTCTCGGTAGCAGTGTCCATCATGTTGAATGTTTTGGACTAGCCGCATGAGACAAGTCACTTGTGTATGACGTAGCCAGCAACCACACCCTGCTGCAGACAAACAGCTTGTGATTGGTTCGTCCGAGGAATGGATTCAATATGAGAAATGGACCAGACCGTCCTGCTTTTGAATAAAAGGAAAACGGTCTGGTTTACCAGACTAGAATTTCCGTCTAATTCTGTGCTTTTTCTTCTGTTGCAGGATATAAAAGTAATCAGTAGTTTGTTCCTCAGATTAAATGTCGTGTGGTGGTCTACTGTCACAAGTCATCGTTCTAAAGCACAACAGGGTTAACATTGGAGTAAACACTGGCTGGGCATTTGTCAAGTTAAAAATGAACGGGATCACAAACTGACATTTTCTCCTAACAACCTTTATCATAATTCATCAGCGTTTATAATAAATGTTTTGTTTTAATATAAGCTCTTCTTCTTTTGGACACGTCCCAGACAAAACTAAAGCCTCAAGTTTCAGTCACAGGTCACACTCACACCTGAAACTGAAGAACAGCCACAACATGCACACATTCATTTCAGATTCTAGAGGCTCTGTTTTTAGCAACTCTGATAAATCGTGAGAAAAAAAAAAAAAACATATATTCTTAGTGGATACTTTTTTTTATGTGAACTGATTTAAAACTGATTGAACTTTGATATAAATGTATGCTTCCAGTAGGAAGGTACTAGTCGAGCTCCATCAATGGTAGTAGTACATGAATTATTACAACAAGCCTCTAAATTTAAAGTGAAACTAAAAGAATAGGAAGGCAGCCGGTCGAGTGTTTCGTCGTACCAGGCACAAACAGCACTGTCACTGCCACAGGGCCAAGCCCAAACAGAGCTGCAGATAAGTTCCCCTGGTGTGAGGTCGTATCTGAGAATGCAGTCTGTCCAGCCTCTGTCACAGTCTCACACTCTTCTACAGGTGAGAGCACACCTGGGACAAAGGGCTCTCACTGAGACGGTTCAGAGCAAAAACATGAAACACAAAATCACACATCATTTTAGTAACAGACCTTCAACAAACATCCAATTCCTAAAGGGTTTTAAACAGACAGCTGCTACATGAGAAAATGGTGGTTAAACAAATAACAAAAGTTGCATATATAAATGTTCACTGGATATAAACGAGCACACTATGATCATACATCTGTGACAGTGCAGTAATTCTGCTTGTGAATAACATTTAGGGCTGCGCTGCACCATATAAAAAAACATGCAATATGCGAAAATATTAAATATTGGAGATAATGAGTGAGATAATTAATTGAATACAGTCAAAGCAGGAGATAAATCAATATGTCAAGACTAAACTAGGACTAAAAGTAGAAATTAACCAGGTCTAAACCATTTTATTTATTATTTTCAGACACACCACAGCTTTGTTTGGACAATGATTTTGAGGCAAAAAGTAAACGTCCATCACATAGAAGACCAGAGCATTATTGCAATACAAGTCATTATTTGTGATACAGATATTGCAATAACATATGTCATAATCTAGCTCACATAAGTAAGATTTTAATTATTAGTTAAGCTGAAATTGGCTTTTGTTAAATACATTCAAGTGCTGGAAAACTGTCCCATTCCTTGACCAGGTTTATTCAAAGACACTTATTTGGAAGCAGGACAAAAAAAAATTTGTTATAGTCAGACATCCCAGCTTTCAAACATTTTTTTTGTTGACTATTTCTAAACCATATACTGTGTTATACCCCAATTCAAAATGCAAGTTGAACACAGCTGAGCATGTGACACTCTGTGGCGACACTGACTTGACCTAAATAAATGTAATACCACCTCTCTCTTAAAATCTTATTTGTACAACAGTCAGAATGTGCGCGACCAGAAGGTCTTAGGTCTCCTCCTTGTTTGGCCGATTTAAAAAAGTGCAGAGCGCTGCTGTTGTTCTGAAGATTGGAAGGGTCTTTGTAAAAGTCTAATCGTTTTTAAATTGTATATGCATTTACCATCAAAACAACTGTATTCTTTTGCTTGCACTTCATTTAGCGATGTAGCTCCAAGATGGATCTAAACAACCGTGTTCAAAAACAAAAGCACTTTCTCAAAGTGTGCATTTGTTGAAAGCGCACATGTGTTCAATGCCTTTGAATCCAAGAATTGGGACCGTCCTGAACACATCACCCGTTTGAAAAAAGAGCAAGTACGACACCTATTGCTGGATTAATCAGCAAGTCAACAAGTGTACACAGTGTATCGAAAGCTTCAAAGGCTCTCTGGGATTCCCATGAGCAGAATGCATGGCTTTATTAACAGTAACCAGAGGCTTTTTTAAATAAGGCGACAGCACTGACAACAACAAAACCACAGTTTGTAATCAGTGCAATGTGTGGGTGAAGTGAACCATACATATTCAAAGGGTACACAAATAATCTGACCAGATACTGCAGGCACCAGAAAAAGGCTGCAGAAAACGTCAACAGGAGTAACACCATGCATTGTGGATAAACCTCAAGTGAGGGATTTTTCCAATCATTTAAATCACCTGAAACATAAAGAATCTGAAAAAACTCAATAGAGCCAGTTTGCCCTCATCTGAATGGTAAGTAGTAAATGTGATGCCCCTGTTTGAGACGTTTATTGAGAAATTAGGACAGTTAATAATCACATTGACACCACACAATGAGAATCATTTTGGGCAAAAAATAAAATCCTGCTATTCAGGCCACGCTCTAAAGTTGGTGCTAAAATTATGTCAAAGAAAAGTGTGTGCTCATGACCTCAGATGAACCGGTGACGGAGCTGTACCACTGATAGTATGTGGAGCTCCGTTTGTCTCGTACAGACTTGTGCAGGAGGTGAGTGGGCTCAGAGCCACAACAACAACGTCTTTGAGTCGCTGCTACACTCCTCCTCCAATGGACCCTTCAGAGCCACTCACTATTTGCACAAAAACATACAAACAGGAACTGTGCTTCAGATCATGCAGTTCGCTTACCATTTTCATCTTTGCAATATTACTCAGAGCCAAAAAGAGAAGTCATAACAGCATCCGTCTGTCAGCTGTCTAAAATGATTTGGTCTCAGAAAAGAAGCTGCTTTGGACTGATCAAACCTAGGTTTTTTTTTACTGATATTGTAATATTCACAATTGCAAAATACTGCCTGCATCACAATTGGATTATGGTCTTCCATGTGATTTTATTGGCAGTAGTGTTTAGCTCCACATTTTAAAGTAGTCAGTTGTAGTGTTGTCACGATACTGGAATTTCTAACTTCGATACGATACCTTCAAAAAGATCAATATTCGATACCATTTTCGATACCAAAGGGAAAACAACTGTCACAATATTATAATTTTAAATTTTTTTATTTAAAGATAAATATAAAATCAGCCAAGGTCCGCTTAGACCTTAGTTAACTTTCCTCACCGTGAGGGGTCCGGAAATTTTTAATAAAAGGATATGTGTTTGAATATAATTCTTTAAAGTAAAGTCTCATTTATTCCACACCTACAGCCTTTTAAACAATATGGAGATGAATGTTGATAATCCACTGTTTTCTGTATTTTATTCTTTGGTTACATGAGGAGGATGTTTGAGTGTTTAGCTTTCGCAAAACACAGCTCACAGACAAAAGGGAAATACTACAAAATCAAAAGAAGCTAAAGCTAAAGCTCAGGACCTGGTGGTTTAATGACAACAGCCTGGAATCCTGCATATTATGCCTAGTACTCCTTCATGTGTGAGAACATTTTAAATACAAAATCATCAATTCAAGCCAAATTATTTTCTGATTAAAATAAACGTTCCCTCCTGTCCACAACGTCAGTGAATCTTTATTATGTTTTGCCAAGTCTTTTAAATTTTAGTTGTTTCTAACTCATTATCAGGCTACGCTAAACATGTTGAAATTTCCCGCTGCTCTGTCCGTAACCATAGTAACCTGAGGACCCCCGCGTGTTGACGTAGCCGTCCTAGAAGTGCAGGTTCAAAAATATGTTTTACACAATGCGCTTGTAATTATGAATACTGTCTTGCGGTCCAGATTGCGGTCCACCTTTTGAAGACCCCTGATGTAGTGCACTTGTTC
Organism: Perccottus glenii; assembly: GCA_024416835.2. Taxonomy (NCBI): domain Eukaryota; kingdom Metazoa; phylum Chordata; class Actinopteri; order Gobiiformes; family Odontobutidae; genus Perccottus; species Perccottus glenii. The sequence goes on from CM044548.2 coordinate 27,051,362, forward strand.
AAAGGCCTCTCAGATTGTCATACTTTCAGAAACCAATAGTGCAAGTAAAAAAAAAAACTCAGTATCGATACTCGGTATCGAAACTTCTGTAAATGAGTATCGTATCGTTTGAGATATTTCTGTATCGATATTTATCTAAATATCTATATTTTTGACAACACTAGTCAGTTGCTTATTTGGGACCAGTCAGACCCCTTTTGACAATGGGAAACCACTCAAACAGAGTCCCGTACCAACCCAATCTATATTGTACCGCTCTAGCGGAAACGCACCTTAATGGCCTGCCTCCTATTAGTACAGCCCCGGTCCCGCCCGTCTGAAGGGTCCCACTCTGAGAGGCACGAACAATGGCGACTTTCAGACATTGTTTTCTCTGCAGCCACAACATTTGGAACTTGACACTGTGCTGAGCGGCTCCTTCATTACAAATCCGCAGCACAATGAAGAGCCACAGCCGCTTCAAACCTGTTTCTATTCATGCACAGGCTTGGCTTTCACAGACACCTGATGCCCCTGGGCTGGTGTAGACTGAGTGAGCACACCTCATCTAGCTGGAAGACAAATGTAAGATTAGACAAATATTCGTTAGATATTAGATTATTCTGTGTTCTGAAAATGACAGCAGACAATTAAAACTATAAAAATGACCAATATGCCAGACCCTAACCTACAGCTGCTGAACTACTGAGCTCTGTTACATTTTTGAAGTGCACTTCTATTGTGACAAATGTGCTATTAAAACACGCCTTAAGAGCTCACTGAACCAGTTAATTAAACCATTTTTTATGAACGTGATATTAAGGGGCCAGTCAAATTTGTATATACTGTAAGTTTAGTGAGTTGAAACAGAAAGGTGTCTGCATGTCAGGAGTCACAGAGTGAGGATTCAGTCACACACTAAAGAGAAATGTTTTAGTAATAACTGGACTGATGAGTATTTCTTCCTGAGCTGGTGTCTTGTTAAAAAGCACCACTGCAGTGCCATTAAAACATGAAAGGCTGATAATGATCTATTGATACTGAACTTAAGACTGAAAGACATTGATACACGATAAACATAATTGAAAAATGTTGCAATGTGACAATTGATTTAAATCTATGGCGTAGTCATTCGTAATAATTGTGCTTCTTCTTTTGACCAATTTACAACAGTATCCAAATAAATGTAATAAATATACACTGCATGATTTACATTGTATGGTATTACAGGTTTCGTAATACATTTTCCTTAAATTTGCTTGAAATGCACTGATGCACTGAGAGTCGAGAGATAATGGGAGGTCAAACTAAGAAATATTTTATTTAATTCTGATTCAAGTTGGATTTTGTGTTGTATGTGCACATGGTCTATTCATATGTACATGTGTAAATATGCAGGTGTAAAATAATATATGCATTAGTGTAAATTGGAAATGTGCATTTCTGAAAAATATTCTCACAGTTTTCTGAATTCTGGGTTAACATGAAAAAGTGGTTACTTCTTGTTGGAGTTCTAAAATGTATTTACGTAATAAATCATACATTGGACTATGAATTTCCTGGCCTTTGGATCAGTAAATACATTTTTAAGGAGTACCACTAATTTATAAACATGTATAAAAGCCAAAATTTTTATTTATTTATACGTGTTTGTTATTTGTCATTGAGTCCTTTGTGAAGAAATAACTGAATCAACGGCTGATGATTAGCAGCACCTGGCTTTAATTTACCTACAGCCAGCCTCTAAATCTACATGTTGACTATTGATTGAATACAGTACATATCTCTGTATAGAGAGAGCGAGAGAGGGGAATGACATTCTTTCTTTTCTGATGTTTTTATCTTTGCCTTTTAAAAACTCAGTGGGAGCAGTAAGGAGGTATATGTTGTACATTTGGGATGAATAATTACTAATAACTTCAACACAATCAGATAACTTTAATTTTTTTATTATAATATATCTGTAATACCTTGAGAGTGGGAGTATTGTCGACTGACACATTAAAGTGGTAAAATAATTACCGCACCTTTCTGAAGAGTTCCTGGGACAAAGACTTGCCCGGAAACTAACCACACCTACCAGTTTAACAGTGTTTGACCCGAGCAGGCCGCTGAACCAGTTTGTTTGAACCTAGCACAACAAAAACAACTATAACTACTCCAACTCCAGGGATTTCCGTGCAGGTTTCCATGACAACAATTGTTAAAGAGGTGTGTGGGGAAAAGAAGTCACCCACATCTTTTTATGGACATCAAGGAGTACCCCAAGGGTCTGTGTTTGGACCATTTCTGTTCACTTTACATAATTTGTGCCACTGCAGTGCTTGCTCAGGAGGGGTTGTTGGGTTTCTCTCTAAAACTAAAGGGTGTGGTTTAGCGCTGCTCCAAGTGTCATGACGTAAAGTGGCACAATATAAATAGACTAATTGCAACTAACTTTCAAGCAGTTGCATTAATATATTAACCTCAGCAAAACTGTTTGAAAACTGTTTTCGTAGTAACCTGTTACTATCATGTACTCTTTGCCTAAGAAGTGTCCAAACAGAAGTTGAAATCTGATGTGTGTCCAAAGAAAATAAAAATAGTAAACTGTTTATTCTTGACCCAGTTTTTTATTTGATATCAATTTAGCCCTAGCCTTGGAGGACGGTTTTCAAAATCAATTAAAGTGGCACTGCAGAAAGATGAACAGAAAATAATTTATAATTCCATGCAACCGGGACGAGCAGACCTCTCCTGAGACACACACTAAGCAGCTCAAACACGGAGCAGAAATAGGCCAATACAATGGACCCTTGCAGAGTTTTATCCGTACAAAATGCATTAAAATCACCCCACCTTTTTAGAACTTGACAGTTTTATATTTTTTTGAAAAACATAACACAGTCTGTAGAAGGATCTACATCTAGCTGTAACTATGGGTTTGAAATGAAGACGTAGCAAGCTTATGATGCGTATGCCGTGCGGCTGAAGTATTATTGCCATTTGTGCATTAACCACCGTCATTGCAAAGTTGTCAGCTCATTGGTTTGGCATGCCATTCCATTGTGTAAGGCGTTACTTAGATACTCATTAGTCCGCTTTTTCAGGTATTGCCTTTTAGTAAACAATACTCTTCAATAACAATCAAAACTATGATCACAGGTTGCCTTGCTCTGGCCATTATTGGACAAAACGTCCCATTTTTTTGAAAATCCATGTAATTTACAGGGAAACGCGAGACAGTCTTTGGACATACTTAGGCTTTAGGGCAATTCTTCTGAACCAGATTAACAGGTTGTGGATCACAGCTCTGCTCTCACTCAGTGTTAGTGTGCTCTTGTTTGGTTTAGTTTTCGTTGAGGCCTGTACAACTCGTGACTATGGTTATAATTTGACAAACTAATTATATGCTATATGTCAAGAGAGTCTAGGTGACTGTTGTTGAGAAAATGCTAGGTTACAAAGCAGATGTAAACCATTGGCTCTTCAGTCTTGACCAAGGTTTAGTCCAGTCCAATCTAACTCCCAGCTTTGTCTCAGTTAACTTTAGTCCCTGTTTACCTGGATTCTTCCCCTTAGTCCTAGGCCCAGGAATTGGTTTAGTAAAAGGTTTTTAAAAACACACCAATGTTACTGGAGTAGCTCATCTTTACATGTTCTGACTGCTAACTTCCTGCAGTCTTCCTGAGACAGCATGCATACCCCCTCGTCCTGGGTTTGGGCCGCTTTACTCGTCCTATGAGCTGCCTCCTTAATCCAGAGGCAGTGTTTGTTGTCCTCTGTTCCATTAATCCTGGCTTTGTCCCAAACCATTATATAGTTCCCCTTTAGGCAGTGGTCTGGAAGGTATTGTTAGTTGGGATGGGTTTTTCCCTTTTTATTTGTCTGCCTTCGTCTCGACACCGTAGGTTAAATCTCAGGTGGTTTTGGTAACAGGTCCTTCTGTTTTCCAGGCTGCTTGAGGCATCAGAACTCATTACTTTGCAATACTCCAAAAAGGTTTACTTGGTTTTTGAAACATGTCAAGGCACTCAAACAACACTGGACTGTTAATAAGACCAAATTAACCTTTAGAGACTAGCTAGAGGTATTGCTGTATAGTGCATTTACATTTAGTCATTTAGCAGACGCTTTTATCCAAAGCGACTTACATTAAGCTTCTATTCACCAGCGTTACAGCTGGAACACCACTCTAGGCAAGGTGGGTTAAGTGTCTTGCCCAAGGACACAACGACAGTATGAACTGTGGGGAGAGCGGGAATCGAACCGCCTACCTTCCGGTTGAAAGACGACCGCTCTACTCACTGGGTTAAACTCAAAAGGTTATTTCTGGTTTGTTCCCAGCTTTCTGAAGATTAAATTAATATTTCCAACATTTTAGAGAATCACTGTTTAACACAAGCACCAATGGAAACACACCCCATATCTTGGTTTAACCTACTCAATATAATTAATATCAGCGCAACAAAACTGAAAAGGTGTGGAAGACTAGGCTAAACTCTTACAATGCATCTGGGTTTGTTACATGAGGCTAGTCCAGAATGCTGCCAAACTAGTCCTCAGCTCCTCAGCGTGTGGCTGTTTGGAAGGATCTCCCTCCTTGTCTGACAGTCATCCAAAACTTAAACGGCACCAGCTGCTGAACCCGGCACACTATAATCCATCCATCCAATCTAAACCAAAGTTCTGCTGGATGGAAAGCTAATCAAGATCGGGACATGCACTACATTTACATGAAAATAAGCCAATAATCTGAATTTAAACACACAATAAGTAGAAATCGTTGTTGAGTGAGAGCTGGCAGGGTTGTGCCTAAGTTGATATTGCTGACAGAATCTGTGTTGCGCTGCAGAGTTTTGATTTCAACAATAAAAAGGTGTACTGCTTAGGCTGGAGTATGTCTCTAAAAGAGGGAAACAGGCAGTTATACTGAAAGCCAGCTCTACTAAAAACAGCCTCTGCAGCACTTACCAGACCAACAGAAAACTGGGCCAATCCAATATCCCCAGTGACATACTGCTAACCAACATAAATAAAGTCATTCCTGAACAGTTCATGCAGATAAAAGGTTAATTTCATGTCCTTTAGTCACTGGACCAGTTAGAGGCCAGGTTCAGATTTGTGTAAAAATGGGCATGCAAACAACATGCACTGCACGCAACTGACGTTAACACATATTCAATGGACCAAAGGGCCACACATAATGCAACTTTTGCATAAAAAAGATGGTTTTGGCAAAAGGCATGTGTTTGCTGTCAGTGAGTGGATAGAACAATTAAGAAGTTGATACCACTGCTACAAGTCACTGGAAGATTACATCTGCTTGACTTGTACAGGACAAATAATACCACATCAGGTAGAGTTATACATGGATTGTTTTTGGACCAGTGCTTTCTCATCAAAGGCAGTTAAACTGAGACTGTCGGAGCTTGTTAGTAAAGCCAATAACCTACTAAATGAATGCTATAGACATGAACAACACATAAACAAGAAAGTAATGCAGGTAAAGCGACACAAATGGTCTGAGGACTTTAAACAAGACAGCAGCACAATACTCAAGTAGAAGTCAATTGGCAGAAGTGTCTAATTTGGTGTTTTTAACTTGTGGGCGTGTAGCTTCTTGAGGTAGAAGACACTACTGTACAGCTCAACATGCCACGCTCTGTTGTCAAATGTCGGAATCAAGAGGTAGGCCAGGATTATGTGAAGGGAGAGAAGCAAAAAAACCAGAGTAAAGACAAAGGGGCTACTTCAAAGATGTTTAATTTTACAGTGCTGAGAGACTGCCTAGACTGCCTTCAGTACAAAAGGCCACATTAATGTGCTCACACATATTGAAAGTAGACTCTGGGGAGAAATGGCAGTTTTGACCCAAAAATACTGTAGCTTTGAAATGTGTTTTCACTGAACCTATTAACCGACTTCATGACAAAATCTATCATTGTCACTGCTTATTCCAAACTGAGGCTGTGCTGACAATTACTGGAGTAAAACAGTCCACGTGTCTCACAGAACAACTTTAACTAAATACTGGACTCTAGCTCTAAAAATAACTGCTTATGGATTGCAGAATCTTTGATGAGATGTATTTTATGGCCTGACAGACTTGAAAAGACTGGACACAAAGCAGATGAAAGCGGGTTGTAGACTTACAACTGCGTGAATAAGTAAACATAGACCAGGGGTCGTTTTGGTGCACACACATGCTCAGCACACCAGTCTGATCTAACCACAAACGAACTTTAACCAGAAACAGTTTTGTCTCTCCCAACAACGCCACATCATCATCGCACAACACTCATCCAACCCCCAGGAACTTGAGTGTACGCTCCAGTCAAGTCTGATCCACGTAGCCCGTGCTCAGCGAGGCTTTTTTAAAACTCTCCCGAGTCTGTTTTGAGACACAAAGTTACAAGAGAACACAGCCGTGCGTACTTACGTTCAGGCGCGGAGCAGGAGTTTGAACTGAGCTGAGCGGGTTCTTTGTGAAAGGAGCGGGTAACTCTGGTCTCTCACTCGGTTTGGGTTTATGGAAGTGGTGTAGCGTGTTAGTCGTCTGTGTGCTGCCCGGACGGAGGGTTGACAACAGAAGCAGTAGGAGCGTAATGAGCGTGCTGTCTGTCTGTCTGTCTTCTGTCTGTCCTCTCCCCCGTGTGGCACCAAGAGGAATTAAATACAGCAGCGTGGACAAATTTAACCCCTCAGTCATCAGTGTTATGTCTAGATCTGCATCCTTTCGTATAATGTCACAAAAAGGAAAGAAAAAAAACACTAGATTAATATTTAAATAGTCATATTTTAAGCAAAACAAATCTTCAAATAGCCTAGGGCTAGTAATAATAGGCTATATTTTAAATGTATGTAAAATAAAGCTACTCGCACAACACAATTATTCTACTGAACAAAATAAAATCTATTAGTAGTAATTTAGTAGAATTGCAGTTGATTAGTATCTAAGAAGATTTATTAAAATTTGATTAAAATTAACAGCCTGGTCTGAATCTTCATTAAATACTTAAAACCTAGGTTTATCCATTGGATACCGCTGCTGGTAAATAAAAAATTTAAAAAATGATGTTGCAACCAGTCTGGCTAAAAAAAATATACACGTTATGATTGAGGCAGAGAAGAGTAAAACTTTACTAAAACAAGGACAACGCAGGGCTTTAGAAACAGAACAGGAAACTCAACAGGACGCAGCCTGATCAGGAGTTTGGATCTGTGTTTGGAGCATTGTGAAAAAACAGTCTCCAACTATATTGGTGTTATATCTGCTCTGTCTGTCTGAGACCTTTCCAGTGTAACCATGCTCCAGAGCTTGTTTTGAAGCTGAACTGATAACTACCGCATGAAACAATGAGCACGTGTAAAAGAAGAATCCCTGGGTGTTTTTTTTCTGTTTATTGTCGTTACCACAGAGCAATAAAATGGCAGTTTTACGCCATACTAAAACAGTTTTCAGATAGCATAAACGGACATATTAATAAAAAGCTGTCACGTATTAAAAACTTAGCTCTAGAGACCGGAGCCATCTTTTGTACCAGGCTGTAAACACAAGTTTTACACTTGTAAAGTTGCCATTTCTCTTTATATTTCTGCTTTTGGAGCCTGCCCTCTGGTGGACGGAGGTATATCGCTGTATGGTGGCGCCCTTACTCGAGGACCTTTTAAGGAGTTCCATGAGTAAGGCTTGGTCTTCGCCCTAAAAATCGGAAAAAGTAGATGTGGACACGCTACCTGCGTTTTGATTAAGATACGGCCTGTAAGACCTGTAGGTCTTATGTTAACACAAATCCAAACTAGTCTTTCTTGATGTCATTATGTTTTTAGCTTTGTTTTTTTCTCTCTATTCCTGCTGGTTTGTAACATTTTCTTTAGGATACTCAAAGTAAAGGTTAAAGAAAAAGCATCTGGACTCAGTTTTCAAGGTGAAGACATTTTGTCTCTTATTCCAAGAGACTATCAATTCTGACGATACTCAGGTTACGTTCTAGTCCAGAACATTTTTTGAGATTGTTTTTTTGAATGAACTGAATGTTTTGGTGGTACTACCCTCTTCATGTGCCTCAGAAAAATTTGTGATCACAGGTAAATCATAAATACCTTAACTTTAAGTAGGCTTACTTTGTAGGCTATTTATAGACTACGTGAGCCTATGTTATATAGTGTTCTATTCAACCCCGTAAGGATTGTTTTTTTTTAATCTTAATATTTCTAAAAGCCTGTATACATATGGAGCGTACATTAGTGAGGTCAGTAAATGTACAATGTGCATTCAGCTTCAACAGGAGCTGCGTTCACAATTGGATGACATTATTCTGCAGCCCTCCAGTGGCATGTCATGTCCACAGAGAGTCCACAGTGTAAACAGAGCCCAGCCTCTGACGGGTTTGTGTGTAATGGTACAGAGCATCCAACACTGACTAAAGCCCTGGTCAGAGTTCGCTGAGCAGCATCACGCAGCCTTCTCTCAAACAGATGAATGTCTCTTTGGATTAATGACATGATTGGAGCTGGGACTGAACAGACTGACTCACTGACCTCGGCCTCAAAGACGGTTTCTGTTTTCACTGTGGCGCTCAGCTGCTGCATCTGACTCTAAACCAGACAATAAGGGTCATCGAGAAAATATAACAAATACATTACAATATAACTTGCCAGTGCAGCTGTGACCTGGATTTCTAAGTTCTGGGCTATTGATAACCGACCTTATACTTTAGAAGCTGCTAGAGTAGTGCATTTAAGGGTTAATTAGTAATAAATTGGATGAGAGTAGACAAGGAACCCAGTGTAACGTGTATTAAATTGGTGTTTAAGCTCCATTAACTATTGTACAAAACACAAGTAGCATTTGAAGAAAAATTTAAGTTCAGTCCAAAACAAGTCTTTAAAGCTCAAGTGATGACCCTTTTGTATTGTATGCCATAACTTTAGACTCAGTGGCGGCTACTGGTCTGTCAGAGAGGGGAAGCTCATTTTCGGCCTACATCATAAAATTGTCTATTTATTTAAAAGTAAATTCTGCTACGTTCCTTTTCAAAAAAATGGTCTGTGACCCTGTCGTACCAACTAGGAGTCTTTTCAAGTGACTTGACCAGTGTCCTCTCAATGGCCAGCAGAGCTAGGCTGCTTAAACGGCCTTGGCCCATTGTGTTTCGGGTGTAGGACTTGAGTCGCTTTAAACAGGAGAAGCTCCTTTCTACACCTGCAGATGTAGCTCCAATTGTTGCCACTAATGAGAACAGTTTGTAAAGCTGAGACATTGCACTGTCCAACTCCATGTCTTTAAGGAACACCAAGTAATCACACAGCTTTCCCCTGTTACCCTGCAAGTCCTGATCTGAATACAGGACTTGAAGTTCTGACCTCAGTCTTCCTGAATCAAAGTGATGGCCATAACTTTTCAGGACACTTTGGAAGGCCTCTTCTGGAAATACCTGTCTCATGTCATCAAATTTCCCTGGATTGACTAATTCTAAGAAGAGCATGCTTTCCAAATTTGAAAAAACGTCGAGGAATCTGCTCCAAGATGTTATCAAGGATGGCCATGTACAGATTTCTGTATCGCACTTGGGGATCCTGCAATTGGGTCAGATGGTGCTTTCTCATGGACTCATCTCGTGGGTCTGATGTGAGATCTGCTGTTTTGGCATAAATGGCTTGGAAAGCCCCCTCTGACCTCTTCTCTTTGACAAATGCAAAAAGAGATTAAATTCTGTTCTTGCAGTAAAGAACATCCATCGCCCTCTGCTGGACAATATCAATGATTAAGATTAAGATTAAGATTACTTTATTTGTCACATACCAAATTACATACAGCATATATAACCAGTAGTGAAATGTGAGAGGGTGGTGCAACCTATTACATTGTATACATAGAAGACACACTAAGGTTGCAGACCACACCGGTGCAGCTGCCGGACAGCGCTCCAAGGCAAGGTGGGTTAAGTGTCTTGCCCAAGGACACAACGACAGTATGAACTGTGGGGCGAGCGGGAATCGATCCTACTACCTTCCGGTTGAAGGACGGCCGCTCTACCACTGGTAGACGGCCGCTCTACCACTGAGCTACTGCCGCCCCGGCTACTGACCACATCAGTCTCAGAGAAGATTTGTTCATATGTGTACAACATGAACACAAACTCAAAATCCTCCAGTTTCCTCACAAAGCCTTTGGCACAATCCAGTGTATCATCATCCATTGTTGTATCTGCAATGATGTTCTCAAATGTCTGCAGGAGGCCATCATAATTGTTTGCCACAGTGCTCACTATCCGTGATGTGAAATTCCATCGAATAGGAGCGTTTCTGGGCAACCTTGAACAGCCTGCAGACTCCAGAAAAGATGTCCTCTTTGTGGATTTTGAAAAAAATGTGGCAAATCCAGAGAGTGATGTAAAAAAAAATTCTGCACTCAGGCAAGCATTTAGCCCCCTGTGACAGCACCAGATTCAGTCGGTGTGCATAGCAATGCACAAACATTGCACTGGGGGCTATTGCTTTCACTTTGGCCTGCAGACCATTGAGATCTGAAGCCATGACAGCAGCCCCATCATAGGTCTGTGCCACAAGCTTGTCCTTAAAATTGTAGCCCTGCATGTTCTCATTTATTTCAAAAACGGACTGGGCATCTCGCCCCCCCGAAATATCAAAAAATACAATAAAGCGCTCCTGAATTTTACCTGCACTATCCACATAGCGAACAATGACAGAGTTGGGCACGGCAGGATATATCAGTTGTTTCATCCACCTGCCATCCAAAAAAGGGAGCAGAAACGGTGGCGGCAAGAGCAGAGATCAAATCATTTTGAATAGTATGGGACATACCAGAAAACACAGTTGAGGACTCGAATTGTGTGGACAGGACAGAATCATATTTAGCTAATGTGAAGCTGTGAACTCCCTGTAATTCCCCTTGTTGGATGATTCACTACTCTCATGTCCCCTAAATGACAACTCCTGCCGGCCAAGCAAGGATGTCACATCAATAAGGCGGTTTAGGAAGGCCCTGTTTTGTTTGACTATTTCATTATGTTTAGCCACTTGAATGCGAGCACCTTCATTTATTGCATGCTTAACCCTGATCCTGCCCATGCAACTTAATCTTGCACATGCACTCACATGTTCATTGCTCTTTTCATGTCTTTTATATGCCCTGTCAAAGTTAGACAGATCTCCAAACCCCACCTTTGACCAAACACATCCGTGAGATGGTTTCATCAAGAGGCATGGCCAGCAGTACATTTTATTTGTCACAGCACTTCCAGTCAGCCAGCTAACTTTGTCATATTTTTCCCTATCTTTTGCACTAAATCAATCTTAGAATTAAACAGCAGGGCAGATCAACACCTAAGTTTTTGCTCATAACACTTTCAAATGGCTTCGCCAAAATCAGGTCGACAATATTAGCACCGTCTGCCATCGTGCGCAGTTTCACCTACGACGCTAGCCTAGCCTACTAACGTTATATGAATGAATGAACGAACTAAAAAAAAAAAAAAAAACAACCTCTGTAAAACTGAACTATAATTGTGTGAAATGTATGATGAAAATCAAGCAATTTCGCCAAGCAAATATCAAAGAAATAGGTTGCAGCAGTTTTTATTTCGACTGAACTTGAGAAATCCGCGATGGGACTGAGCGTGAATAGCTTCAGTGATTCCTTATAGTACAGAATCGCTGTCAGTCAAAAGGAGATGCAGTCTTTCGACAGGACCCTCCAATCATCACGCAGCAGCTCGGAGTCCAGGCCAGCCCACTCTCCATTCACCCCCAGAGACGCTGAGCGTCCGTGGGCGGGACATAATCGCAGCATTTATCCAATGACCGTCTAGTTTCGAAGCGCTGAAAAAAAAAAAAAAAAAAAAACCTTGAAAGCAGCCCCTTGAAGTCAATGGACGCTGGGCTTCAATAGGGAAATGCACTGTGACGCTGCGGGAATGTATGAGAAGGAAATCGAGTCAGCCGACCTGCTATATGCAACTGATTCTGAACGAACTCGTCTTTGAGATGAACGTTTTCTAACGCATTTTTAGTCAACAAAATGTTAATACAATAGTACATATTTGACCATTAATTTTGTGAGCCAAGCTTCCCTTGCAGTCTTGAAGAAATCGCCTCTGTTTAGACTGTTCCCGTCACTGGAGAAGCAGTTTCATAATGTCACTTTAGACATCTAAAATGTACTGCTGCAGCCATTAGCCATTACTCAGTTAATTTTACATCTAGAGCCAGTGTAAAGGTTTGAAAAATTACAATGAGACCAGAAATAAATTCGATAAGATATGAATTTAATGCATGTATTTATATTAAAGCAGGCAAACTAAAGGGACTATGTACACATGTGTGAAAGGTAGCATGCTCCTTTGAGGTAGGATTCAAGATAATAAAATGATCAGGGGAAAAACTTTCACTGCCCAATTCTAAAGTCTGCTTATGAAGCTTAAAGCTAAAAGTTTTAAAAAAGGTTTATTAAAATGTCAGCTTTCCAAAGGATGATGAGTCAAAATAAAGTGCGTAGAAGTCCACTGTTTAGTGTCTTCGTCTCACTGAGTGTCCTCCACAGCAGCTGCCAGGTTCTTGACGATGGGAGAGCTCAGTTGAGGAAGAAGGGCGATCTTCATCAGTTTGCTGCTCGAGTACTTATTTTTGATGGCCTGCAGGGGATTAGAGACTGTTATTAAAGAGCTCCGATGGTTTTGAGTGGACTAGAGTAGAACTTACCTGAAACTTTGTGTTGCCCTCGTTAATCGTCACTACGTTTTTGGCGATGTGTTGCATGATGGGCCTGAGATGAGCCTCGTCGTAAGTAGAGTAGTGCTCCTGTGTGGGAGACTGAGGACAGTGTTAGTTTTATGTAAAACTCAGACAGGGACTCTGTGTGATAGAAAACTCACCCAGGGCAGTCCTTCCAGGAGCAGCTGGGACAGGCACAGAGATGCAGCAGCGATCTCAGACGGACGGTAGTGGACCATGTCGTAGTCCAGCAGTGTCAGCTCCAGCAGGTATTTGGCCAGAGTGTGCCTCTCTACGTCCGACTGAAAGAACAGTCAGTATTTACAACTCAGTTTCAAAAATCTCACACTGTCTGCATGAAGAGAAATTATCCTTTGACAATAGCCCCTTAATCATCTACAGAGACCAATGTATTAAGACATGAACATCTGCAGATTGATCTGTGCTGGACTCACATTGGCCACTTTGGAAGCCCTCCTGAGGAAGTGCAGCGGCAGAGGACGTCCCAGCTGAAACTTGAGGCTCCTCAGAAACCACTGCTCCATCTCCAGGATCTGGGCTATTGTGAAGGCGTTGTCCGTGATGTAGGCAAAGTCTCCCACCTCAGGGGCGTACATCTCCTCGTACTTACAGGCCACCAGCATCGCAGTGACACCAGCCAACTGCAGCTTCTTGCTCGACACTTGATGCACCTGGAGAAGGGTTCAAGACATTTAAACAAGTGCTTGGTGTTGGTCCACATCAGGCCATGCCCTTTAAAGTCATTAGTAACATCACTTTAAGATGGTCAAAGGTTTGTCACTGTAGGTTTAAAAAGACTGAGCCGTTAGTTAATCGAGACGGACAAATACAAAAAGACAATATATCCAACATGCCGAACAACGGATTTTACAATATTGGTCACATTTTTGGTTAATTATGTGGTTCTTTGCCACAAGGCAAACACACAAAGAACAAGCCCTGAACAATGTAGGTGGGTGTTATCGTCTGAGGAGTTACTGCCTGGTTCAAACTCAAGTCAGGTGCAGTCGTACCTGGAGGAAGCGGTCCAGTACGGCCACAGTGAGGAACAGAGTCTCCTGCAGCAGCTGAAACCTGGAGTGGACCTGGACCAGCCAGTCGACGAGCAGCGCCCGCATTCGGCCCGTGATCTTGTAGCTCTGCATGTAGTTGGGGCGCACCGCCTGCTCCACCTGAAGAAAGGGTTGAGATTTGTATGTCCCGCCAACTTGGATTTCAGTGGCATTTGCTTGCTACACAATTCCCTGATGTCAAGATATAAAGACTCCATTTTCACTTAATGGAAAAATACTGCCCATTTTTGAAGGTTCATCGTAGTATAGAGTCAAATTATTATCTTACTTCTAATGTGTGCAGATATTTGTAGATGTCCTTGACATATTCTGAACACAGCTGAGGCAGGTCTGCATCTTGTTCGTCCACGTCCTGCACCATGAGCAGCGTCTCAGAGAAAGCCTGGCACAGCACAGTCTCCTCCTTCATGGACACGTTGGCCGGCTCCTCAGGAACCACTGGGACTAGAGCGGTCACCTTAACCTCGGGCTGTTTAGTCTTGTGGCCGGCAGCAGGTTTGGCCTTGGATGCTCCTCTCTAGACACAAGATGCTTAAGTCCTAAGCACATTTACTACATTCAAGACAAGTTCCACAGCCAGCTCAGGACTATTTGCAAATTTGGCCAACACACAGAACTATACCTAAACAGTCTTAAATTTAAAAATTAGATCAAATGTCAATTTCACAGCAAAGTAAGAGCCTTGCTTCCCGCTTCTGAAGAGTGCAGTTGCTCCTCTGCTCATGCCAGCTTTACTTTTCTTTAATCATCTCCACATTTAGCCAATGATTGTATAATCAACTTTTTAAAATTACTTTTGCGACTGAAGCTTTGGTATCATTTTTTCAACATGTCTGGGGTAAAAAACAGCTACTACAAACTTTGACAAAATTGTTGGAAATATCAACAGGAAAGCAGTGTGCTATAAACAAAGATTTTTGCTTTAGAATCTGAAAGAGGGCTTCAGGAGACGATCCTGATCACACAATGTGGTAACACTGAATTTAAACTTGGACGATACAGTGTCATTCCCAAAACTGAGCAAAGCAAATGGATTTAAACAAAATGATGCCACCTGGCAGAAACTTGGTGCCCAGCCAAAGCGGCACTGGATCAGAAAAAAGAATGCTGGCATCACAAGAGCATATGTAGCATCACCAGACATCCAGCTAAAAAACAGATTCCAACCACTGACTGAGCTAAAGGTGAATGAACCAGAAAACTCTGCTGTAAATGAAAAACATGGAGTAAATAAAACCTATTCTATGGAAAATAGGAGACATGAATCTGTGGAAAAGCACCAGGCAAACAGAGACAGAGAATCTATGTCAAAAGTGAAGGACAGAGATATCCTGCTGCTTGGAGACAGTGCTATCAGAGACAAACAGATCTGTTACATGCAGCTTTCCAAGTGCTACAGTCACTGACAGCACTCCTCCCCCAAGTCATGTCCAAACACACAGGGATTAAACAGCTGATGTTACATGTGGGTGCAGTTGACACCAGGAAGGGGGAATCAGAAGATTTATATTAAAAAAAAATGCTAGTGCTAAAAACTCGGTCTGATGCTGTGCTTGTAGCACAAATACACATGTATTTACGTGCCAATTTTGCTAAGAGCGGATAGCGTGTTTCATTGTCTCGCCACCATGCTAGTGGATCTGCCGTAGAGTCAATTGGTTGTTCTTGGAGATAGCGGGTTAACTCTGTGTCAGCGCGCGCTCTGATCGGTAAAGGGGCAGAGATTTCAGACCTCCGTTTATTAAGGAGATCTCCAAGATTGTGCACAGACCTCTCCCGAATCATCGCTAGCAGCAGCAGCCTCCGAAGCACCACTAACTCCGCCTCCGTTTCCCTCGTCAGCTGATACAATTTCCCCCCGGAGTGCATCTTTTGTCTCCCCCAATCCATTCCCCCCATTGCCTCTGTATCGTGGGTCAAGGAAAGATGACTTTGATGACAAAAGCTCCTGAGTGGCTGGCACTGTATTTGTGCTAATGTATGAGGCATAGGCCTACGCTGAGTTTCATTTACGATGAGATGCGCTCTAGTTCACACTGCAGTGCAAGTGCAACGCGGCGCGCTGGCGCTTCCATGTCACGGTTATCATTGTCTGCTATATTTGCTTTTTATTTATTAAAATACATGCAATTGGTTAATGAAACAATTAAAATTAAGATAAAATTTGTACAAAACAGAATTCGTTTTTAAGAAAGGTTTTCTACAAAGCAAAATTTAATGAAGTGGTGAATATAAAAAAGATTTTAATGACACGGTTTTGGCGGTTATAGAGTTCTAATGACGGTGTTCAACTATAACCGCCGATCACACGGTTATATACTAACCGTCACACCCCTAGTTGTGGGGCTGTCTTGGTTGACACGCCTCTACAACATCGCGTGGCGATCGGGGACAGTACCTCTGGACTGGCAGACCGAGGTGGTGGTCCCTCTTTTCAAGAAGGGGGACCGGAGGGTACGTTCCAACTACAGAGGGATCACACTCCTCCCACTCTCTGCCAGGCCAGGGTACTGGAGAGGAGAAGGTGGCTGATAGTTGAACCTCGGATTCAGGAGGAACAATGCGGTTTTTGTCCCGATCGTGGAACACTGGACCAGCTCTATACCCTCTCCAGGGTGCTGGAGGGTTTATGGGAGTTTGCCCAACCAGTCCACATGCGTTTTGTGGATCTGGAGAAGGCATTTGACCGTGTCCCTCGTGGCACCCTATGGGGGGGGTGCTCTGGGAGTATGGGGTCTGGGGCCCTTTGCTATGGGCTGTCCGGTCACTGTACGACCGGAGTAGGAGCTTGGTTCGCATTGCCGGCAGTAATGATGCAGATGATATCGTCCTGTTGGCTCCATCAAGCCAGGACCTTCAGTGTTCACTGGAACGGTTTGCAGCCGAGTGTAAAGCAGCTGGGATGAGGATCAGCACCTCCAAGTCTGAGACCATGGTTCTCAGTCGGAAAAGGGTGGCTTGTCCCCTTCAGGTTGGTGGAGAGATCCTGCCTCAAGTGGAGGAGTTCAAGTATCTTGGGGTCTTGTTCACGAGTGAGGGAAGGAGGGAATGTGAGATTGACAGACGGATCGGTGCAGCTTCTGCAGTGATGCACCGGTCTGTCGTGGTGAAGAAGGAGCTGAGCAGCAAGGCAAATCTCGATTTACCGGTCAATCTACGTTCTTACTCTCATCTATGAACAAAAAAGAACAAGAATGAACAAGATCCCGGATACAAGCGGCCGAAATTAGCTTTCTCCGCAGGGTGGCGGGGCGCTCCCTTAGAGATAAGGTGAGGAGCTCGGTCACTCGGGAGGAACTCAAAGTAGAGCCACTGCTCCTCCACATCGAGAGGAGCCAGCTGAGGTGGCTCGGGCATCTGTTTCGGATGCCTCCTGGACACCTCCCTAGGGAGGTGTTACGGGAGACCCCGGGAAAGACCTAGGACGCTGGAGTCCCCCCAGCATGTCCCAACAATAAATAAATGCAGCAGCTGGTGGAACATTGAAAGTGCATTGAAGTGCAACAACATTTATATTCTTCAAAAGATCACATAACTGTATGCAGAAAATGCATTTGCTACTAACAGAACTGAGGTAGTTACAGGCAGCACAACTTCTACAGATTCTTTGCCAGGAACACTAGCTTGTTAACCATGTCTGGCTTCAGACAGGACCTCTGACAACTCACAATGTTGCCTGATGCAGTAAAAATTCTCTCCGAGGAAGAGCTGGTGGCCTGCATGCAGAAAAGTATTTTTGAGCCAGGGAAAGTTGACTTTGTCAGTTGATCTCACCACAGAAGGGGGTCCTGGAGCGTACGATCAAGTGCATCACTGCAGTAGCTCAGTGGGTAGAGCGGTCATCCTTCAACCGGAAGGTAGGTGGTTCGATTCCCGCTCTCCCCACAGTTCATACTGTTGGGTCCTTGGGCAAGACACTTAACCCACCTTGCCTCCAGTGGCTGTAACACTGGTAATTAGTGCAAGTCGCTTTGGATTAAAGCGCCAGCTAAATGAATAAATGTAAATCACATGATCAACTGCTAAATTCAAATGTTGAATTTAGCCAGAGACAGGCGCGCTCAGAGCTGTCATATATCACAACTTTTCAGTGTTTCCAACCACATACATTTACATTTAGTCATTTAGCAGACGCTTTTATCCAAAGCGACTTACAAGTGAGGATAACAATGGAAGCAATTTTAACAACACAAGGTACAAAAAGCATAAGTGCACAAAAAACTAGTCAGTTTAAACTCAGCGCAGTATACAATGCTAAGGGTAAGAGAATTTTTTTTTTTTTTTTTTTTTAGAAAGGAATCGATAGAAAGGAAGTAGGATTCAGTGTTTGTCAGTCAGGTGTTGACGGAAGAGATGTGTTTTCAGGTGTTTTTTAAAAGATGGCTACAGAATCTGCTGATCTTGTAGCAGCAGGTAGATCATTCCACCAATGTGGAACAGATCCAGAGAAGGTACGTGAGAGTGATTTTGTACCTTTTTGGGACGGTACCACCAGACGTTCATTTGCAGAGCGCAGGGATCTGGTAGGAACGTAGGTCTGTATTAGTGAGTGGAGATATGGGGGTGCAGAACCAGAGGTGGTCTTGTAGGCCAAGAGCATAGCTTTGAACTTGATGCGGGCGTCAACCGGGAGCCAGTGTAACCTAATGAATAGAGGAGATACGTGCGCTCTCTTCGGTTCATTAAAGACCACTCTTGCCGCTGCATTCTGGATCAGCTGCAGAGGTTTGGTTGTGCAGGCGGGGAGTCCAGCCAGTAGGGCATTGCAATAGTCCAGTTTGGACAAGACAAGAGCCTGGACTAGAATTTGCGTGGAGTGCTCTGATAGGAAAGGTCTAATTTTTCTAATGTTGTAGAGGATGAATCTACAGGACCGGGTGGTGCTGGCGACATGACTTGTGAAGTTTAGCTGATCATCAATTACCACTCCCAGATTTCTGGCAGTGCTGGACGGTGTAATGGTTGATGGGCCTAGTTGAATGGAGAGGTTGTGGTGGGTCTTTGGATGGGCCGGAATCACAAGCAGTTCTGTTTTTGCAAGGTTCAGCTGCAGGTGATGGTCCTTCATCCAAAGTGAGATGTCGCTCAGACATGCCGAGACGCGAGCAGAGACCGTCGGATCGTCAGGATGAAATGATAGGTGGAGTTGAGTGTCATCTGCATAGCAGTGATAGGAAAAGCCATGCTTCTGGATGACAGAGCCAAGGGATGTCATGTATATGGAAAAGAGTAGCGGTCCGAGCACTGAGCCCTGTGGCACCCCTGTATTGAGATGTTGGGACTCAGAGACCTCATTTCTCCAGGATACTCTGAATGACCTATCCGAGAGGTAAGAATTGAACCATTGCAACGCCATTCCAGAGACACCCATCGCCCTGAGAGAGGACAGGAGGATGTGATGATTAACAGTGTCAAAAGCAGCAGACAGATCCAGTAAGATGAGTACAGATGACTTGGATGTTGCCTTTGCCAGTCTCAGAGCTTCGATGACTGAGAGCAGGGCAGTTTCGTGGAATGACCGCTCTTGAACCCAGACTGGTTCTGGTCCAGGAGGTTGTTCCGTGTGAGAAAGGATGAGAGCTGAGTAAACACAACTCGCTCCAGAGCTTTGGCAATGAAGGGAAGGAGGGAAACCGGTCTGTAGTTTTCAAGCAGAGTAGGGTTAAGAGTGGGTTTCTTCAGTAGTGGTGTGATGCGGGCCTCTTTGAAAGCTGTGGGGAAGGACCCAGTGGAAAGAGATGAGTTGATGATGTGGGTGAGAGCAGGCACGACAGATGGAGAGATGGCCTGAAGGAGATGTGTGGGGATGGGATCCAGCGGGCAGGTAGTAGGGTGGTTAGAACTAATGACCTTGGAAACATCTGCTTCAGTTAGAGGAGAGAAGGAAGTGAGCATACACATATCAGGGGTCTGAATGAGCTCGACAGGTGGAGGCGCAGAGAAATGACTGCTGATGGTGGTCGTTTTCTTTACAAAGAAAGACGCGAAATCATCAGCTGTTAGATCCGATGAAGGTGGGGAGCAGGCGGACAAAGGAGGGCGGAAAAGGTTCTAAAGAGAGTGCGCGAGTCAGGTGAGTTGATTAACCTAGAATGGTAGTAGACAGTTTTTGCAGAGGTGACATCAGCGGAGAAAGTAGAGAGGAGAGACTGGTAGATAGAGAGGTTAGCAGGATCTTTAGACTTGCGCCATTTTTTCTCAGCTGACCGGAGGCTGGCGCGGTGCTCGCGTAGAACATCGGATAACCAGGGGGCAGACGAGGATGTACGGGCTGGTCTAGATGTAAGGGGGCATAAGTTGTCCAAGCAGGATGTAAGCGTGGAGCACAGAGTGTCGGTGGCGGTGTTAGTGTTTAAAGAGAGCTCCTCAGAAGAGGAGCGCAGAAGAGACAGCAGAGGAAAAGCGGGAGGGACTGAGTGTACGCAGGTTGCGTCGAAAGTGACCAGCGGTAAAACAATTGCAGTGTCTGGAGAAGTTAGGTCAAGGTCGAGAGTAATGAAGAAATGATCGGAAGTGTGCAGTGGCGTGTCCTGAGTGTGGCGAGTGGAGCAGTATCTTATGTAGATAAGATCTAGTTGGTTACCAGACTTGTGGGTTGCCGATGTGGAAACCTGCTTGAGGTCAAATGATGCAGTTAGGTTAATGAAGTTAGCAGCCTGTGGCTTTTCAAGGTGGATGTTGAAGTCTCCTAATACCACCAGAGGGGTACCATCGTCAGGGAAGGATGAAAGAAGCGCATCCAACTCCTCCAAGAAATGTCCAAGCTGACCTGGGGGCCGATAGATAACTACAAAATGACTTTTAACAGGGTGGGTGATGGTAACAGCATGGAACTCGAAGGAGCTGTTGTCACACAAGGGTGATAGCTGTTTGAACTTCCAGCCAGTAGGAATAAGTAGTCCGGTCCCTCCGCCCCTTCCAGTGAAGCGAGGACTGTTGGAGAAAGTGTGATTATGGGAGAGGGCGGCGGGAGTGGCAGAGTCCTCTGGTTTGATCCATGTTTCTGTAAGTGCTACAACTGAAAGACCAGAATGTTGAACAAAAGCTGTAATGAAATCAGCTTTGTTCACAGCAGACTGGCAGTTCCACAAGCCTATTGGGAAAGTAGAAGGGGCAGTTTTTGACAGTGAAACAACATGCAGATTACTATGGTTGCGTCGCCTTTTGCGTGAAACAGATGATAATTTCCGTGGTGAAATGACAGTAGTAATTTGGAAACACATTTAAGAGCCGAAGAGGAAAAAGTATACAAGAAGAAAGTAATAGTAGAAATAATGGAATATAAGTGCAGACAATTAGTACTAAAAAAGGTGCAATACTCAGGTCCTCTGTGGGTGTGTGGCTGTTCGGTGGAGTCGCGTGCAGGTAGAGTCGATGGTCTTTACTCACTCCGGTCTTCACGCGATGACGGCTGCCGCGACCGCTGCCGCGGTGGCTACTCCCACTTAAATACCCTTCTATTCAAGTAATTGAATTCAGCAGGTCCCGCCTACTCACACAGTTCTGTAGGCTTCTGCTGCAAAGTTGCTTCTCCTGGTCACTTCGATTAATCACAAAGTTATATAGGAGAGCGGAGCTGGCGTTTGGTCCCGCCTCTACACACACAAAGAACTCACGAAACTAGCCCGCTAACAGCTGAGACTACACACCGGTACACCACGTGACACGGTCGTAGTAAACACACTGCGCGGTTTCTCAGCAGTAACACGGCACAATAAGCTCAAAGAGACAAGAATTACATACACTCACACAGTTCTGTAGGCTTCTGCTGCAAAGTTGCTTCTCCTGGTCACTTCGATTAATCACAAAGTTATATAGGAGAGCGGAGCTGGCGTTTGGTCCCGCCTCTACACACACACAAAGAACTCACACGTACTGTTTATTTTAGGTTTCAAACATAAATTCACATAAGTACTAATAAACAATACATTTAGAGTTTGTAAAATACACACTGATGTCTATGGAAGAGGTAATAATAATAATTAAAGCCGCAAGCGGCGATAAAGGCCCTCGCCTCCCTTGAGACCGCGGGGACACATGCACTCGGAGGATTGCATTTCGTGCTTTAAAGCGTAAACTTCACGGTAATGTCAAATAACCGGGCCTGTGCTACTGCTTGGACCTGCCACACCACCTTGTAACCTAACTTTAGAGTTAAAGGTCTCCACAATCTCTGGTTTTCCTGGAAGCTGTCTGAACCTTTGGAAATAATAGATTATGCTTGGGCTAAGGCGAGAAAAACAAAGTACTGGCTGGAGATTTGAGATGACTCAGGAATCGCTGCACCCCTATTTAAAAGGCAAAATGCAAATATAACTTGTCTAAAAGTACAAGGTTACAAGTTCCAAAGGATTCTGAGGAGTTTTCTAAGACTCTAGCCTTGGCTCTGGAGGGCCTCCTCTAAATGAAGGATCCTGGCAATTGGGAAATGGCATTTATTTCCCAAAGAAATGGCTGCCTCTTCACAGACTCATTACGACCACAGCCACAAATCTATCAAAAACAAATTGATAATTTTTTTGGCACACGTCTAGATGATACTCACCAAATTTGGAGCTGTTTAGATGAAAAGCCTTTAGACACAAGGGGTGCAATTTAGGTGGTCACGCATACACCCAACATAGTAGATTTCCTGTTGAGTTTACGATATGGCTGCAATACATTTTTCTGTTTGCCCTGAGGTGTCCTATGGATGTACCAAGTTTCATTTTTCTACGTTGGAAAAAGTTACTTTCACTTTCCATAGGCCCAATGTATTTTGAATTTTGTAGGTGTCGCCACTGAGTCATTTTCATATTTTTTTAGCGACTTCAAATACATAAATTTTTCACGAGCTTGAAGTCTGGGACCAATAAAATGACTTTTAGTTGCACGTTTACTGGGTCAAATTGAGGATCATTTTGCAGAAAAATTATAATAAAAAAATATACCAAATTATAATAAAATAAAATATAACTCGAGCAAAAAAAGTCTAGAAAAACACTTGTCTTTTACATACATGTGTTTAGCTCATTTTGCCCAAGTTTGGTGTCTGTGGAATGAAGCAGCTAATTTCTGAGTTCTTTTAAAAAAGGTGTATTTTAAGTCGGTTCACATTTTCAATTCAAAATGGCCGCCTTCCGTGTGTGATAGGGTGTGGTCCCCATTGGCTTTTTGTTCATAAGCCCATGCTGGATGTGTGTACCAAGTTTCATTTGCCTACGACAAACTAAAATTTTCACTTCCCATTGACTTTTTCCAAATATTTGGGACGTTGCTATGGCAACACATTTATAGATAGGGGTGGTTGTCATTGGCTTTTATGCTCGTCATGACATAAGAGATGTGTGTACCAAATTTTATGTCTCTATGACAAACTAAATTCTTGGGTCCCATTATAAGTTTGTAGGGGCGCTGGAGAGCCATTTCTAAAGATAACCCTTTTATTTACATATCTTTGTGTTCAGGTCATGAATGTGCACAAACGCCTTTTTGGGTCCAACTCGATCCGAGAAGCCGCTTGAGAGTTAAGAGACGTTTTATTTTCACAAAAATGGCCACCTCGTTACAGGCTTGCCACACCCATACCCGATGAGATATCAACAACAAAGTCACAACTTTGGTTGGCACATGTGTCTAGATGATACTCACCAAATTTGGGGCCATTTAGATTAAAACACAATGATTTGCATCTTTCTGCAAGGGTGCGAATTTAGTGGCGCGCCTTTCACCACACATGGCGGACTTCCTGTTAAGTTTAGTGTGACTGTCATTGACTTTTCTGTTTGCCCTGAGGTGTCCTATGGATATACCAAGTTTCATTTTTCTACGTTGGAAAAAAGTTACTTTCACTTTCCATAGGCCCAATGTATTTTGACTTTTCTAGGGTCGCCACTGAGTCATTTTTCGTATTTTTTTCAAGACTTCAAATACATCAATTTTTCGCCGAGCTTGAAGTCTGGGAACAATAAAATGACTTTTCGTGCATGTTCACTGGGTCAAATTTAGGATCATTGGGTCGGAAGAAAAATAAAAAAAATTAAAGCATAGCGGCGATAAAGGCCCTCGCCTCTCTTGAGACAGCGAGGACACATGCAGTCGGAGGAGTGCATTTCGTGCTTTAAAGCGTAAACTTCACGGTAAAAGGATTCTGAGGAGTTTTCTAAGACTCTAGCCGTGGCTCTGGAGGGGCCTCCTCTAAAGGAAGGATCCTGGCAATTGGGAAATGGCATTTATTTCCCAAAGGTTGCCTCTTCACAGACTCATTACGACCACAGCCACAAATGTATCAAAAAACAAATTGATAACTTTTTTGGCACACATGTCTAGATGATACTCACCAAATTTGGAGCTGTTTAGATGAAAAGCCTTTAGACACAAGGGGTGCGATTTAGGTGGTCACGCATTCCACCCAACATAGTAGATTTTCTGTTGAGTTTACGGTATGGCTGTAATAAACTTTTCTGTTTGCCCTGAGGTGTCCTATGGATGTACCAAGTTTTGTATTTCTACATTGGAAAAATTTACTTTCATTTTCCATAGAACCAATGTATTTTGACTTTTCTAGGGGTCGCCACTGAGTCATTTTTCATATTTTTTTTCGGGGACTTCAAATACATAAATTTTTCGCTGGGCTTAAAGTCTGGGACCAATAAAAATGACTTTTAGTTGCACGTTTACTGGGTCAAATTTAGGATCATTTTGCAAAAAAAAATTTATAAAAAATATATACCAAATTATAATAAAAAAAAATAACTCGAGCAAAAAAGTCTAGAAAAACGCTTGTCTATTTTACATACATGTGTTTAGCTCATTTTGCCCAAGTTTGGTGTCTGTGGAATGAAGCAGCTATTTTCTGTGTTCTTTTAAAAAAGCCAAATTTGGGGCTATTTAGATTAAAACACAATGATTTGCATCTTTTGCTAAGTGCGATTTTAGTGGCCATGCGTTTCACCCCACATGTCGGACTTCCTGTTGAGTTTAGAGTGTGGCTGTCATTGACTTTTCTGTTTGCCCTGAGGTGTGCTATAGATGTACCAAGTTTCATTTTTCTACATTGGAATAAAGTTACTTTCACTTTCCATAGGCCCGATGTATTTTGACTTTTCTAGGGTCGCCACTGAGTCATTTTTCGTATTTTTTTCGGGACTTCAAATACATAAATTGTTTGCTGGGCTTGAAATCTGGGACCAATAAAAATGACTTTTAGTTGTACGTTTACTGGGTTAAATTGAGGATCATTTTGCAGAAAAATATGATTAAAAAAATATACCGAATTATAATAAAAAAATATAACTCGAGCAAAAAAGTCTAGAAAAACACTTGTTTCTTTTACATACATATGTTTAGCTCATTTTGCCCAAGTTTGGTGTCTGTGGAATGAAGCAGCTATTGTCTGTGTACTTTTAAAAAGAGGTGTATTTTAAGTCGGTTCACATTTTCAATTCAAAATGGCCGCCTTCCGTGTGTGATAGGGTGTGGTCCCAATTGGATTTTTGTTCATAAGCCCATGTTGGATGTGTGTACTAAGTTTCATTTGCCTACGACAAACTAAAATTTTCACTTCCCATTGACTTTTTCCAAATATTTGGGGCGTTGCTATGGCAACACATTTATAGATAGGGGTGGTTGTCATTGGCTTTTATGCTCGTCATGACATAAGAGATGTGTGTACCAAATTTTATGTCTCTATGACAAACTAAATTCTTGGGTCCCATTATAAGTTTGTAGGGGCGCTGGAGAGCCATTTCTAAAGATAACCCTTTTATTTACATATTTTTGTGTTCAGGTCATGAATGTGCACAACGCCTTTTTGGGTCCAACTCGATCCGAGAAGGCGTTTGAGAGTTAAGAGACGTTTATTTTCACAAAAATGGCCACCTCGTTACAGGCTTGCCACACCCATACCCGATAAGATATCAACAACAAAGTCACAACTTTGGTTGGCACATGTGTCTAGATGATACTCACCAAATTTGGGGCCATTTAGATTAAAACACAATGATTTGCATCTTTCTGCGCAAGTGCGAATTTAGTGGCAGCGTTTCACCCCACATGGCGGACTTCCTGTTAAGTTTAGGGTGTGACTGTCATTGACTTTTCTGTTTGCCCTGAGGTGTCCTATGGATATACCAAGTTTAATTTTTCTACGTTGGAAAAAGTTACTTTCACTTTCCATAGGCCCAATGTATTTTGACTTTTCTAGGGCCGCCACTGAGTCATTTTTCGTATTTTTTTCGGGACTTCAAATACATAAATTTTTGCCGGGCTTGAAGTCTGGGACCAATAAAAATGACTTTTAGTTGTTCGTTTACTGGGTTAAATTGAGGATCATTTTGCAGAAAAATTATAATAAAAAAATATATACGAATTATAATAAAAAAATAACTCGAGCAAAAAGTCTAGAAAAACACTTGTCTCTTTTACATACATGTGTTTAGCTCATTTTGCCCAAGTTTGGTGTCTGTGGAATGAAGCAGCTTTTTTCTGTGTACTTTTAAAAAGAGGTGTATTTTAAGTCGGTTCACATTTTCAATTCAAAATGGCCGCCTTCCCGTGTGTGATAGGGTGTGGTCCCCCTTGGCTTTTTGTTCATAAGCCCATGGTGGATGTGTGTACTAAGTTTTATTTGCCTACGACAAACTAAAATTTTCACTTCCCATTGACTTTTTCACATTTTTGGGACGCATTTATAGATAGGGGTGGTTGTCATTGGCTTTTATGCTCGTCATGACATAAGAGATGTGTGTACCAAATTTTATGTCTCTATGACAAACTAAATTCTTGGGTCCCATTATAAGTTTGTAGGGGGCGCTGGAGAGCCATTTCTAAAGATAACCCTTTTATTTACATATTTTTGTGTTCAGGTCATGAATGTGCACAAACGCCTTTTGGGTCCAACTCGATCCGAGAAGGCGTTTGAGAGTTAAGAGACGTTTTATTTTCACAAAAATGGCCACCTCGTTACAGGCTTGCCACACCCATACCCGATAAGATATCAACAACAAAGTCACAACTTTGGTTGGCACATGTGTCTAGATGATACTCACCAAATTTGGGGCCATTTAGATTAAAACACAATGATTTGCATCTTTCTGCGCAAGTGCGAATTTAGTGGCGCGCGTTTCACCCCACATGGCGGACTTCCTGTTAAGTTTAGGGTGTGACTGTCATTGACTTTTCTGTTTGCCCTGAGGTGTCCTATGGATATACCAAGTTTAATTTTTCTACGTTGGAAAAAAGTTACTTTCACTTTCCATAGGCCCAATGTATTTTGATTTTGTAGGGATCGCCACTGAGTCATTTTTCGTATTTTTTTGGCGACTTCAAATACATAAATTTTTACGAGCTTGAAGTCTGGGACCAATATAATGACTTTTCGTGCATGTTCACTGGGTCAAATTTAGGATCATTGGGTCGGAAGAAAAAAAAAAAAAAAAAAAAAAAAATCCGAGCAAAACAATAGGCCCTCCCGGTCATCACCGCCTCGGGCCTAAAAAAAAAAAAAAATCCGAGCAAAAATAGCCCTCCCGGTCATCACGGCTCGGGCCTAATAATTAAAGCCGCATAGCGGCGATAATCGCCTCCCTTGAGACCGCGGGGACACATGCACTCGGAGGATTGCATTTCGTGCTTTAAAGCGTAAACTTCACGGTAATGTCAAATAACCGGGCCTGTGCTACTGCTGGGGCCTGCTACACCACCTTGTAAAACAAAAGTAAAAGAGAAAAACAAAGTACTGGCTGGAGATTTGAGATGACTCAGGAATCGCTGCACCCCCCTGTTTAAAAAGGAAAAATGTCTAAAAGTACAAGGTTACAAGTTCCAAAGGATTCTGAGGAGTTTTCTAAGACTCTAGCCTTGGCTCTGGAGGGGCCTCCTCTAAAGGAAGGATCCTGGCAATTGGGAAATGGCATTTATTTCCCAAAGAAATGGCTGCCTCTTCACAGACTCATTACGACCACAGCCACAAATGTATCAAAAAATAAATTGATAACTTTTTTGGCACACGTGTCAAGATGATACTCTTGAAATTTGGAGCCGTTTAGATGAAAAGCCTTTAGCACAAGGGGTGCAATTGAGGTGGTCACGCATTCCACCCAACATAACACGATATGGCTGTAATAACCTTTTCTGTTTGCCCTGAGGTGTCCTATGGATGTACCAAGTTTTGTATTTCTACATTGGAAAAAAAAAAATCATTTTCCATATGCCCACTGTATTTTGACTTTTCTAGGGGTCGCCACTGAGTCATTTTTTGTATTTTTTTTTCGGGGACTTCAAACACATACATTTTTCGCTGGGCTTGAAGTCTGGGACCAATAAAAAAGACTTTTCGTGCATGTTCACTGGGTCAAATTTAGGATCATTGTGCAGAAAAAGAAAGAGGAGAAAAAAAATTGGGTCAAATTTAGGATCATTGTGCAGAAAAAGAAAGAGGAGAAAAAAAAAAAAATCCGAGCAAAAACAATAGGCCCTCCCGGTCATCACCGGCTCGGGCCTAATAATCCGAGCAAAAACAATAGGCACTCCCGGTCATCACCGGCTCGGGCCTAAAAATCCGAGCAAAAACAATAGGCCCTCCCGGTCATCACCGGCTCGGGCCTAATAATAATAATAATAATCCTTTCCATTATAATTTGACACGTTTTATTCATGTCAGATACACATTGTGTAAGTAACTTTAATGTTTACTCCATTCTATTCCCAGTTCACCAGCCACTTACTTTTTAAGTATTTCGGGAGAAGTGGATGAATTCATGTGTTGTAAACAGAGGTTGTAAATCCAACAGATCCGATTCTCTGAACTGCGTCTGCGGCACAAACTAACACGGCGGCGCCCATCGCGCACACAGCTCACCTAACGCGATCATTATAAAAAATGTGTTTAAAAACAATTTACTTCCACTTGCATGTATTTGACTGTATCCATGTATCGGAATATCAGATATTTCATGCCATAACTAACACAATTGTGAATATTCTGAATAAAAAAAAAGGAAAAATGACAAAAGCAGATCATTCATTCAGCGCTGTTGCGGTGCGTCACATGGCTTTAGCGGTGCATTCAAGGGCATTCGTAAAACTTCTTTATTTGGAATTTTAAAAACAAAAGAAAACAGAATTTCTACATAAGGTTAACAAACCAGGGAAATTTTACATTTATTTTAAATGACGTGAACAACGTTGATTCAACATGATTTTAGCATACATACCAGCCGTAGATGGGGCAATAACCAGAGACGAGCTAGCTAGGCAGTCGAAAACTTTGCATTTCTCTGTCTGCACATAATGCACTTTTGAAAGGTGCTTAGACAGATTGATTGCGTTTCCGCCCTTACATGCCAACATTGTTGCACTTATGACAACGAGCGTTGTCTGCATTAACTCTAGAGAAGTGTAACCACACTTTGGAACGTTATGCTCTCTCCGCCATCGTCACTCTTTGTATTTAAGAGTAACTAAACCCTAAACCAACTTTTTTTAGTTAATGATCTGTAAGAATGGGGCCTTATTAGTGCTGTTCACTGATCCGAGTAAAAGTTTTGACATTCGAGTATAAAGTATATTAATTTTACATTTTATGGTGTAAAACCGTCTAAGTGCTGCCCTCCTCAGGTTAAACGGTAGTTACTGCAGTTGAATTTTTAGATTGAAGATTGTTTCCTTCTGTGAGTATACTGGCTCGACTAACGGCTCTCTAACCACGCCCCTGGCACGACCCCACCACACCCTTGGCATTGGCTCACGCCCCTGGTATAAAAACATCTTCCCAAGTAGCGGGTGTTGAAAACACCAGGCTAGCTATATTAGCATGTACTTGTAGTGTTGCTGGTTGCAACAACACTGCTGGACTGCATTGCTTTCCAGTTGAGTTGGAAATTAGACGCCAGTGTGCACTTGGCCTGGAACACTGTGAGTTCCTGCCGAGAGCTGGAGTTTGCAGCAGGCATTTTAAGCGGGATTGCTTTTCCAACGCAATGGAGGTGGAAATGTGCTTCTCAAAACAGCTCCCGCTGAAAAGCAACACGGCGCCTAACGCTGCTCCTGCATGGATTCCACCACCGCAGCGGCATCTTGAGGTGAGTGAACATACATTTTGAAACAATTTATATGTTTCTTCCCAGTGAAGCCAAAGTTAATCAATTTTGTCATGTTGCTAGTTAGGTAAAGTATGCTAAACGTTAGCTTCTGCTACTCCTGATACCGGGCTAACGCGCTAATGAGGGCTGCGTGTTGATAAGCGTGTCCCAGTACACACAGACATCTAGCTTTCAGTGTTGCCAACTCTTTTCAAAGGAAAGTAGCTAAAGCCTGGCCAAAAAGCCGCTAAATGTCGCTAGATGACGTCATGCGTAAATTAGCATATTCGTGATGTCATTACGTCAACGCGTCATCATACTAAATTGCATACTTTCTTGCGTTCTCCCTGCCCTGTGCTCACATGGTCTCTTTTACTGTATTTTATTATGATATAGCCGACTGTCCCAATAAAGCTCGTCATTTCTCATTTCAATTAAGTGATAAGCACACGAGAACAATGAAAATCAAAACGGTCAAACTAAATTCTTTAAATTTATAATGAAACTTTCTGTCGACTCTTGTTTTTGTTTATTACTTCACAATTTCAACCCTCCTCCTTTATCCGGGTTTGGGACCGGCAAAAGTGACCTAAAAGAGACACTCCGGCGGAGTTTCTTTTAAAATGTATTTATTATTTTTTTTATACTTATGGTCCACTTAGGAGCCTACAACATGTCACAGTAAAGAATTAACATTTTTAACCGTAATTTCTTTTTTATTTTTTTACAATATTGTTTTATTAGGCCCGAGCCGGTGATGACCGGGAGGGCCTATTGTTTTTGCTCGGATTTTTTTTTTTTTATTTTATTAGGCCCGAGCGGTGATGGCGGGAGGGCCTATTGTTTTGCTCGGATTTTTTTTTTTATCTTTCTTGTCGACCTATGATCCTAAATTTGACCCAGTGAACATGCACAAAAAGTCATTTTTATTGGTCCCAGACTTCGAGCTCGGCGAAAAATTTATGTATTTGAAGTCCCCGAAAAAAAATTACGAAAAATGACTCAGTGGCGACCCCTACAAAATCAAAATACATTGGGCCTATGGAAAGTGAAAGTAAGTTTTTTTCAACACAGAAAAATGAAACTTGGTATATCCATAGGACACCTCAGGGCAAACAGAAAAGTCAATGACAGTCACACCCTAAACTCAACAGGAAGTCTGCCATGTGGGGTGAAACGCTACGGCCACTAAAATCGCACTTATGCGCAGAAAGATGCAAATCATTGTGTTTTAATCTAAATGGCCCCAAATTTGGTGAGTATCATCTAGACACGTGTGCCAACCAAAGTTGTAACTTTGTTGTTGATATCTTATCCGGTATGGGTGTAGCAAGCCTGTAACGAGGTGGCCATTTTTGTGAAAATAAAACGTCTCTTAACTCTCAAACGCCTTCTCGGATCGAGTTGGACCCAAAAGGCGTTTGTGCACATTCATGACCTGAACACAAAGATATGTAAATAAAAGGGTTATCTTTAGAAATGGCTCTCAGCGCCCCTACAAACTTATAATGGGACCCAAGAATTTAGTTTGTCATAGAGACATAAAATTTGGTACACACATCTCTTATGTCATGACGAGCATAAAAGCCAATGACAACCACCCCCTATCTATAAATGTGTTGCCATAGCAACGTCCCAAAAATGTGAAAAAAGTCAATGGGAAGTGAAATTTTTAGTTTGTTGTAGGCAAATGAAACTTGGTACACATATCCACCATGGGCTTATGAACAAAAAAGCCAATGGGGACCACACCCTATCACACACGGGAAGGCGGCCATTTTGAATTGAAAATTTGGTCCGACTTAGAATACACCTCTTTTTTAAAAAACAGAAAATAGCTGCTTCATTCCACAGACACCAAACTTGGGCAAAATGAGCTAAACACATGTGTGTAAAATAGACAGGCGTTTTTCTTGTCGTTTTTGCTCGAGTTATATTTTTTTTATTATAATTTGGTATATATTTTTTTATTATAATTTTTCTGAAAAATGATTTTCAATTTGACCCAGTAAACATGCAACTAAAAGTCATTTTTATTGGTCCCAGACTTCAAGCCCGGCAAAAATTTATGTAGTGGGCGGCAGTAGCTCAGTGGTAGAGTGGCCGTCCTCCAACCAGAAGGTAGTAGGATCGATTCCCGCTCGCCCCACAGTTCATACTGTCGTTGTGTCCTTGGGCAAGACACTTAACCCACCTTGCCTCCAGTGACTGTAACACTGGTAATGTAATGTAATGTAATGTAAGTCGCTTTGGATAAAAGCGTCTGCTAAATGAATAAATGTAAATGTAAATGTATTTGAAGTCCCCGAAAAAAAAATATGAAAAATGACTCAGTGGCGACCCCTAGAAAAGTCAAAATAATTGGTTCTATGGAAAATGAAAGTAAATTTTTCCAATGTAGAAATACAAAACTTGGTACATCCATAGGACACCTTAGGGCAAACAGAAAAGTTTATTACAGCCATACCGTAAACTCAACAGAAAATCTACTATGTTGGGTGGAATACGTGACCACCTAAATCGTACACTTTGTGCTAAAGGGTTTTCATCTAAACAGCTCCAAATTTGCTTTAAAGCACGACATGCAATCCTCCGAATATATGTGTCCCCGCGGTCTCAAGGGAGGCGATGGCCTTTATCGCCGCTTGCGGCTTTAATTTTTTTAATTTTTTTTTCTTAAGTTTAGTTTTTAACCTTATGGTCCACTTAGGAGCCTACAACAAGTGACTGAAAAACATTAACATTTTTAACCATACATTTTTTCGACAAAGAATATTTTACATTTTCGAGTGCTGAATGTAAGCCTGGGCGGGATCCACCAGCGGCGGCTTGCCAAGTTGTATGTTGCCGCACATGCGCGATTCATTTGCAGTCTGCACGTGGAGGGGTGAACAACTCCTGGGGCTGGTGCGCGAGGACTGGGCCGACTATGAGTGCTTTGGGATGGGGCCCGCGGCAGCACCCGCTGCTCATTGATTAGAGTAAGAACGATGTGTGCTTTCACTTCAGAAAGTCTCCAATAACTCCAGAAAAAGATTTGTCGCTAGTCGCTTTTTTGAAAATTTGTCGCTAGAGGGGTCTGAAAACTCGCTAAATATAGCGACAAAGTCGCTAAGTTGGCAACACTGCTAGCTTTACTCTTTCACTCAATACTCCGTTAGTTATTTCTCCTAAATGGGCAGCACTCTGTTGGACTTGTAGCAGAGATGCAGCCCTTAGCACTAAAGACCTGTCACTGGCTCATGACTCTGGACTTGACTGAACATCTCGTGACTCGTGTAACATCGTGAGTTTTGACTCAACACAAACTCAAAAACTTGTGCGTTTTGTGTCAACTTTGCTAATTAGATTGAACGCGAAAATGCGCACCATCAGTTTACGTTGTGTATCGCTGCTCCTCGGGGTAAACCGAGCAGAGCTGGAGCTGCTGAGGAGACAGTGTATCACAGGCTGCAGCTAATCAGACCGACCCAGAGACAGTACACACGGATTAAAATACTAGTGCTTTCACGGAGGATATACAGTAATAGTAATGAGAATATCTGTGTTATTAATATCCTTTATAAACATTTTAAAATGAATTAATATAATACTGTAATTGTAAACAATAACACAAATCTTTGTTTTGCCTAAGATGACCAGAGAAACTGGGTGCCAGTCTGAACCAGTTATTGCAGATCTGCAGGTGAAGCAAAGGTGAGTTTGAATACTGTGAAGCTTTTGTATGTTTAATTTTTGTTTATTCTTTATTCCTCAGGCACCATGTACAAAAACAATAATCTCACAAGAAAAGATATGCTTTGTACCAGATTTAGAATTTCAGACTGTCTAGAATCTGATTCCATTGTTTGATGGTTTGAAATGAAAAGGCTGATTGTGCAAAGGCAGAGCATCTTTTAGGGATTGTGCAGTTTTTGTGAGTTGTGGACCCAGATGTTTGGGTCTCATCATATAATCAAGATAACAAATCATTTGTGAAACTCTTTTTTGCAGCTGCCCAGGCCAGAACGCCTAATAGGAGTGCGTCATGTGACACAGACACTGATGGAGCTGCCAGAGTGTCCCAGGACTAGCTCTACTCCAAAAATGAGGAAACGGTGTGAGGTGTCCACTGCTGAAGGTAATGCATTTATTCCCATTCTTTAGTTTGTTTGTTTTACTGTTATAGTGCAATTACTTGTTTCAAATACTCTAACAAGAACGCATGATGTGTGTGATAATCTATCATTTTATTGTCATTAAAATGGTCTAATTTAAATAAAATTATGTTTATTTTATTTTCAGGACCTGGTAACAGTTCCTGCATCACTTCACTGTTGAAGATACTTCATCCTTCAAGTTTGCTGCCGTCTATCATCTTGGATTCAGACTCTGAAAACTGCAATTAGCACTATAGTTTCTGAGACTTAGCTTTACTTTGCTGACTACATTTAGACTAATGTAAACACTAATACACTGTTGAACACACTCAAGATTCTTAAAAATTTTGGAACAGCTCATGAAGTTATGATCAGCCTGTTTAAGTTTGGCTCTTGCTTTTCACCATCTTCGCTCCAATACGTGCAACTGACAGAAAACACAAAGTAAAAAGCCTCTGACTGTGCAGGATTTACAAAGTTTGGACCTGCCTTAAAATGTATGAGAATTTACTATGATATCTATCTATCTATCTATCTATCTATCTATC
Organism: Perccottus glenii; assembly: GCA_024416835.2. NCBI lineage: Eukaryota > Metazoa > Chordata > Actinopteri > Gobiiformes > Odontobutidae > Perccottus > Perccottus glenii. Next base: position 27,085,900 of record CM044548.2, read on the forward strand.
TATCTATCTATCTATCTAATTTAAATAAAAATAAAATGCTTACTGTAAGAACAATCTCTAAAGAATATAAGAATTATGTAAAGGCAGTTTGAGAAAAGGGTGTCATTTAGACATTCTTTTGTAAATGTTTGTTGATTCATGTTCATTTTGAGTTGTATAGCCGATTTTATAATGCATGTTTTTAAACAATCGTTTTGTGTGTAACTTCAGGTATAACTGTTTCTTCATATTTAAATTTTTTATATACCAACTATATTTATAAATTCAGTATTGTAATGGTCTGTGAGGACAGCACAAGGAGGTATGACCTGTACCTGCTGGCCCAGGTATCCCCAGCTCCACCTGACCACACTGCAGCAGACAGGTGTCTATAACTGCTGAAAGAGCTGGTGCACATGTACAGTATGTGTAAGTGGAGGGTAAAACATTAAATTTACTTATTTATAAAAACATTGCTCTCTTCTTCCTGGAACTACCCTGTTTAACCACGTCTCACCAAAAAGCTGAAGATAAGTGTAACACTACATTACAAGTGTTAGCGCCTGTAACACAGGGGTTTAGTGCTACTGCCTCAAAGTCCGGATGGGCTGTTATGCAACCAACTCACCAACCTGTCACACCTGTGCATTACCTACAACATGAGAAACTATGTTTATCACTACTTTGTTGGGATGTAAATATTATATTTGGTTAGAGTCATCTTTTTTGCATAATACTTATTAAATTTACTGGACTTGACACTGGTCTTATTTCATAGCTATACCTTGAGTATCTCTCTATAACACATTCTCTCCCAGGACCAGTGAGCTGCAAGACAAGAGTTTATAGAGTTAAAAGTTGTAGAGGGAGACTTGAAATCTCTGTTTTGTGTGTAATTAACACTAATAACCAAAATCAAACTAAATGCATAGGTTTGCAATTTCTGAAACTTTGTTAGCATTTGCTAAGCATTAGCCTAAATTAGACAATGCTGTTTTATCACCATCAATTGAAAAGGCTCTAGCCCTGTGTGCACAGAAAAGTCCTCCACTTAGAAGCCAAGCTACTCGTGTCTTTCAAGTCTCCATCTTTGTGAGTCTGACAGCTGCTGTCAATCAATCCGTCACTGCGGGTCTCAGGTTCACGCCCCCGCTGAGCCCCGCCCTCGGTTCGTCCCCTCTGTCTTTATCTACTTTTCAAGCATTTTTCAAATTTTGTGAGTGGGTGGAGTTAGACTCTGACCAGGGGTTTAGTTGCACTATAAGTACTCCATGTAAAGCAGTGTGGAAGCATGATGAAAATGATTTTATGCACAAGGATATGCAGGAGCTCACGCTAAAACAAACTTACTCGCTAATTTAAAAAAAAAAAAAAAAAAGGGGGGTGATGGATTTCAATAAACTCAGACAGCACAAGTCTATAATTGTCAGCGCTTACCTTTGTGTTGACGGCTGCGGCGTTAAAGTTGGTGATTTCCCCCAGCGCTGCTCTTCTCGGAGCCGAAGCAGCTGCTTTTCCCATCCTCACGGGGTTTTCACCGACTCCATTCCGCTAAAACGACAGATTTAAACTCAGATTAACTACCGATCATGAAGCTACAGATCCACTTGCTAAAGACGATTCTAACGCTAATGACGCAGAGGCCATAGCAGCAGACAGTCTTAATAACCTAACATTAAAAGAAAATAAAAAGACTTACTAGAGCACGGGCCTCCATGTTTTAAAGCCAGCAGTGAAATGTAAGTCAGCACGTACAAACTGTCGCTCAGCGGCACAACCTCAGTAACAAACGTAAACAAACGCGAACAGACAGACAACGTCGCTCGGAGCATTCAAATAGTGCAGCGTGCAATATGATTGGCTGCCTATCTCAGTTGGACGCACCTGGTTGGTTAAGGAATGTATTTGGCATCATTCTGAGGGACGCACGTGTGTTTTTATGGCCCTAGGTTCAAACCGTACATTTAAAGGCATATGCAGGATTCCCCCTCTTTTACTGATCATTAAGAGGAAAAATCAAGTCCAGTGGCTGTGGCTTTTGAACAAACTAACAAACTAACGAACAAACAAATGTCATCTATCCTATAGGTTTGCTATAAAGTAATTTTTTTAAAGCCGTTCATTGCTTAATTCAAAAACATCCCTACCATATAAACAAAGGAGTAAAATAGTGAAACATACTCATAGGCAGAAGTCAGTGTGTTTTCAGGCACCTTCTTCCACTGGAATAAAAGGAATTTTTAATGTGGGAAAATTATTTTATCATCCATGAAATGTCTGCATATTATATATTTTAATTAATACCATGTAAACTTTTACCATTAAAACCATGGCCTTAAAATCATGTAAATTATGGCCTCAAATCATGAATGGTCCACCATCTTGATCTCTTCACTCTGTTGATAAAGTAGACACTATTAGAACCATTATTCACCCAGACACAATCTCTCTCTCAATTACATTTACTGTACAATACTGTTGTCTGTATTTGTTGACAACTTCCAGTCATTAACTCTCCCTCAGTGGCCAAGGTGGTAAAGTGGTCTTCCTATAACCAGAAGGTTGGCAGTTTGATTCCCATTAATAGTTGTTGTGAGACTTCACACACCTTGACTCCAGAGTCTGTAGCACAGGTGTATGAATGTGGGAGAATGATTGATGGTGGTTGGAGATGCCGTAGACGCAAAATGGCCCAAGGGCAGCTGTGGCTACAGCAGTAGCTTACCACCACCAGTGTGTGACAGTGGAGTGAATGAATAATGGCCTTTGAGCATTTTGAGTCCCTTGGGAGAAAAGTGCAATATAAATCAATCCATTATTATTTTTGTCTTACGGACTAGTTCCTCCACTTGCTGCCTGGTTCTGATCCTCCAAAAGTGCTAAAAGAAGTGGGTCCAATCATTTTAAACCTTTTTAATCTCTTCTCTAACACTGGTCACTTTCCAAACTCTTTCAAGCAAGCTATCATCCAACCATTACTGAAAAATAACTCTTTGAATTCCTTGGTTTTAGAAAATTATAGACCTATTTCAAAACTGTGTTTTTTATCCCAAGTCTTTGAAAAAAACAATTGCAGCACAAGTTAATTCCTTTATTAATTTTAACTTGGTTTTTAATAAATTTCAATCTGGTTTTAGAGCATAACATAGCACAAAGACTGCCCTTGTAAATGTGACAAATTAAAAACTTTTAGCAGCTGATAATGCTCAATTTTAATTGTACTTGCCCAAGAGCTGTCCTCCTAAGACCATGATTAACAATTGTTTCAAGATTGTTTCTTGAATTGCTTGCTTGTAAATATTGATATATCTGGCTTACCCTCACATTTCTTCAACCCTAAACAAAGGCTTTAAAACACTAACCTAATGCTTGTGAATATCACGTCCACACTTGTGTGTTTTTGTGATGTCCGGCTACATTAATTTACTGTCTCCTTAAAACACAAAATCACTGATCGTTTCTGAAAACTGGAACAAAACCATTTGCCCATGAATTCATTCAGCCTTAGACACAAACCCAGTCTCTACTAAATCTTAATCACAGTGTGGTGTTCATATTTTTTATTTGCATTGTATGTTTTGTGAATTATAAATGTTGCAAACTGTAAAACCTTAATGGGATAATTCAATTGTGATCTGTAGTGAGAGATGACATGAAGGTAGTGAGAGAATGGATGAAGAGGATAGGGACAGATGGAGGCAGACAATTCACTTTGGAGAACCCTGAACGGAACAGCTCAAAGATGAGTGGAAATGCCTCTCATTTATGACATGAATAAAAAAAAATACTTAAAAATTGCTTAACTTTTTTTTTTTTTTTTACTAATGTACGTCTTAAAGCCTGGGTGTTAGCTCTGGCATTAACTAGTGATTGTCTGCGGTGAATCCCACCTCAGGCCTTAAGCAGCTGCGACCCTTACAGGATAAATAGTGGAAAATGTACTATAAAATAATGTCGACATTTGGGGCTAACTTGTTTTTCATTTCAGGTAACCTTTCATTATCCACAACATTTTTAAAGATTTGCTGAAAACAAGATTGACAAAGAAACTTTATGTAGTTTTCAAGTATTCAAAACTGTTAAATAAGTACAAGATGTGTTCACACAATTTACATATTGGACAATATATGCACTGCCCAGATTTAATTATCTTTACATGTTTTCCCACTATACCCACGCTAAAATGTCCACAAGCTATTCACATAGGATTTTTTTGTCTTTTTGTATTTGACTGGGAAGAAAAAAAAAATCGGACAGCTGTCTATAGCACAAAGAGCACACAGACGGTAACACCTGAAACAGTTAACAAGTGCCGGAAGAACACGGAAAAGAAAGCTTTGAAGCGCTGCTGGTGATGTGAACAGTACATATTAACAGAGGGGAAAACAATTGCAACATTCATCTCAGTTGATCCCTTAAGCTGACAAGCAAACCAAAATAATACACAGAAGGACTGACATTGGATAAATGCAGATTTACAATGTGGCTAAAAACTTGAAGGCATTTAGTGAGCACCAAATAATAACAGAAAAGAAGGACTAGATGCAAAATGTAATAGATGCATTTTTGGTTAGGGGTCACCCAATGCTTTTTCATATTCTCTTTTAAAAAACAAGGTCTACAACAAAAAAGGACCGCAATTTCCTCACTTCCTGAATATCTTTGCCATGTTTTCATTATGCTTGTTAATACCTAGTAATGAAGGGACAACACTGCTAAACAGACAACTGCATTCTTTTACATTTCCGTATAAAAAAAAACAACAAAGTGTATCTTCCATTGAATCTGATTGAGATTTGTTTATGAGCTTTGAAATAAAATTAAACATGATCGTAAAACAATAGCAATAATGAGAACATGGCACTAACAACCAAATAAATGATACAACTAATGAATTTAGACCAACCACATGTTTAGTACGGTTTGTAAGACACAAACTGTGATGGAAATATACCAGCAAAAAACAAAAGAAAAAAAACAGAAGTGCCTAGACAGAGGCGATGTCACAAATTACTTCAACAGAAAACAATAGCCAAAAGCAGGTTCTTAAAGTTGAGTTCATTTTACTGATCTGGTCACCATTTGTCAAAGCAGGAGCTGAATCAATATTTAAGACTCAACCAGGACTAAAAAAGGTCTGAACTAGGACTACATATGTCACACATAGGTCACAAATGCTGTGTTTTAAAAATCTAATGTTTGAACAGTATTCGGAAAAGAGCATTTCAGGGGACCTTTAATTATTAACAGAAAAAGGGAAGTAGTGTAGCACCGAACAGATAGCAACTGCAATCTGGAACTAAAATATATAATTCATAAATTGAAAAAAGTTGAACATAACTTACTTCCAAAAATCAAACAAAAACTTAAAATTAGAAACTATTTGGTCCAGTCCTTCTGTATATTGCTTCTTTAAAACATACAGCTAACCAATAAGAGTTTGATTCAGTATAGTTTCTTGTCTGAAAGGCCCAAAACCTTCTTGCCATATTCTCATTATGCAGAAAGTTGAAATACAGAGAAAACACAGCCTTATGTGCTAACTGTATTCTTTTCCTTTAGCAGGTGAAAAACAAAGTCAATGAACTAAAAATTATACACAAGAATTAGTCTTGAAGAGATTAATAGGGAAATAGGTACATGTTTGTATTTTAAGTAATTCTTAATGCGAAAACTACAGCACTAATGAAAACATGGCAGAAAAAACCCAAACAAACCAGAAAACTAATGCCTTTGGACCAACCACATGTTTAGTATGCAAACTGAGACAGAAATAAAAAGAACATAACTGCGTATGAGACAGAGGGAATAGTCACCATACTGTACACTTTCTACAATATCCATTATGAGTAGAACAAGTGCATTCACCTAAAGGAAGAGTTGAACTTAAAACTAATTCTCATTTGACAAAATAAATGTTATTCTATGATTGTTCCTAAAGAAAGTCCACTCAATATTTTGAAGCATCACATTCAGTGCTGTTGTAAAAGTAAAAATGTGTACAGATTTATCAGCAAAGGATGGATAATACAAAATCAAGATATTGATAAATGTCTGCACCTCTGTGCAATCTCATTTTAGACAATTTAATCCAATTTATAGGACACTTTAAGACTATTAATGATTATGATGTAAGTTTAAAGGGCAAGTTAGTCTCACTTTATGACTTGCAACTTAAAGGGACAGTCAGTAGTTTGTAAAAGAGAGTCTAAGACATTCCTAAGGACTAGTCACTTATTCCCTATTGTATGTTAATGTCAACACCGCCCCAGTTTGGAGAAACAGACAAGAGCAATGACAAAGGATTGTGTCATGAATGGTTTCTAATTGGGACAGTGAAAATATTGTTCTTTTCAGAATTTTTTCACTTCAAAAACTACTAGAGAGTTTGTGTTATGGAAAGTATTTCTATAATCTAATGTATTGCCATTTCACCAATAATTATTGTTTGTTTGTTGAATCCCAGAACAAACACCCCAGTGTGGCCTGTGGCTAAACCAAAATATGGACCATTTCTCTTTTTTCCTTTGGTACATCAGTATCTGGTTTAGTCTCTGTGGCATTGCTTCTGTCCATTTCTCCAAACTCAGAATGTGCCAACACCCATTTACTGAAGGAATAAATTAGCTCCAAAAGTATCTATTAGAACCACATTTAGAAAATACTTAATTGTTCCTTTTAACAGTTGAAAGGAAAAATGATTTGAAGAATTTGTTTTAAGTCAACAGCCCCCTCTAGTAACATTTGATTCGTAATTTTTCAGGAAGTTGTTTTTAAATTATACTTTAGTACTTCTTATACATGAACACAACAGTTGATTAGCGAGTCACCTTTATTTACAGAAAAATATGGGAGCGGTGAGCTCCACAGCTTATGCATTGAGCCTCAGAGACTGGTCTTCTCTCCTCGTGGAGGAGATATCAATGGTCATTGAGTCTTTGCCCACGATGAGTCGGAGGCGCTTTGCTGGAGGAAGTGGAATGAAATCGTCCTCAAACTCATTGTCGAAGTAGTCCTCGTCCTCCTCCACGTTGTCATTGTCCTCATCTGACGAGGGGTCTCCAATGACCTTTTGGGGCCGATGCCCACCATTCCTTTGCTCCAGACTCTGAGCAATGTCCCCATTAAAGGGCTTTTGGTCAGCCTTTGAGTGGTGCCCTCTGCGTGCATCATCCGCCCCCTTGAGCTGGATTTTTAACTTGGTGGAGTTACTGTGGACCACTGGAGCAAAGCCGTTATTGAGTCTAGCGATGTATGAGCTGCCTTTGTCTTTGTCATGGTCTTTGCTAAGTTTGATGCTAATCTTACTGGAAGATGCAGAGTTGCTTCCTGCAGCAGAAAGGTTATTCGAGCCAATGGCTTCCTTTGGGTCATTGGTCTTGCTGCTGTTGCTGTCTCTCCGCCGGCGGAGCGTCAGTTTGGGGATGCCCGTGTTGTTTTCCAGAATGAGCTGGGCATCGTAGCGCGTGATTCGACGCTTCTTCTTGGCCTTGTCCGGGGAGCTGCTCTTTGTCTTGTCCCTGCGGAGAGATTTGCTCCCGTTCGCGACACCATTGTAGTCCCTGTGCCTGTCTGCATAGCTTAACAGCACATTATCACAGTCTGAGAAGCCAGTGGTGTGACCAGCAGACAACTGCGTAAATGGCTCCCCGTACGTACTCTCACATTTAATTGTCCGCTCAGTCCTGAGCATTGGCACGTGTTTCTGTCTGGTGCAGGGCGCTCTTCTGCCACAGCCGGCACCTAACTGGGCCTGCTGTAGCCCAGCCCCATGATGGAGATACTCCTCCATATCGGCTGGTTCCGTTTTAATGACCACTCCTCCAGGGACTGGGCTCTCACCTTCCATAGGATTGGGCTCAAGTTTAACTCCTTCAGCTTCCTGTCCTTTTACAAGAGTCCGAGTTGACCTGCGAGTTCTGTAAGTCAAACACTGGCCCTCACTACTCTGCACAACACTTACATTTCCGTTCTCCTTTGCAGAATGACGTGTGAGACAGCCCCGCTGGTTTGACATCTGCTGCACAAGCTCCTGTCCGTCATTCTCCTTCTTGACGGTGACAGCTTTACATGACGACACCTTTGAGTCCCTGAGACCCAGCAGGCAAGTCTCCCCTCTGGCCACTCCCTTGGGATTTGCTGCTCTCCTTCGACTCCGCAACTGGACTTTACTTAGTGAAGGCTTGGATTGAGATTTTAGTCTCTTTGGTACCCTGTTATTGTTTACACGACCTTGTTTTGAACATGAGGTAGAAAGGGCTCTTGACAAAGTCTGCCTGGTTTGAGTCCTGTTTTTATATTTTAAACCAGATGATGTTCTTTTTCGGGCAGCTGAAAAGACAAATTAACAATAAAGTTAACTGTGTACTGTTGCACATATTTATGAACTTGTGGTACTAGCACATTTGATTGAACAGAAGAGCATTTATAGTTTTGTGAAAGGTATTTTAACTGGTTCAGTTCTAAAAGACTAGAAAACTATAGACTATTAAACTATACGTTTACTGCAAGAGAACATACAGGGTAAAATATACCTCCATGTCATAGCACCTACGTCTAAGTTGCTAAAAATTGGCTTCATATCTCACATGTGATAATATTATACAGTGGGGATCGAAAGTTTGGGCACCCCAGGTAAAAAGTTTTATTAATGTGCATAAAGACGCCAAGAAAAGATGGAAAAATCTCCAAAGGCATCAAATGACAGATTAGACATCCTTATAATAAGTCAAAAAAAGTTAGATTTTATTTCCATCATTTACACTTTCAAAATAACAGAAAACAAAAAAATGGTGTCTGCAAAAGTTTGGGCACCCTGCAGAGTTAATACCTTGTACTGCCCCCTTTGGCAAGCATCACAGCTTGTAAACGCTTTTTGTAACTAGCCAAGAGTCTTTCAATTCTTGTTTGAGGTATCTTTGCCCATTCTTCCTTACAAAAGTCTTCCAGTTCTTTGAGATTTCTGGGCTGTCTGTCACGCACTGCTCTTTTAAAGGTCCATCCATAGATTTTCAAATATGTTGAGGTCAGGAGATTGTGAAGGCCATGGCAAAACCTTTAGTTTATGCCTCTTGATGTAATCCACCGTGGATTTTGAGGTGTGTTTAGGATCATTATCCATTTGTAGAAGCCATCTTCTCTTTAACTTCAGCTTTTTCACAGATGGCATCAAGTTAGCATCCAAAATTTGCTAAAATTTTATTTATTCCATTTTTCCTTCTACTCGTGAAATGTTCCCTGCACCACTGGCTGCAATACAACCCCAAAACATGATCGATCCACCCACATACTTAACAGTTGGACAGAGGTTCTTTTCATTAAATTCTGTGCCCTTTCTTCTCCAAACATACCTTTGCTCATTCTGGCCAAAAAGATCTAACCTCATCGGTCCACAGAACTCCAAAATGCATCAGGCTTGTCTATATGTTCATTTGCAAACTTCAAACGCTGATTTTTGTGTTGAGGACGTAGAAGAGGTTTTCTTCTGATGACTCTTCCATGAAGTCCATATTTAAGTATCTCTTTATAGTGGAATAGTGTACCACAACTCTAGTGTCTGCCAGATCTTTCTGGAGGGATCGTGCAGTCAAACGTGGGTTTTGACTTACTTTTCTCACAATCCTGTGAGCCGTTCTGTCTGATATTTTTCTTGCTTTAACTTCCACTGTTCCTGATGACTGCCATTTCTTAATTACATTACGAACAGAGGATATTGGCATCTGAAAATGCTTTGCTATCTTTTTATAGCCTTCTCCTGCTTTGTGAGCGTCAACTATTTTCAGTTTCAGTTTTCTAGACAACTGCTTAGAAGAACCCATGGTGCTGATTGTTGGGGCAAGGTCAGATGAGTCTGGGCATTTAAAACCTTTGAGATTGACATCACCTGGTCTATCCAGACGATGATTGAGAACAATCTATGACACTGTCAGGTCCTAGCTTGCCAAAGGGGGCAGTACAAGGTATTAACTCTGCAGGGTGCCCAAACTTTTGCAGACACCATTTTTTTGTTTTCTGTTATTTTGAAAGTGTAAATGATGGAAATAAAATCTAACTTTTTTTGACTTATTATAAGGATGTCTAATCTGTCATTTGATGCCTTTTGGAGATTTTTCCATCTTTTCTTGGCGTCTTTATGCACATTAATAAAACTTTTTACCTGGGGTGCCCAAACTTTCGATCCCCACTGTATAAATATGACTAAATACAGGACTCTGGACTATGTTCCACTGTTGACAGTGGTGACACCGAATTGAATATCTTCTCACATCTATTGATTACACCAGGAACGAGTCATTGTTACCATTGTTTTTAAATGGGAGTTGTTGTTTGGGGCTCAGGTGGAAGACCAGAAGGTTGTTCCTCTCCCCAGTTCATACTGCCGTTGTGTCCTTGGGCAAGACACTTCACCCGTCTTGCCTCCAGTGTCAGTAGCACTAGTGTATGAATGTATGAGTATGTTTGGTGGTGGTTGGCTGCCACATCTCTGTCAGTCTGCCCCAGGGCAGTTGTGGCCAAAGAGGTAGTTAGATAGTGAGTAGTAGGTGTAGTGTGATTGTTCAGTGAGTGAATGCTATATAAATCCAATTATTATTATTATTATTATTATTAACTAAATATATTTAGTGGACTTCAGTTAGTCTTTTATCAGAACACATCACTCCAAGTCCACTGGTGGAACTGGTAACATGGCAGAGGAGGTGGTCCTATATCCAGGGTTTATATAGTCTGATTTAAGGCTCTAATTATCCAGTCAAACTGTGATATGCAAACATATAATGTACCACATGGAGTCTATAATATTACTTCAAGTAGTTCCTTGTGATATGGAAACTGAAATTGGTGATAATGCGATAATGCTAAATTTGCACTTTATTGTGCAGACCTGGTAAATATTGCAAACTAAAAGAAGTTTCTTACATTGGTGTGTTTTTGGCATTTCCTGAGAGTCTACGTCAGTATGGGAGCCTACAGAATGACTATCTGAGGCTAGGTTTCCTTCCCCCATCTTTTTGAGCCTGTTCAAGCGCTTGTCTGTCTCCCGCAGCCCGTACTTGCTGTTGATCATCGGCGCCTCCACTGGCAGCCCAGCTTTGGATTTGAAAGCACCGGTCCCTCGCCTGTATTAAGTTGAAAAAACAATTTAAAATATATATTTTTTAACAATGGTAATAGCTTTTAAATTGAAGTACAAAACCTATGGTGTACCTTTCACATGTGTAGCATTCACAAAATTCATTATTTTCCCCAAAAAAGCCATCTCCATAGTAACAGGAGATCTCCTCCCCTGGTTCAATATCCCGCAAGACTTTGACACAGGCTGTGTCCCGGCCTGTCGACACAAACTGGACAAACTTTCAATAAGTAACTGAACCTAACCACATTTACTGAATTAAACATAATCTGGTTAAGTGTTTTCTTAACATACCTTGCAGTTTGGTCGACAATCTTAAAAAAAAAAGGGGGATAATGAAGACAACATTTAAAACATAATGCAAATGTAATGTAATTTTTTTATGCATTGTTTAGTACAGAATGTATGATCCCTAAGGCCTGGCTCACACTGCAGGGTTTTAAAATCTTGATTTTAAAATCAGGTGGCATTTTTCCATTTTCTTGACCATACACAGACTACCCAATAGGAAAACAACTGCACTGTGCAAGCGTATGGTGACTGACGGAGTGCATTTTTATGAAGCTTCAGTGTAGTAGAGCCAATGCAAATGTTAATTTTAGAATGTTTTTGAGCTACTTGTTTACAGTTACTTTGTGCCATCTAAGAATGTTAAATACCTGTCGCATCTTTTCTTTTGAGGATCAGTTATCATATGTTTGGGTTAGTCATTTATATACCAGACTTCAATCCACATTCTTTGCCTCATTTCTTCCTTCCAGTGTTGGCTGCTGTAAACATAAACTAAAAAAATTATGAATTTATTAAATGAAATAAATAAAAATCTATGCAGTTTGAATTAAATTTGGACAAACTCTATGAGTCGCTGACCAAATTGGAGGACTGACTGTTCATACTACCACAGAAATAATGACACCCAAGTGGCTTCAGTCAGGCCAAACCCCTGTTTTTGTCAGAAAGGCAAAATTGTTCTCAGATTGATCTGATTATCCTGCAGTGTGAGCCTTAACAATTAAAAATGTACAGGTACCATGATTGATAAACGCAGCTGGTCCCAACCAGAGCTGCGCACAGTTCTTGCGAGTGGAGTACATGACACTGAAGTCATTCTCCCCATGTCTGAGAAGCATGTTTTCCTCACTCTCAGAAAGCTCCGCAATGCAACCAACTAGATACTCAATCTTGTCATTTCTTTTCCTACAATGCAAGAAATAAATATCAGGTTATAACAGACAGTAGAAATACTGCCTTGATTAATAAGAATAAGTCAAAGAAATCCCTCACCATTCTTTTGTTGCCACAATTTTAGCTCCATTTTGCTCTGATGAGTATCGGTTACATGGGAGAATTTCAAACCCACTGTCAGTGGCAAACATTCGCAGGTAGACAAAAACCTGTGAAAAAGAAAAGTGAATACGTTTACATATGTCAAAATTATACAATATGTAACAGACAATAGTTCTTACATGTTGTTTGAAAGACTTTTCTTGAGCCTTCGTTTTATGGAGAAAGATGTTTCGTGCCCAGTCTCCAGAAATCAAAGCCCTGAAAGCCTTCTCCAAGTTGTCATGTTTCTTGAAGCGCTCAATAACCTCCTTCAGTTCTTCTTGCCTTCCCTTAATGGGTCGAAATCTAGAGGATAAATTTAAGACAATGATCAATAACATGAAAATATAAGTAACAAGTCTATATATTTATCTCACACTCAAAAGCCCTATAGTCGTGTTTACCCCAGGTGAGTATCGTTCAGTGCACTGTTTATAACAGCAATACCTGATGAAGCTTGGAACTAATAGTATCATACCAGTTGTGTTTCTATTCCCAGCTTCCTGAACTTTACATTCAGAGAGTTCAACCTGTTTCCTACATTTTAAGCACTACCTAATGTTACAGGTTATGCTCTTGTTTAATGCAATATAATACAGCAAAAGCTAGGTTTTAATTCACAAAGAGCAGTAAAATGCTAACTTTATTTAAAAATGGAGACAACATTTTAGGCTACATTTGAAAAAATGTTGCCCTTTGGCTAACTGTACCATACTGTTGGAATCATAACTGAGGGGTTAAAAAAGTGGTAGGGTACAACATTAGGAAAATTAGACCTTTCCTACTACTGGCTGGACTCCCTGCCTGGACAACCAAACCTCTGCAGCTGATCCAGAATGCAGCAGCAAGAGTGATCTTTAATGAACCGAAGAGAGCACACGCAACTCCTCTTTTCATTAGGTTACACTGGCTCCCGGTTCACGCCCGCATCAAGTTAAAAGCTATGCTCTTAGCCTACAAGACCACCACTGGTTCCGCACCTTCATATCTTCACTCACTAATACAGACCTACGTTCCTACCAGATCCCTGCGCTCTGCAAATGAACAACATCTGTTGGTACCATCCCAAAAAGGAAAAAATAAATAAATAAAAAAATTCACCCTCGAGTACCTTCCCTGGCTCTGTTCCACATTGGTGGAATGATCGACCTGCTGCTACAAAATCAGCAAATTCTGTAGCCATCTTTAAAAATGCCTGAAAACACATCTCTTCCGTCAACACCTAACTGTCAAACACTGAATTCTATTTCCTTTCTATCAATTCCTTTTCTTCAAAAAGAAAAAAAAAAAAAGAAAAATTCTCTCAGCTTTGTATACTGTGCTGGGTTTTAACTGACTACTTTTTGGTGCACTTATGCTTTTTGCTGCCTTGTGTTGTTAAAATTGCTTCCATTGTTTTCCTCACTTGTAAGTCACTTTAAATGCAGTAGTTGTATGTAACAGGAGCCATATGATGCAAACTGTAAATGTTGGTTGATCCCAAACCGTAGTGCTTGGTGGAACCAGGACTTCTGACACACTGTGCTAACCTCATGTTCATTTTATGAGTTTGAAATCCCAGGTAGGGATCCAGGATGAGGCTTGTTGTCAGGTCATCGTTTTCACATAACTCTTTTGCTGTCATTCCTGAAGAGGGCACATAACGCCTCTCTGACTCCAGGTTGGCTGCATTAAACCCTGCGAACACACACATGGCATCATTACTTTGCAAACTCCATTATTTTAGTCTTAACAGTTTAGCTACTTACTGCGGCTACATCTCCGGTTTCTCTGGTGGGATTTGCTGTGGCGCAGGGAGGACTTTTGTGTTTGCTGTGAGCGGCTTAAAGGTTGCTCGCTGGTCAACTTGGTTCCTTGTCGTCTGCCATTTAATACCATGTTCTTGGATTCGCCCAGCCACTTCATACCCACAAGCCCCCTGGTTCAGTTGCATTTAGTCTTTGAGATGAGGAAACGCTCTTAAAGTGGGGAAGACTGGTAATTGGTGTATAAAACCTAAAGAAAAAGAACCAAAATCCACAAATGGAACGCTTGTGATGGAAATGAAGGAATTTAAATAGGGCCGCACAATATTACAAATACATACAATATGCTCTCTGACATAGTAAAAAAAAAAAGTTTCAAAGACAAACTTCCACTTGTCAAAGGAGGAGCTAAATCAAGACTCAACAAGTCTAAACCAGACAAAATGTAGAAATTACCCACGTTTAAACCGGGGTCTTTTCTTATTTATCCACTAATGGATTTAATTCTCATTTAGGGCAATGTGAGACTGAGTAAGTAAGTGAGTGAGTGAGTGAGTGAGTGAGAGAGAGAGTGTGAGTGAGCGTGAGGGAGTGAGTGTGAGGGAGGGAGTGAGAGGGAGGGAGTGAGTAAGTGTGAGGGAGGGAGTGTGTGAGTGTGAGGGTGTGAGGGTGTGAGTGTGAGGGTGTGAGTGTGAGGGAGTGAGAGAGAAGGAGTGTGAGGGAGTGAGTGAGTGAGTGAGTGAGCGAGTGAGTGAGTGAGTGGGGAGTGTGTGTGTGTGTGTGTGTGTGTGTGTGTGTGTGTGTGTGTGTGAGTGTGTGTGTGTGTGTGTGTGTGTGTGTGAGTGAGTGAGTGAGTGAGTGAGTGAGTGTGTGTGTGTGTGAGTGAGTGAGTGAGTGTGTGTGTGTGTGAGGGGTGAGTGAGGTGTGTGTGTGTGTGTGTGTGTGTGTGTGTGTGTGTGTGTGTGTGTATGTGTGTATGAGGGGTGAGGAGTGTGTGAGTGAGTAGGTGAGTGTGAGGAGGAGGAGTGAGTGAGTGAGGAGTGAGTGAGGAGGAGTGGTGTGTGTGTGAGGGGTGAGTGAGTGAGTGGTGAGTGGGTGAGTGAGTGAGTGAGAAGGGTGAGTAAGTGAGTGTGAGGGGTGAGTGAGTGAGTGAGTGTGAGGGGTGAGTGAGTGAGTGTGAGGGTGAGTAAATGAGAGGGGTGGGTGGGTGGGTGAGTGGTGGTGAGTGGAGGAGGAGTGGAGTGAGGAGTGTGAGTGAGTGAGTGAGTGTGAGGGGGTGAGGTGAGTGTGAGGTGTGTGTGTGTGTGTGTGAGTGAGTGAGTGAGTGAGTGAGTGAGTGTGAGTGGGTGAGTGAGTGAGTGAGGAGTGAGTGAGTGTGAGGGGTGAGTGAGTGTGGAGGAGTGAGTGAGTGAGTGAGTGAGTGAGTGAGTGAGTGAGAGAGTGAGTGAGAGGGTGTGTGTGTGTGAGTGTGAGGGGGTGGGTGAGGAGTGAGTGTGAGGGGGTGAGTGAGTGTGAGGGGTGAGTGAATGAGTGTGAGGGGTGAGTGAGTGAATGAGAGGGGTGAGTAAGTGAGTGTGAGGGGGTGAGGAGTGAGAAGGGGTGGGTGAGTAAGTGTGTGAGTGTGAGGGGTGGGTGAGTGAGTGAGTGAGTGAGGGGTGGGTGAGTGAGTGAGTGTGAGGGAGGAGGAGTGTGTGGGAGTGTGAGGGAGTGAGTGTGTGTGTGAGGGGGTGAGGAGTGAGTGAGTGTGTGTGTGTGTGTGTGTGTGTGTGTGTGAGTGTGAGGGGTGGGTGAGTGAGTGAGTGAGTGGGGTGAGTGAGTGAGTGTGAGGGGTGGTTGAGTGAGTTTGTGAGTGAGTGAGTAAGTGTAAGGGGGTGAGTGTGTGTGAGTGAGTGTGAGGGGGTGAGTGAGTGAGTGTGATTGAGTAAGTTTGTGAGTGAGTGTGAGGTGGTGAGTAAGTGCGAGGGGGTGAGTGTGTGTCTGAGTGAGTGAGTGAGTGAGTGTGAGGGTGTGTGAGTGAGTGAGTGTGAGGGGTGAGGAGTGAGGAGTGTGATTGAGTAAGTTTGTGAGTGAGTGCGAGGGGTGAGTGTGTGTCTGAGTGAGTGAGTGAGTAAGTGTAAGGGGTGGGTGAGTGAGTGAGTGAGTGTGAGGGGGTGAGGAGTGAGTGAGGAGTGAGTGAGTGAGTGAGTGAGTGAGTGAGTGAGTGTGTGTCTGAGTGAGTTGTGTGTGTGAGGGGTGGGTGAGTGAGTGTGAGGGGGTGAGTGAGTGTGAGGGTGTGTGAGTGAGTGTGAGGGTGTGTGTGTGAGTGAGAGGGTGTGTGTGTGTGTGTGAGTGAGTGTGAGGAGTGAGTGTGAGGGTGTGTGAGTGAGTGAGTGTGGGTGAGTGAGTGAGTGAGGAGTGAGTGTGAGGGGGTGAGTGGAGGAGTGAGTGAGTGAGTGAGGAGTGAGTGAGTGAGTGAGGAGGAGTGAGTGAGTGTGAGGGGTGGGTGAGTGAGTGTGAGTGTGAGGGGTGGGTGAGTGAGTGTGTGTGTGAGTGAGTAAGTGTGAGGGGGTGAGTGTGTGTGAATGAGTGAGTGTGAGGGGGTGAGTGAGTGAGTGTGAGTGAGTAAGTTTGTGAGTGAGTGTGAGGGGGGTGAGTGAGTGACTGAGTGAGTGTGTGTCTGAGTGAGTGAGTGTGAGGGGGTGTGTGGGTGAGTGAGTGAGTGTGAGGGGGTGGGTGAGTGAGTGAGAGAGAGGTGGGTGAGTGAGTGAGTGAGTGTGAGGGGGTGAGTGAGTGAGTGAGTGAGTGTGAGGGGGTGAGTGAGTGTGTGAGTGTGAGGGGGTGGGTGAGTGAGTTTGTGAGTGAGTAAGTGTGAGGGGGTGAGTGTGAATGAGTGAGTGTGAGGGGGTGAGTGAGTGAGTGAGTGAGTGAGTGAGTGAGTGAGTGAGAAAGTTTGTGAGTGAGTGTGAGGGGGTGAGTAAGTGTGAGGGGTGGGTGAGTGAGTGAGTGTGAGGGGTGGCGAGTGAGTGAGTGAGTGAGAGAGAGGGGTGGGTGAGTGAGTGAGTGAGTGAGTGTGAGGGGGTGGGTGAGTGAGTAGGTGAGGGAGTGAGTGAGAGAGTGTGAGTGTGTGTGAGGGAATGTGAGTGAGAGTGAGTGAAATAACGCTTGGCAAATTACAAGAGCTGAAATCTAACCCAGGTCTCCTGAGTTTGCACTTTCACAGGTGAGCCACTGAGGTGCCCCTGGACAATGATTTTGAAACAAAGTGGTATTGTAAATTTCCATCACATAGAAGACCATACTGTTATTGAAATACAAGTAATTTTTTGCAATAGTGATATTTTGATTGATAATGTGACAACACATTTTTAACAAAGCTGTGATTTTAGCTGGAAGTTACCTCAATTGGCGTAAAAACAACATAGGAAACTGTCTACACATTAGACCAAACACTTCCAGCCTGTAATCAATAGAACATGTGATCTTTGCATGATAACTCAAGCGTCTGTAGCAGCTCTGCACACTAAAGTAGCCACCTTAACACACACCCAACACCATGACTACTGTTTTATGTACACAGCTTTTGTGCCACAACTTAACAGTGATTAGTGAGAGGCATTTTTGTTGAACAAGTCAGAAGCCATGTTATGGAGACATTTAAAAGGAGGACTATAAATAATTTGAGAAAACATGTACATCCAAAACTGTAAACTCTTCTGCAGAAAACACTAGTTAGTTTAAGTAAATATGTCAATTCCTTGTCCAAACCACTCTGATGACATGCGTGGAACTGCATTTAATCCCACTAAGAAAAGCACGAGCACCAAGTATTGAATGACCTAAATAATGCATTATCTTACTGTCAGACGCACGGCGACGTCTTTAAAGTGTTATTCATGCAGACCCTTTACCCAGCAGAACCATCGTACAGGCATGTCGTGTTTGCCTCAAAATTTTCTTTAGATCATATTTAGCATTCGTACGGCTACAAGCGCGCTGTATAGTGTTCAAACGACGGACGTTGCAGCAACCCAATAGTAGCCGATGGCAATAACCTTTGAATTTATCGTGGCCAATATATCAAAGGCCACCAAAATCATCAACAAATCTTAAGATTATGTAGATGGCGTTGTCAGCTTGGCCTGCATCGTTTGTAAACAGCCGGTCGCCTCTCCACCCATTCGTTTCATTAGCACAAGGCTAACCACAAGCCAAAGCCAGAAATGTCTGTGTAGTAGTTAGCATGCAGCCGAAACCGGCACTGAGGCACAATTCCCACCTAGATATTCAACACAATCTTTTAACCACCACACCGGGGTTAGGTTTAAACTAAACCCACATTTCGTGAAAAGGCATTGTCATTAAATGACATGAATAATCTATTAATTGCATAGGGGGGGCAATATAGTGTAAAAACTCCATATTTAAAGCGACGTGCTGCGTATATCAACTCCGCAACAATGAATACGCCACCGGTGCTGTGTGTAATCAGCCACGCCGATTTAAAACATATTCACATGCACTAAGCCACACTGGGTGTATAGGAAATAATGAATTATCTCTTGTACTTACTTTGTGTTTGCTATCACTCGGTAGCATTAAACTCAACTTCAGAGAAGCTAACTCACAAAAAGCCGACGTTATCAAAAAAGGAATTTACCAATACTTGGGAATGTGTAAATAACAAGCGTGGGTTGATTCAAACAGAACAGTTTTGTGTGTTTGCCGAGAGCAAACAGATAATTGCATATTTATCCCAGAACGTGTTTCGCTACGTACCTGAAAACGACTGAACCATAGCATTTAAAGCTAAGCTAACTGAAGTCATCTGCGTTAGCTCGGAGTGTTAGCTGTGGAAGCCATTAGCCCCAGTAAAACCCTTGTTTATAAGCACATCAAAAGTTACTCTGCCAGCACATATACGTTTAAGCACACTTTACGTAGCCAATAGAGTAAGGAAATATACTATAGTTCAGTATAAACTGTGTTATTTACATACGAGGCATCAGTAAGCTGGGGGCATTTTTACGCGTTGGTAGCGTTAAATGTCTCGAGTCGACCAACCAAATTGGACAACTACACTTGATACTCACAAGGTTCATTTGAAAGATAATTGCAAAATAAAACATCAGATCTGTAAAATAGTCCCAAATTGGCACGCCAGCTTTAACAAAAATATCACAGGAAACACTTTTTTTTTTTAAAGAAATTAACATTAAAATTCAAGATGGCGGCCTAGCACAGGATCGAGGCACAGAAAGCCGGAGCACAGCCATCCTAAAGAAAATAGACCCAAAACACACGCAAATATCACTACTATCACCACTAGGGCCAAAACGATACAAAATACATAAAGACTTGTCAATAAATACGGACAATCTACATTATAGTTAACCATGTCAGTGAATTTGTGCATTACGCCCCAAACCTTATGTTCGTTTGCGCCACAGCTTGTCGGATGCATACAAAAGTAGTGCCGCATAAACAAACCTCTTTACGCTTCCTAAAACATTCACGCAGCGGTTAAGGCTGAAGACCAAAGAGTGGCTCCCGAGGACAAGGCAAAGGCAGCGCTCCCCAAGCACCATTAAACTATAAACTCACTCACTGACTTCTCTGCTTTACTGCTATAGTTTTAATGCACCCGCCTATCTCATTACTACTTAATGGAGATAAATGGCAGTCACGTAAATAAGTACGCCTATTATTCCCAGGTTTTGGATGGCCACTAAATTGCAAACATTATTGGGCGTCACAATATTAGGAAAACATTCACTATGCTTGCTTATGGTGCTCGTTTAGTTTACACCCAAAGTAGGCCGACTACAAACCGAAACAGAAAATATTTTGCACTCCAAATACAATTTTTATGGTAGATCTATTTCAATACAGTAGGTTACTCAGTTGACATTAGGGCTGCACAATATGGCAAATTTATTGTTATGGCAATATCATTGATTGCACTATCCATTATCCGTACCACAAAGAATTACTTGTATCGCAATAAGGTTGGTCTTATTATCCTTATCCTCAATATTTACTTTTTGCCTTTTAAAATCATTGTCCAAACAAAGCCTTAAATCCAACTGTGGTGCGTCTAAATAAAAGGTCCTGGTTTAGACTTGTTTAGTTAAATATCACAGTTTATCTGGAATTATCACAATATTCTAAATAGTTATCCTATGTATCTCTCATATTGTGCTGCCTTACTTGACACGTTTCGTATGTACATTAGTTACTGTATTCCGTATTCAAACCTTTTTGAATTCTGTATTCCATATTCAGACCTTTTTCGATACACATCCATACGTGAAAGGTTATTTTCTGATTTTCTGCTGGTCACACCGACATTTTGAGAGATGGGTTTAGATAGTCATAGCTAGTATAGTAAAAATAAATAGATATATATTTCTGTTTTATAAAGAAAATACCACAATAACCAGTGTTCCACCAGTTGTACACATACCTTAATCTAAAACCTCATCAAGTATAAAAAATAAATAAACCAATACCAATACCAACACTCTTTTTGCACACACAATTTTGTGCCACTATGTTTTTTATATAGATAGTACGTTTGTTAATTTAGCAAAATACATTTGTGATTGCCTTTATTTGTGAGTGATGTGGGTGAGGCGTTGGAGAGATACATATGTAGCAGAATGAATGCTGCATATTAAACTGGTTAGTGGGTATTGATGGATGAACCAGAACTGGACTAGCCTGGCGCGCCACAGCTAACTCTTTTTCTATTCTATACAAAAAGTTTAGTCTGGTACCCTGGTGCTTGCATTCAATTTCAAGGGCAGGGTTTACAAAAGGAATGTTAACCAATCACAGAAACGCCAGACGTGACGCAAAAAAGGCGACATTACACAGCCAGTTGTCAACAAGGAAGCCACATTAGTGCCGCTAGTTAACATCAGTAGTTAACAGCAGTAGAGCGGACACCAGAGCGGTTTCAGCGTTTTTATACTTTGCTGGTTATTCAAAACCAAGGCGAGAACAGAAATAAACGCCCTTTTGGTAGCAGCGTCCGCTGTGTTGAATGTTTTGGAATAGCCGCGCAAGATGAGTTACTTGTGTATGACGTAGCCAGCAAACCACACCCTGCTGCAGACAAACAGCTTGTGGTTAGTCTGTCCGCAAAACCGCAGAGGAAGGGATTCGATATGAGAAAGTGTCCCTTTTCATACAGAATCCCTTCCTCAGCATTAATTTTAAAAAAAGTAAAACGCTCTGGTATACCAGAGGGGAGAAACCGAGGGTGGGGCTGAGCCGGGGGCTGGACCTGAAACCCAACAGAGGCGGATTGATTGACAGCTGTGAGAAGCGCAAAGATGGAGAGTGACTTGTGTGATGCTAGTAGCTTTGCAACAGAGCGGTCATTTGAAGTGGAGGACTTTTCTCCCCCTCCTAACCCTAACCACCACACTAAAAATCTCCGCAAACCTATTCTAAGCTATTCTAACTGATGCAATACTATGCCACTAACTAACTATGCTTATAACAATACTACACTAAGAACTAACTGCTATGCTATTTAATTAACTAGGCAAGAAATAATCTAAATATCTATATAAACGGATATGGGATATGCTAATAGATGCTAATATACGCTATCCTGATCGTTTTCAATATTTGCAATTCCAACTCCTGACTCCAGGGGCGTGAGCCGTTAGTTGAGCCCGCTTACGTCACACAAGGAAACAACTACAAATAGAAAAATTCAACTGCAGTAACCACCGTTCAACCTGAAGATGGCAGCAATTAGACGGTTTTACACCATGTATTGTAAAATTAATATACTTTATACTCAAATGTCAAAACTTTTACTCAAATCAATGAACAGCACTAACAAGGCCCCATTCTTACAGATCATTAACTAAAAAAAGTTGTTTTAGGGTTTAGTTACTCTTAGTAACTCTAAGTTGCTTTGAAACTGGTTATAAGGTAACACAAGATAAAATAAGTAATTTGCTACGGCAGCTCACAGACAGAAGAGCAAAAATGTTCCTGCAATTAAATATAAATGAGTGTGTCACATAGCATAGAATATTTTGTACAATCTTAAAAACAAATGCAAAAGAAGTAAATAACCAATAAAAAGTTAAATTAATGCAATTGAATAGAAATATATGATTGTTAAACTTGGACTGTAGCTGGTTTTGAGTTTATTCAAAGTGGTTATAGATGGTAGTGTTTCACCTTTTTTAAATTAATTCCACTAAGTTAAAACAAGATTTGAATGGGATTTAAAAAGCATGAACCACCGTCTACATGCTGTAATATAATTTATAAGATATTATGAGTACTTCTGACATTGCCAAGTGTGTTGTGTCAAGAGTACCGATGTATATATCTCTATAGTGTATCTGTTATGAGTTAAATAAACACCCTGAAACAAAGCGCTGCAGCTCCACAAACTTGAACTTTGTGGGCGTAAACCTGGTCTTTTCCTCACCGTCTGCTCTACAGTAGTTGGAAATGTGTAGGTTGCACACGCAGCATCCGCAAGTGAGCCAGCTGCTATGGAAACATCAAATGTGATTCTGCCCTTCAGAATAAATGCTTCAGGATGCCACCTCAGTCAAGTCCTGGCCATGCCCAGCTCAGCTCCTTTACTGTAGGGTACTTTAACAGAGAAAAGCAAAGCAACTATAGGTACTAGAGACACAGATAGATAACATTTATAATTTAAAGCAACACTACACAAATATTTAGGATTTGAAATGTACAAATGAACTCCCTCTGACCGCACCACTGCAAACTGTTACAGCTCAGAATATATATACATTTTTGAAATGTGTTGATTGGTTTTATGGTGTTGTCTTTTGTCAGTTTGAGAGGTACAAAGTGGTGAGCTAACAGCACTGTCACGGGTTACTCCTCCTTTTTCATCTTAAAGAACAATCAAAATGACTTTGAGGAAACATTACATAAGATATAGTCCTGCATAGTCACAAACAATATTGGCATAAATAGGTGTACATTAATGTTGTGTTTTTTGACGCTACTGTAGTCGTAAGACTCCCATTTTGCCTCACACTCATCCCATCTTCTTTCTGTAGAAGAGTTGTTCATATGAGGCCACCCGTCTAAGCTAAAACATTCTTTAAAAAGTGGGGGTTAAGGATTTTTTCTCAAAATCGTGCCTATCAATACTGCTGTTTGGATCAACTGTGCACTTATCCATCCTTCTACAGTGGCTGATCTTCAAGCATATACAGCCTGGGTGAGAACATGAAGTCCTTAACACAAGAATGGACTCTATCCTAGAATTCTACAACCTTAGAGCAGTGTTTTTATAGTGGTTAAATAAAAGAAAAAACAAAACAAAAACAATGCTTTAAAAGTATATGGATTGTTTGGAAATGACAACCATAAAAGAATACTGTTTATTTCCACCTTTGGCTGAATATTTCTCCGTTTTTAGTTTCCTCCATGGAGCTAACGCTCTGCTCTCTGCGTTGTACTCTCATGGCTAATGGCTCATGGCTGTCCACACCATAGACATAATATACGTAGCTTATATTATGTCTATCCGCTCCAATAGGCATACTGACGCTGCCTATTGGAGCGGACGTATCAACGCGGCGCCATCTTGGATGGGTCTCCAATGCTCCGCCCCCCGCATTTATTTCTACTGAGGAAGGTGTATTCCTCAACTACAATGATCATAACTCCCCGAGTTTTTACCGGATTTTCACACGGTTTGGTTTGTTACAAACGGCAGAGACTTAGCTATGATACAGGACGCTGTCACACATTGAACAATTCTGCTTTCATGTAGAAATACTTTGTATTACGAGGTTTAACTAAGACATATGGTAGACTATGGCATATTGATAAATGTATAAATGAATGAATTTTATATTTTAATAAAGAAACAAGTTTGATTGTTCATTTGAATTTATTTCTCTCTCTCTCACACACACAATGGCATATTGATAAATGTATAAATGAATTAATTTTATATTTTAATAAAGAAACAAGTTTGATTGTTCATTTGAATTTATTACACACACACACACACACACACACACACACACACACACACACACACACACAAAATGTAATTAAAAAAACATGTACTACACCGTTGCAATGTATGTGGCAGGGGAAGATGCAGAGAATCCCTCAGGTAATTGTAGGCTTTCGGACCATAGAGGTGCAGTGTGAGGGCAAACTCTCTCTGGTCTTTGGTGTATTCATGGCCCCGCTTTGAAAAGAGGTCTACCTGAAGATCTGAAATTCAGTTAAACTAGTTAGACAGACTAGTTAGAAAGTTCCCTTGAAATAATACATTTTGTAAAGTCGGACAAAGAGTGTAAACAATATACAATTCAAGGTGGTATTATCAATTTATTTTTACCAGAATGGAAGCTCAGCCTTTCATTCAACTCCTCATTTATAAGCTTCTTTTCCTTCAGATCTTCCAGAAGACTCTTTACAGTTTTCTTTGCTCTCCGTTCTCGGGTCTTTGCATTTTGCTTCTCCCGCTCTAGACTTTCCACTCTAGCCAAAGCTTCACTGAGTCTGGCCTTTAGACGAGTAGGAGAATTGGGCAATGCATAGGAGTGGTCCTAGTAGAAAGAAGGATGAAAATATTTTCAGTGATGTTCATATCATACCACTCACAGTTGTTTGGTGCATATGTGCAGGCACACATTCTTAATTTCTTACCCGTAATATCACTGCCAGCATCATGAGTATGGTAAAGAGAGAAAGGGTGCGTGTATGAGAGAATGTGAGTGAAAGAAGGTGTGTATTTGTTCACGTGTGTATTTATTTATTTATAACATATACTCATTCACATATAAGTGTATGAGTATTTCTGAAAAGAGTTGCAGAAAGCAAGGGAGATATTTTGATATGACCACAGCCATGATGCTCACAGCTGTATGGGACATATCAAATAGCCTACAAATACTCACATCATTGGGCTGAGGTTCACTTTCAGGAAAATGCTGAGAAAGTTCCACTGGTAGGCTCTCTTCAGCTTTCCTTGAAGTTTGTTTGTTCCTTGTCACTACAGGCTAAAATATAATAAACATAATACTTAAAAACAACTTCATTAAAAACACTTGAAAAGGTTTTAGTATCCCACAGTGTATTTTAATACACGCTACATCACTAATACATGCAGAAATATCTAACCGTTTTACCGTTTTTGTTTTACATATGAATCATAGACATCTCCGTTAGCATGTAGAGTAAAATACACCTACTTTTTGGAGATGACATGGGAAGTTGAAGACAGATGGGGTCGCACCATCTCTAAGCCTGACAATCTGACCCGTCCTGTCAAAATCATCAGGCTTGAAGTGTTCACTGCAGAGATTTGACAACTCAGTCACAACAAAACCCTCCCGTCTTATAGCAATCTGGTATCAATACTGCGTCGGTTATTGCAACCATAAGCTGCACAAAATACGGGCATAATTGCTCGCTCTCCGTTGACTCCGATAGACTCTGGTGCTAGCGTTGAGTGGAGAGACCCACCCAATATGGCGGCGTCGCTGGATCACGCTCCAGCACGTCATGAGGCGTCTACGTATATTATGTCTATGGTCCACACACCCTAACTGTTAATGAAGATCTTTTTTCAGTCTGATGGAAATAATGCTAAACACAAGGGATGTAAATTTTAATATCACCATTATTTTTTATTTTATTTTATATTTTATTATATTTATTTTAAGTTCCTGTTTTGGGCCTATGTGAGACTAAAAAACTAAACAAACAAACAAAAAGCTAAATAAAGTGACTTTTTATGCCCTTGTATGTAGGCAACTATTCTATAGCTCTGATATAAAAATTTGGCGTGCTAAAAAAATAGAATTTACACAATTTGGCAATAGATGTGGCCTGGGTCTGGAAGACATTCTTGATGTCCAGCTTTGTTCCAAATGTCTTGTGAAGACACAGTATGAAGAATAATAATGTTGTAACTCTTCTAAAATAAATAGTATGATATAAACCCCTTTAGTTTTTTAGTTTTTAATTTAAGCTGTTAAAATTGTGTGGAAAGACAAGTTGGTTGGCGAAGCGCAAACGTGACATCACAGGCGGAAGTTACAAGTTGAAAGCTCGTGGTTGGAAGGTTCGCGGGAAACATCTTGAAAACAAAGTGATCTGATGGGTTCCCGGACAACTCTGGGTTGCTTGTGACTTCTCCCGCTGATCAAGTGAATACACATGGTCGCTAGTATTATATTTCCTGGACGCCTTGCATTTGTTTGAATATAAACGAGAAATTGTAACTAAGCTTAGCTGCCTGTTGAAGTAGCTAAGGTGGTTAGCTCTTAGCTGCTGTTAGCAGAGTGTTGTCCGTCGCTGTCCACGGCCCAGAGCAGAAGTGTGAGGATGGCGGAGAGACCAGAAGACTTGAATCTACCCAACGCGGTCATTACCCGCATCATAAAAGAGGCAGTAAGTCCCAAATACAGCAGAACTCGCTTCAGTGGCTTTATTTCTGTCACGTGGTCATCATTTTAAAACCTCTATCACAGACTGTAAACAGGTGTAAATCTAGATGGTGTGTAGACAGTGCTCAGGGGCCACATTGAGAGAGCTTGGCCTAGAAAAGTATAATAATGTATCCATGTTTTAAAAAAGACCTAAAAACTTAAAGAAACACAAATTGAAAAACGAAATAAAAAAACGAGTGTGTGTAAAAAGGCATTGCTTAGTAGTTGTAACATTTATTTTTTAAAGTACTGTGGCTCATGATCCGCAAAATTAGTTTTTAGGTTTTATCTTTCTCGGTCCCCGCTCTTGTGTAGTGTGGCTATATATACACTCATCGACTACTAATCAGCCAATCACTGCATTTTTGGCATCTAGATGTAGTGAAGTCGACTTGCTTAAGTTCAAAGCGACATCCACGGGGAAGAAAAGGGATTTAAGTGACTTTGAACGTGAAATGGTTGTTGGTGCCAGACAGGCTGGTCTGAGTATTTAGAAAACTGCTGATCTACTGTAATTTTCACACGCAACCATCTCTGGGGTTTACAAAGAATGGTCCGAAAAAGAGATAATATCCAGTAAGCAGCAGCTGTGTGGATGAAAAAACCTTGTTGATGTCAGAGGAGAATGGGCAGACTGGTTAAAATTGATAGAAAGGCAACAGTAACTCAAACAACCGTTCGACCCAAGGTCTGCACAATACCATCTCTGAAAGCACAACCCTTTGAACCTTGAAGCTGATGCAGGGCTCTAGACTAACGTTTTTTACTGGTTGTGCCTAACTCTATTTCTTAGGTGCACCACCAAAAACATTTTTGAATATCCACTCAGGGACTAGTGGAAGTGTAGATTCAGATGTAGCCAAATGTTTTATTTTTTTTTTCTCCGTTTTATTTATTTTTGTCATTACAGTAACCCCCCTGGCATTATTGTATTTGGCAGATTTATTTTCATTTCCGTACCTGCTTGTACTGCCCTTGTCTTTTTCAATAAAAAAAGTAAAAAAAAATAAAAAGACATTCAGACCAATACAAAATGTCTATATAATCACTATATAGTCTACTAGTGATTAGTGTGTTGATTTGGACACAGCCTAGGATCTTAACGGCATCCCACAATTTATTGCATAACCCCCCCCCCCAAACTTTTTTGAAAGCCGACTGAAGCCAATCTCATGTGATGAGTTTGAAGAGACTCTGCATCAACCATTACACTCTTCTATAAATATCTGCATAGGCCATAGTTTATAAAAGGCACTGCTCTAGAGCCACTGACACTTAAACCTGATGATGCTGCTGCAGTAAAACTCCACTTTGCGCACATTTGTGAGAAACTAAACTTAAGTCACGTGGCTCATTTGCATAAATCCTCAACGGCATTCACTATGTGTCATTAATGCTAATTAATAAATGGAAAGGTTGTGGATTGTTTGGCCAGACCAGGACTTTAGGTAGACTACAGCTGTTGGAAATGTTAAGGTCAGTGAGTTTTCTGTATTGAAAAGGTTACATGCACACACTGCTGTTGTGTGTTGTAAAACATTTATAGATGATCTTTAGTGTTGTACAGAGCTCTTTTATTCAAAACTGATAAATAAGGAGTTGGTTACATTATTTCTCTAAATTGTCCTGTTTCTTCAAATGCAGCGCTCGTTTGGTCGCACTCTAGAGCCCTGAGATGGGCTACAGCAGCAGAACAGGATAAGGAGGCTACAATTTGGACAGGCTCACCAAAATTTGACAATAGTTGTCTACAACTGAAGACATGTACAATTGTCCCCTCTCCCACACATGGGGCCAGGTTGTAATTGTAAAACAGAATTGGTTCTCAATTGACCTACCTGGTTAAATGAAGAATAAACAAGTCACCAGATCTCAATCCAATAGAGCACCTTTTGGGATGTGGTGGAACGGGAGAGTCACATCACGGATGATTTTGCAGAAACTCATGTCAATATGGATCAAAATCTCTGAGGAATGTTTCCAACACCTTTTTGAATCTATGCTACGAAAAATGAAAGCCGTTCTTTAGGCAAAAGGGGTAACCAACCTGGTACTAGCAAGGTGTACCTAATAAAGTGAACAGTGAGAGTATGTATGTATGCATTTTTTTTTATTTTATTAACCACAGAACAGAAATGGTCTCATTTTCCGTGGTCTTTGTTATTGGTGCATCCCTACTTTCACTCTACTCTAACATGGTGGCCTCTATTCAATGTCATGCCTTGCTCCAGAGATAATCATTTTGACTGAATTCTCTTTAGACCCGTTTCTCCAATGATAAACTTAAGAGTTTGACTAAACCTTAATTTATCTTTAAACTCCAAGTGTTCAACCTGCTGCAATGAAATAAGGCTCTTTTTGTTTTCAGTAAACGTGTGTATAACTGTTCAGTTGGTATTCCTCAGCTCCCGGATGGAGTGAATGTGTCCAAAGAAGCCAGGAGAGCTATTTCCCAGGCTGCCAGTGTCTTTGTGCTGTACGCCACATCCTGGTAAGAAACATAAACCCCATTTAAAAATAATAAATAAAAATAAACATAGGGTTTTTGCAGATTGTGACACGTTTTGATTTATTTTACTTAGTGCAAATAATTTTGCCATGAAAGCCAAGAGGAAAACTCTTAATGCTGGGGACGTTTTGGCAGCCATGGAGGAAATGGAGTTTGAGCGATTTCTGGAGCCTCTTAAAGAAGCTTTAGAAGGTTTGTTTACAGCATTATATTGGCAGACGGTAGAAGAAAATAGAGATTTGGCAATTATGAAAGATACAAATTGCAGTTCAGACCTTTCAATGTGTTTTTGTCACTCAAGAGTCTTAATAAATCAGCCCTCACTTCCTGCTTCATTTGCAAAACTACACATGCTTGTATTTGGATAAAATATTCCTGCTTCATTTGCAAAACTACACATGCTTGTATTTGGATAAAATATTCCTGCTTCATTTGCAAAACTACACATGCTTGTATTTGGATAAAATAGTACTTTCCCAATTGTATTGAGAACTAATTTACACAGTTACCAAAATGTTAATTTACTAATGCAATGGTTTTCAAACTGGTACTGTATCTTTCCAGTGTTAAACAAGTCTGTAATTAACTATTGCACATATACAAGAAAAGGTTTCAAAGACCATTTAAACCTTTCAACCTACATCCAGATGCCTTTTCTTAAATATGTTCTCGATGGACACTTCTAACTTTAATTTCTGGTTTTGTTTTCTGACAGTCTATAAGAAGGGAAAGAAGGAGGTGTCGGAGCAGAAACGGAAAGATAAAGAAAAGAGGACTGACTCTGAGAACGACAAGAGCAAGGAGGAGGAAGAGGACGAGCGCATGGAAGAAGAGCCTGACGCCGAAGAGGATGAGGTGGAGAACTGACAAACCACCAATGGACTTTTTTTGTGCTGTTTAACCGTTTGTGAGACTGTTACTCGTCTTAAAAAACATCCTGTGATTCTGTCCAAAGAACCTATAGAGCCTAAAAAGCACATTGAAAAGATTATAGACATTAATTTCTCATCCTGTAATTCTTGGTCCACACAAAAGGTTTGCCCTATACAAAATTGAAACCAAAGGATCGGTAGAAGTTGAATAAAATGTCTCTAGATGCAATGCATTATTCCAGTACTTGTAGTTTGATACTAGGATTTTGTCATCAGTGCAAGCCAGAAAGACTGTCAACATGAACTAAAGCAGAATGGTTGGTTCTGCTTAATGTTCAAATATTTTTACCTTTTGTATGAGAAGTTGTATCACCCTTTAATGGGATGGGTGTGGTGGTCTTAGCATGAACTGAGATTTCTTTATGGGTTGGCTGCATTTGTTATTCTTCGGCTGGGCATTAGGGAAATATGTAGAATATTGTAACTGATGTCCATGGCAAATTAGTTCAAATGAGCCCATACTGCCACAGATTTTACTGCTATTAAACAGATTTAATTTAAATATTGGTTTACACTTGCCACCCATTGGTTACAGAACTTTACCTATTGCTTTTTAAACCATTTAATGGTCACATTTCTTTTATTTACATTATCAGATAAAGCCTTATTTTACCTTACCAACAGGCATCCCTCCCGTACAATAAGCCATAAATATCTGTAAACAACTAAATTTTCTGGTAAACACCGCTTTCAACTTGCAACTGTTAGACAGGCTTTAAATGATTCATTCTTTTGGGATGGGAAATATTCCATTAATCACACTTTTAGGAACACTACAACCTGCAATGACACCATGTTTTAGGTGGTAGCATGCCTGGTTCTTTCAAACCAGGCACGGTTCCTTACTGGGGTAAAGCGTAGTGTTCCTTTAAAAAGGACTTTTTAACTCTCAATACATTGACCTCTGATTTTCCATTAGTGAAACAGCCAAAACACATTTGTTTAAACATTTATTGTCTATTCAGCTGGGACCTCGACCTTGCCACCGTTTATGTCGTCAATGACATCGTGAGGGGGACGTCCATCGATGGTGCATCCAACAGACTGTGCTGTACCCAGGATCTCTTTAACGGTTCCTAAAGAACAAAACAGATGACAATTATTTTGAATACAATCGGTTTTACAGAAATTAGAAATGTTCCAAGCTTTTCGGCACAGAGCAGTGTTCATTAGTTTGAACAGCTTTGTTTCCTAAAGCTGGGTTTATCTTAGCCTCCTCTGGAATATACTCAGTCACCAACAGACAGGCATAGTGGCGGGAGGCTTACTGATGGGCTTTAGCAAGTAAAAACATTTTCAGAATGTTCATTGGTTAAAAATGCAGGGGTGACTTGTATTCAAGCTGGCTATTGTTCAAATGCACTGCTAAAAATAACCAAATCTTAATGTTTTGATCTTCAGTATTGGCTACTAACATACACCATTAGGTTTCTGCATTGGTATTGAGGACATCCTCGTTCATGAGCCATTAACAATGAGCCGGAACACGCACACTTTTGAAAAGGATAAATTTTCTATATCCAGATCGTTTTTTACCTGATAGCTCTCTGGCAATGGAGCGGGCCCTCATTGAACGGGCAATGTTCACAATCTCGTCAAAGGTCACACTTCCGCTGTGCTTGACTGAAAACAAAAACAGTGGCTCAATCCATCCATCTACGCAAACAAAATAAACCAGACGAGCTTCAGACACTTACTGTTCTTGACTTTCTTTCTGTCACGAGGAGGCTCCTTCAGGGCCTTGATGATCAGCGCAGAAGCAGAGGGAACCACCTCGATCTTAACAAATTTTACACATTAGTTTAATATAACTACAGCATCTATGGAGGATTTTCAAAACATTTGACTCACCGCTGCTTGTCTGTTCTGGATGGTCAGCTTTACAGTGATCCTCAGGCCTTTCCAGTCACCGGTTGCCTTGGCAATGTCATCACCCACTTTTTTGGGAGACTACAGAGAAATAATTGCACAAAAAAGGTTTACAGGCACAATCTTGACTCATTTACATTTAATGATTTATGGGATGATTAGAACAATCTTGTTTGGTGTTGTTCCAAGCTTTTCGGCACAGAACAGTGTTCATTAGTTTGAACAGCCCTGTTTCCTAAAGCTGAGTTTATCTGAGCCTCCACTGGAACATTCTCAGTCACCAACGGACAGAAATAGTGGCGGGAGGCTGGTCAAAAAAAGAACAGCACTTGTACTCACAAGACCAAGAGGACCGATTTTGGGGGCCAGGGCAGAAGTGGCACCAACTTCCCCTCCGGTGCATCTCATGAACACTGCAAGACAGACAAGTGTATTAAAAAGAGGGGTTTATTTTTTTAACAATTTCTACAAATATCAAATGCTTACAATACACGGGCCATTTCACAGCACATGTAAAAATCCCATAATTCAATCAATGATTGGTGCAGAAACTATTCCTCATAACAGTCATCTACAAAAAAAGTAAATATTTGCAATAGACTACAAACTGATCTAGCCGGTAACAACGGCTAGTGAAAGCCTGATGGCTACAATCCCCGCATGTTTACACTCATGTCTTTACGTTGCATGTTGTTATCAACATTGTCCCAATCAAATAATTATAAATAGCTCAAATGTTAAGCAGCACATAGTGTACCTGACGATGAACAGGAGTTTATCCAAACAAAGTGTGGTGACCATTATACTGCATTTAAAACTAAAGCACATTAATAAACTATTCTGCTATCCTCCAAACACATGACGATTAACAATTGCGTTATGCTAACGAATGTACGCTTTATGCTAACGACTTTAGCACACGTGGTTCCACACAAGGATCAGAATATTGCTAGAATTACTGTTCTAGAGCCGAAATAAAAACTTAAACAAAAAAAGGAGGATACATATTAGACCACCCTTCTGTCGTTTAGACCAACTTTTACCATTTTCTTTAAAAAAAAAAGTCCGAGGACGACACACACGTCTGTCAGCACAGCGACTCCATCTTGGCTGTGAAAACTTCTTTATCAGCCAAGTGACACTTCAAACGTACCAACTTTAATCTCGTTGGGGTCGAATTTGGGAGGCATGTTGCTGCTGTGGAGGTTGAGCTCAGTTCAGCTTGGTTGGTGATGGTGTCGGATGAACCCGGGTTCGGGACGACCGATTACTGTTGCACCTTCACCGCTACGGGAAAAAGAAAGACTGAATGGAGGGAGCAGGGTGTATTTATACCAGTGTCAAATACCGCGCGAGTTTGAGATCCCGTGAATTTACCAAAGGGACTAGTGGATCTCCAAATTTCCACAACCAGATTTATAAACAATCTATGAACCAGATCCAATATAATGTATGGATATATCATATGGATAGATATCCATACATTTGATATATCCACACATTATATCAAATGTATGGTTACCTATATTTTTTTTTAACATATCAGAAAGTAGAAAAAACAAGGGTGCCATTTTTCTATGTAATACTGCCATCGTTTTCCATGTGGTCTGCATTTTATAGACCTTTTCACTGTCTGTATTCATGTGGACTTTGGCATCAAAGGTTAACAGACTACCAATATTAGCCATTTAAATCTCCATATCCAGTGTAAGGAGACATTAGTTACTGTTTCTACAGGTGCTTAAAGCAGACAAACTGAGCACATTCATGAGCACATTTAACTAAATTGATTGTGTTTCATATACGGTGGCAAGAAAAAGTATGTGATCCTTTTACAATTTTATGGTTTTCTGAATAAATGTCTTAAAATGTGATCTTCATCTTTGTATTGTATTGATTTATGTTAATTAGCCACGTGTGTCATTTGGGTCCAATTTTACTAAGCACTGTTTTTATTCATTTGCTTTATGAAGACATTATTTGGCGTGGATATTTTTTATACACATTGAAAAGTAATCTCTGTTAGTATTTCTGACTTACAGCTCACTAGTTGCCGGTCGGCTCTCATTGCTAAATAAAACTTTTTTTTTTTCCCCCGACAGGGGTGTTAGTGGGACAATATGTTACACAAATGTACTGGTAACTGCCTTGGAAACCAAGACTCAATGCTTTACTAAGTTTTCATTATTACTAAAGTACAATGTACAAGATTTGGGTTTTCTGCCAGTTGTCTAAATTTGGGTTGTGTGACGTCATCTCCCGGAGCACTGGAGAGTTCATGCTCCATTTTCGTCTATTAAACAATAAGGGGTCCAAAAATACTATTGCGTTCATTCCAACAATTTGTGTCCATTGTAGTACACACGTGGACAAAATTGTTGGTACCCTTCGGTCAATGAAAGAAAAACTGCTCCAATTTTGTCTAGGCCTGTTCCATGAGTTTATTTTTTTAAATAATTCCGTTGAAGCATGGTTGAAAAGCAATGTCTGACTTTCATTGGTTAACATTCATAGAATTTTTATTTATTACTTTTGTCAGAATAAAGTTTTTTCTGTGACCATTGTGAGTTTTTCTTTCATTGACCGAAGGGTACCAACATTTTTGTCCATGTGTGTATGTGCTCATATTAAAACTTGTAAATAGGGTACTGCTGCTTTTGCCAGTAGAAACGTATCTTTTTGATGATACTGCTTGCTTGCTTGCTAGTTATTTTCCTGAATAATGTAAATTTACTCAAAGTGGAACTACTTTGGGTTTATCTTGTATACTCAAAATAGAGCAGCTTGTTTGTGATACTAATACACCTGACCCACGGTGCATTATATAAAATGCTGCAGTACAGTACACACAGGTTATAAAGACACACAACAAGGGACAGGTGAAACACATCAGGGTGGAGCAGGTACTCACACAGGAGGGAAAGACACAAGGCAGGAAGTTAATCAGAGACACAGACAGGGGTGAGACACTTCACAATAAAATCAGGAAATCAGATACAATAGTAAAACAAACTCAGATACACTAAAGAAACAGGAAATCAGATACAAAAATAAAAACAGACTGACTACAACACTCGGTAGGGATCCTGACAGTGTGAGATTGTGCCTAGTGCAAAAGGTGTAAAGTGTGACTTGTGGGGAGTGGGGATATTGTCCATCAACAGACGTGTGTGACCTGGTTCTGCTACAAAAGCTTTTTCCAGAGACCAGCAGGGTGAGTTCAGGGAGAGGTGTGGGGTCTCTGATGACGATGTTTTGCTCGAGTCACGCAATGCTTCTGCCCAGTCTTCTTTATGGATGAAAGTCTTAATGATCTTCTATAATCTGCTGACAATAAATCTTGAATTCAGCTTGTAAGTGAGACTATGTGTCATTAAAATATGAACATAATGTGAAAATAGTAGACCCTTACTATAAACTGCCTGTCTCGTATTTGAAACACAATTACACCCCACATGGGCTTAAGACTTATTAAACAAAAGACCAGAGACCAGCAGTGCAGTAAATATGTTTCTTCAAGGCCAATTCCACAACTTAAAAATATTGAGGGTGAACAAAAAAATTATCATATTGCTATCAGAGCTTCAAAACATTTCAGACTTGTTTATTTAGCAATGTTGCTTTAAAAGTGACACTACAAACAAAAATGAGATTAATTTTCAACCTCTCCTAAATCATCATCATCCTGGTGTGTTATTAAATCTGGCGATATATACAGTATACAATTATCCCAAGTTTCTGATTTGTTGTTTTGACATATTTTCATGTGCATAGAATTCCAAAAATATATTTTTGTGGACATTTAAATCCTAATTTAAGTCATAAAATACATGGCCATGAGCTGGTGTAGGACTAGTAATGTTTAAAATAATAACCGTACAATGTGACTAACCAGAATAATCAAGGTTTTTAGTATATTTTTTTTATTGCTAAGTGGCAAACAAGTTACCAGTAGGTGCAGTAGATTCTCAGAAAACAAACAAGACTCAGCATTCATGGGCAATTAGTTGAAAGAGGTGTGTTAAAAAAAATAGCAATGTGGCATTCAATAACGGAGGTCATCAATTTTGTGAAAAAACAGGTGTGAATCAGGCGGCCCCTATTTAAGGATGAAGCCACCAGCATTTGTTGAACATGCATTTGAAAGCCTGAGGAAAATGGGTTGTTTAAGACATTGTTCAGAAGAACAGCGTACTTTGATTAAAAAGTTGATTGAAGAGAAGAAAACCTATAAAGAGGTGCAAAAAACTAGGCTGTTCTGCTAAAATTATCTCTAATGCCTTAAAATGGAGAGCAAAACCAGAGAGACGTGGAAGAAAACATAAGACAACCATCCTCGATCATCATAGATCGAAGAATAACTAGAATGGCAAAGGCTCAGCCAATGATCAGCTCCAGAATGACCTTTTGCCACATTTCAGGCTTCAAACATAAAGATATGAAACTGTAATTTTTTGTGAAGAATCAACAACAAGTGGGACACAATCATGAAGTGGAACGAAATTTATTGGATATTTCAAACTTTTTTAACAAATGAAGAAACAGAAAAATTGGGCGTACAAAATTATCCAGCCCCTTTCCTTTCAGTGCAGCAAACTCTCTCCAGAGGTTCAGTGAGGATCTCTGAATGATCCAGTGTTGACCTAAATGACTAATGATGATAAATGGAATCCACCTGTGTGTAATCAAGTCTCCGTATAAATGCACCTGCACTGTGATAGTCTCAGAGGTCCGTTTAAAGCACAGAGAGCATCATGAAGAACAAGGAACACACCTGGCAGGTCCGAGATACTGTTGTGGAGAAGTTTAAAGCCGGGTTTGGACACAAAAAGATTTCCTAAGCTTTAAACATCCCAAGGAGCACTGTGCACGCGATAATATTGAAATGGAAGGAGTATCAGACCACTGCAAATCTACCAAGACCTGGCCATCCCTCTTAACTTTCAGCTCATACAAGGAGAAGACTGATCAGAGATGCAGCCAAGAGGCCTATGATCACTCTGGATGAACTGCAGAGATCTACAGCTGAGGTGGGAGACTCTGTCCATTGGACAACAATCAGTCGTATACTGCACAAATCTGGCCTTTATGGAAGAGTGGCAAGAAGAAAGCCATTTCTTAAAGATATCCATAAAAAGTGTCATTTAAAGTTTGCCACAAGCCACCTGGGAGAAACACCAAACATGTGGAAGAAGGTGCTCTGGTCAGATGAAACCAAAATCGAACTTTTTGGCAACAATGCAAAACGTTATGTTTGGCGTAAAAGCAACACAGCTCATCACCCTGAACACACCGTCCCCACTGTCAAACATGGTGGTGGCAGCATTATGGTTTGGACCTGCTTTTCTTCAGTAGGGACAGGGAAGATGGTTCAAATTGATGGGAAGATGGATGGAGCCAAATACAGGACCATTCTGGAAGAAAACCTGATGGAGTCTGCAAAAGCCCTGAGACTGGGACGGAGATTTGTTTACCAAAATGATTAAAGTCCCTTTTTTAAAGGCTTAAATGCTGTACCTTGCATCTGTTCTTCATTCATTACATGTGCGTCTCTTAATTAACCCTTTTCTTGTTCTAGTTCACAATGAGATCATTGAGATCAATGAGATCAACCACTTGTAAACCCCAAGGAATCCGTTTCACACACTATTTTATAATTAGTCATTTAGCTGATGCTTTTATCCAAAGTGACTTTTACTCTCACATTGAGTGGAAAAGAAAAGGAAACAAATACATGTTTGACACCGAGGGATCAATAGCGTTAGGTTAGGAGCCAGTGTGTTCTGATTAATTGTCCTTTATTGGTTTCATTGTCCTTTTATTGGTTTCATTAGAAAATGTCATGTCAAACATGCTTTAATTTTGACTGAAGATACAAGTGACCTGTAATGATTAGCACCTCAGGACTCGTGTCAGTTAAAGCAACACTATTCAACTTTTTATCTTGATATATTCAGCTGCAAAACCTAAACTATGACAGACCATAAGATACTGACATCTTCTCTGTGTGTGCTGCACTGCTCTCTGTAATGCCTTCATTCCTTGCTTTGGTTTCTAACTCTGAATGGAAGCCTTTGTTTGAACTGACAAATGTCATTCAGGACCCTATCCCTCATGACTCCACCTAGAGCTGATAAATAATGGATTGCATGTCTCTGCAAAACAAATTGAAACTGTCAGAGTCTGAATTGACAATGCCACCAGACAGAATTAGAATGAACACCTGTGCTTTATTAGTTTTGTTTTCATCAGTATAATAAATTTACATTTTATACTGATGCTTGAGTTTGATTTTATCTGATCTTTTCTGATGAGAAGACAAAATGAGAGAAAATGAAAATGCAGCATAAACCCAAACTTAAAAAGGTCACCGCTTTTTCAGGATTCAGTGACCTTTTTTTGGAAGATCATTAATTTAATATAAAAAATATATTTATTACAGGTGTGAGAGCTACAACTGCGTGTAAAGTTAGGATATTGAAGTGGAAAATGTACAAACCGTTTGTGGAGGAGAGAATCTTGTAATTTGTGCAAAAAGAGTAAATTTGATGGCCTTACTCACCTTTTTTTTGACCGATTTGAGGCCAGTCACACGCTTTCTTGTGTCTGGCTCACATTTCAGTTAATATTTTATGTCCAAATCCCATAAGTCTGATTTATTTATCCTGCAAAAACTTTTAATATGGCAACTAGTAAATTCTAAATGCACTAAAGAAAAGTATGATATTGGTAGTTGTATTGTAAATTGTTTGCAGGAAATTCAAGATACAAGAGCCATGATGCAGTCCCAGCAGATCTGTTTTCCATCAGGCCTGCTCTTCTCCAACAGCACACTCCCAGTGGTCTGTCTGCACACACAGCACAGAGCATCACCCTCTGC
Source organism: Perccottus glenii (assembly GCA_024416835.2). Lineage (NCBI taxonomy): Eukaryota > Metazoa > Chordata > Actinopteri > Gobiiformes > Odontobutidae > Perccottus > Perccottus glenii. The sequence continues at coordinate 27,124,720 of CM044548.2, forward strand.
AGTCGATTTAAAGCATCTGTGAAGCCAATCCAACTGTGTAAGACAAAGCAGGCTCTCCAACATGTAAGAAAGCACAAAGAAATTATGGTAAAAAAAAATCTACACTGTAAGAAATTGCTGTTAAAAAACGGCGAAATCCTGACAGTAGTTACTGTTTCCTATTAAAAAACAGTATCAGCAAGTAACAGCATATTCAATAATCCATAATCCAACGCATTTGATAAATCACACGGTAAGTTGAAGCACATTCTATTTTTTTGGGGTAATGTTTGCTTAATATTGTAATCACATTTTATTTACTATTGTTAAATCAAGCTAATCAGTAAATCTAGCAGTTAGCTTTAGCAATAAGCCTGTGCAATTTGTTACTATGCTGCACTATTTAGCAGAAATAACATTATTCAACAAGTAATATATTTTTTTAGATTTTAAACTTTTGTTAATATTTGTGTTTTGTTTATGGCATAAAAGTTGTTAGTTTTTTCTTAGTATGTGGGGATTTTGGAGTTTGTCCACTTTCCCGCTTTTTTATGTTATAATTTAAGGCTATTTATCAATTTTAAGCATCTTAAGGTAGAATTGTTAAAAGTTAAACTAACATGGGTTTTGATATTAATAAGCCAAATGCTGGTCAAATAGTTAGTATTAAAATATATTATTTCAAGAATGGCGATACACACTGTCAGGTTCATTCTCGGTGTAGCCAACGGTTGCTACAAATTACTCTGTAAAATATTCGGTCCTATTCCATTTTGGTTTAACTTAATATGAAATCCTGGCGGATTTGCAGTTTGAAGCAACTGGCTACACCAAGAGTGAGCGTGAACTATGGCCGTGATAAATCCATAGATTGTAAATAAAAATGGATGTAATCCGCCAATTGGTCCCCTATTCGCCGATATTGTCTCAAAGTCAGGGCAAAAAGATGGCGATTACATTTCAGACTCCTTTGTCAGAGGATGTTACTAAAATGGGCAAAGGGAGTGTTGCATTGTAAGCCCGTGGGTGGGCATAATGAGCGCGTGTGTGGGTAATTACGCCCACTCCGCTGTAGCCGAGGCTAAGGCAATTGCTAACCTGTTGCTAACACCAGGCTAAAGCAAGTGGAGCTTCCCGCCCGAGATACATTTAGTTTTTTTCACAGTGGGGTTTTCCACCCTTCTCTTGTTGCCATTGTTGGCTTGCTCTCGTTCGTCGATAGTAAGTGGACTTCATGACTTTGACTGCAATTATCAACTAATTTGAAATCAACTCTAATAGCTGTTAAAACGTTTTTTAATGCTTTATGCTACTTTCATTTGAAGTTTTACTTGCAAGTCCACTAAAGAAAGCAAAGACATCAATCGTATAAATACTTTATTTATTCCCACTTCTGGCTTTTGTGCATGTTTTTGGGATTAAACTATAGATTGAAACAATGTCCCTTAAAAAGTCGGAGGCACATATACAAACTGTTGTAATTCCTACACGTTCACCTGATTTGGATGTAAATACCTCATATTAAAGCTAAAAGTCTGCAGTTAAAGCACATCTTGTTTGTTTCATTTCAAATCCATTGTGGTGGTGTATAGAGCCAAAAAGATTAGAATTGTTTCGATGTCCCAATACATTTACATACATTTACATTTATTCATTTAGCTGACGCTTTTATCCAAAGCGACTTACATTGTTCTAATGTAATTACCAGTGTTACAGCCACTGGAGGCAAGGTGGGTTAAGTGTCTTGCCCAAGGACACAACGACAGTATGAACTGTGGGGAGAGCGGGAATCAAACCACCTACCTTCCGGTTGAAGGACGACCGCTCTACCCACTGAGCTACTGCCGCCCAATATTTATAGACCTGACTGTACATTGTAAAAGACAATAGAAAGCACATGTCCAGTGTGTTTATCAGTGTGATGTTATGAATTATGAAAAAGTACTGTATACTATAGAGTATTAGATAATGACCAATTAACTGTTGGGCAATGTAAATTTGCAGTACAATATATTTGTCAGGCAATAGTCCCAAAATAGCATTCATCAGACTATCTCTTCAATTCAGTGTAAAAGTGATCTTTTAAATTTATTGTATAATGTGTATCTCCACCAGAGGGCAGCAAACTCCATTGAATTAATAAAACTAATATATGCTAATTTATATTTACAGTTGTGGTTCTTTAAAAAAAAAAGAAAGTTCCTATGTTCTCATGACCATAGGTGAGAGTAGGAATGTAGATTGACCGGTAAATTAAGAGCTTTGCCTTGCAGCTCAGCTCCTTCTTCACCACGACAGACCGGTACATCGACCGCATCATTCATCAGAAGCTGCACCGATCCGTCTGTCAATCTCACGCTCCTTCCTCCCCTCACTCACTCGTGAACAAGACCCTAAGATACTTGAACTCCTCCACTTGAGGCAGGAACTCCCCACCAACCTGAAGGGGACAAGCCACCCTTTTCCGACTGAGAACCATGGTCTCAGACTTGGAGGTGCTGATCCTCATCACAGCCGCTTCACACTCGGCTGCAAACCGTCCCAGTGCACACTGAAGGTCCTGGCTTGATGGAGCCAACAGGACAACATCATCTGCAAAAAGCAGAGACGAGATCCTGTGCTCCCCAAACCAGACTCCCTCCAGCAGAAGATCTTTCTGACAGGGGACTCGGCCAAACGTTCCCAACAGACCCTCATAGTACGTTTGGGCCTGCCGAGTCTGTCCAGCTTTCTCCCCCGCCATCGGATCCGACTCACCACCAGGTGGTGATCAGTTGACAGCTCCGCCCCTCTCTTCACCCGAGTGTCCAAGACATACGGCCGGAGGTCAGATGAAACAACTACAAAGTCGATCATCGATCTCCGGCCTAGGGTCTCCTGGTGCCACGTGCACTGCTGGACCATTTCATTTATTGTAATTTATTTTGGCAATGAACTTGTTTAAAAATACTACAGTATGAGGAGCAACAGATAAGACTCCATACGTACTCCAGACATCTAGACCTAGTGCAGCTCATATAGACCCTAACTATAAGCCCTGTCAAAAAAGTCATGTCTAAAGCCTAGTCTTAAAGGTGGACAGGGTGTCTGCCTCCTGGACCTTGGACCGGGAGCTGGTTCCATAACAGAGGAGCTTAATAGTAAAGCTACATTTGGAAAAGTTTAAGTGAGCGTGAGGTTGACAGGCAGATTGGTGCAGTGATACAGTCGATGTACCAGTCTGTCGTGGGTAAGAAGGAGCTGAGCTGCAAGGCAAAGCTCTCGATTTTCCGGTCAATCTACATTCCTACTCTCACCTATGATCCAAAGAACAAGATCCCGGATACAGGCGGCTGAAACAAGCTTTCGCCGCAGGGTGGCGGAGCTCTCCCTTAAAGACATTGACAAGACAAAGACAGTGACAGACATCCATTCACTCTCACATTCATTCACTAGGGACACTTTAGAGTTGCCAAGTTAACCTATACATGCATGTCTTTGGACAGTGAGAGTAAGCCTGAGGACAAACAGACTCCTCACAGAAAGACCAGAGTCGGCCAAGGATGTTTGAGTTGGCCGGGTTTTGAACTCACACATCCTTGCTGTGAGGCAGGAGTGCCTGTAGAAGCTGTAAGACCTAACTGGGATTGTAATTCACATTTTTATGAAATTTTTATAATAACCTTAAATTTATCTTTGCTCTCGCTCCACCTCTGATCCTTTTAAAACCTTTCTTCAGCCTTGCTTTGACATGGATTTACTGCTGTTGGCAGTGGTTAAGTGCTTTTTTTAAAAACTTTTTTATCTTATGTCATGTAAATAGTAAAGTAGTAGTCAAGTTACATTGTCGGTGATGGTATCTCACTACACACTAAACAAATGTTTGTAGAACTAGTGCGACAGATATTCACCTTGTTATGTACTTGCAGCATAGTTAAAATGCAGATGACAAACTGAAAATAACCTGCCTGATGACATTACTCAGGCACTCTCAAACAACACATCCAGCATTATGTTTTCTATCAAGTTTTTAGGACATATAACTTTGACTTATTCAAGAGTAAACAATATAAATAGGCCCTAAAGTGATCCGGCCGTGGCTCAGCATATACACGTGCTAAAAGAAGCCAGTGTGTGGGCAGCACATACAGGTAGAATACCTACTCACATTCCTCAGGAGCCGGAAGAAGAACAAACTTAAACCTTTTCTTCTTACTCTGTTTGAAGGCTAGATCATAGCTTTAAAGTCATGTTTTGTACAATAAAACATACTTTATCACTTCATAATGGACTATCCAGGCTGTTTTCTTAAGACACACCTGGACACACCAAAACATTTTCAGAGATATCTGACTGAGTACAATGAATTAAATCCATGTATTAAATCTGTGTCATTGTAGTGAGTTTTTGGGATGTCTTGGGAAATAATAATTAATAAAAAAAAATGAAATGAAAGTCCTCCAATATTTAATGGGCTAGTGTGAAAAACTTAAAATAAAAGTCTATGTTCCTTTGAGAATATAAACCATCTGACTATATAGACAAACTCTGAATGACCATCAGATAAAAACCCTAGACTTGGGGCCCAACAGTTATCTTAGATTAACAAGATATATTCCTATCCATAATTCAATCAATAATTTATGAGAGGTTAGAGCACCGCCCGGCCCACTAGTTGTATTTCCTCTAGTTGAAAGTCACATGTCTGGTATCTGTGCTCAGTCTGCAGCTGTGAGCCTTCAGCATCTGGGCCATGTTTTCCTCTCCTGCTCCGTACAAAAACCAGCACTAGGCTGAGCTGAAGAGGGCTTGCATTAAAGACTAAAAACTGTTTGAGGATCCAGATTTTCCAGCCAACAATGCATCTCTGTTCTTCAGGAAACCACCTCCTGGTAGAGTGCAGTGGAAACGACCAGGGGTGAGTAAAAAAACTCTGTTTGTGTTTAACTGACAAATCTCCACCAGAGAACAGCAAACACGTGTTATTTTTTTTTTTATTTTTATATAGCACTCAAAGCACTTTTTACCATGGTTTTTACAAATCACTAGTAAAAAGATTCTCTATGTTATGAACAATACACTCTTTGTATTTCTAAATATCTGATGAATAGAAAAAATTGCTTTGAATATGCATTAGATATACTAATATATTCTAATGTAAATCTACAGATGTGGTTCTTTTGACTGAGTGCCTATAATATACAAATAATCCTGAGTTCCTTGCAGGTCTAACACAGATCACTATTTACTTATGTCACTCTTTGACCTAGTAAAGCATGTGTGGAGGAGAAACTTTCAGTTTTAAATACCTTTGTAGACACAGAACAGAAAATAATGTTGGTTTTAAGAAAATCTAAAAAAGTTTATTTAAAAAAGATTTTAACAATTTTTTTGTCGAGGCTTTTCTTGTTGCAGTTCAGAGGGAATGACATCAAAGGCAGGTTGGTTTCTGACGACGACTTCACACTACAAAATATAAAAACATATAGATTCAAAAACTCATATTTTTCTGTTAAGGGATCGTGGATTAAAGCAGGCTTTGTGTAAACAACTGTACCTTGGCAATGTTGGAAGTCACTGTCTTTAGCTGGTGGTTTGACATTTGTCGCTAGTGGAGGCTGTAACCAGGGCCTTGACACCTTCCAGTAATAAAAAAAGTCTGTTAGTACAAATGCACACATAACATAATAAGTGAAATGAGTAAATGAATGTTGGTCATACTTTCAAAAACATCTGTCAGTTCACTGAAGCTGGAGGGTGAGGCTGGAGGCGCTGCTTGGTGGTGCAAGCTGTAGATGGACTGACTAAATTTTGGTTTGACACGACAGAACAGACAGGATAGATGGTATGTTTTTGAGGCAGGTTGGGCTGAAGCTGAGGCAGACTTTTGGTGGTGCTTCTTGGTGATAGAAGCTGCAGATGGACTGGACACTGTGAGGCAGGTGGAAGGTGGTATTTGGTGCTGAAGCCTGATGTTAAAGGCTGGAGCCTGATGTTAGAGGCTGGAGCCTGATGTTAGAGGCTGGAGCCTGATGTTAGAGGCTAGAGCCTGATGTTAGAGGCTGGAGCCTGATGTTAGAGGCTGGAGGTGATGTTAGAGGCTGGAGCCTGATGTTAGAGGATGGAGCCTGATGTTAGAGGCTGGAGGTGATGTTAGAGGCTGGAGCCCGATGTAAAAGGCTGAAGCCTGATGTTAGAGGCTGGAGCCTGATGTTAAAGGCTGGAGCCTGATGTTAGAGGCTGGAGCCTGATGTTAGAGGCTAGAGCCTGATGTTAGAGGCTGGAGCCTGATGTTAGAGGCTGGAGGTGATGTTAGAGGCTGGAGCCTGATGTTAGAGGATGGAGCCTGATGTTAGAGGCTGGAGGTGATGTTAGAGGCTGGAGCCCGATGTAAAAGGCTGAAGCCTGATGTTAGAGGCTGGAGCCTGATGTTAAAGGCTGGAGCCTGATGTTAAAGGCTGGAGCCTGATGTTAGAGGCTGGAGGTGATGTTAGAGGCTAGAGCCAGATGGTAGAGGCTGGAGCCTGATGTTAGAGGCTGGAGGTGATGTTAGAGGATGGAGCCTGATGTTAGAGGCTGGAGCCAGATGTTAGAGGCTGGAGCCTGATGTTAGAGGTTGGAGCCTGATGTTAGAGGCTGGAGCCTGATGTTAGAGGCTGGAGCCTGATGTTAGAGACTGGAGGCGCTGCTTGGTGGTAGAAGCTGCAGATGGACTGGACACTGTGAGGCAGGAGGAAGGTGGTATTTGGTGATGGCAGGACAGACAGGATGGATGGTAAGGCGTCTGTTTATGAGGCAGGAGGAGGCTGAAGCTGAGGCAGACTGTTGGAGGTGCAGAAGGACTTGACAAGTATTTCTATTAAAACAAGAAAAAAAAAGTTAATTCATCAAATGGATGTCTTGAACTATATACAATATTTACAAAGAAGAGAGACTCTAGTTGAGACGTCTCTTTTTGGAGGGGCCCCGAGGGTCCGGCTCTCCAGAGATGTCCACGTCGATGTGTGGAGGACAAGTCTCGTGTGAAGTGGACTCCTCTATTGTCAGGAGTCCCGAGGCTGTCTCCACAACAGTGAGGAGTGGACGGTTGAGGGCCTCCCACAGGCGCTGCTTGATCCTGCGGCCGAGCTCGAGAGAGTACGGCCGTGGACGGCCACTTTTGTACCTTTGACATGCAAAAAAAAAAAATAGAAAAATTACTTTAACTTTTAACCAAAAGGATAAAACTGATTTGTTCACATATGTTGTTAGAAAAGCCATTTTGTCTTTCCCTTCTGTGAGACAAATACAGTCTTTCTATTAATTGGCAAATGATAAAAATACATATATCTTTCTTGTTAGCCATAAAAAACCTACTTGAGCATGTCATCCACTACTGAGTGGTAGATGCTCTGGTACTGCTCCACAGAGTACCCATGGATCGTCACAGGATCCCTGTCAGCAGTGGATGGGTCGGGGTGGGGGCCCACGCTCTGAGCAGCGGAGGAGGGCTGGGGGCAGCGGGTCAAGCTCAGGAACTCTGGGAGCTCAGCAGAGTTACTGCGTGGTTCAGGGCAGTGGACTGAAGGAAGCTGCTCGTTTGTAGTGACTTGAGGAAGAGGAGGAGTGGCAGGAGGAAGGTCAGGGGTGGGCTGTGGAGGCTGGTCGGGCAGGTGAGAGCCAAGGACCTGTTTAGGGGCAGCACCGAACCAGACACTTAGAAGTACGCCAATTAAAGTCTATATTTACAACCAGGTCTGATGAGCCTGATTTTTTTTATCTAAAACATATTTCTGTTCTTCAGAAACTAACACAACAACATAAGCTTTTACATCATCTCTACAAAAACCTTTGGTGCTTACCTGCTTCCAGTAGCCCTCCGATTTGTGCTGACTCCTGGAGAGCCGCTTCCTCTTCCTGCAGTAGTCGTGCTCCTGCAGCTGAACGGGCAAGACACACTGCAACAAAACAATGAATACACTTTAGAATAAAACAGATTAAAATAACAAGAAAATAAAACAATAAAATATCACACTTTCACAACTGTCTCGTAACATAGACATCATACAAAACACTAGAAAGCATATGTTTTTGTTAGATTTGTAAATTAATTAACGGATTAGCCTACAATATACATCCTATGCACATTGTAATATGATATTATCAATAGGCTAGGCTAGGCTTTTTATTGTCCATAAGTTAGTCTGAGCTGGACAAAAGCTGATTGGTTGGTTTAGTCCGTAACCTACACAGATAACAGGCTTCTGCAACGGAACAATTTGGCCATAATTGGACCTAATTGATTAATTTAGCTTTGAAATCATTTAATATAACTAAACATAGCGTTTTTTCAAGGATGCCAATTAGAAAATGTAGTTAAAACCAACACATTTCAAAAATTCAAAATACTTACATGCTCCATGCTAACGGTTGTTTAGTCACACGTAGCAGGTCGTTAGTAGTGAAGAAGTGGATAAAAGTGGTCACTTGAGGTCTTTCTTTTTGAGAAATCGTCGAGTGAAACTCCTGAAGAGTGTTTTTTTCTCGTGAGTCCAAAAATGGAATGTGAAGTTTTCTGTAAATTTTGAAATATAACAAGCAACGCCTAACCCTAACAACCACATAATTATAACATATAATTGTACAATTAATAAATAGGTTTGCATGGCATGAATTTAGCATTATTGTTCTGTAGGTCTCCAGAAACATCAAGGTTTATAGTTTACCTGTCATCTCTCATTTAACATTAGACACAAAACACATTAGTCTAGCTTCAATATGCTACATATATATAGCTACATATATATATATATATATATATATATATATATATAGCTATATATATATATATATATGTAGCTATATATATATATATATATATATATATATATATATATATATATATATATATATATATATATATATATATGAAGTAAGCCAACTGACAGAGGCCAAGAAAGGTGCAATGAGAAAACCGGTACCCAAGAGGTACAACCAGATGCCCATACCTGAAGCACTTGAAACTGCCAAACAAAGGCTCCAAGCCTTGGCCAGCCGCCTAACGAGGTACACGAGAGAGAACGAAGCCAGAAGAATAAACCGGCTGTTCGCAACTCAACCTGCAAAAGTGTACGCCAATGGCAGGGTAATAACAGCAGAGCAGACCCTCCAAGGCTGGAAACTGAACAATACTGAAAAGTATATGGGAGAGGAGGCATCACACAACAGCGATGCACAGTGGCTGGTGGCTCTGAGAGAGGACCACAGCAACCTCCTGAACAGAATCCAGTTACCATCACAGCGGCAGACATCCAAGAAAGACTCTCAGGTATGAAAAACTGGACAGCACCGGGCCCTGACAGGATCCACACCTACTGGCTAAAGAAGCTCACTGCACTCCACGAGCGCCTTGCAGCACAAATGAACCAGCTGCTAAGGGATGGGACGCACCCTGAATGGCTTACAGAAGGGCGTACAATCCTGATCCTGAAGGATCCACAAAGGGTACAGTCCCATCCAACTATCGGCCAATAACCTGTCTCCCACAACATGGAAGCTCATGTCAGGCATCATTGCGGCTAAGATAAGTGGGCACATGGATCAATACATGAGCAAAGCACAGAAGGGCATCGGCAAAGAAACCAGAGGAGCTAAACACCAACTCCTGGTTGACAGAACAGTCACCCAAGACTGCAGAACCCGACACACCAACCTGTGCACTGCCTGGATTGATTACAAGAAAGCATATGACTCAATGCCACACACATGGATCACTGAATGCTTGGAGATGTACAACATCAACAGGACTCTAAGAGACTTCATTGCAAACTCAATGAGGCTGTGGAAAACCACCCTTGAGGCCATAATCGACAAGACTGGCTATGGATACCGACTCAGGAATGGGGCCACCACCAGTCACCTCCTCTACATGGATGACATCAAGCTATACGCTAAGAGTAAGCGGGACATCGACTCACTGATCCACACCACCAGGATCTACAGCTCTGACATTGGGATGTCATTCGGGCTAGAAAAGTGTAGTCGAATGGTGACGAAAAGAGGGAAGGTAGTCCACACAGAAGGGGTCTCACTCCCAGAAGGAACAATAGCAGACATTGAGGATGGTTACAAGTACCTTGGAATACCACAGGCAAATGGCAACCTCGAAGAGGTAACAAGGAAAACAGCAACTGCCAAATACCTCCAACGAGTAAGGCAAGTCCTAAGAAGTCAGCTCAATGGCAAGAACAAGGCACGGGCAATAAACAGCTACGCCCTGCCAGTGATCAGATACCCTGCGGGAATAATAAGGTGGCCAAAGGAAGAGATACAGATCACAGACGTTAAGACACAGCTCCTCACCATGCATGGAGGGTTCCACCCCAAATCCAGCACCCTGAGACTGTGCGCTAGCCGTAAAGAAGGCGGCCGTGGACTAGTAAGTGTGAGAGCCACTATCCAGGATGAAACATCCAAGATCCACAAGTACATCAAAGATAAGGCCCCAACAGATGACGTGCTCAGTGAATGTCTCAGGCAATGGGGAACAGAGGAAGAGGAGCTGGAGGAGGGACCATCATGGGAGGACAAGCCCCTACATGGGATGTACCACCGGAACATAACTGAAGTGGCTGATATCAAGAAATCCTACCAATGGCTAGAACGGGCCGGACTGAAGGACAGCACAGAGGCACTCATCATGGCTGCACAGGAGCAAGCCCTGAGCACCAGAGCAATAGAGGCCCAAATCTACCACACCAGACAAGACCCAAGGTGTAGGCTGTGCAAACAGGCCCCTGAGACAATCCAACACTTAACTGCAGGGTGTAAGATGCTGGCAGGAAAGCATACATGGAGCGCCATAACCAAGTGGCTGGCATAGTGTACAGGAACATCTGTACGGAGTATGGACTGGAAACCCGAGGTCAAAGTGGGAAACACCTCCAAAGGTGGTAGGGAATGACCGAGCCAAGATCCTGTGGGACTTCCAGATTCAGACTGACAGAATGGTAATGGCGAACCAACCAGACATTGTGGTGGTGGACAAACAGCAGAGGAAGGCCGTTGTGGTTGACGTGGCAATACCAAGTGATTGCAACATCAGGAAAAAGGAACATGAGAAACTAGAGAAATACCAAGGGCTCAGAGAAGAGCTGGAAAAGGCTTGGAAGGTGAAGGCGACAGTGGTGCCTGTGGTCATCGGAGCACTCGGGGCAGTAACCCCTAAACTGGAAGAGTGGCTACAGCAGATCCCTGGAAGAACACCAGACATCTCGGTCCAGAAAAGTGCAGTACTAGGAACAGCAAAGATACTGCGCAGAACCCTCAAGCTCCCAGGCCTCTGGTAGAGGACCCGAGCTCGAAGGAAGAGACCACCCGCGGAGGGTGAAGGACAAAGTTTATATATATAAATAAAGCCTCTATGTGAAGCCTTTTAACATTTTTCTTTTCTATTCAAAAATGACTGTAAAAGACTTCTCAGGTTTTGCAGGGGCCAGAGAAGCCCTGAATTGGACGACACTGAAGCACAAAGCGGGGGGCTATTGTCCACACAGCAACAAGACTCTTTACTGTCTACTTACCAGCGCTGCAAAGCCACAAGTACTAATTTCTCTGAAGTAAATGTTGCACTTGTAGCAGTGAGTAAATTTAAAATCTATGGGATTAAACTATAGATTGAAAGATTATTTGTCACATACTTTTCTAAATAGAGTTAAAACATGTATTAAACGTACAGAAAGAACCTGTAGATTGTGCAATTAAAGCCAAAATACTATAAATACTTCTAAATTAAAATAAAATAATTTTAGATTCATAAACACGCTATGTTTCTCTCTATAATATGTTATATAGTTAACATTTTACAAGGCTTCCGAATAATGCTTGTAGTATGTAGCTATAATATAGCATGCTAATCTAACTTTTTCTATTGTAGTTTAAAATATGGTAAAGGTCACTGTTCAAATTGCTCACTCCCAAGAGCCCACTGCCCAGACAAGTGCAGTTACACATTACTTTGGAGACTATATTTTACTTTAGTTACAGCCAACGTTATACATTACTCGTTCTGTTGTAGTTTTCACGATGGACCTGCCCTCTGCTTCTGCCTTCTGCACCTGGAAACATCTGTTAAAACATCTGCAGCAGTTTTTTGTTCCAATTATTATTTTATTTATTTGTGTTCAATTATTTTTAAATAAAATACTGTGAGTTTCAAAACACTGCATTCTTTTATTTATCTTAGACAATGTTGTAAACCACAGTTTTGACATTTTTGTAGTTTTTGATTTTAAACCACTAGATTAGTATATAAAATTATAAGTAAGGCATGCCCATACTTAAAGCAGAAAAAGGGTTTGTTTAAAATTGTAAAACATATGATACAATACATTTTATTGAAAATAAAAAAAGTGCAAATGAATTGTAAACAGTTTTCTTTTAATGCTCAAGTGTGTAAAAGGTGTCACATATATTTGTGATGCAGTTCCAAAAGGTTTGAGAAGCAACAAACGAAGCCTTGTCCCATCAGGTTGTAAGGGTGAAGGTGGACGTGGCGAGGATGTGATGAGGAGTTTAAAATGACTGCTGCAGGACAGGACCCTGTGGAAAGTCAGACAAAAAAAATAAATCACAAAACAAATTCAAGTTGGCCTGTCTTTGTTGAAAGCACACTCACCACAACAAGGTGCAGTGTGCCTTGAGTGGGAACATATAAGACGGGACAACAACTGTTAAATAAAATGCACATCCAGAAACAGGACATAAGGATTAAAAATACAAGACAATACAGAACATGTAAAAATACAATGAACTAGGGTGGGCATACTGAACTATGTCTCACAACAAAATGAAATGAAAGCGAACAATCCAATATTTAACAGAGGAAATTATTCTGCCAACTCTATTAAAAACAAATCCTGTTATTAGACATATTCCACCGACGATGTAAACTATTGCAGACACACAGGCTCTCTGAAATGTACTTAGGCCCCATTCATGCAGGCTCTAAGACATATAGAAAATGGTCTAATCAAGTTCATTCATTTCCAATTTAAGGTTTGTATGGCCACAAATGTACATGACATGCATAATAATATTTACACTTTGACACTCAACACTGTCATTTGACACATTATTAACATTCTCAACCTCTTCAATGTAACTGACATCTTTTCAGCAACACATACCTGCCATGACCGTCTAGGCTTTGGATGTTTGTCTTTTGAAAAAAAGACATTGGTGTGCACAGCTGAGCTTGTCAAGCAAGTCAAGTCCTTCCCTGTTAAAAGAGATATAAAGAAAAGACATTATATGGCATTGTAGCTACTTTATTTAATTGATTTATTGTAGAATCACAGTTGTACATATTTTTTATTTAGAGCCTGTATCAACGAGTTGTGTCCATGGTCAACTTGACACCACAAAAGTCATAGTAATCTATGGCCGCGACCCTCGCAGGAAGCAGTCTGTATCAGTACATTCCCACTATGTCCACTGGTTCTAACTGGTTTCAACAGGTGAGCGAGGTGTCTAATCTAGGAGCAATGTAGCAAAGTGAGCAAATAAGTATAAAAAGAGTGCATCTCAATAGAAAATTACTAACAAATTCATAGACTAAATAGATTAGAAAAACAGCTTTCAGTCAGTCTGCCGTTTCTTTTCGAGCTTCCAAATAATAGAATATTATTCCAACTACCATCAGAAAAATTAATTTAAGTGGATTATTTCACTCTCTTTTTGAAATATTTTTTTCAAAATATGGCTCTTCAGATGAGACTTGTCAGTATTAAACCCCTCTGTGCCCGGCTGTTTTAAAAATTCTGTTTCTCTTTGCTTAATAAGATGTCTGTAGTGTAACTAATGCATGTTTTGTATTTGTCCTTTTTAATTTTGACAGTGTGTTTTATTTGTCTCCCTAATGGCCTGCATGTAATTAATGATGTTTCTCATAAAGCTGCTGCTTGCTTGTGACTCACTGTGCAGTTCTACAATAACCCATGTGGACTAATGTTACTCTGGCATATTATACAGTTGTACTGTTGGTCAGTATGTACTGTCCTTGTAATAATGATGAGACATAACGCTTTGGGTACCCTCAAATCAGTGCAGAAGCAATCCCTCTCAAAGTGTTGACTGCACAACCGACTGGGAGAGGTAGGAGTCCAAATCTGTCTCCTCATCTTCAACACCCACTGGTCCAGTCTGTCTGAATCACCTAGAGGAAAACTTAAACAAACATACAAAAACACATTATGTGTTAGTATGACCTTAAAAGGTTACCAAACTAGTACCGTACATATAGTGTTACAATAACAATTGCAGGGTAGAGTTAGGGTAGATAACAACAGGGCTTCACATAAACAAAAGATCATGGTCATAAGCTTATAATAATTTCTCTTAGACTAAGTGACTAAAAAAATATTATGTTTTAGCATAAGCTATGTATATGTTTACATTGACAATAATTTTCAATTTTAAGCCCAGATTTATAAATATTAAAATAGTAGTTTATATCTTAGATCTATTGATGTAACTGAAAAGTTCAATATAACAGCGCTCCCAGAGACAAGGCAAGGCAAGGCAAGGCAATTTTATTTATATAGCACAATTCATACACTGGGTAACTCAAAGTGCTTTACAGGAATAAAAGACAATTTACAAGATTTATATTAAGAAACATAAGAAAAAATTAAAAACATTTTAAAAAGAAGAGTGCAGATAAAAGAAAAAAAAACACTTTAGGTTGTAGTGTAGGCGGAGCTAAAGAGGAAGGTTTTAACCTCCTTGAACATTGTTAAAGTTGAGGCTTGTTTTACTTCATCTGGGAGGCTGTTCCAGGTTTTTGCTGCATGAAACTTAAACGCTGCTTCACCCTGTTTAGTTCTAACTCTGGGCACGAGCAGAAGGCCTGTCCCAGATGTTCTCAGAGTCCGAGGAGGTTCATAAGTAACTAGCATGTCAGAGATATATTCTGGTGCTAAACCATTTAGAGACTTGTAAACCAGCAGTGCTGTTTTAAAGTCTATTCTCTGAGCAACAGGAAGCCAGTGCAGAGATTTTAAAACTGGCGTAATGTGGTTGTACTTCCTGGTTTTGGTGAGAACCCGAGCAGCCCCGTTCTGAATAAGCTGCAGCTGCCTTAACCCTCGTTTTGAGAGACCAGTGAGCAGGCCGTTACAGTAATCTAACCTGCTGGAGATAAAAGCATGGATAAGTTTCTCTAAGTCTGGTTGAGACATTATCCTTTTAACTCTGGAAATGCTTTTAAGGTGATAAAATGCAGATGATGTAATTGACTTTATGTGACTGTGGAAATTCAAGTCTGAGTCCATGATGACTCCTAGATTTAGATTAGACAATGGTTGCTTATGTGCGCTCAAAATATCTAAAATCTGTGCAGGAGCACCGAGTACCCTGAAACTTTAATGTATGGAGAAACCATTTACTGGATAAATATGAATTTTGAAATAAATATGAGTTTAAGCTGAATATGAACTCTACTTCTTTGTTGAATTTTTCTTGTTTACTATATTGTATTGTCTAAGCCACTTTTTAAAGATTTTATTGCATACAACACAATTTGACTTATTGTTTTGAAGGTTAGGGTTACACTTTGTCAAATAGGGATGGTTCCTCTCTGAACTTATCAAGGACCTAGTGTCATATTTTTTTCCCAAATGCCTTTGTAGGTGTAATGGCAATACACTTCCACACTTTGACTTTCATTTTAATTTGATAATTTATTAATTTTCTATTTTCCAGCTAATCTGGTCTACTGCCAGTAGAACATATTACAACTGTAAAATAAACAGTAAAGTACTGATTGCAGAACATGGTATAACTGTAAAATATCAGGGTGCCCGCACCTACATGCTTACGTTAACAGTGTGACCACGTAAGTCACATTCACGAACAAGGCTACTGTTCTCAGTAATTCCATTGCTTTCAATCAACCATCGAACAAAGAAAAATTGGCAGCGAAACAATTAGGACTTCCAAATTTAAAGTTTCTACGAAGGGCGGGACGACATATAACTGGGGTTTTCCCTGTCCTGCTGTGAGCGAAGATCCTGGATAGCTGTCTGCGACATGACCAATGCTCTGTACTGCTATCCGTGCATTTTGTTTCACCCTGGAGTTGGCAGTTGGCAGTGACAGGCTGTGGATGACTATTGGAGTCACCGTAGCAAATATTCAAACGAGAACTTTGAAGGCCGAAGTGGAGAAGGGTTCCATGTGAACAGCAGTTGAACATGGGTCAGTCGGTCCTAAGAGATGGGCGAACGCCGTTCGGAAGGGTGGGGCGATGGCCTACGTCGCCCCCGGCCGATCGAAAGGGAGTCGGGTTCAGATCCCCGAATCTGGAGTGGCGGAGATAGGTGCCCAGTGCGGTAACGCAAACGATCCCGGAGAAGCTGGCGGGAGCCCCGGGGAGAGTTCTCTTTTCTTTGTGAAGGGCAGGGCGCCCTGGAATGGGTTCGCCCCGAGAGAGGGGCCCGTGCCCTGGAAAGCGTCGTGGTTCCGGCGGCGGCCGGCGGCGTCCGGTGGCGTCCGGTGAGCTCTTGTCGGCCCTTGAAAATCCGGGGGAGAAGGTGTAAATCTCGCGCCAAACTATAGATTGTAAATAAACATGAAGGTCGTGTTCCCATTGCTCCCCATCCACTAATATTGTCGTTACCACAGGGCAATAAAATGTCGGTTATATCCGGGCTTTTCTGCTGTTACTGCATAGTAAAACAATAGTTTTAGATAGATAGCATAAACGGTCGTATTAATCAAAAAAATCCACCTCCCCCAGAGTTGTCATGTAGTAAAAACTTGGCTCTGGAGACCAGAGACGTCTTTTGTACCAGGTTGTAAGAATTATTCTTACACTTGTAATGTCGCCAATGGATTCCTCCTTATATTTCTGTTTGGGAGCCTGCCCTCTTGAGGACGGAGGTATATCGCTTTATGGTGGCGTCCTTACTTGAGGCCCTTGGGGATCCATGAGAGAGGCTTGGATTTAACTCAAAAGATGAAAATACACAAGTGTTCGAAGCTTCATATAGACAATTGTTTAAAGTTTTAAATATTACAGGAGAGTAAACATTTCCCTCCAACTCAACGAGAGCTACAGGCTAACAGTAGCTAACAGTGCGCAGACACAAAGTAAGGGCAAAGGATCCAGGTTGTTGGAGAGGGCTCCAGCTAACTCTGGGTTTTTTAGTTGGCCTCGTGGACTTGGTGCTGTCTTTGGATGAGGCATTTAAAGAACACCTGAAGACAAAACAAGGGGGTCAAGTCTGCCAAATCGGTCGCCATCAAAGCCAACAAAACCCCTGACATTTCTACACAGACCCAGCTGGTGCTTGTACTAAGGTACAGGGACAGGAACAATGCTGGGCAGGAACGTTATTTTTGAGTTAACACAAATCCATTTGAGGTATCTGTTGAAAGCTTCTAATAGTAAACATTTTGTATAATATTAAAATGTTTATTTTTATAATTGCTGTAAATATTTACAAATTACACACCTTGTAAGCTCTGTAAAAATAGTTCCCTGTCAAAAGCTACACTCGATGCTGCGTAGCATTACGCTATGGGGAACATTCTTTGTGTGACCGGTTGTGAAGCACGTGTGTCAAACACGCCAAGAATTGGCTTAGGGGCTGTCCACACGGAGATGCGAATCACTGTATCCATATACATTTTGTATCGTATTGGCGTTTCGTCCACACGGAACCGGCGTTTGGGGAGACTGAATCCGCTATTATTTGAACCATGGTTCTAAAGTGGATAAATCTGAAACCTTCAGCCTTGCGGTGTCGTGTGTACAGCCAATCCGTCTATTTTGTGAAAACGATGATGTCATCGCATCACGTGTCGGCCTCGTCACACGTAACAGCAACAACAATAATGGCGGACTACATGATTGAGTTCGTGCTGCAGAAGCTACTAAGCCTACTAGCTTTATTACAGCAAAATCTATTGCTTCTATGCAGTTGTGGTGAGCAAAGCGATAATGGACAACACCATACGCCACATGCTCTTAGATCCACCATGAAGAGAACCAGGAGAGCAACCTGGAGAAAATGAATGGAGAGAGAATTTCCATGTCCAAAGCACTCAGAACTCAGTCCGTATATTGAAGAGCAAACAACAAACATGAGGGCACCAATTACTACACTCTAAATAAATGACTGCAACAATTTGAGAACTTGTTTTTATTAGAAAATAAATATTTAGGTCTTCGTCTTCTTCTGCAGCGCGCAAGGTTATGCGCATGCTCAAAGTCTTCTTCTCCGTGTATAGTGTATATCTGTGGCAGAATTACAGCACCCCATACTGGTCTGGCATATATACTACATCGTTTTCAGCCGGTCTCAGTGGTTTCGTTTGTACGTAGATATTTCCTGAGACGACGCCGTCTCAAGATCGGATAGGGGATGCACTGGGTTCGTGTGGACATAGCCTTATAATACCTCTGTTGGTGACGCAGCTCATCAGCGGCAGCTGTGTGATTGCGCGCACCTGAACAGAGGGTATAATAACACATGACGCGGAGCGTCTTCAGGTTTTCTTTGTCTTCAGATTTTCTTTGTCTTCAGATCGCATTGTGTGAAGTGTGAGCAAACCTACTCTCTGTGCCAGTACGAAAATATATAAAATAATAAATACAAAAGTATCATGGCTGGGTTCAGTAAGAAATGTGTTCCTCCGTGCCAGAGGCACATTGCTGACGATGATCAGCATGAATTTTGTTTTGAGTGTATGGGGGAAGAACACACGGCCATCGGACTTTCTGGGGAGTGTGAGCACTGTGATCTTTTGCCTGCTAAGATCCTCGCTTTCTTTGCAGAGGAGCGAGCCGCCTCCCCACTCCGTGTTGATCTGGCTGAGGCGCAGGGATCAGATCCTATGTCCCTCGCGCTCTCACCAGATGAGGCAGACACCGGCTCTGTGCTCGGGCGGGCGTGCTCCGGTGCTTCCCATGAGCACGTCGATGAAGCCTCATCCCTGGCTTCTGGGGGCGCCGCAGCCTCAGAGTGCTCTTCCCGCTCTGACGCGGCGTTTGAGGAGCTGCTCAGGGTGGTTACAAAAGCAATGGCGAGGCTGGGTGTTGGGTGGCCTCGGGAGCAGGGCACCCCTAAATTATTTTGGGTTGCCCTGCTCCTGAGGCCACTCAGTATTCAGTTTAGAGTATTTAATACTCTGAACTGGATGACAGGTTTCTGTCAGGTGGCCAGGGGGAGGGATCACAGCGGCGGTCTCTCGCCTTCTTCGGGGACCTCCATGAGGAGCTGGCACGCTCATGGAATAAGCCCTATTCGTCCCGTGTTTTTGTGCCTTCGACGTCGATTTATTTGACTATCGTGGGCACAGGTGCGGGGCTATGGGTCGATGCCCCAGGTGGAAGAGACGCTTGCGGGCTATCTCTCCCCCGGGACATCGTCCTCCCTAAGAAAGCCTACACTCCCCAACAAGCCATGCCGGTTCACGTCATCACTGGTGGGGAAGGCTTTCCAGGTGGCGGGTCAGGCTGTTGCAGCACTGCACACCATGGCGGTTTTGCAGGCATACCAGGCTGAGCTGCTCAAAGATTTGAGCACAGGGGGTTCTGTGGACGAGGACGCGTTTTCTGAGCTACGCCGTGCCACAGACCTCTCTCTCCGTGCAACTAAGCAGACGGCCCGCGCTATTGGGCGCTCCATGTCTGCTTTGGTTGCGACGGAAAGACATCTGTGGCTTAACCTCACGGGCATCAAAGAGAAGGACCGCGCCTTCCTCCTGGATGCACCCATCTCGCCTTCAAAAACCGACGTGCCAAAACTACTGCCCCTTTCGGAGAAACTGGCAGCATGGATGCTCCTGCCAAATATCTCCCCATGGGTAATAAGGACTGTGGCCAAAGGCTACAGACTTCAGTTCGCCAATCGTCCTCCGCGTTTCAACGGCGTGGTCTCCACTTCCGTGAAACCGGAACGAGCCCATGTTTTGACACAGGAACTGCAGGTTCTGCTGGACAAGGGCCATAGAACGTGTTCCCCACCAGACAGACAATCCGGGTTTTACAGCCGGTATTTTCTAGTTCCGAAAAAAGATGGGGGGCTGCGCCCGATTTTAGACCTTCGCGGGTTAAACCGCTACCTCAAAGCATTAAAATTCAAAATGCTCACAATAAAAATGATTGTGTCCCAGATCCGATTAAGCGACTGGTTTGTCACCATCGATCTAAAGGACGCGTATTTTCACATAGAAATCCTGCCACAGCACAGAAAGTTCCTGAGGTTCGCTTTGGAGCGGCGTACCAGTATCGGGTTCTTCCGTTCGCCTGGCCTTGTCACCCCCGACATATACAAAATGCATGAATGCATCCTTGGCTCCTTTGCGACTCCAGGGCATCCGCATTTTGAATTACATAGACGACTGGCTGATATTAGCTCAGTCTCAGGAGATAGTGCTTCGACATCGGAGGCGTCGTCCCAGCTCATCTCGACTCTCTAGGCTTGAGACTCAACGCCGAGAAGAGCGTTCTCTCGGCCGCTCAGAGGACAACATATCTAGGGGTTGTTTGGGACTCAACCGAGATGCAGGCACATCTGTCTCCTGCACGTGTCGGGTCCATTCTAACTACCCTGAAAGCTATCGGCTAGGCCAGAAGTGACTGTGCACTTCTTTCAAAGAATATTGGGTCTCATGGCATCTGCATCCACGGTAATTCCTTTGGGCCTTCTGCACATGAGACCGTTTCAGCTGTGGCTCAGAGCCAGGGGGTTTCATCCAAGGGCCAACCCCCTGAAGCAAATAAGGGTTACGCGCCGAGGGCTTGCCTATCTATGTGGTTCAGACCCCAGTTTCTCACTTTGGGTCCCACCCTAGGTCCATGTTGTCGCCGCATGATGCTAACGACAGATGCATCCCTCACGGGCTGGGCGCGGTCTTAGATGGCCGTCCAGCCCAAGGGATATGGAGAGGCCATCTGGCCCTGAAATACTTCCTCCAGCAGCTAAGGGGCTACCATGTCCTAGTACAAGTAGACAGCACAGCGGTGGTCTCTTACATAAATCGTCAGGGCGGACTGCGTTCGTGCCGCTTGAACAAGCTAGCGCAGCAGGTGCTGCTTTGGGCTCAGGACAAGTTCCTGTCCTCAGGGCGATTTATATCCCCGGCGCATGAATGTGGGAGCAGATTTATTGTCCAGACAGGCTGTGACACATGGGGAGTGGAAACTCCACCCCGAGGTAGTGAGCCAAATCTGGGAAAGATTTTACGAAGCAGAGGTGGACCTCTTTGCTTCACAGCAGACAGCACAATGTCCCCTCTACTTCTCTCTGACTCCTCCAGCTCCCTGGGTCTGGACGCAATGGCCCATGTGTGGCCCAGACTGCGCCTTTATGCATTTCCCGGTGGCTCTGCTCCCGGGAGTCCTGGCGAAGGTCCGTCAACGGGGTCGCGCCTCTTACTAGTAGCGCCTGCTGGCCAACCAGAGTGTGGTTCTCAGACCTAATATCTCTCCTCGACGGCTCGCCATGGGCGATTCCGACCAGGAGGGATCTCCTTTCTCAGGCACAGGGGACAGTGTTTCATCCCCGGCCCGAGCTCTGGAACCTTTACGTCTGGCCCCTGAGGGGGACCACTTAAGAGATGTCGGGCTCCCAGCCCCTGTTGTAGAGACTATTCTGAGCGCTAGGTCTCCTCTACTAGGAGAGCCTATGCCTGCAGATGGCGTGTCTTTGATGCCTGGTGTGCTACACATCATACAGACCCAGTCCACTGCCAGATTGTTTCAGTGCTGGAGTTTCTGCAGGACAAACTGTCCTCGGCACTAATCCTAGCACACTCAGGGTTTTCGTGGCCGCCATTTCGGCTTGCCACGCCCTGATTGCGGGGTTGAGACCCCAAACTAGAGCTAGAGTTCCTTCCTGGGACCTAGCTATAGTGCTGGAGGGCTTAGTAAGCACTCCTTTTGAACCACTGGAGTCAGCGTCTGTCAAGTTTCTGACTCTAAAGATGGTTCTTCTGGCGGCCATTACCACTCTCAAGAGGGTTGAGATTTGCAGGCTCTGTCAGTTTCGCCCTCCTGCCTAGACTTTGCTCCTGGGCTGGTCAAAGCCATTTTGCATCCTCACCCTAACTATCTTCCAAAAGTTCCATTCTCGACCTTAACCGGTCATTCTTGAAGCCTTCTGTCCTCCGCCATTTACAACACCGGAGCAGGAGAGACTTCACTTACTGTGTCCAGTACGTGCCCTCCAGACTTATGTCCACCGCACTAGCCAGTGGCGTAAGTCCGAACAGCTGTTTATATGTTACGGGGCTGCAAGCTGGGGTTGCAGCTACCAGACAAACTATATCACGTTGGGTGAAGGGATGCCATTGCCCTGGCCTATGACGTGCGCGTCAAACTCCCATTGGTGTGAGGGCTCATTCTACTAGAGGGGTTGCAGCTTCAACAGCTCTAGCAAAAGGTGCCCTCTGCAGCAAGTTTGTGATGCGGCAGGCTGGTCCTCCCGCACACATTCATCAGATTCTATAGCTTGGATGTTCATGCTACTCAGGGTTGCATGTCCTTGAGTCATCATCCCAAAATTGTGTTTGAGACCTCTTTTGTGTTTGTGCACACTCACAACCCGAGGGGTCCAGACACTTACAGTGCGGCGGCGTTGGTATTCTCGTTCCCCATAGCGTAATGCTACGCAGCATCGAGTGTAGCTTTTGATAGGGAACGCCTCGGGTTACTTGACTGTAACCCTGTTCCCTTAAAAGCGGAACGAGATGCTGCGCTGCAATGCCGCACTGGGCGTGTCCGGGCGCTCTTCAGACAAAGTTGACCTGAAGACGCTCCCGCGTCATGTGTTATTATACCCTCTGTTCAGGTGCGCGCAATCACACAGCTGCCGCTGATGAGCTGCGTCACCAACAGAGGTATTATAAGCCAATTCTTGGTGTGTTTGACACACGTGCTTCACAACCGGTCACACAAAGAATGTTCCCCATAGCGTAATGCTACGCAGCATCTCGTTCCCGCTTTTTAAGGGAACAGGGTTACAGTCAAGTAACCCGAGACGTTTTTGTGTTTGTATAGTTCACTTCTCTGGTATTGGTGTTGAATTAACAGGTCATCATTATTGTTGTCATTGTGAATTTAAATAATTTCTCCTGAGTTATAAAACTAAAAAGAAATATTATTTTCTGTGTTTAATGTGTAATGCCCAGAATGAGATGAATTCCAAAATATTATTGTCAGTATTAACCCTAAATAAATCCTATGGCATATTTTTTTTTCCTCTTATCTTTTGGTTGTTTTTTTATTTAAATAAGGTAAAAAGTGTTGTAATGACATCTTGTGGTGTAAAATGGCATTAGAATTCCATAAAATATTAGTGCCTAGGACCACTGTCCATCATCATTTTATTGATCTATGCCCCTCTGTGAAATTAGTAAGGAGCCACCTCTGATGTGGAGCAACATTTGTGAATGGTGGACAATACCAGTGCTGATAATTGTAATATAAATTAAAGCCGCAAGCGGCGATAAAGGCCCTCGCCTCCCTTGAGACCGCGGGGACACATGCACTCGGAGGATTTCATTTCGTGCTTTAAAGCGTAAACTTCACGGTAATGTCAAATAACCGGGCCTGTGCTACTGCTTGGGCCTGCTACACCACCTTGTAATTTAGAGTTAAAGGTCTCCACAATCCCTGGTTTTCCTGGGAGCTGTCTGAACCTTTGGAAATAATAGATTATGCTTGGGCAAAGGCGAGAAAAACAAAGTACTGGCTGGAGATTTGAGATGACTCAGGAATCGCTGCACCCCCTGTTTAAAAAGACAAATGTAAATATAACTTGTCTAAAAGTACAAGGTTACAAGTTCCAAATGATTCTGAGGAGTTTTCTGAGACTCTAGCCTTGGCTCTGGAGGGGCCTCCTCTAAAGGAAGGATCCTGGCAATTGGGAAATGGCATTTATTTCCCAAAGAAATGGCTGCCTCTTCACAGACTCATTACGACCACAGCCACAAATCTATCAAAAAACAAATTGATATTTTTTTTTTGCACACGTGTCTAGATGATACTCACCAAATTTGGAGCTGTTTAGATGAAAAGCCTTTAGACACAAGGGATGCAATTTAGGTGGTCACGCATACACCCAACATAGTAGATTTCCTGTTGAGTTTACGATATGGCTGTAATACATTTTTCTGTTCGCCCTGAGGTGTCCTATGGATGTACCAAGTTTCATTTTTCTACGTTGGAAAAAAGTTACTTTCACTTTCCATAGGCCCAATTTATTTTGACTTTTGTAGGGGTCGCCACTGAGTCATTTTTCATATTTTTTTTTCGGCGACTTCAAATACATAAATTTTTTGCCGGGCTTGAAGTCTGGGACCAATAAAAATGACTTTTAGTTGTTCGTTTACTGGGTTAAATTGAGGATCATTTTGCAGAAAAATTATAATAAAAAGTATATACCAAATTATAATAAAATATAACTCGAGCAAAAAAGTCTAGAAAAACGCTTGTCTATTTTACATACATATGTTTAGCTCATTTTGCCCAAGTTTGGTGTCTGTGGAATGAAGCAGCTTTTTTCTGTGTACTTTTAAAAAAGAGGTGTATTTTAAGTCGGTTCACATTTTCAATTCAAAATGGCCGCCTTCCTGTGTGTGATAGGGTGTGGTCCCCATTGGCTTTTTTGTTCATAAGCCCATGGTGGATGTGTGTACCAAGTTTTATTTGCCTACAACAAACTAAAAATTTCACTTCCCATTGACTTTTTTCACATTTTTTGGGACATTGCTATGGCAACACATTTATAGATAGGGGGTGGTTGTCATTTGCTTTTATGCTCGTCATGACATAAGAGATGTGTGTACAAATTTTATGTCTCTATGACAAACTAAATTCTTGGGTCCATTATAAGTTTGTAGGGGCGCTGGAGAGCCATTTCTAAAGATAACCCTTTTATTTACATATTTTTGTGTTCAGGTCATGAATGTGCACAAACGCCTTTTGGGTCCAACTCGATCCGAGAAGGCGCTTGAGAGTTAAGAGACGCTTTATTTTCACAAAAATGGCCACCTCGTTACAGGCTTGCCACACCCATACCCGATAAGATATCAAAACAAAGTCACAACTTTGGTTGGCACATGTGTCTAGATGATACTCACCAAATTTGGGGCCATTTAGATTAAAACACAATGATTTGCATCTTTCTGCGCAAGGGGTGCGATTTTAGTGGCTGCTTCACCCCACATGGAGGACTTCCTGTTGAGTTTAGGTGTGACTGTCATTGACTTTTCTGTTTGCCCTGAGGTGTCCTATGGATATACCAAGTTTCATTTTTCTACGTTGGAAAAAAGTTACTTTCACTTTCCATAGGCCCAATGTATTTTGATTTTGTAGGGTCGCCACTGAGTCATTTTTCGTATTTTTTTCCGACTTCAAATACATAAATTTTTCGAGCTTGAAGTCTGGGACCAATAAAATTACTTTTCGTGCATGTTCACTGGGTCAAATTTAGGATCATAGGTGGAAAAGAAAATAAAAATAAGCGATAAAGGCCCTCGCCTCCCTTGAGACCGCGGGGACACATGCACTCGTGCTTTAAAGCGTAAACTTCACGGTAAAAGGATTCTGAGGAGTTTTCTAAGACTCTAGCCGTGGCTCTGGAGGGGCCTCCTCTAAAGGAAGGATCCTGGCAATTGGGAAATGGCATTTATTTCCCAAAGGTTGCCTCTTCACAGACCCATTACGACCACAGCCACAAATGTATCAAAAACAAATTGATAACTTTTTTTGCACACGTGTCTAGATGATACTCACCAAATTTGGAGCTGTTTAGACTTTAGACAGAAGGGGTGCGATTTAGGTGGTCACGCATTACACCCAACATAGTAGATTTTCTGTTGAGTTTACGATATGGCTGTAATAAACTTTTCAGTTTGCCCTGAGGTGTCCTATGGATGTACCAAGTTTTGTATTTCTACATTGGAATAAAGTTACTTTCACTTTCCATAGGCCCAATGTATTTTACTTTTCTAGGGGTCGCCACTGAGTCATTTTTCGTATTTTTTTCGGGACTTCAAATACATAAATTTTTCGCTGGGCTTGAAATCTGGGACCAATAAAAATGACTTTTAGTTGTACGTTTACTGGGTTAAATTGAGGATCATTTTGCAGAAAAATATGATAAAAAATATATACCGGATTATATTAAAAAAATATAACTCGAGCAAAAAGTCTAGAAAAACACTTGTCTCATTTACATACATGTGTTTAGCTCATTTTGCCCAAGTTTGGTGTCTGTGGAATGAAGCAGCTATTTTCTGAGTTCTTTTAAAAAGAGGTGTATTTTAAGTCGGTTCACATTTTCAATTCAAAATGGCCGCCTTCCCGTGTGTGATAGGGTGTGGTCCCCATTGGCTTTTTGTTCATAAGCCCATGCTGGATGTGTGTACCAAGTTTCATTTGCCTACGACAAACTAAAATTTTCACTTCCCATTGACTTTTTCCAAATATTTGGGACGTTGCTATGGCAACACATTTATAGATAGGGGTGGTTGTCATTGGCTTTTATGCTCGTCATGACATAAGAGATGTGTGTACCAAATTTTATGTCTCTATGACAAACTAAATTCTTGGGTCCCATTATAAGTTTGTAGGGGCGCTGGAGAGCCATTTCTAAAGATAACCCTTTTATTTACATATTTTTGTGTTCAGGTCATGAATGTGCACAAACGCCTTTTTGGGTCCAACTCGATCCGAGAAGCCGCTTTGAGAGTTAAGAGACGTTTTATTTTCACAAAAATGGCCACCTCGTTACAGGCTTGCCACACCCATACCCGATAAGATATCAACAACAAAGTCACAACTTTGGTTGGCACATGTGTCTAGATGATACTCACCAAATTTGGGTCCATTTAGATTAAAACACAATGATTTGCATCTTTCTGCGCAAGGGGTGCGAATTTAGTGGCCGCGCTTTCACCCCACATGGCGGACTTCCTGTTAAGTTTAGGGTGTGACTGTCATTGACTTTTCTGTTTGCCCTGAGGTGTCCTATGGATATACCAAGTTTCATTTTTCTACGTTGGAAAAAATTGCTTTCACTTTCCATAGGCCCAATGTATTTTGACTTTTCTAGGGGCCGCCACTGAGTCATTTTCGTATTTTTTTCAGGGACTTCAAATACATACATTTTTGCCGGGCTTGAAGTCTGGGACCAATAAAAATGACTTTTAGTTGTTCGTTTACTGGGTTAAATTGAGGATCATTTTGCAGAAAAATTATAATAAAAAATATATACCAAATTATAATAAAAAAAATATAACTCGAGCAAAAAGTCTAGAAAAACACTTGTCTCATTTACATACATGTGTTTAGCTCATTTTGCCCAAGTTTGGTGTCTGTGGAATGAAGCAGCTTTTTCTGTGTACTTTTAAAAAGAGGTGTATTTTAAGTCGGTTCACATTTTCAATTCAAAATGGCCGCCTTCCTGTGTGTGATAGGTGTGGTCCCCATTGGCTTTTTGTTCATAAGCCCATGGTGGATGTGTGTACCAAGTTTTATTTGCCTACAACAAACTAAAAATTTCACTTCCCATTGACTTTTTCACATTTTTGGGGCGTTGCTATGGCAACACATTTATAGATAGGGGTGGTTGTCATTGGCTTTTATGCTCGTCATGACATAAGAGATGTGTGTACAAAATTTTATGTCTCTATGACAAACTAAATTCTTGGGTCCATTATAAGTTTGTAGGGGCGCTGGAGAGCCATTTCTAAAGATAACCCTTTTATTTACATATTTTTGTGTTCAGGTCATGAATGTGCACAAACGCCTTTTGGGTCCAACTCGATCCGAGAAGGCGTTTGAGGAGTTAAGAGGCGTTTTATTTTCACAAAAATGGCCACCTCGTTACAGGCTTGCCACACCCATACCCGATAAGATATCAACAACAAAGTCACAACTTTGGTTGGCACACGTGTCTAGATGATACTCACCAAATTTGGGGCCATTTAGATTAAAACACAATGATTTGCATCTTTCTGCGCAAAGTGCGATTTTAGTGGCGCGTTTCACCCCACATGGCGGACTTCCTGTTAAGTTTAGGGTGTGACTGTCATTGACTTTTCTGTTTGCCCTGAGGTGTCCTATGGATATACCAAGTTTCATTTTTCTACGTTGGAAAAAAGTTACTTTCACTTTCCATAGGCCCAATGTATTTTGATTTTGTAGGGTCGCCACTGAGTCATTTTTCGTATTTTTTTGGTGACTTCAAAACATACCATTTTTTGCCAAGCTTGAAGTCTGGGACCAATAAAAATGACTTTGTGCATGTTCACTGGGTCAAATTTAGGATCATTTGGTCACAATAAAGATAAAAAAAAAAAAAAAAAAAAAAAATCCGAGCAAAAACAATAGGCCCTCCCGGCCATCACCGGCTCGGGCCTAATTAAAGCATAGCGGCGATAAAGGCCCTCGCCTCCCTTGAGACCGCGGGGACACATGCACTCGGAGGAGTGCATTTCGTGCTTTAAAGCGTAAACTTCACGGTAAAAGGATTCTGAGGAGTTTTCTAAGACTCTAGCCGTGGCTCTGGAGGGGCCTCCTCTAAAGGAAGGATCCTGGCAATTGGGAAATGGCATTTATTTCCCAAAGGTTGCCTCTTCACAGACTCATTACGACCACAGCCACAAATGTATCAAAAAACAAATTGATAACTTTTTTGGCACACGTGTCTAGATGATACTCACCAAATTTGGAGCTGTTTAGATGAAAAGCCTTTAGACACAAGGGGGTGCAATTTAGGTGGTCACGCATTCCACCCAACATAGTAGATTTTCTGTTGAGTTTACGGTATGGCTGTAATAAACTTTTCTGTTTGCCCTGAGGTGTCCTATGGATGTACCAAGTTTTGTATTTCTACATTGGAAAAATTTACTTTCATTTTCCATAGAACCAATGTATTTTGACTTTTCTAGGGTCGCCACTGAGTCATTTTCATATTTTTTTAGGGACTTCAAATACATAAATTTTTCGCTGGGCTTGAAGTCTGGGACCAATAAAAATGACTTTTAGTTGCACGTTTACTGGGTCAAATTTAGGATCATTTTGCAGAAAAATATGATAAAAAATATATACCGAATTATAATAAAAAATATAACTCGAGCAAAAAGTCTAGAAAAACGCTTGTCTATTTTACATACATGTGTTTAGCTCATTTTGCCCAAGTTTGGTGTCTGTGGAATGAAGCAGCTATTTTCTGTGTACTTTTAAAAAGAGGTGTATTTTAAGTCGGTTCACATTTTCAATTCAAAATGGCCGCCTTCCGTGTGTGATAGGGTGTGGTCCCCATTGGCTTTTTGTTCATAAGCCCATGGTGGATGTGTGTACCAAGTTTCATTTGCCTACAACAAACTAAAATTTCACTTCCTATTGACTTTTTCCCACATTTTTGGGACTTTGCTATGGCAACACATTTATAGATAGGGGTGGTTGTCATTGGCTTTTATGCTCGTCATGACATAAGAGATGTGTGTACCAAATTTTATGTCTCTATGACAAACTAAATTCTTGGGTCCCATTATAAGTTTGTAGGGGCGCTGGAGAGCCATTTCTAAAGATAACCCTTTATTTACATATCTTTGTGTTCAGGTCATGAATGTGCACAAACGCCTTTTGGGTCCAACTCGATCCGAGAAGGCGTTTGAGAGTTAAGAGGCGTTTTATTTTCACAAAAATGGCCACCTCGTTACAGGCTTGCCACACCCATACCCGATAAGATATCAACAACAAAGTCACAACTTTGGTTGGCACGTGTCTAGATGATACTCACCAAATTTGGGGCCATTTAGATTAAAACACAATGATTTGCATCTTTCTGCGCAAAGTGCGATTTTAGTGGCAGCGTTTCACCCCACATGGCGGACTTCCTGTTAAGTTTAGGGTGTGACTGTCATTGACTTTTCTGTTTGCCCTGAGGTGTCCTATGGATATACCAAGTTTCATTTTTCTACGTTGGAAAAAGTTACTTTCACTTTCCATAGGCCCAATGTATTTTGACTTTTGTAGGGGTCGCCACTGAGTCATTTTTCGTATTTTTTTCAGTGACTTCAAATACATAAATTTTTGCCAGGCTTGAAGTCTGGGACCAATAAAAATGACTTTTAGTTGTTCGTTTACTGGGTTAAATTGAGGATCATTTTACAGAAAAATTATAATAAAAAAATATATACGAATTATAATAAAAAAAATATAACTCGAGCAAAAAGTCTAGAAAAACACTTGTCTCATTTACATACATGTGTTTAGCTCATTTTGCCCAAGTTTGGTGTCTGTGGAATGAAGCAGCTTTTTCTGTGTACTTTTAAAAAGAGGTGTATTTTAAGTCGGTTCACATTTTCAATTCAAAATGGCCGCCTTCCTGTGTGTGATAGGGTGTGGTCCCCATTGGCTTTTTGTTCATAAGCCCATGGTGGATGTGTGTACCAAGTTTTATTTGCCTACAACAAACTAAAAATTTCACTTCCCATTGACTTTTTCACATTTTTGGGGCGTTGCTATGGCAACACATTTATAGATAGGGGTGGTTGTCATTGGCTTTTATGCTCGTCATGACATAAGAGATGTGTGTACAAAATTTTATGTCTCTATGACAAACTAAATTCTTGGGTCCATTATAAGTTTGTAGGGGCGCTGGAGAGCCATTTCTAAAGATAACCCTTTTATTTACATATTTTTGTGTTCAGGTCATGAATGTGCACAAACGCCTTTTTGGGTCCAACTCGATCCGAGAAGGCGTTTGAGGATTAAGAGAGGCGTTTTATTTTCACAAAAATGGCCACCTCGTTACAGGCTTGCCACACCCATACCCGATAAGATATCAACAACAAAGTCACAACTTTGGTTGGCACACGTGTCTAGATGATACTCACCAAATTTGGGGCCATTTAGATTAAAACACAATGATTTGCATCTTTCTGCGCAAGTGCGATTTTAGTGGTGGCGTTTCACCCACATGGCGGACTTCCTGTTAAGTTTAGAGGTGTGACTGTCATTGACTTTTCTGTTTGCCCCTGGTGTCCTATGGATATACCAAGTTTCATTTTTACGTTGGAAAAAGTTACTTTCACTTTCCATAGGCCCAATGTATTTGACTTTTCTAGGGCCGCCACTGAGTCATTTTTAGTATTTTTTTTTTGGGGACTTCAAATACATAAATTTTTGCCGGGCTTGAAGTCTGGGACCAATAAAAATGACTTTTAGTTGTTCGTTTACTGGGTAAATTGAGGATCATTTTGCAGAAAAATTATAATAAAAAAATATATACTGAATTATAATAAAAAAAAATATAACTCGAGCAAAAAAGTCTAGAAAAACACTTGTCTCTTTTACATACATGTGTTTAGCTCATTTTGCCCAAGTTTGGTGTCTGTGGAATGAAGCAGCTATTTTCTGTGTACTTTTAAAAAGAGGTGTATTTTAAGTCGGTTCACATTTTCAATTCAAAATGGCCGCCTTCCCGTGTGTGATAGGGTGTGGTCACCATTGGCTTTTTTGTTCATAAGCCCATGGTGGATGTGTGTACCAAGTTTCATTTGCCTACAACAAACTAAAAATTTCACTTCCCATTGACTTTTTTCACATTTTTTGGGACGTTGCTATGGCAACACATTTATAGATAGGGGGTGGTTGTCATTGGCTTTTATGCTCGTCATGACATAAGAGATGTGTGTACCAAATTTATGTCTCTATGACAAACTAAATTCTTGGGTCCCATTATAAGTTTGTAGAGGGCGCTGGAGAGCCATTTCTAAAGATAACCCTTTTATTTACATATTTTGTGTTCAGGTCATGAATGTGCACAAACGCCTTTTTAGGTCCAACTCGATCCGAGAAGGCGTTTGAGAGTTAAGGCGTTTATTTTCACAAAAATGGCCACCTCGTTACAGGCTTGCCACACCCCCGATAAGATATCAACAACAAAGTCACAACTTTGGTTGGCACATGTGTGTAGATGATACTCACCAAATTTGGGGCCATTTAGATTAAAACACAATGATTTGCATCTTTCTGCGCAAGTGCGATTTTAGTGGCGCGCGTTTCACCCCACATGGCGGACTTCCTGTTGAGTTTAGGGTGTGACTGTCATTGACTTTTCTGTTTGCCCTGAGGTGTCCTATGGATATACCAAGTTTCATTTTTCTACGTTGGAAAAAAGTTACTTTCACTTTCCATAGGCCCAATGTATTTTGACTTTTGTAGGGGCCGCCACTGAGTCATTTTTCGTATTTTTTTGGCGACTTCAAATACATAAATTTTTATGAGCTTGAAGTCTGGGACCAATAAAATGACTTTTCGTGCATGTTCACTGGGTCAAATTTAGGATCATAGGTGGAAAAGAAAAATAAAAATAATAATAAAAAAAAAAAAAAAAAAAAAAAAAATCCGAGCAAAAACAATAGGCCCTCCCGGTCATCACCGGCTCGGGCCTAATTAAAGCATAGCGGCGATAAAGGCCCTCGCCTCCCTTGAGACCGCGGGGACACATATATTCGGAGGATTGCATGTCGTGCTTTAAAGCAAATTTGGAGCTGTTTAGATGAAAACCCTTTAGCACAAAGTGTACGATTTAGGTGGTCATGTATTCCACCCAACATTTTCTGTTGAGAAGGATCCTGGCAATTGGGAAATGGCATTTATTTCCCAATAGTTGCCTCTTCACAGACTCATTCGACCACAGCCACAAATCTATCAAAAACAAATTGATAACTTTTTTTGCACACGTGTCTAGATGATACTCACCAAATTTGGAGCTGTTTAGATGAAAAGCCTTTAGACACAAGGGGTGCAATTTAGGTGGTCACGCATACACCCAACATAGTAGATTTCCTGAGTTCTACGATATGGCTGTAATACATTTTCTGTTTGTTCTGAAGGTGTCTATGGATGCCAAGTTTCATTTTTCTATGTTAGAAAAAGTTACTTTCACTTTCCATAGGCCCAATGTATTTTGACTTTGTAGGGTCGCCACTGAGTCATTTTTCATATTTTTTTCAAGTGACTTCAAATACATAAATTTTCGCTGAGCTTGAAGTCTGGGACCAATAAAAATGACTTTTAGTTGCACGTTTACTGGGTCAAATTGAGGATCATTTTGCAGAAAAATTATAATAAAAAAATATACCAAATTATAATAAAATAAAATATAACTCGAGCAAAAAAGTCTAGAAAAACGCTTGTCTATTGAACATACATGTGTTTAGCTCATTTTGCCCAAGTTTGGTGTCTGTGAAATGAAGCAGCTATTTTCTGTGTTCTTTTAAAAGAGGTGTATTTTAAGTCGGTTCACATTTTCAATTCAAAATGGCCGCCTTCCCGTGTGTGATAGGGTGTGGTCCCCATTGGCTTTTTGTTCATAAGCCCATGCTGGATGTGTGTACCAAGTTTCATTTGCCTACGACAAACTAAAATTTTCACTTCCCATTGACTTTTTCCAAATATTTGGGACGTTGCTATGGCAACACATTTATAGATAGGGGTGGTTGTCATTGGCTTTTATGCTCGTCATGACATAAGAGATGTGTGTACCAAATTTTATGTCTCTATGACAAACTAAATTCTTGGGTCCCATTATAAGTTTGTAGGGGCGCTGGAGAGCCATTTCTAAAGATAACCCTTTTATTTACATATTTTTGTGTTCAGGTCATGAATGTGCACAAACGCCTTTTTGGGTCCAACTCGATCCGAGAAGCCGTTTGAGAGTTAAGAGACGCTTTATTTTCACAAAAATGGCCACCTCGTTACAGGCTTGCCACACCCATACCCGATAAGATATCAACAACAAAGTCACAACTTTGGTTGGCACACGTGTCTAGATGATACTCACCAAATTTGGGGCCATTTAGATTAAAACACAATGATTTGCATCTTTCTGCGCAAGTGCGATTTTAGTGGCGCGCTGCTTCACCCCACATGGCGGACTTCCTGTTGAGTTTAGGGTGTGACTGTCATTGACTTTTCTGTTTGCCCTGAGGTGTCCTATGGATAAACCAAGTTTCATTTTTCTACGTTGGAAAAAAGTTACTTTCACTTTCCATAGGCCCAATGTATTTTGATTTTGTAGGGGTCGCCACTGAGTCATTTTTCTTTTTTTTTTTTCGGCGACTTCAAAAACATAACATTTTCGCCGAGCTTGAAGTCTGGGACCAATAAAAATGACATTTTGTGCATGTTCACTGGGTCAAATTTAGGATCATTTGGTCACAATAAAGATAAAAAAAAAAAAAAAAATCCGAGCAAAAACAATAGGCCCTCCCGGCCATCACCGGCTCGGGCCTAATAAGAATGTGTTCCTGGAAACCTACAGGGTGTGAAAGTGGCCATAGTTAAAAAGCCAACATAGTCTTTTACCCAATGTTGTCATGTTCAAGGCACTTGACCTTCCTATAAGCTGATAGCAGCCAACAGGCGGAACAGGGCCCTGTACTACAAAGTGCACCTCTCCAGTGGAAATAGGCTTGTGCTCTCAGTAAATGAAGTTTCCTGTCACTCATGGTCCTTTTAGACCTGTCACTAAAATCCTGACTGGAATAAATGTGATAAAAGTGAAAGATGGGTTTTGAAATTGCATTTGGAGGAGGCCTGAGTGGCATATATCCAGATGTAGTTAGATGTCTGTGGGACAAGTCAGGGATAAAAAAAAAAAAAAACAGGAAGTGAAGTGCTGGCTGCATGTTAATATTCCTGGCGGTTTAAATGAACTGTTGTTTTTTAACCAATAAAAAACAGTTGCAATATTTGAATGACTTCAACTTAGAATTTTATGAATAAAAAATATATACAGTATATTACAGTGTTGTTTGAACAGGCTGTTGATTACAGACTTGTCAAAGACAATGTAAGAAGAGTCAGGGCGCACTGCAGCTTGTCAATGGGTGTTAGCGGACACCTGTCCTACATAATCTGACTCCCAACTGTGGGGCCTTCTCTCTTTCCTCATTCCATTATGAGCAACACGAGATGGCGGGAAACAACCCAAACAAAGGCTGAAAGATTCATTAAGCAACATCAGCGTTTCATATTAATAAAAAACAGTTCAAGAGCAGCCCAAAGCCACGGCGGCTTTGAGTGGAGCCTTCTGTAAACCTGATAAGGCTGGGATTTGAGTTGGAGTTAATTAACAAGTGTTTGAATGGCCTGTTTGTGCCGAAGTAAGGCTGAGTTATCAGTTGCCCCACTGCACGGCTCCCCAGTGAGTCGGAGCAAATTGAGAGAGCAAAGCAATTCCCCAGGAGTTTGGTTTAATTTCTTGAGTCAGACAGATTCCACTGAACCATGTTAACCTTCGCCAACATTGGGAAATTAAGTCACACAAGAGGCTCGTGCTTGTGCTTATAATTAGAGCCATCGGTTTCAAAGTTTTTATTTCATTTGATTTTTTAAATGTTCCTTATGTAAATGAGCTTTCCTGTGCACAGAGGACAATTTCAAATGTTTAGTCAGAAAACAATCATACATCCTTGTGGGACAAACCATGATAAATGAGGTGAACAAATGTGGACATAACAGTGTTATGGCTAGAGTTTACCAAGGCCAAGTCAGGTTCATCAGTTGGGTTTTAAAGTGATGAACCTGACTTGACCTTGGTAAACTTGGAGTACGGAACTTTAAAGTAAACGCTGTAAGAACAACAAGGAAAGGTTTCTGTGTGTCTTTGTGCCGTGTCAAATTATGAAACATTCTGGGCTAGAATCACAAGCATTGTACGAGTACTCAGAAGTTTTAATCAATGTCTAAAAATGATATTGTCACAGTACAGAGCCAAGGAACAGCTATAAAGGTGACAAAACAGGTTATTATTATACAGTGTGTTGTTGAGACGTATGTAATGTAATAGGGTATTATTAATTGTCTTTATAATTATTAATTGTTAAAATTACATACATTGTTAGTAACCTAACTGTAAATGGCTGAAAACATATGGTGGAATATTAGGAATGAATTTGGGGTGGGAGTAAATATGGTAAATGGTAAATGGCATGCATTTATATAGCGCTTTTTTGCACCCATCTCGGGCACCCAAAGCGCTTTACATCGTGCTTCCACTCACCCCATTCACACACATTCACACCTGGGGCAGACAGAGATAGGGGCTGCCATACACACGGCGCTCAACCTTCTCCGACCACCACCAAACACACCTCTACAGTCACACACCTCTACAGTCACACACATTCATACATAAATAAGTTCTATAAATAAGTTCTACTTCTTCACACTCCCTTTTGAGTTAGTAAATAAGTCTGTGTACATGTGTAATATAATAATATTATAAATAATATAACACTATACACAATGCTGTAGAATTTATTTTGTTTTTCTTACTCGTAATAAAGGAATACAAGAACGTGAGAGATAATGGTTGTCAGCAACAATCAACAATCAAGGTCACTGTGCAACAACGAGATAAAACCAGAGACCAGTGGATGAGGTAGAGATTCGAGTGCAGCTTGGAGTCAGGAGGGATATGCTGATCTGAATAACTGAGTTTTGTCCAGGATGTAACAAGCCTGAATCTGTGAAGTGGTGGGGCTTTTGCAGCAGCATGAAAACTACATTAAACAAAATTGAGCATCCTCTAAATGCTGTAATGGTGCAACAATTTGAATTTATGGACTTCTGGGAAGACAATAAGACTGTACAGTACTAGCCTGTAAAATTGCGCAACTAGCAACTAAAACAAATGCAAACTTTTTTTAGAATACATTGTATAATGTTAGACCATTTATTTATTTTGATTTTTAGGTAGTAAAAAATTAACCCTTATGTTGTGTTCATTTCCTGTTAAACGATTTTGTGTTCCCGGTCAAAACTGACTTTTCCAATAAGACTCATCATAAAAAATTTAATAATACAATGTATATTATAACTACTTGTTCTGTCAGATTTTTTTTATCAACTTAAGTTCTTGAACAAATGAGGATGTACCTGCAGATTATACATAAATGGATGTTGCGTGCCCCATTCACCGACACTGGGCACCACAGGGCAATAAAATGGCATTACACATTTTCTGACTACTGCAAGTAAAACTATACTGTAGTTTTCAGATAGCATAAACAGAAAGCTTAATCAAAGATTTGTCAAATTTGTCCTGAACAAGAATTGGGCCTAACTCAGTATAAAACTGTTTTCAGCAGGTTCCTGCTCTGTCGAACAAGAAGACAAGACACACATCACAAATTCCAAGGCAAGACAGTACAATCATACAACCTGAGAAAAGCAGGTGGAGGCCATGGAGCCACCTCAGTGGTCACAGCATTAATGTTACTCTATTGTTACACATTAGCATCAACATGTACTGTATATTTTGGTTACAACCCATCCAGGAGACCCCCATAGATCCCCAAGTTGGAAAGCTTTTAAATAGAAGTCACTGCTCTAAGATACTTTTGAGTCTCTTTCTGTCATTTTTAATGTATGTCGTTTGTCTAATGAAAACATCAAATACGAAGCCAAAATAAGAGAATGTAGGAGAGTTCAAGCAAAACAGCACTTTCTAGACTATACTCAAGGGTCATGAGATGATCTCAATCGATGGTATGTTAATATATATACATTTTTCTCTACTTCTCTGTGTTTGAGTCAACGTCCACAGTTTTAACCAAAACATGTTCCATTTTTCATACTCAACTCAAAACACAGGCACTTGCATAATCCAAACCTCACATCCCAGCACCCCTGCCCTCTTTCCTTGGATCTGTTCAGCAGCAGTTTGCCCTCCGTCACCTCGTCCCCTCCTCTGGATTAAAGCGTAATCCTTAATATTCATCAGTATTTGGAGTTAGAGGTCATCTTATTACATTTCACTAGTGTTGCTCTGAGCCTGAACTGGACTGGGCTTGAACTGGTAACCACCAGATTTGTCAAATTTGTCCTGAACATAACACAAGGGTTAAAAAGAATTGGGCCTAACTCAGTATAAAACTGTTTTCAGCAGGTTCCTGCTCTGTCGAACAAGAAGACAAGACACACATCACAACACTTGAACTGATAACCACCAGTTCAAGTGGTAACCACCAGTTCAAGCCCAAGGGTACAAGAGGAAAAGAAATGTATTTGCTCTTCAGACATGATTTATATAACACAAAAACCTCATCTGTCTGCTTTGGGAAATAGATGAATATACAGTATTCATTTACTTCTGCTTAGTCCCGTTAGGGGTCGCAGGTGACTGGATGACTATCTCATCCAATCACCTAGAGCTATTAGCTCCACTTTTTAAAAAGTGGACCACACACTTGGGACCAGGAGCCAAAGCGTTCCAAAAGGAGTAAAATATTTTTGGGGGGATTCCTTGGACCCCCTTTTGGTGGAAATGTACTTGTACTGACCCAACCCATTACTGCTACAGTGGACATTATGCTAAAGCTCCCCAAAAAAGTGTCCTGTCCCATACTTCTTCTGGACCTCTCAGCTTTTGGTTCCAACTGTGTGTACAATTAAAAGGTGGAGCTAAACTAAATGTTTTGTAAATGCAATATATCTGACATAGAAAACTTTTGCAGTACTTGTATGACTTGACTATGTACATGGTGGACATTGTTTGTCTGCACAGAGCAGAGGAAACACAAGCCTCTTTTGGGGTTATTGTTCCAAGCCAACCATACCATATTCACCGGAAATGTGCCATTTGTGCACACTTAATATTAATGTCTTGCACTATAAACTGTTGATCTAGTATGTTACATTTATTTTCATGGTATGGCATTATATTGTATTGTACTGAAGTATTGAATTGTATTGATTTTAAAAGTGAGTATAATAGACAGTGTTAACCTTTACTGAGTGATGAATTTGGACTAAATTCTGAACAGTTTTACATTTTAGAAAGATTTTTATCTTTTTAGAATCTCTCCTGGCACAGAGTTAAGACTTTGGCAGAACAGTGCAGTGGCCCACGCTGTGCTTCATGTCCAATCTATGAAAAACAAAGACACTTGTCACTAT
The DNA here is from genome assembly GCA_024416835.2 of Perccottus glenii. Classification (NCBI taxonomy): domain Eukaryota; kingdom Metazoa; phylum Chordata; class Actinopteri; order Gobiiformes; family Odontobutidae; genus Perccottus; species Perccottus glenii. The sequence goes on from CM044548.2 coordinate 27,163,655, forward strand.
ATAATGCTGTTTGTTATATCTTATCCAAACAGCATGATTTTACTAAGTCAGTCAAGTTGTACTTTGGAGACATTTGTACAAGTTACCCCCAATAAATGAAGTACGTATGTGTTCATTTCATAAAAGATTGACATCACACTACACTGTTGTGAAAGACACAGCAGTGTCTTATGAAAGAGTCTTACTATAAGATTCAGGGTCAGCATTCTCAACTCTACACACCAAAATCTTCAGTGTTATATTAACCTGTGGGTGAGATGTATATAAACAATTACATGTGTGTTAAATTTAACACGTTAAAGTGTAACTGAAACTGTTCCATGTCCACAACACCAGGACACATGTAAACAGTGTCACACATGGACTTATATCTTTATAGAATAATGGTGATTTGTCTGTCAATGCACTCACTCCCATCAATGTCAATTTGGTTTATAACCAGAGTTGGGAAGTAACAGTATTTGTAAAATAAGAAAAGGTGTCTGGCCAGCGTAGGGTTTTCATCAGCGATATGAGGAAAGAAAGAAAGACATTAGCCATCCATTTAAGAGATCTCTTCAAGGTTGTTGGTTCCAAGAATGATTCATGGCATAGCTTATTTTGGATTTCTGTAAATCAGTTTACAACGTGAGCAATGCTTTTGAGAGAACATAGTTTTGAGAGTTAACACTAACGCTAACTAGCTCTCACTTGCAGAGAGCCCCGAAGGCTAGTAACCTCCATTGTGTTAAAATAGTTAATTATCTTATAGATATAGATTAACTTAACTTCAGTACATTTCAGAGACTGTACTTTTTACTTTTACTTGAGTAAAGAAGTTGAATCAGTAATTCTACTTTAACCAGAGTATCTGTACTTCTACTTAAGGACAGAATGTGACTGCTTTGTCCATCTCTGTTTATGACATCCTTAAAGCCTCAAAGCAATAACTGTAAGAAACTGTGGGATTTCTCTGTTATCAGACAGTCTCTCTGGCTGCGTTAAAGAGACTGGTTTTGGTTAATGCTTTCAATATAAATAAATAAAAACATGCTACTATTGGTGCTACTAACTGTATGTTGACATAACCAGTAAGCACAGTTTTATGAGGTTGTAAGCTGAGATTTAGACAAGATATATTGCTCCAGTGTTACTTTCTCAATATCCCACAGTTGTTTTAGTCACAAACTGACACTGATAACTGTCTAGATGTGCAAGTCTATGTATTTTATGACAGATAAAACGTGAATGAAATCAGCCCAGGATGAACATTGAAGATTTGTCTGTGGTTCTGACATTCATAAGGTGGGCATTAAATAGAAATGAAATGTTCTGAACATAAATAAATAGGTCTAGATGCCTATTCTAAGACGTTGAGTTTCAATTATTTTCTGCTCTGGATAGGACTAATTATGTTCCAGTCACCTGTTTCCTGACCAAAATTAGAAATCCCTACACTACCATTGCAACTACTACCTATCTCAGTGGTTGTAAATTGTAATTGTAACTACCTGACACCTCATTAACCTAAATTTAGCCTGGCACAGGGACAATAATAGCTGATATGTATAATAATTATACTACAACAAATTATAGTTTTGTACAAGCGCAACCTGCTACTGCAACAAAATGACCTCATAAAGTAGAAGTGGCAGGACATAAAGTGCTCTCTTCAGTTAAAGGGCCGGTGCCCGAAACCAAGTGTTGAGAGAGGAGCTTTTCAGAAAGGTTTTCCCAGGGTCTCAACCATGAGACATTTTGATCAAAACATGTAGGCTAACATATAGGGCTGAAACGATTCATTGAATAAATCAAGTAATTCAGTTAGAAAAATGCCTTAATTATTTATATGTTACCTTGGTGATTCATCCATCCATGCTCGTTTTTTTTGCACATGCACATATAATGTGAAATGGAAGTTCCATTACAAAGTTGATGGATGTGCAATCAAGAAGAAATAGATGTTATTTCAAACTGTAAATCTTATGTTATATCTGTTTATTTGAACTGTGCTGCTGACTTTTGAAAATATGCAGTAATGCTTTTTATCAAAATACGACATTAATCAAACTAAATCTTGGCTTAGACTAATACTCTTTATAATCTGGTCTTTGATAACTGTTGTAGTGTGGCCTTTTATTGTGGCCAACCTGAGGCAGACCTGTGCAATAATCGTACTCTCTAATCAGTGTCTTGATATGCCACACCTGTGAGGTGAAAGAGAAGTGACACGGATTTGGACAGATTTGTGAACAATACTTGAGAAAAATAGGCCTTTTGTGTTCTTTGAAAAAGTCTTAGATCTTTGAGTTCAGTAAATATAACTAATGAATGACTGAAATTAGAAAACATCTTCTGTGAACAGAGATAAATATGACCTGTCCACATTGTTGACTTATGAAGTCTATAGTCAATGGACTGGATGAAATTTGCTCATAGCTAAATCATCTCTCAAATCTTTCCTGTGAGATTAATGTTTGTGCATGTTCTCTGACAAATAAATGACAAAAGGCTTAAGCTCATTGTCAAAAGGATCATGGTCCGTTGTCTGACTCTGGGGATTACACAGCACATATCCAGACCTTCCTCTCCTCCATACACATCCAAAACGTTGCACTTGGACCCAATCAGTTACCACGGCAACCTCGCCACAATTATTCAAAGAAGACAAACAGCCCCTCAAAAAGCAATTAAGGCTGGGTCGTCTGTTCTCGGCGTTAATCCAAACATATACATCAAAATCAAACTCGATTGCACTTTAGACCAATTGAAAACATTCACTGAAGTTCGGGAGCATGAATGTCCCCTCCTGCTGCTCTGCTCTGCCCTCAACAACCGCCTGCTTGTTGTAAAGAGACGATGCAAATTAACAGTGACATAATAGTCCTCTGGTGAAAAGGTGAATGGAGAGGCGCTGTGACAAACAAACACAAAACTCCAAAAATACGAGGATTGGGAGAGTGGTCTACATTATTGGCACTATTTAATTTCACATGTCCTGCTCATGTTTAATGCAACATAGTGATGACCACAGAAGTGTTTTTTTTATACTTTTCCTTATTAAATACGATTTGGTTCAGGTGATCACCTAATCAGTAGAATGAGATGTGCCTGTGTTGGGATTCAACAGACATTAGAATGGAATGGCTTCCATACTTGTAGAGATGCTAATTGCTAGAAAAAAAAAAATCCAGAGCTGTAAGTATGACATACATGACCCTTTTTGCTTTGATTATGGCACAAATTAGCTTTTAATGGCAATAGACTGATCTGAACAAAGAAGGAGCAAAATCTTTTTAAATAGATTTTTATGGTTTTATTGACACATTATACGCCTTGTTTCTACAGTTTGGTTCAGGTTTGTGTTTACATTGTCCAGAGAGAGGCATCTGCTCTGTTAACAGTGACGTCACAGCAGTGCAAAATAAGTTGGGTTTCTAGATAGAACTTGTATTCAAAGTAGCAAAGAGTCATATGCGTTGCCAATAATTACCTTAGAAAGTAAAGTAAACCCTGGTGTGTAGTGATGTGAGAGGCTGGAGGTGCAGCTGCGAGGAGTCACACTAAAGGACAGGCTTAGACTTTCTGGATAAACTTAGGCAGGAGAGCTGACCCGGAGACAGAACACTTAACACAGTGTGGTAAAGTCTAATAGTAGGTCAATGCACACGTAATGCCACATCAACTCAATGTACTATAATACTATAGTAGAGCTGAGTTATCTGTGCAGTGTTGGCTTTGATGAAGAGAGAAGGAGCTGTCACATTTTGGTCATAAGTAAAGGGAAGACTAGAATTTCCCAATGCATTGTTTAGATTCACCATGCCACAGCCGTACAAGTCTGACTCTGTCTAAAGCTGGAAAAAGCTGTCACTAACAAACACTATAGCTGCATTATCGAGAAATAATGCAGAAAAAGTACAACATTTAGCATTTTTTCTCTTGGGAGATAACTGTGTACATAAACAAGACATACTTCAACTGAAAATAAATAAATAAATAAATAAAAATAATTAGTTTTACATTTTTCAACAGTCTGCAGTGAACATGGAGTCGATGAAGTAATAAGCAGCATTATAATGAAACATTAGAGACAAATTCTTTCTTAAATTAATCTTTTTATTATACACCTATAGTCAACAAAACAATGTAAAGAATGTGACGTTTTATTAATGTATCTCTGGAAAAAAATTGAAAAAAAAAAAAAAAAAAAACATTGCAGAACTATTTGAAACATGACTAGAGCCCATCAACACCAGAGTAAACATGGATTGTAAACCTTTTATGGTCTCTGTCGTGTGTGTGTTTTTACAGTGTAGGGTGGTGGATGCGGGGGAGGGGTGTGTAGAGGCGGAAAATTATGATGATGAAGAGGATGAAGAAGAAGACGGCGCCACTGTCAGAGCCAGATGACAGCGCAGCATGTTCGAGCGGCGTTAGACAATCACATTTAGCCTACTGCGCTCGTTCACGTCCACTGGAAACCGCGCGTGGAGCCCAAATCACATCAGTCTAAGTGAGTGGAGAAACCCACACACACGCCGACACAGGGCAAACTTCACCGCCCACTCCGTGTTCAGCGCTGCTCGAGCCGCTGTGAGCCGCTGTGAGCCGCCACCAGTTGCAGCTCAGTCCCGTCTCCGGCGCGAAGTGGTGAGCACGGTGTGAGTTTTGGAAGCAGAGACAGCGTTAAACTGGTCAAGGACATGCCTAAAGGGAGGCACACAGCGGAGCCCCGACTGCACTGCCCTCTTTAAACTCAAGTAAGAAACACGACTTTTGGAGCTTATTTGATTTACATCACAGGTTTCATACCGAGATCTGCCTCCTCTGCGTTTGCCGAACAATGTTCTCTCCGCAGTTACAGCCTTTGAATTGATTATATTTTTTATTTTAGACAGAAAGAATAAGGGTGAGCTTTACTCGATATTTTTAATCAGCACTGAATATAAAGCAAAAAAAAAAAAAAAAAAAAACAAAAAACAAAAAGAAAACATGTATTTTTGTACAAGCAACTGTAGAGCATTGTTAAAATTGAGAGATTTAGAGATTTATTTAATAATATAGGTTTCCCATCGGAGAGATTTGGAGTCCATGAGCTATTAATACGCTGTTCTCTGTGGCACAGGTACCACTGTAGGTCTATTTAGTGGAATGCAGGGTATCTGAGATTTCCTAAGATGAAAAATTAATTAAAAATAAATGTAGAATTATTTGCCTTTTTGCCTTTGACCACAGTTTAAAAATTAGTCCTAAAAGCCTGGTGTTTCAGTCCAGCAGAATTTATATTTATTAAACTAATCTATTTGAAAATGGTAAAATATTATAAATGTGGTCAAGTTGACCTAGACCTTTGTATGTTATTACCATAAAAGTGGTACTTGTAGAGACACATTTTCTAAAGGTGAAAATAACTTATTTTTGTCATTATCTAAACTGGACCTCAGTTTCTCGACAGACCAGAAAGTCACTCTTGCAACATACTTTTTTTTTTCATGTAATGGTAAATGTACAAATAGATAGTGCCTTTCTTCTTATCTCCATCCAAGGTCTCCACATTGAAGTAGTTCACATGAGTAACTAGCTAGGCAATGTTTTTACGTCGGATACCCTTCCTAATGCAACCTTCTCCATTTTTTCGGGGCTTGGGAGCAGCACAGATAGACTGTGGCTGGAGTTGCTCCGCAGAAGATTTGAATTTCCAATTTCCTGTGAATTCCTATCTCAATATACAATATAAATCTCAATTTATTTTTCCCAGAGACAACACTTTTTTCAAGGGCTTTAATTTAGATTAAAATCAATATTAAACAAATTAATAATTAATAATTTTTATTAGTATGTTTTTTTTTTATCTGAAATTTTAGATTATAAATATCTTCAAGACCTTAGGTATATATTATGGCAAAACTCAGGAAGGTGGTAAATGATCATCATATCCATAATTGACTAGCTATTATTTAATAGAAATCATTTTTTCATAGGTTTTCAGTTTACTGTCAGGTGTCTCCTCAAACCTGCCTGACTCAATCTTTGGTCATTATTTATTCATTTTTAATTAGGCCCATTATATAGAATTATTGTCTAATTACAAAACGCCCCAAAGGACCGGTGTTTTCACATGCTTAATTTTTTTATGTGACATGATTAACTTCTAGCAATCGAACGAAAGTTTAAAAACAGAATGGCTCAAAATAGCAGCCCGTCTCTGACACTGCTCAGAGTCAACAGCACCTCGAGGCACAACTGCTTTAGCATTTGTTGAGACAACTCCTTACCACCAATCTGTGATCTCAGCTGGTAGGCCTACACGGTGTGGAGTTAATTTAGACCTGTTTCTGTTCATGTTAAGCGCAGTTCACTTTTCAAATCCGTAACAGAGAGAGAGAGATAGACGCCTTTTTTAAAAATCACCGAACATTAGCTTGGTCTCTGCAAATATATTGATATTTTTTTGCACGATATGGAATGAGCCTAGCCCTATGTTGAGTTGTACTGATTCCAGTACAACTGTAATGTCACTTTGTGCCACCAGAGGGAGTCAAGCGCTACTGTCAGACCTTGCGTTACATTGGTCTGGTACATTACTCTGGTCACATTCTTTCTGAGTCTGTTCCCACTTCATATGTAAAACCACACCCACTTCTGATTGGTTAATAGCACTTAACTGAAAGTTTACATTTATTTATTCATGTATCATATGTAATTTTGTTGTGTTAAAGCCACCCATACAGTTAAGATTGCACATGCACCAACAGCTCAGTGGAAACACAAGCCTCTTCAGGTGTTACCCTCGGATGTATTATTAGACTAGGATCATGAATAAGTCATGACTGGGCACAATGGCTCAGGATGAAGAGAGGTTGTCCAATATCCGGTGGTTTGATTCCCGCTCTCCCCAGTTCATTCTGTTGTTTATTTCCTTGGGCAAGATACTTCACCCACCTTGCCTCCAGTGTCTGTGCCACTGGTGTTTGAATGTGTGTGAATGTGGTGGTGTGTTTGGTCAGAGAGGCCGTGCGCACTGTGTGTATGGCAGCCACGTCTCTTCCTCAGTCTGCCGTCTGCTGCGTGAATGTGTGTGAATGTGTGTGAATTGGGTGAATGGAGTCATGAAGAATGCTTTAGATGCTCGAGAAGGCTTTTGGAAGTTTTAGGTGCTCTGTTAGCTGTACACAAGCACTGCTTTTTATTCATTTGGGTCTATGGGGAGAATCTATTCTTGCTCACATGGGATTTTTTTGCCGCAATACCATGAGTGTCCACAAGAGGAGTTGGCAACGGGGCATAACTAGATCTATACTAAATCCATGTACAAGAACCATCCATTACAACTCAATGGAAATGAGGTTTTAAAATGGAAATCATTCATGAAATATTATCTTAACATCTGGGAAAGCCTTATCAGAACATAACAAAAAGCAAAAACAATTGTATAGAAGCAAATATACCACACCTTATAACCCACCCAACATTATCTTCTATGACCCGCAATAAATTCTCTGTAATTATCCATGTAATGTAATAGATTGAAATCGTCCATTATATTACTGATGTAGTGAAGGAAAGGCAAGGCAAGTTTATTTATAGCACAATTTATACATACAGCAATTAAAAGTGCTTTACTAAAAAAGAGAGATAATTTTAAAACACAAATACTATTATCTATAAAATAAATTTAAAGTCAAAATAAAATAAATAAATCTAAACAAAAGTAAAAGAGAAAAATGCAGACACAATACTTTCAGTTGTCAAAAGAGTTAAACTGTTTTCAGCCTGGACTTGAACATTTTCAGAGTAGAGGCCTGTCTCACCTCCTCTAGAAGACTGTTCTAAAACACTCCCTCAGCGGGTTTAGTCCTGACCCTAGGCACCAGCAGGAGACCTGTCTCTGAGGTCCTCAGAGCCTGAGATGGTTCCTGTGGGACTAACATGTCAGAGATGTACTGAGCCATGGAGAGCCATATACTTAGGGTTAGGTTAAACTCTATCCTCTGAGAGACAGGAAGCCAGTGTAGAGACCTGAGGACAGGACTAATGTGGCCGTACTTTCTGGTCCTAGTCAGGACTCGTGCAACAGCGTTCTGTTTGTACTGCAGCTGTCTTACAGCTCGCTCAGTGAGTCCAGTGAGCAGACCATTGCAGTAGTCTAACCTGCTAGAGAGAAATGTATGGATAAGTCGCTCTAAGTCTGGTTTAGACACAATACTCTTGATTCTGGCAATGGTTTTGAGATGGTGAAGCATGTGTGAATGTCCAAGATTTAATATGCCTGCCATTGTCATGTCTTTATGTTTTGTCTTGTCAGCTGTTATTGTCTGTCCGTTTGTCTTTTTATGTTGTGTTTGTGTGTATGAGGAGGGCATGCCTGTCGAAAGACTGGCATGCCAATTACTCCATAAAAACAATAAAAAAAGAAAAAAAAGAAACAAGGCTTTAGGGCTTACTCACACTAGGCACGGTTGGCTTGAACTGAGCTTGAACCCAATTGTCCCCATTCCCCACTTCCCCGCTTTCCTACGCTCACATTGTACTCTTCGTTCCGGTCCCAAAAGTAGATAAAATACTTAACTATTGTTACAGAGGAGTGTAACAGAATATTTTCAAACCAATGCATTAGTTCTAAATAATGGTTTTGCTGCTCAGCTTGGGGCTGACTTTAAATTCACAACACCCCCTGACCTGGTGTGGGATTACAGCTTATGTACGCCCACATTTATATTATTAAATGCCAAAGATTGCATGGAAATGGTCGTACATCCAAATTAAGGTCCTTTAATAAATGAGGGCCAGTGGCTGCAGCAGACCATTCTGTCGTTGTGCTCTTTGGCAAAACACTTAACCCACATATACCACTAAGTGTACAGCATAGAGTGTCCCTGAACAGTTGTAGTGCAAAGTGATGTCTTTGTCTTGTTTGGATTAGCTTGGCGGCAATAGAAGATACAGCTAAAGACATTAAGTCATAAGTGTTTGTGGATAAGCACATGAATCGGACCAGGAGTGAGAGCATAATATTTAATATACAATTCCTATGACAGCCTCTGTTTATAGTTTAGCCTCTTTGCAAACACAGATTACTGCTCACATTCTCTCTGTTTTCCACCGGTGACGGGACATTTATGGTACTTATGGTATTTATGGCTTTTTGTCTGTTTTGGAGAGAGTAGCTTAGCCGCAGACACAGACTTGATTTTGTTGCGCTCGTTAAGGCTTGGCCTGATACCGGTCTGTGCAGCAGAGGAGACACAGACAGGGAGTGAGTGAACGCCTTTTGCTTAAGTGTATTTAAATTGTTATTTCCATTGTACAAAGTTTAAAATTGTGCTGATGTTGTGCACATCTACCTTCTGAACCAACTCTCTGACAGTGACAGGAGGGAGGTGTGTGTTTCGCCCGAGGCCGTCCGAGGTGCATCATGGACTCTCCCCAGGACGGCGTTAGTTTTGAGTCCTGGCTGGGGCGCCGGAAGGAAAGCTGTGGGGGGCCGGATGTGCTCGGTGCTGCTAGTGGACTTGTTGTGGTCATTTTCTTTTCTCTTTATTTTTCTTTGGCTCCCTTGGACTGTGCTGTGCTTGTTCATGTGTCTTTCTTTTTCCTTATAAAAAGTATGAATCTCATGAAATTTACTAATATTTAGCCTTTAGCCACTTGACATATATTTGTCTGTGCAGATCAAGTGTCAAGGCCAAGTTAGAATAGGATATACAATATATAAAGCGCCCTGAGGCTAAAAAACTACTTTTGAATCCCTGCCTACTGTAGTGACCTCTGTTCACCTCAACATCATAATGAGGTTTTAAAACTGACAACTATCTTCTTGTATTTGCCTTTCAGTAGTAATCCTGGCTATAGTTAGATCACAAACAGCCGTTCCCTCTGAGCCAAAATGCCCATCATCAGCAATGCCAACCATGACTTCAGCACCTACTCTGTCAGCAGCGATGACAGCAGCCTGGACCGCTTCTTCACAGAGATCCCAGAGACTGAGACCATTAAAGGGGTGTACTTCCAGCGTGCCCAACTGCTCCGTGACCCTAAAGCTTCGTATGTGGTGGACCAAACGCTGCAGGTACTCATTAATGTCGGGGGCAACCGCTACACGTTTCCCTGGAGCACTCTGGAGAAGTTCCCCCAGAGTCGGCTGGGACAGCTGCGCTTCTGCAGGACCCCCGAGGAGATTGCCCGGCTTTGTGATGACTACGACGAGATGCGGCAGGAGTACTTCTTCGACCGTAACCCCACTGCCTTCAGGTAGAGCTGGGTTGTATGGATAAACCAGGCAGACATAATATGGGATTACGTAATCAGGATGAAAGATATACAGTAGTAACTGTATCTTATTCAACTAAGGCTGTAGTAGGGCTGTGCAATTAATTCCAATTGCATTTTGAGCACATGCTGTTTTGAAACTGCAATTTAATTTCTTTTTAATTAATATAATATTTTAATTCATAATCAGAGTTTCCGTTGGCCTGTCTCATTTGTAATTGGCCAGTAAAATAAAAGCTCACTGCTCATTTGGGCCGGTGAGCCAATTGATTTTGTATTTTAATTATTGTTTTTATAATTTTTATTTTATTATTGCCCACTTTGAAGCCTGTTCCAAAAAGGTCTGAGGAGTTACACAGGACTCTGCACTTGGCCTGGGAGGAGCCAACTCTAGAGGAGCCTCCTCTGAAGGAAGGGTCCTGGCAATTGGGAAATGTTTCTATGTTTATGACACATTAGCCTTACTGCTCCCTTAACCCGCATGTGCTAAACTCCGACAACAACAATTGCATCTTAAAATGTTGCATTCTACTGACCCAAAGCAGAAGTTACACTTCATCGTCAGTCCAGACTAACCTTTCTAGCTTCCTCATTTATATTTACTGCCTTGTTCTTATGTGTTTCTATGGCAGTGTTACAGCGCCACTGGCTGTATACTACAGCGTTTTCAGTGGTTTTGTGTGGACCTGTGTGGACAAAAATATTTGATATCATCTAATACCATAAAACTGCAACTTTGAAAAGCTCTTTTATTTTATTTTGACCAATTTCAGGTCTAATAGTTTAATGACACAACCCTCAATGAATGATGTTTTTATTCTTTATATAATATCTTCCTCTACCTTTAGGGTTATCCTAAACTTCCTGGCAGCCGGTAAACTGCGCCTCCTCCGTGAACTGTGCGCTGTGTCCCTCCACGACGAGCTGGACTACTGGGGCGTGGACCCAGGCCACATGGAGAGGTGCTGTCGTCGCCGAATGATCACACGAGTGGACGACAAGGCTGAGCGGGAGCGCAAAGACGAGGAGTGGAGGCAGAAGAAACTGAGAATGCAGAAGAGTACAGAGATCAGACAGGGATATCATAAAGTGGTGTGGATGCTGCGTGAGATTATGGAAAACCCACACTCGGGGCTGGCTGGGAAGATATTCGCCTGTCTGTCGGTCATCATGGTGCTGGTCACTGTAGTCAGCCTCTGCATCAGCACCATGCCAGACCTCAGAGATGAAGAGAAGAAGGTGAGGATTTACAGGCGAGTGGTGCATTATCAAAGGAGCGGATGTTAGTCTTTGATGTGGCATTATTTCAGCGTGTAGTGAGCTTCTTTGTGTTTAGAAGCATAAGAGAGGTCCTTGAGTCTCTTGTCCAGATACAAATATAGTTTTGTGAACATATACAGATTCAGGAACAGGCCATTTTGAAAATAGCCGCTTAGTATTTCTTGTGTAGTGTTCAGTTTTTACAGTGCCACCTAGTGCCTGGCAGTAGACCACAGTGTTTCTTTTTGTTTTTTCAAAGCAACATTATGTAAGAGATGATGAAAAGACCCAAACCCGGGTCTTTTCTTTTCAAAGGAAGCTCTTGTACTACTACAACGTGCCTGGTTGAAGTACAGTATTTTATTTCTTGACCATCAAAAAATAAAATGTTCCACCCTAATAAGCTTTGGGACGGATTAAGTATAAAGCTTATTTCATTAGATGTAGGAAGGTCATAGAAGCTCATTGTAAAAAAAAAAAACAACTTCTTCTGATGAGTACACTTAAGTAGCAGTAGAGTAACAACTTGACTTGGCAAATTATAGAATTTTAGAAATGTTGTTAACGGGATGAGTGATGGAGAAATTAAGTGAACAGAAGCAGAGCCCAGGCCCAGATGAGGATTGATTCTCTGTGTATCGTCAGCATCAGTGTAAAGAGCTGGGATGTGCTCATGTTACTGTGTTTGTCTGAGCCCGGAAATGGAGGATAGAATTCCCTGCTGAGTTTGAAGTCAATGACACTAATCAAGATATATTCAAAATCTGCAGCAAACAACACTATGTGGCTTTATTCACAATTAAGGATTTGAAATGGGCATAGCAGATTTGTTTGAGGGCAAATATATTGTAAATTAGAAATACTTGTCCATGCTATCATGCAATAGATTCTAAATAGCTTTTCACTTTTCACTAGCATCTAAATAGATCTACATAAAAGAAAATAGAGAGAATAATTTTTAGCATACTTCAATGCTTTATCTATTCTGTACAAAGAATTACTCTGGTCTCTGGTGTGAATTTGAGTTAAATTTCTAGGAGGCAGTACCGACGGATGCAGAATAAAATGCCCTCTGACACACTTTTTCAAACAAAGCCCGGCTCATTTTAGATAAACTGTTATGATTAGAAAAGGTTCACCAGCTCTGAGTAAAGTTCACTAGCCTCTTAGGTTGTGTACACTAAAAAAAAAAAAAAAAGAAAACAATGCATTTAGTTCAGTCAGCTGCAAAAAGTCCCGGTCCAGCGAGTGTTTACAACTGGCATTTTAAATGGCAGACCAAACAACAACAAAAAAATGCCTCTTTAAAGGAACACACTAGATGGTGCTGTTAGCCCAAATGATAATAAGGCATTTTACCTGATGGGTGCCCCTAGCTCATTTGGTAGTGCACTCGCACATATGCAAGTGCTCAGAAGGCCCGGTTTAAATCCCAGATGGTCATTTCCTATCAATAAAGGTCCAAAAAGTTTTTTTTTTTTATTAATTATGTTCCATTTTCAACAGCTGTTCCTGTCTGGGCTTGTATAAATGTCTCTGACGTCTGCTTGGGGTTAACATTTTAATCAAACCATACCAGAGCATGTTTGGTGGTTCTGAGATTTGTATTAGAGCATTCACACTTTCGCTTACACTTACACTGACACACTTAGTCTGGCTTTGTTGAAAGGAACTCAATAAAACTGAAACATGTCCGATACCAGAGTTTTTGAGACCAAGAAAATACTTTTAGGAATTACTATCCAGAGATAAAACACATTTTTCTTTAGATTAAACAATGGTATAGAATGTCAGTTTTCATCAAGTCACAAGAATAATGTGGAAAATATAACTGTTATGGTCTTATTTAAAAGCCCAACTATATGTCCGAGGCAAAGACCAGACCCATAAAAGAAGTAAAACACAACCACATTGAAACAGTTTTTCCCAGTTAACAACAAAGTCACACACAGCAGCTTTAAGCCTAACCCAAGTCTGTTCTAGAGTACTGCAACGTTAAATGTAGCTGTAACTAACTAACCAAAAAAAGGGCAACAGAGACTAAAAATGTCTGCTCTGTACTAGATCTCGTTCAAGCTTCATGAACGTGCTGGAACGGGATTGAAACGTTAGTCCTGTGCAGGTCTCTACTCAGAAGCATTCTATGAGCAAAAAAAACAGGACATTTACAAATCCAGACGGATTTTATTACATTCCAAACATCCGCTGTTCAGTGCATTTGAGTTACTTCCTTCAGGTCAAAGATTAGGCCACCCAGCCCTCAAAAAATAATGGTCATTTGGCTTTCTTAACTAATTCTTTATAATATTTTCTTTTTTTTTTTTTATCCTATTTATTGTATCCTACCATACATGTATACCTCATGTATGGTATCAGAGTATATGATGAAGGGATGGTAGGGGCCTAGTATAGTTGATTTAAATATACTTAGGATTTGTACTGTGTTTTCTGAGTGGTTAGCACTCCAGCCTCACAGCAAGAAGGTTCTTGGTTCGATCACCGGGCAAGGCAGGACCTTTCTGTGTGGAGTTTACATGTTCTCACTCTGTCTGCGTAGGTTTCCCCTACCATCAAAAAACAAGTTTATCAGACAATTCTTCAGGATAACGTGAGGATGTCTGTACGTCTGCTGAAACTGTAGAAGGTGATGCAACAGGACAACAACCCAAAACAGGTCCACAAGAGAATGGCTTCAGAAAAACTAAATCCACCTTCTGGAGTGGCTAAGTCAGAGCCCAGACCTTAACCCAATAGAGATGCTATGGATGGACTTGAAGAGGGCCAAACACATGAGACGTCCAAAGAATATGACAGAGCTAAAGCAGTTCTGCAGGGCAGTAGCTCAGTGGGTAGAGTGGTCGTCTTCCAACCGGAAGGTAGGCGGTTCGATTCCCGCTCTCCCCACAGTTCATACTGTCGTTGTGTCCTTGGGCAAGACACTCAACCCACCTTGCCTCCAGTGGCTGTAACACTGGTAATTACATTAGAACAATGTAAGTCGCTTTGGATAAAAGCGTCAGCTAAATGAATAAATGTAAATGTAAATGTAGAATGGTCGAAAACTCCTCTTCAATGATGTGCAGGTCTGATCCACAGCTACAGGAAGCGCCTGGTTGAGATTATTGCTGCCAGTCAACCAGTTATTAATTTTAAGGGTTCACATTTCTTTTTCCACTGCCATTTTGAATGTTGAATGAGTGTGTTCAATAAATACATGAAAGATCAGAACATTATGTTTTTCAATACCCTTGACTTATATGAAGATCAGATCACGTTTTAAGACAAATTTATTCAGAAAACCATGAAATTCTAAAAGGTTCATATACTTTTTCTTACAGAATATTTACTATTTAACATCTCGTTCCATTTCCCAAGCCCTGAGAACTATTTTCTGTGATCTTTGTGTTTCTCGTCTCCTTAGGGGCAGTGCTCCAGGATGTGCCACAGCATGTTTGTGGTAGAGTCCATCTGCGTGGCCTGGTTCACTTTTGAGTTCCTGCTGCGTTTTGCGAATGCCCAGAGTAAGCTTGAATTTGTGCGCAACCCTCTAAACGTTATTGATGCCGTGGCCATCCTGCCGTTCTATGTGTCTCTGGTGGTGGACCTGCATGAGCCCTCTCAGGAGGAGCTGAGCGTGGGTGCCGGAAGGGGTTACTTGGACAAACTCAGCCTAATCCTGCGTCTGCTCCGAGCCCTGCGGATCCTGTACGTGATGCGTCTGGCGCGGCACTCCCTCGGGCTGCAGACACTGGGGCTGACAATGCAGCGCAGCATCAGGGAGTTCGGACTGCTTCTCCTTTTCGTCTGCGTGGCTGTTATGCTCTTCTCGCCTCTGGTTCACCTGGCAGAGAGCGAGCTGGCGCCGTTTGCAGCCTCGCCTCACCACCATTCCTTCAGCAGCATCCCTGCATCCTATTGGTGGGCAATCATCTCCATGACGACGGTGGGCTACGGCGATATGGTTCCTCGCAGTATCCCGGGACAGATCGTGGCGCTCACTAGTATCCTCAGCGGGATCCTCATCATGGCTTTCCCCGCCACCTCCATCTTCCACACGTTCTCGAGATCGTACCAGGAGCTCAAGCAGGACTACGAGCGTCTGTGGAAGGAGGAAAATGACGAGGCCCAGGACAGTCAGGCCCAGGACGGTCATGCCCTGGCCCAGGACCAGCTTCTGTCTGGGTCAAGAATGGGTAAACATTCACTGACTGTGAGCAGCCACCAGCACACACTCCCAACTACAGCCTTTTAAACCAGAAAGACACATAAGCCACATTTTAGCAGTGGGGGCAGATCAGTACGGCACTGTTCCCTCCGTGGAGTGAAGAGGATAGAGTCAATACACAAATTGTGCTTCCATATGAGAAATATATCCTATTTGAAGGAAATGTGTTGCCATTTACTAAAAATAAAAAATGATGTGCAAGAGGCTGGACTGTATAGTGCTGCAATAAACAGTAGAATGAGAGTGTTATTTTTGCTTTATTCCTAGCTTTATCATTTTTCTTTTAAATAAAAGCTTTTCTACATTTTAGGGATTCCTAATGTGGCAAGTTCTACTTGTATTTAATGCAATGTAGACCCTGAATGCAGTGTTTATAAATCATAAAGTAACAGCCCTTAGGAAAACCATAAGCATCTGTTGCTTATAAATGCTTTATAAGTTTGTACGTAAAAATGTGTGTAGCATTGCTTTATGTTCAGTCCTAGATTACAATAGAAACTGATGTTGTATTATCATCAAACAGGGGCTTCTGCTTGAGCTGTGTCAAGCAAAAGTTGTGAGCTGCAGTGAAAGTACTTTGCAAATGTTTTGATAACCTTTCAGCTAAACATTGCTTCCTGCTAATATCCACTGTTTGTTGCTTACACAGCTGCAGAGATGAGACAGCTCTGGTTTTCTGGGAAGTTCTAGCTTTTTCCTACAAATTTTCCAAACTTATTTACCCTTTCTCTGGCAGAAAGCCGCTCATGTATCATGGTTGATGCTACATGGGCCGGACGGATAGTATGCTCAACTGAGATTGGTTATTTCAGCAAGTGTGGTAATAACAGTTGTCCGTCTTCAAACCTACACACTCAACATTAAAATAGTCTTTTAAAGTGTAAATATGGAGCTACATTAATAAGATTGTAGATATGGAAAACCTCCATTGTTTTAAAACCAGTTTTTCAAGTGTCTCTGCTCAAGACATTATGTTGAAGTTTCAAAACCGAACCAACTAATAGACGTTTTGGAGTATTTCTAGGCAAGAACAACACTCGGTTATGTTCAGGAAAAAGTTTGAGGCATTCTTTAGTTCAGAAACCACCAAATTAAGTTATTAGCATCAGCTATAAAATATACACTGTCTGTTAATGTGACAGCTCGGAGTCTGGAGCAGGCGGAGGGGGGCAAAGTTAGGCTGAAACGTCATTGCTTTGTAACAACCCATCACAGCAGACCAACCATGTATCATTTGGTTTCAAAAGAAGCCTCTTCAGCACTCACTCAGCAGCAGCAGCCACTACAGAGTCTGCACTGAGCTATTCACAGAGCAGTGAGGAAACTCCTGTAACAGACACAGGTCAGTCCAACAGAATTTAGGATGGCAATTTAGTAGGTTTTATCGTTATAATCAGGAAATACGTACACATATATTTTGATTAATTTTGAGTCCATGATGAATATCTCTTCAGTGTAGCGGAAAAACTGCTTGAGTTTATTTGCAATTTTACAGCTGTCGAGAAAACTACACTTCTTATTACTGCCTGAATGAGGATTCTGGACCCTCCAATCAACAGACTTTAGTCAGTGTTTAGCTCCCTCCTTTAGTAACCATACCTCACTGTTGGGGACATGACCAATGTGTTATGGTACACTTATTAGGGAGCCTTTGTACCCCTTTTGACACTGGAAACGCCTCTAAAAATGTGCTGCACTGTCCCGACCAGTACTACCCCGCTCCGAGAGGCCTTTTCACATCCAGTCTAATGTTATATGAATATGTGTAGTAAAGAGTGTCCAATGCTCTTAATGCTTCTTGAATGTGTCCTCAGAGATACCACTTAGGAAACACCTAGAGAATACCTTGTGTTTCAACGTGTGTTTTTGTTAGCCTGTCACAAGTTTCCACCTTCTTGTATGTTGTCCATAAAGCTATCAATCTATCAAGCTATCTTTGAAGACACAATGTTAAAAAGGATTTCTCAATAAAATGGTAAACTGTTAAATAAATTGATTTGAAACATTGAAATTTACATACAAATTTTGTTCCCTTTGTCTAACTATTTATTACAAATGTTTCATCCGCCAGGTATCAGACTGTACTTCCTTTTATTGTCTTTTTTACACATGAACTTAATCACTTCATCTAAAACCTTCTGTGTGACCTACAGTTGACTGTTTTGTCTTCCACTGTGAAAACCAAATAAATCAGTTGAATCATTTTCTTGTTTTCTTGTTTCTTTCTTGTCTTGTATTTGAAATTCACAATACGACCAACTTATTCCCAGTTGTCCTGATTGGGGCCCATGAGAAGAGTTCTTTTTAAACATATGGATTTTTTTTACATGTAGATTGGAGACAACAATTCTCTGACTCCTTTCCCACATTTTCATGTAAATTTACCAAAATCTTGATGTTACAAAACAAATGTAACTTTAAAGTAACACTGCGTAACTTTTAGCTAGTAGCGTCGCGTAGTTTTAAATTCCAAAAATATACATTCTTGTATTGATTTAATGATTCTTCGACATGCAATGGGTAGACTGATACTTATTTTGCCAATGCAGTACCTTTAGCTGCTCCAATACAAATGCTACATAATTCCATGCCACCATGCCTGAGATACATTTGGATGAATCCTCTTGAAAGAAACAAACACAGACAGTCTGGAGAGGGAGCAGCGCCCCTTGTGGCTGAGAATTACATAGTGTTGCTTTAATTTAAGAATAAAGTTATAAAAAAGTTTTTTTTTTTGGGCCCTTCTGGTGACATCTGGTGGAGAATATAAAAATTGCAATTCCACTTGTCACACTAACTTTTTTAGAGCATGTGAACAGCTATGGTAGCCCTGCAAGGAAATGCTGTTGTCTGTGAACAAACCCAGTGGAAATAGGTCCATGGACGGGTTTCACTTTTCAAAATTTGAAACAAAATTTGTTTTATTAATAACTGTCCTACAAGAAACATAAAATACAAAACCTGGAATAAGTCATGGAAATTGAAAAAATACATTTACAGGTTTTGGCAATGGCATTACAATTTTTTGTATTGCTTAGACTCTAAGGTCAAAATAAATGCACAAATTTTAAAACTTTCAAAACACCCATTGAGCAAGGTCATCTAAGAAGTTACACACACATTGTCAGCGTCACACTTACTGCACATTACACACTGTGTTTTGTAAAACACACTGGCTCCAAGTTTCAGAAAATGTTCCTAGGAAATTATCAGAAATGTAATTGTTTGTAATCTTTCCAAAAGTATAAATTTTCATAAACCTTGCCTCAAACATGACACTACAAAGAATTATCCACCAAAATAATAATTTCCCCATTAGTTGTGATACATATTAATGTAAAAAGCCCTGTATCATAAGTAGATGTGTTCAGAGAATAGGATTTTGTAGGATAGTTTATGGAACAATAAACCCTGTGTGATTTTTTATATACAACATTATTATGTACAAATACACAACAGTACAATGTATTTGTACACGTATGGATTTCTTTACTCTCAAATGCAACCATTGAACAGTGTTGTATCATTTCAATTTGAAACAATGGGAATTAATGGACATTTAGTAACATACATGTGATTAAACCCTGCCCACAATGCTTTTAATATTTACATGGTCTTTCATGGAAAAGCCACATTAATAAAGACTTTTTAAAATATTCCATTTTATTTGAAGAGTGCCTTGGTTTTTCAACTTTTTGAAAAAGTAGATGTGACTGACTTGCAGATGAAGTGTTTTAAAAAGCTTTATCTTTGTGTTCAATTCATCCACTCAAACAAACAAAGAGAGCATAACAGCAACGTTGGAAGAACCTCAAACAGCCTGTCGCTGTGGAGCAGACTATATTCTCTCGGCGTGGTGCTCCCAGTCAGGGTTTCCCATAATGCCGTGTAGAAATGGTCATTACATAACAAAAGCACCTCTGCTGTTGCTGGTGGATCCACTCTGATTCCCGCCCACTGCAGAGCTGCGGAGGTGGCACCAAACATCGATATTAACCTCTTTTATCATTTTATACAATAACTTCAAAAGAATATAGTCACTGCTCACAAAGCAAAAGAGAAGCATGTCAGAGAACGAAAACAACCAGTTGATGCAATGGACTGTGAAGCAAACTTTCACAACATAGCTGTGGCAGCTGCCCTGACCTTAGGCTGGTCTCTATAGCTTCTATTAGTTCCTTTCTGGGGCGCTAAGAGGTGGCAAGTCAATCATGTCATTATATCCATTCTGATTGTTCTTTACACCTGGTGAGTAAACACCATTCAGGTAAAACCATGAAATGATGAGATTAGCACCAGAGTTTTTGCCTTATGAGTGGGAAATTGGGTTGAAATCTGTCCATACATCTAGCTGAGGGACTGTGGTAAAGCTTAAAGAAACCAACAAATAATTTCTACATGTTAAATTAAATAAATGAAGTCTGGGTCAAACACTAACAATGCTTTGTGCCCTATTGTGTCCCATATTTCTATGCATGTAACAGATATCAATGTATCAACAAGGACATTAAACATGTAACTGGAGTATAGTTAATTAAGTAATCAAAAAATAATCAAATGTACTTTGAATGCATTACTTTTATATTAAGATACTTGAATTACATTACTACGGTGGCCCAGTACACAATACAACAACATTTAAAAAACCCAAACATAAGCTCACAACACCTTAAGCGTTCCAAAAAGTTTTCTCTATTAGCCAGCAGGCTCATTTCATTTGGTCGTGTTGGATTACCCGCAAAATCAACCCAGATGTGACGTAGTGCGCGCTCCTGTGTACAGCTCTGCCACAACACAACAAAAATGATCCCGACCACTAGGGGGCAGTGTTGCTATTGAAACACGTATCTTTCCTCAGGATGCCACATGAAATGAATTAAAACGTTTTTTAATTTTTCAATTCTAAATTGAAAATAAATTAAACTGATACACAGATTTACTAACCCTTGTTTCTGCTACAGACCAACTGCCCCCTAGTGGTCGAGAGCATTTCCCGTTGTGTTGTGGCTTATTGTTGCTTTTTTAATGTCGTGTTGTGAGTTTATGTTTGCTTTTTTAATGTCGTGTTGTGGGTTTATGTTTGCTTTTGTAATGTTGTGTTGTGAGTTTATGTTTGCTTTTGTAATGTTGTGTTGTGAGTTTATGTTTGCTTTTGTAATGTTGTGTTGTGAGTTTATGTTTGCTTTTGTAATGTTGTGTTGTGAGTTTATGTTTGTTTTTTTAATGTCGTGTTGTGAGTTTATGTTTGCTTTTGTAATGTTGTGTTGTAAGTTTATGTTTGCTTTTGTAATGTTGTGTTGTGAGTTTATGTTTGCTTTGTTTAATCTCATTGTGTTGTGCTGGGCCACTGTACATTTTTTTTTATTACATTTAACAACCAGCTCGATGTAGACTATATACTGTATGCTTGTTTGAAAAAGGAAATCCAAAAATGTTTTGTAGTGTTGCTTTAAAAGATATCTACTGTGTTGAAATATTTATTCAAGAAACCACTATGTTTGTCTGAGGTTTGTTAAAATATTCTGAATATTACCACAACATTTAATTATACATGTAGCTGCTGTCAAAATGTCCACCTCCAATGAAAAACGCTGCTTATGGACTAGAGTGCGCCAGAGAAATGGACAGTGCCCTGTGATAAAAATAATATGTAAAAACACTAATCCAGACTATATCTTAAGCAAAATAATCAATCAGTGTTTGATTTCTACATGGTGCTATTGGACTATTAAAATGAAAAAGATTTAGTTGAATTTCAGACTCCTTTAATAATGTATAAGGCAAAACACTACTTGTTACCATGTGACTTCCAAAGAGGATTTACAGTCAGTGATCCATAAATGATGATGACAGACATTAATATCCTATTAATGGGACCATGTATGCATTATTATTGACATGAATTAGTTATTGACAATGAATTTAAATGATTGGTCCACACAGACATACTGTTTTTAATATATTTAATTTGTGTGTTTGTTTATTAATATGAATTTCAACATGTCCGTATTATAGCTCAGTTATCAGTAACAGCACAGTTTGAAAACTCTAAATAATACATTGTTCAGGTAAGAAAATACTGCATTTATCAAAAAAGTAAAAGTAAAGTAAAAAAAAAAAAGAGAACTAGAAAATAAATGTAATGTATAATTTCAGTAGCTAAGCCTACATATTCACATTTAACATGACAGTTTGCCCGTAAACAGCAGGTTGGTTTGTAAAATCTGATACAATTCTTCTCTGACTCTCATTTTAAGAGATTGTTGAGTAGCTTTTTGTTTCTCCGAACCCAGAGAGAAGTGGTTTTTAAGCAAAACCTCTTCCCGTTGTTCTGGATGACTCTGCAACAGGAAAACACACAAAGAGTCATGAACAAGTAAAAAAGAACACAGTAGTGTGTGTACAGCTCCTCCTAGTGGACAAGCTCTACAGGTGCTCCATATAATAATAATCATTTTAAAGTATAGTACAACTACCAATGTATACACACTATTTAGCGTCACCACCTAAATTCATTATTTATAAAGCATTAGTCCTATTTTAATGATCAAAACACATTAAATCATTATTTATATCAGTGGTTGTATTGCAAAATTTGTTTTTAATTTAGCTAAAATGATTCAGTGTTGTAAACAGAGAAAATATATGCACTTTCACCCCTTTTGTTTTTTGTTTAGCTAATGACTAAATCCTGCCAACAATCTTCCTGTTATTTTACTTTTTACATCTCCCCCAAGAAAAGATCAAACAATGATTTATCAAATGACCTTTCAATATTTGTGTGTTCAAATCCCAACTGTCTCAAACTTCTTTCACGCAGCCCTTTCATAGACAGCTTAATCATATAGAATTTACATCTGCATTAGCTATTTAATTTGTTAATTAATTTAGTTAGTTATTAATTTTATCCCCACTTTGATTAAACCGTGTTTTTCAACCTATTGTTTCCAGTTTTCAGCGTCACATGGACTAATAGTCACTGTTAAATGACTGTAGCATTGATATTTTGATGCCATTATGTGATCTAGGCGGACATCTGGTGGACATTTTTACCAACCTACAGGTCCTAGGATCAAATCCCAGTATACCTTTGAAAACTAAACTTATTTAATAATAATAATAAAACACTTCTCAGACCCAGTTTCTACATGGCTTGTCTAGATTGATTTTCAAAGGTTTGTGACTGTGCATTACTTATAGTTCTATTGATCATTATTGTCCCTGTTAGCTGTAAAACCAAAAATGAACCCTAGTGTGGAGTTTGTGTGTGTTTTTCCTGTGCTGTAGTGGGTAACAGTTACTTTATCAGTGTTGTACTCACATATATGCCTTCACTTTACAGGTGCGGGATGTTAGGAGGACTTGCTGCACATTTTCTCTGGGAACGCCTTTGTCGCCTGCACTGGTACAGCAGGTAGTTATCTGTGGAGGTGTGAGGCCATCTGTCGACACATCACTGTCAGCCAATGTATTGTTTCAAAGGATCATTGAAATGGTATATTGTTAGAAAGCATGCACACATATTCAAGAAATTGTCAGTTTCACACAAACTGACCTAAAGATTTACTTTTTAACCATAGGCTCAAAGCTTATATGTGCGTAAGCTAGACGTGAGTGTGTGCCTGAGTGTCCTCACCTGAGGAGTGCAGATGCATGAAGGCGATTACAGCGAGCAGAGCGAGGGCAGCCACAGTCTTCATGATCCCGGTCTCAGATGTGCTTCAGTGGAGGCTTTAATCTTCAGAGGTTCAAGTGCTTGGACCTATATACCTCAGCACCAGGCTGTTCTAGGTATAAGAGCCACTTCCACTTTCTGACTTTCACAGCTCTACAGAGAAAAGAGTGAGGAAGTCAAATTCTTCTTAATGAAAGATCGGATAAAAACTTCCTTTAACTCAAATATATAATTCTACTGTGGGTATTGGGTTATACATATATAGCTGTAGGTATATGCCCTTTGACCTTATGGACATTTGGACATACTAAGTAATGATCTTTTACTCTGACCATTCTCTTTACAACTCTCTACAAAAGATCAACGACAATCTCCCACTCCTATGAAAAACATTAAGATATTGAAGATCCATATGTACATAAATTCTGAAAGAATATACAAAGAATATTCTAAGAAAGCGCCCAGCCACACTGTGGAGAAAACTTATTTCGGCCACTTCTATCGGGATCTTGTCCTTTTGGTCATGATCCAAAACTCATGACCATAGGTGAGAGTGCATGACAGGGTACTGGAGAGCAGAATTTGCCGATTCCAGGAGGATCAATGCATTTTTCGCCCTGCTTGTGGATCACTGGACCAGCTCTAACCCTTGTGAATCTGAAGGCATTCGACTGTGTCCCTCGTGGCGCCCTGTGGGGGATGCTCTGGGAGTATGGGGTTCGGGGCCCTCTGCTAAGGGCTGTCCGGTCCCTGTACGACCGGAGCAGGAGCTTGGTTCGCATTGCCGGCAGTATGTCAGACCTGTTCCCGGTGCATGTTGGACTCCGGCAGGGCTGCCCTTTGTCACCGGTCCTGTTCATTATCTTTATGGACAGGATTTCTAGGATCAGCCAGGGGCCAGAGGGAGTCTGGTTTGGGGACCACAGGATCTCGTCTCTGCTTTTTACAGATGATGTTGTCCTGTCGGCTCCATCAAGCCAGGACCTTCAGTGTGCACTGGGGCGGTTTGCAGCCAAGTGTGAAGCGGCTGGGATGAGGATCAGCACCTCCAAGTCTGAGACCATGGTTCTCAGTCGGAAAAGGGTGGCTTGCCCCCTACAGGTCCTCAAGTGGAGGAGTTCAAGTATCTTGGGGTCTTGTTCACGAGTGAGGGAAGGAGGGAACGTGAGATTGACAGACGGATCGGTGCAGCTTCTGCAGTGATGTGGTCGATGTACCGGTCTGTTGTGGTGAAGAAGGAGCTGAGCTGTAAGGCAAAGCTCTCGATTTACTGGTCAATCTACGTTCTTACTCTCACCTATGGTAATTTTCCATTCAATAAATGCAAATTTGATTATCAGAGCCTGGGATTTTTCAAAAACTGGCCTCCAGATTGATTTTGTTTCATTTTTATTGTGTTTCATCTTGGCAGTTTGGAATGAAATGAACTTCGTTCTAAGTGACACATAATGTCTTGCCCTTAGGATAACACCCTTGTAAACAAAGCCAAACCAGCAGACCTTTGTTTAAGATGACATATGTCAGTAAGTCTGTGATGTTTTGTGGAAGTCTGATATGCCTTTGATGGGTGCAGAAGCTTTGAACTTTGTGCACATTATTGATTAAACTTGTTGGGTAATTTCTAACTTCTAATTTCTAAACACCACATTATGACATTCTTTAAATACACCCAAATAATTTTAGTTTGTAATATTTATTTTATTGGCCCTATAAGCAGGATAATGTATACACCTATCTATGGAGCCACTGGCCCATTTTGAACTCAACCTCTCAAATATGGTAAAATGGTGGAAAACCATAGAAACTAAGATTGCAGCCCCTTACTATCATGAATCCTTAAAAAAAATTATAGAAATTAAAATTTGTCCAGCTATGGCAGTGTATTCAAAAAACCTTGTTTTGATGGAATTCAATTCAATGTCACAATGTTTTTCAAGTTTTTTGTTTTTTTAAATTGTGACATCTTAAAATCCATCTCAAAATACAAACTTGTGGCAAATTTTATTACATTTGCATAAACACAGCCAAAGATATCCACAAAAAAAAAGTCGTGAAACATAACAAAATGCTCTAGAGGTGTAGGACGGTTCAATCAATTAGCCTAATTCTAATTCAATGTTATTGAATAAAGCAGTAATTATTGTAATCTCTAAAGAAGTGGGAGATCATTTTATTCAGTTTGAAAGAAGTATAATTGTATTTATCATCACACAGGAATATATTTAGGCTTTCTTTGAATTGTCAAGAGAACAAATTCTGGTTCCTCTTCCTGTTTCCAAGAATATTAGAGCGGCTGAAGGTGACCTCAAGCAACCCTGGGTCAAGGTTTTCCACATCTTTGGCATTTGCAAGAAGAGATTATCTGTGTGTTGAGCCTGTTGCACTAGTGAGGTCATGGACATCCAAAACTTTTCTGCTCTTTTACAGATACTAATATTTAGACAGTGTGAAAATATTAAATATTTGAGTTGACCTGTGGAGTTGTTGTGGCCTTTTTTTTTTTTAGCTTTTATTAGATAGCGTCAGTGTAGTGGATGTAATGGATTATTTTAACACACTGCTTTTTAACATGTGAGTGAAAATGCTTGGTTTTGCGTCCAAATTCATGAATTCATGAATAAGTAGTGGACATATGGGACCACACCTTCTGCCCCAGTTCCACTAGAAACAATTTTCTAGACAAGCCACACCAAAAGAAGGTTTATTTTGTGTTTTATTAGTTTAGGGTTAGTTAATCAGGGTTTAATAATACAGCAATAGATTCAGCTTTGGAAAAGTGCTCCTACCCAATGAAAAGCACACTGTAAGTACCACAGTTTTAATATTGACAGTGTAGCACCCAGAACATACTTAGCATTTAAAAGGGTCCCCCATACTTACTTTTCCATTTATCCATCCATCTTCTACCGCTTATCCGGGGCCGGGTCGCGGGGGCAGCAGTCTAAGCAGAGACGCCCAGACTTCCCTCTCCCCAGACACTTCCTCCAGCTCTTCCGGGAGGATACCGAGGCGTTCCAGGCCAGCCGAGAGACATAGTTCCTCCAGCGTGTCCTAGGTCTTCCCTGGGGTCTCCTCCCGGTGGGACATGCCCGGAACACCTCCCTAGGGAGGCATCCAGGAGGCATCCGAAACAAATGCCCGAGCCACCTCAGCTGGCTCCTCTCGATGTGGAGGAGCAGCGGCTCTACTTTGAGCTCCTCCCGAGTGACCGAGCTCCTCACCTTATCTCTAAGGGAGTGCCCCGCCACCCTGCGGAGAAAGCTAATTTCGCTTGTATCCGAGATCTTGTTCTTTCGGTCATGACCCAAAGCTCATGACCATAGGTGAGAGTAGGAACGTAGATTGACCGGTAAATCGAGAGCTTTGCCTTACAGCTCAGCTCCTTCTTCACCACGACAGACCGGTACATCGACCGCATCACTGCAGAAGCTGCACCGATCCGTCTGTCAATCTCACGTTCCCTCCTTCCCTCACTCGTGAACAAGACCCCAAGATACTTGAACTCCTCCACTACTTACTTTTCATTTTATTATAATTGTGTTGTCATTTGTCTGTAAAATGCTTTGTGGCAATAAGAAATGCACAACAATTTACCAGTAGAATTAATTAAATAAATTACAGTACAATATATATATACACCACTGGCAAGTAAACCAGGTCACTGTAAGCAGGCAGTCAACGTGAAAGCCTTCACTCATAAATGCTGTATTATTTTGTGTTACAGGTAAGGATAACATTTTATGTCCAGGTATATTTTTGTTGTTTTTCTTGTTGGTTAATGTTAATTCTAATTCTTAAAAATAAATAGGTATTTTGATTATTAGAAATTCCCTCTAGTGCAGCCAAACAATTTTCTCAATGAAGGACATAAAACATCTCTCCTTCGTTCTTTCATCACCTAAAGCACACACACAAACAGTAAGTGTCTAAGGTGTCTGTAAGGTTAGAGCAGAGAAAGACAGAAGGCAGGGGTCACAGGTCAGGCTAAAGAATAGCTGCAGTGATCTGCACTTTATGCCAGAAATATAAAATTTGCATCTTTTGGGAGCCACAACCAATAGACCTATTTCAGATCTTTATATTTTGCACTAATCTTCGTTTACATTATCCTTTTTATAGGCCAATAATATTATAAAATTATTATTTTAATATTATGTCTTCATCATTAATAGATGCTAAATGATGTGTAAGTTATAGGCATAATAAACACTTTAAAAATTACCAGAGAAAAATGAAGACACAATGATCAATAAATACATGTTGCCCTGATCAGAAAGTCTACACTTGGATGTTTCAATCAGTGATCCACAAAGCACTGGATGCTTTTTGACCATAAATGCTAAATTATAAATAATAAAATAAAAAGAATGCAAAAGTTTATAGCGCTAAAGCACTAAGTTTTACAGCACACTTGAACACTACATTAAGTTGATAAGGCTTGGCTCACTGAACCAGCTTCTTTCATTTTTACTGGAGACTCAGTCACTATATCAATTAGATATAGTGCCATATCGTGCGGTGGCGCAGGCCTGGTGGTGATCAAGACGGTGGTATTTGCTATTTTTTTTTATGCCCAACGCAGCTACCTTGTTGCTGGTTTCTGCAGCAAGGGGTGGTGGTAACATACTAACAGCTGATCTTAACCTGCGAGGCATGAGGCGGCAGACAGAACTGGAGTAGCAGTGTTGAACTGTAGTTACTTTATGCAATTTGGGTTAATGGTTTGCACTAAAAAGCCATTGTGGGATTTCTATTTGACATTATAGATAAAAAAAAAAAACAATGAACGAAAGGTTAAAAAAAAGGCCTTTGTTCATTATTTCAAATGTCTAAGAAAAATTCAAACTATTTGTTTTTATTTATTTATAAGAAATAGCTCTTTCAAATAATCTGTGACTCATTAATAACTATATCTTTTTTCCATTGCCCATAATTTAAAAGCATAAACAAGCATAAACATGATTTTATCCTATACATGATCTATATCCTCCGTGCCATAAACATAGTTACCAGCTATAAGAGGATGTAAAGATAGCCTATGTAGGCCTTTATTTGTTGTTTGGACAAACTTAGCACCACACAATACAGTACAATACACCCCAGTAAACCTATACAGTACAGTACAGTAGATTATAATGTTATGCCAGGATCCTAATTTATTTTTTAAAGTCCAGATAAAACTACTATTTCTTGACAATACATTTTTTTATCCAACCATTCTCTTTGTGTTCATTCACTGTGTTTGATGCAAAAGCTTCTTGTCATTAGCTTGTTACATTAGCTATTCTCCATAACAAAATATTCTGCAAAATTTGGGAAAGTCAGCAAACATAGGATACTTAATCTACATTGTTCGGTTTTTAAAAAATGCGGTGATTGTTTGACAGTTTTTACAGTTAGTAAAAGTCTGGAAAAACCACCTGCTTAGTCATAGACAAAAGTATAAGCCTTTTACTATTGTCCTTATACTATAAGGTTACTATGGTTACCGTTAACGCTACAGGAACAATTGATGCAGCTACCAGGTCCTCGTAGGACCCTGGGATCAGGAGTCATAGCAATGACTGTAAAAGGGGCTGGACATAAGGAGTGTGACATCCCCCATAGCGTTACAAACCTCGGGATTGGCGCTCTTTCAGGCGCAATTTTTATGGAGGTTGCCATGTTGATATTATGGAGCCAGAAGTCACAATTTGGGCATATGGGCTGAGTTGAGTGCCCGTTTGCATGATAACCAGTGAGCAAATCAGAAGCTCGCTTGTTCGTTTATCACTCGCTCCCTGCAGACAGCGGCAAAGCTCCGACAGAGACCTGTCCCTGTGTTATCGGCGCCCTCTGGTTGCTGCTCTAATTCAGGTAAATTTCACTCTTACACCAATATCTACATTTTTTTTTATTTTATATTTTCCTACTTTACTTATCACTATGTTTGTCATCTTTGTCAAGACTGTTCAAAAACATATCTACAGCTAGCAATAGTACTACTAAACTGGTATATTATTAATAGATATCCTCGTAATTATAAATGTATGTTGTAAAGATATATAAAGTTGATCATGATGATCTATCTTAGCATCTGTGGTTAAGTTTTTTTCAACTTATTTTAATACATAAAATAGACACATTGCATACCTTTTTTAAGAAACAGGTTATTTAGAAATTGTAGTCAAAGAAGCAAGTGCCGCATTTTTGAGATGGAGTAAATATGTGTTAAACCAGTTTTAATTTTTGTTTTAATAGTTTCCTCACCTGTGCAACTGCAGGTCAAAGACCTCAGGAGCAACCTGAAAGTTCAAGAAACCCTTCCTAAAAAGAGACAAAAAAATGTGTTTTATGATTTCTGATTCTTTTCCACAATAACATCTATTGCTAATGGCATGCTAAAATAACACTATAGTGATAAATAAATAATTTAAAGTTTTGTCCGTTTGCTTTCATCTACTTTCATGTTATTTAAAAGTTTCTTTAAAAATGAATAAAAATACTTTTTACAAGTTATTACCTCTGCACTTGAATACAAAGTGTATAAATTATGTCAGATTTAAGATCTTGAAATACAGTTTATAAATACGTTCAAATCTAGAAGCACATAAATGAATAAAGATTTGATTAATTTTAAGTTTATTTAAAAGAAGCTGAAGTTGTAGATGGACCAGGATGTGAAGTCAGATGAAGCTGAGGAAGACGAGGCTGGGCTGTGTCAGCTGTGCAGGAGCAGAGAGGACCGACAGAGCAGCAGACCGATAACTGGACTGGACAGTAGTAGAGCAGGCTGACAGAAGCAGCAGCAGACAGGTAACTGTAGAGGAGCTTTGCAAAGACAGAGAACAAAGTAAAAAACTTATGTTTATAACAAGTCTTGCTGTTGGGACCAGTCACGTCTGTAGATGAGATTTACTGTTAATCACAGAACAAATTACAACATTAATCTTGGTCTTTTATTCACCAGCTCACTGTATGTTACTGTGTAAGGACTGTTTTTAGAAAATAGTGGACTTTGATTTGAACTGACATTTGCCTAAAGTAATACCTACTTTAGTAAATGTGAACTGTACTGGGTTAAAGGTAATGTCTGTCATGTTGAAAACCTGCCCTAAACATTTACCTGTCTACTGTTGTCATGATTTACAGATGACAGATGTACAAATATAAAACCAACACATGCACTTTAGCTACAGTAATGTTTAAGGGATGTATGACTGCAGAGTAAGGAAAGTGTTTTCTAGAGTAAAAAGTCTCAAAGGTTAGTGGGCATTGCAGGTATAATGTAACACCCACCTTTGGCTGAATCCTCTTCAAAGTGCTCACAACACAACCGGGCTTGCTATGTCCAGCCCCTTTTACAGTCATTGATTCGTAGCCGGTATAGAACGTCAAACGGCGATGACAGAAGCGTTGCCGTGTGTGTTCATTGACAACAGAACAGCGTGTAGTGAGAGCGTGGTAAAAAAAATAATGGTGACTGGTAGATTATTATTGTGCTTTAGTGTTGGAAAGTCCGATTCATTTCCTCGAAAAAGTTCGGCAATATTAAAGGAGCGGCTGCAGTGGCTAATGTATAGTGGAATGAAACCCTGATTAATTTATTTGTTATGGGTCAGAATCCAGTGCCATCTGCGCCCATGCTGAGACTGGAGTTTTACAGTTCAGTCTCTGTGGATGTTACCAGAGGAGAAAGAACAGTGAGAGTAAACATACAGTATGTGATGAGAAAAGACTGTTTAATGTTGTTGCTTTAAATTATTTAGTTCCTCCCATTCCCAATATTAATGATTTTATTTTCTTTTTTTTGTTTTTACAAAACAGATTTAAGATGATGGTTGCTGCTGTTCCTTTGACTCATGGTCAGACCATGACTGAAGTTGACAGAGACAAGTTACAGAACAGGATTGAACAGATTCAATAAAAAAAATTAAAAATAAATCTGATGTCAACCCAAGTCATTTCAAGCGTCAAGTATTAATAACTTTATTATTGTTTCATTATGTTTATTCTCAACACTTGCTCATCAGCTAAACTGTAAAACTCCTACAGGTCATGACAGTGTCTCTAGAGTAGACCCTGACTGAGTCTCCAGTAAAAATGACAGAAATATATAAGTACATCTCTGTCTGGTCTGTGACTGTCACTCATGGTCTCAGAGCCACTCACTCATCTTTGTTTAAGGCTGGTTTCTAACACTTAAACACAGCTTGATTGAATAACATAATAAAGTTGAGTATATATTAAACATATAAAACATATAAATCAGGTCTTCCTCAAGTCCATATTAAGAAATCAAGCAGTTTCGCAATTACTTAAAGCAGTTACGTGGAACAAGTTGACATAACAATTTTAATTAAATCCATCCATCCATCTTCTACCGCTTATCCGGGGCCGGGTCGCGGGGGCAGCAGTCTAAGCAGAGACGCCCAGACTTCCCTCTCCCCAGACACTTCCTCCAGCTCTTCCGAGGGGATACCGAGGCGTTCCCAGGCCAGCCGAGAGACATAGTCCCTTCCAGCGTGTCCTAGGTCTTCCCCGGGTTCTCCTCCCGGTGGGACATGCCCGAAACACCTCCCTAGGGAGGCGTCCAGGAGGCATCCGAAACAGATGCCCAAGCCACCTCAACTGGCTCCTCTTGATGTGGAGGAGCAGCGGCTCTACTTTGAGCTCCTCACCTTATCTCTAAGGGAGTGCCCCGCCACCCTGCGGAGAAAGCCCATTTCGGCCGCTTGTATCCGGGATCTTGTTCTTTCGGTCATGACCCAAAGCTCATGACCATAGTTGAGAGTAGGAATGTAGATTGACCGGTAAATCGAGAGCTTTGCCTTACAGCTCAGCTCCTTCTTCACCACGACAGACCGGTACATCGACCGCATTACTGCAGAAGCTGCACCGATCCGTCTTTCAATCTCACGTTCCCTCCTTCCCTCACGCGTGAACAAGACCCCAAGATACTTGAACTCCTCCACTTGAGGCAGGATCTCTCCACCAACCTAAAGGGGACGGCTTGTCAACCCTTTTCCGACTGAAAACCATGGTCTCAGACTTGGACCATGGTTTCAGTTTTTAATTAAAACTAAAGTTTATTTCTTAGTGCAGCTGCTCTCTGGAAGGGGAGTTTGTTTCTGAAACGCTAGGAATGTGCCAAAGCCCAGGTCCACGCTTATGCGCTTGTGGGGTCAGCTCCCGTGTTGTCTGCGTCCCTCAAGTGGACTTTCTTTGAGAAGCATGTCGGGCTGTGTTCCGGGGTGGAGCATTGTGGAGAACATTGACATATTATTGTGGCTACACCACTGTGGGAGTGTTATTAAGCCCCGCAACTGCAGAGTTTGGACGTAAAGTCACACTCCATGAGCCATAATACTGTTTATTACTGTACACAAGAACAAAAATATGTTGTGTGTGTTTGTACATATAATTATTGTAAGTTGCTCATAAGGTTAGTCTGCACAGATTATTATAAAGACATAGGTAAACCAGTTCAGTTGTAAGCAGTCAGTCAACGTTAAAGCCATTACTTATCATTCATTCATTTTCTTCTGCTTTAGTCCCATTAGGGGTCGCAGGTGACTATCCCAGCAGCTTTAGGCCTTAGGCAGGGTCCACCCTGGACAGTGGCCAATTAGTCGCAGGGCTGAAACTTAGACATAGACAGTGACAGACAACCATTCACTGTATTATTTCTTCTGGTTTAAAAGCCACAATGAGGTATGGAAGGTCTCTTACTCAAAGACGACCACTTGTAATAGTTTAGCAGTTCAGACATTTAATCAGAAAACTTACAATGGATCTCTAGGTAAAAAACTATACGCTCATCACGCCTTCCTTTTTCAAGGGAGTGGTCTACGTCCTGTACTTCAACATAAACTGCATTACATACATTTCAACCATTTACCATAACCATCCACATGAAAAGGAAATAATATTTACATTTTAAGCTTAGCTAATCAAATACTACTACTACTACTACTACTAATATTATAACACAATTTTACAATGCAACAAGACAATATTGTTTGTTTCTACATTAACACATTACCTTATTTCTAATAGCAGCAGCAGGAGTTATTTGAATGAGGCTGTTTCTAAAGTGAGTGTTTTCTGTGTGGGGTAGCTATAAAGCTTGGTTAAGACTGTCCACAGTTTAGCATGCTCTAAATAGTGTATGAGTGTCGTCTCTGAATAGTAAAGAGCCGAGAGTTAACCAGACTCTGAGTTTACCTAACTAATATGCACACACAGTCACAGTGCTCTGAAGGAAATGTGAAAATGCAGAGGTGTAAAGAACACTTAATGTTCATATATTATACAAAATGTTCAACACAACAGTATGAGGTAAATTTTCAATAGTATATGATCACATCAAAATAACACTCTTTGCATTTGTCTATGATGTAAATCTGACTTTAAAAGCTTCATACAGCCCAGTGGAACAAACAAAACAGTGACTATCTCTGAGTGAACAGAGTGACACTAACAGCGGCAAGTCTTCATTTTAATTTGATTAATTTTGAGCTTAAACCACCTCATCTGAAAATTGGAGAAGAACTGAGGGCTGTGATTGGCCAAAGTAGCAGACTGTGGTCGGTTCTCCTCAACGCTACGTTTGATGGAACGAACTGAGCCCAATGACAGACCCTTTTTCTGGAGGAGCAGTCTGGAGATATGAGCAGCACTGTGGAGACAGACCATTAGTTAAAGGATATAGATGTGACTTACCAAGCTGTCATTTGTTTATTAAACTTATTTAGACTTAGGATTGTCTCTGCCAATCTGAATCTTAGTAATAATTAAATAACTTCTTTCCCTGGAGCAGCTCAGTGTCAGACTACAGTCTGATGTGACTTTAGTAGGTCTGGCTCTGTTGAACAGGAACAGTTTGGAGGAAATGAGTATTTACCTGAGATCAGGACAGGTCTTTACTAAAGACACCAGTTCCAGTTGGATTGAGTCTGGGTCCTGCAGCCTCAGGACCTCAGCTACCTGCAACAAGATCTTAGTGACCCACTCAGACCCACTGCTGCCCTGAAAATATACACAACAAGAACAGCTCTTAATACTTTTAGGCAAATTGTTGGACCATAAACAACATAGTCTGTGTGTATGGATGTATTTTTAAACCTTTTCTTTCCTCTGTTTGCTCTTCAATGTGTGTTTCTGAGACTGAAGCTTGGAATCAAAGCTAATGCAGAGAAAGTATGTAAGAAATAATAAGGACAAAAACACAAAATCTTATGTTTTATTTATATGTTTGGTTATGGAGTATTCACAACGGCAAACGACACCAGATCACCAAAAACCAGACACCAGGAGCAATGATGAGCTGCAGGAAGGCTTCTGCGGGGGCTACAGCATGCACCATTTGAGGCACCGACGTTCACATTTGAACTTTTGTAGTGAAGTCTAGTGTGGAGGCCATGCGTTAAGTCTTCTATCCGAGTGAAAGGGGAAAGATCTACTATTTTTGATGGGCATTAGGGCTTGTGTTGGGATCATAGGGCTGTACCTTTTCAGTGAAGAAGGTCTGCATTTTGTTTGCGTCGTCTTTCATTATTATAGCTCCGCCCACCTGAGCCGCTGCGCTCTGGCTCCTGACCTTCATCAGGTTTTTAACATAACGCAGCGCAATGTCACGATGAAGGGAACACATCAGCCACTGAGCCAGAGAAGAGACATGAGGATTTTATTGACCATGGTGCTTAACTATTATATTATATTATTAATATTATATTGGTTTAATGAAAAAAGAACATGCTCAGAGGTGGTGCTCACATGTAGGCAGGTGAGCTTGAGGTCTTTCATCTGTTTCAGCTCCTGGTCTAGAAAGTATAGCAGATTGTCGACAACAGGGAGTGATTCTTTCAACCAGTTAGAGGTCCACAGGCCTGAGAGACTCGCCTGAGACAAAGGAATCATAATCTTTATTTTTACATAGCGCTTTTCCACCTACTGTAGTAGGCACTCAAAGCGCTTTACACAGATTAAGCTATTTACCAGTGTTACAGAACATTCACTGGAGGCAATGTAGGTTAAGTGTCTTGCCCAAGGACACAACGACAGTATGTGGGGGAAAGCGGGATGTTATGATGTTTCGAGCTGGTCTCGAACCACTCACCAGCCGGTTGAAGGACGGCCGCTCTACCCACTGAGCTACATATATATATATATATATATATATATATATATATATATATATATATATATATATATATATATATATATATATATATACATATATATATACATATATATATATCTATATATATCTATATATCTATCTATCTATCTATCTATCTATCTATCTATCTATCTATCTATCTATCTATCTATCTATCTATCTATCTATTATATATATATATATATATATATATATATATATATATATATATATATATATATATATATATATATCATTGCTACCATGGTTTCTGTAATAAATATACATACACACACACACATGGTAGTAAAAATGGACCAACATCTATGAATAAGAAAAGGCCATACATACAGTAGTCATACATCAACGTCATCTTGAGTTGATTATTACCTTCACTTGGCTATGGATGCTGCTGGTGAGACTACAGTACCCACAATCCCTCAGTGCATCAAGTGACTCCAAACAGCTCTCTCTTCTCTGCTCAGCCATTTCCAGATTTGACACAAACTCCCTGAGGAAACGTTCACTTCCTGTTAGTGTGAACAGAACCACTTCCTCTTCACCTTAAGTAAAACTGTACCTGAACTGTTCTTCGCAAACGAGTTGAGCTTTTAACACTGATGCCATGTTGCCATGGTTACCCTTCACAAACTCCTCCACCGATCGGAGATACCTGAAGTGAATAAGGAGGGAGGGATGAGGCAACAGGTTGTGCTGGGGTTTTTATAAGCACCTTGAATCTGTCCAAACACTGTTCACCGTTCACCTAAAATCTGTTATTATCCATCTAAAACCTGTTCTAATCAACCTTAAAGACCTTCAAATCTATCTAAAATGGTCTTTACCTGCTGAGGAAGGTGTCCATATGAGTGGTGATCCTCTGGCAGCTCTGCTCTGCAGTGACACACTTCAGCCTCTTCAGGGATGCGTCTATGATCTGGGAAAAAAACAAACACAGGTCTTTATGAAGAAAATATGAGGGATAATATTATGATATGTCGTATGTTGATAGACTGAGAGAACAGTGCTGAGAGACCTCGATGACATCCAAGGCCAGAGGACTGAAGCAGGAGCCCAAGTTCAAGTCCTGCTTAGAGCCGTTCATCCATTTATTCACCTCCATCTGAAGCGCTCTGTTCATCCAGTCCTGCACAATGCTCTGAGGAGACACAAGGAAAAAACACGTCTATTTGAAACCGGTTTAACTCCATTTAAAATCGGACAAATACAAAACCAATACAACTAAAACATCTTTAAATCCAAATAAAACCGAGACTGAAACAAACTATATTTTTTTTTAATCCATCTAAAACGTGGTCAGATCCAACCTCTTCCATCTCGGACCTGTAAAATCAATTTAAAACCTATTAAAATCCCACTAAAACTTGTTCAGATCCATCAATGGTCTGTTCAAATTAAACTAAAACCTGTTTGAATTGGTTCAAAATCCATCTAATTTTGTTTTCACTTTTAATAATTCTGATAAAATCACATTAGGACTATCTACAGTATAACCGGTTCAAATCAAAACAATAAAACATGTTAAAATCTGTTCAAATCCAACTAATCTATCCAAATAAACCTACTCACACCTAAAATCAATTTAAAACTTGTTCAGCTCCTTCTAAACCCTTTGTTTTGGTTTTTACCTCTGTGTTGCTCATGTACTGGTCCTGCAGCCTCTGGAGATGGTCTGGGGGCAGTAAAGGTCCCAGAGAGTCAGTGTCTATCTTCCCCTTCAGCTCCGGATTTAGGAGAACATCCCTGAAACAGCAGACTTGATCTAAACAGGGCTTGTAGATTTAAAAAAAGATGCTACTAATCTGAATAGAGACACAAAAAGGAACTAGTTTTGGGTTTGTCCGTACTGGTGATAGCGGTGATGGGCCCACTCGAGCAGGCAGTAGCACCCATTGTCATCCAGAGTGGAAGCGGTGAGCTGCGTGAGGCGGGAGGAGAAGAAGCGGTGGTACAGGCCAGCATACAGGTTTAGGATGTCGATCTCTGGAGGGTAGCACTCTGCCACAGTGTTCTGGATGAACAGCAGGTCCTGTTTCATCTGGAGGCCCATACAGCACACCTAGAAACGCACATTAACACCTTACTCTGCAGTTTACCAGAATGAAGTGAGTGGGACCAGCGCTGCACTTTGGGGGCAGGAATACACTACAGTGTGTTTGTGTAGATTGGTGGCACAGAACTGCAAGCTATGGATGGAAAGATCTGTTTCAATCCAAATAAACCTATTCATTCAAAATACTGTATGTTTAACTTCAAACCCACCTAAAACCACTCAAATTCATTCAAAACCAGGTAAAATCCAACTAAAATCGGTTTAATTCCATCTGAAACCCAAGAAAATACATCTATGATTAATTCAAACCCAATTAAAACATGTTTAAATGTTACGCCAAATCCATTCAAAACTTCAAATTCTATTTTAACAAAACCTGTTCAGATCCAACAACACTTGTTGAAATCCATCAAAAATCTGCCACCAGACCACATCCAGTTTTAGCAAATAAAATACGGCCCTTTTTTTTGTTTCTGTCTCTTTGTGATTTTGTTTTTTGATATTTTTTGATTTTCAAAATAATGCTGGTTCATTGTTTTCATAACTGACCTCTTCTGTGACAGAGACTGAGGACTGGCCTGATGCATCCTGGTCTTCAGCTACATCCTGCAAAATCCAAATAAAAAAATAATTTTAGGATCATCAACAGACAACAAACTTAAAACACAAGTTAAGCTCTGTTTACTTCAAGTGGTAGTTGGGTTCTCATGAAACTCATTGCCAGTGGTGGGAAGAGTACTGAAAAATCATACTCAAGTAAAAGTACTATTACTTACCATAAAATGTAATGTGAGTGGAGTAAAAGTACCTGTCCTAAATACCACTCAAAGTACGAGTAAAAAGTTGCCCCTTCAAAAGTACTCAAGAGTAGGGAGTAGTGAGTATTATGCTGTGACTTATTCCACCTTATGCCCTGTGAAATAAATATGTAGCTTTATAACAGTGTCGTTCCCTTTTACATTCAAATTGCGCATTGTATTCTGCAGTGTATTTAGTAGCGGTTTAAAGCCATTTTGCGATTTAAGTCATTATACATAGGCCTACAGTATAACCAGCAACAACCCCGCTCCCTCTTCTCATCAATGACGACGACTAACGAGATAGTCTTATTAAGCAGTCGTTGCTTGTGATGATTTTTGCGTCTTCTCGAACACAACCATACTGCTGCATTAATAAAATGACCGTGCCTTCACTCCAAGCTGGTTGCTAATCGCTAACGCAATTGTTTTTGGCCGAATAATTTCGGTTGCCTGAAACATTCGGTGCATCCCTAATTCACATTGGCTCATAAAACCTAACACAGTTTTATTTATGCCCCCCACACTATATTTGTGACGTTTAACATAAATATTTAAGATATGATACTTAGCAAATATGAAATCTTACCTCGATATGCTTTTTTAAATTAGAGGAAGAACTCTTGAATGCTGATATTTCAACCGGTCTGGGCAAGCAAAGTAGGCATGACATAACAACACAATTGCCCTTCTTCGCCTTCATTGTAAAAAGCTCCTTCAGGTACGGCCAAGGATACTGAAGTGCTGTATTTGAGTTACTGCATGTTGAAGCATCCACCACACTTCCTTCCTCCTCCTCCTCCATGATTAAACTAAATTGGCGCCAGGTGTTTTGAAGTCTGTCTGATGCAAGTTTTCTATGCGCGATTTGATTGGACGGGAATCACTGGACTGATTATTCTCCTTAGCCAATCATCATTGACAGGAAAAAAAAAAAAAAATGTAGCGACTGCAGGTTGAGGGAAAATAGTGCAGTAAAAGTACAGATACAGCACTAAAAATGTACTCAAGTACAAGTAAAAGTACACTGTTTTTAAACTACTTAATAAAGTACAATTCCTGAGAAAAAATACTCAATTACAGTAATGAGAGTATTTGTAATTCGTTACTTTACACCACTGCTCATTGCCATGTAATCCAACTAAAACATTTAAATCCATTTAAAATTGGTCAAAATCCATCTAAGACTAGTTAAATTCTTTGAAAACCTGTTCACATCCATCAAAGGACTGTTCAGACTGACCTCTTTGGTGACAGGGACAGAGAACTGGTCTTCAGCTGCATCCTGCAAGATTATAGATTTTGAAACCTTTATTTCAGGATCATCAACAGACTGTTCCATACAGCGTTTACATACAAAGCAAACTTATAAACAAAAGTTAAACTCTGTTTCCACCAAGTGGAAGTTTAGTGTTGTCATAAAAGCTATTGTCATTTATTCCTACTAAAACCTGTTCAAATCAAACTGATAAATACCAATGTAATACATTACAATCACTACACTATTCAGGCTGTACACTCACTATTGCATTGTTCTTGAAAATTATTACAACTTTTTTGTGTTTGAGCAACTTAATGCAATAACACTATATTGTCACTTTGAATTGTAAACTCTTAGTAAGTGCCTTTGGCCTGCCACAGCAGAGTGAGCCGTATAAATAGGTTGGCAATGCTTTTACACTGGATGCCCTTCCTGACACAACCATCTCCATTGACCCAGGCTTGGGACCGGCACAAAGACTGTGGCTGGAGTTGCGCAAACCCCCAATCTCCCAAACGAGGATGCACTAACCTCTCCACCACCATGTACTAAATGTGCTGCAGGTTTAGTGACTGACCTCTTCTGTAACAGGGGCCGAGGACTGGCCTGATGTGTCCTGGTCTTTAGCTGCATCCTGGATAGATTATAGTAAAAATAAAAAAAAATAAACTTAGCCTGATGAAATAAAAAACAGATAAAGTTATTAATCAATATGTTCAGTCAAAGCCTCATATACATCATTGTACTTATTTACACAATCATGTTGTTGCTTGGCTCACCTTTTTCACCAGTCAAACCCCAGAAACTATGACATTCTTCAAGGCATGAAATATTATTGGACATGAATAAAAAAAAACGATTTACACAAACATACTGATCAGAAAATAAAAACACTGTAGAGTTTTTGCAAGGAGAATAGGGGTGTTTTAAACCCCATCACTGCTCACATTACACACAAAAATATACTTGTTTGACTCTAAAGGGCAAACCCATCTTTGGGACATTTGCCCAGATCACACTTTACTGCAGGGTTAATGTAAATCCTACCTGTAAGGGGCGCTGTGAGAGCTGGGACTGGACCATGTGACCCAGCAGCTCGTTGTGGTTCATCAGAGTTCTGTTTGGACGCCACACTGGGACCAGATCTGAACCAAGACTTAGCCAGCGCTGGTCCATGTCCTCCTGCTGCAGAATACAGGCCACAGCAGCACACAGGCGCGCTGCAGAGACAAGATCGGACTCAACCAGCTATAAACCAGGTCTAAACCAGGACTAAACCAGGTCCGAACCAGGACTAAACCAGGACTAAACCAGGTCTAAACCATGACTAAACCAGGTCTAAACCAGGACTGAACCGTGACTAAACCATGACTAAACCAGGACTGAACCATGACTAAACCAGGACTAAACCAGGACTGAACCAGGACTAAACCAGGACTAAACCAGGACTGAACCAGGACTAAACCATGACTAAACCAGGACTGAACCATGACTAAACCAGGACTGAACCATGACTAAACCAGGACTAAACCAGGACTGAACCAGGACTAAACCATGACTAAACCAGGTCTAAACAAGGACTGAACCATGACTAAACCATGACTAAACCAGGACTGAACCATGACTAAACCAGGACTGAACCATGACTAAACCATGACTAAACCAGGTCTAAACAAGGACTAAACCATGACTAAACCATGACTAAACCAGGACTAAACCAGGACTGAACCAGGACTAAACCATGACTAAACCAGGTCTAAACAAGGACTGAACCATGACTAAACCATGACTAAACCATGACTAAACCATGACTAAACCAGGACTGAACCATGACTAAACCAGGACTGAACCATGACTAAACCAGGACTGAACCAGGACTAAACCAGGACTAAACCAGGACTGAACCAGGACTAAACCATGACTGAACCAGGACTGAACCATGACTAAACCATGACTAAACCAGGTCTAAACCAGGACTGAACTAGTACTAAACCATGACTAAACCAGGACTGAACCAGGACTAAACCAGGACTAAACCAGGACTGAACCATGACTAAACCAGGACTGAACCAGGACTAAACCATGACTAAACCAGGACTGAACCATGACTAAACCATGACTAAACCAGGACTGAACCATGACTAAACTATGACTAAACCAGGTCTAAACCAGGACTGAACCAGGACTAAACCAGGACTAAGTTAGGTCTTAACCGGGACTAATTCTAGACTAAAGGTGGATCCTGTCTAAACCTGGGCTGAAGTCCGTGCTGAAGGTCTTCTGGACTTCGAGGCGGATCTGGAGCCAGAGTTCTTGCAGCTCCTGATGGAGCTGGTCCTGGTCTTCCTGGGACAGTCTGTCTGGGCCCATCATAAGCTCCTCCCTCTGGATCAGGTCTCTGCCCCGTTTCTCCAGAGTCTGGTCTATCTGGACTGACCTTTGGTCCAGGTCTGAAGAATGAGGAGAAGAAGAAGCAGATAAGAAAACCTAAGCCACTTTAAATCCTCATGTGTTGATGTGGTTCTCACCTGCACTGGTCGCTTTCGGAGCCGCCTTTTTCTTCTCCGCTTTATCTGCCTTTCTCCCTCCTCAACAGAATATAATACAGTTAGGGAGGAAACAACAGCAGGAAGGAAGGACAGAAAGAAGGAAACAAGAAACCCAGGAACAAAGAAGTGAGCTACATCCACCTTACTGTTTGTCTGTAGGACTAAACCAGTATTTAAACCAGTTCTAAATCAGAACTGAGCCAGGATTATCTGGACTAAACTGGACCTAAATCAGCACTAAAGCTGAAATAAAGAGAGCCTAGGCCTGGATTAAACTCTGACTAGACTAGATCTAAATCCGGAATAAACCAGGACTAAACTTGGACTAATTTGAAACTGAACCAGGGCTAATCAAGAAGTAAACAAGAATATATTGGGCCTTTTGGGATAAACCAGGGACTACAGGGCTACACTGACCTGAAAGGGTTTAACTACGTCAAAACCAGAGCTAAAAGAGGACTGTACCAGGAATAAACCAGGGCTAAATTTTGTCTAATCCAGAACTCACCTCTGCAGATCTTGTTAAACTTGTTTCCACATCCCTTTAAATACTGCATCATGAGCACAAGTAGAATTTACACTTAAACCAGGATTAGCCCAGGACTAGAGCAGAACCAAACCAGGGCTGGTCTCAGCATCAGTTTTCTGCCTCCTTTCTCTGCATCACTTTTACTTTCAGTTTCAGTGTACTGCAGCAGACCAAGCGTCTCTCATGGAACCCCCTAAATGGTCCTCATGAAACCCCCTAAATAAGTAAGGGCGCCACCATACGGCGAAATACAGCAAAATACAGCGATATACCTCCGTCCACCAGAGGGCAGCCTCCAAAAGCGGAAATATAAGGAGAAACCCTTGTGATTTTACAAGTGTAAAAATCATGTTTACTGGTAGGGGTGTGTGCGGGGGGATCGACATATAAATTTTTGATTAATATGTTTGTTATTGCTATCTGAAAACTATTGTTTTAAAACATTTTTAAAGTAAAACTTTCAGGTTGATGAAGAGTTCCTGCCTCAAGTGGAGTAGTTCAAGTATCATGGGGTCTAATTCACGAGTGAGGGATGGATGGAGCGGGAGATTGACAGAAGGATTGCGAATAAGCGGAAGAAGATGGATGGATGATTGGACCTAAGATTCCTGAGGCAGGTTCTCTCTTGTTAACCTGGAGCAGACAAGCCATTCTTTTGTAAATGAAAACCTTTTGCCAGGAGATGCTGGTTCACACCCAGTTGCAAAAGCCCCCAGTATAAGCCGACGGTCCTGATTCAGTGGAATCAGAGAACCTGTATAGTCTTAAAATGTATTGTATAAAATGTATAAATTGCTGAGACACAGAAAAAAACTCAAAAGGCAGTGTAATATTTATTTTTATTGGTTAGGTCATCCAGCTACCTTACCTTCAAGTAATTAAATTAAATTCCTTTAAATAATGTCTTCAAAGAGGAAACCATAACTAAAGCAACTTGAGTAAATCTCTGAAAAAAAAAAAAAAATCTAAAAGTAACACCCTATTCACAACATAAAACAAACAAGAATCAGTCGAAGCACACTATCGACACCTTCTATGATTCTAAATAAAGTGGTGCAATCGGGGGGCCAAACACACCAAAGCACTCAGTCTGTAGCATTCAGGGCTCTTCATCCATCCAAGTGTCGCTCTTCTCTAAAGGGCCGAGTGATTGAGGGAAGGGGACGGAGCATTTCCTGGCCTTTCCTTAAAATCCAAAAGTGTTCTCTCCGCTGTACGCCACGTATAAAAAGCCATCCTCGTCCTTCTCTTTCTCGTACAGCTGCCCCATTGTGATACTGAAAATAGAAGACACACACGTAATTAATGCGCACTTTCAGGAAAAACATATAAATGTGACTTCCACCTTATGACAAATTAGAAGAAGAATTAACCTTAAACACAGAGTGTTTAATTTAGATTTTTCTTTTCCAAAATAAGTCTTGTTGAGGAGCTAAAATAAATATTGTGTAGGGGACAGCAAAACTTAAATGTTCTAACTTTTTTCAAGTTTCATCATTTATGGCATTTGATAAAAAATAAATAAAACCAATGTATTTTATAATGCGAGGAATTCCTAAGTTAATAATAATACTTTCCGGTGACACACTTGGGGGAGAGTCTGAAGGGAGTAGTATGGTCATATTTGATTGATTATTTTATCTTGTTTTAAGCTAAAAGCTATCTCAATTTGTCAATGT
The DNA here is from genome assembly GCA_024416835.2 of Perccottus glenii. Lineage (NCBI taxonomy): Eukaryota > Metazoa > Chordata > Actinopteri > Gobiiformes > Odontobutidae > Perccottus > Perccottus glenii. The sequence continues at coordinate 27,208,097 of CM044548.2, forward strand.
TTGGTAACAAAGTACTGAGATCATCACAGTCCTGTTTGACTCACTGTTATATTTTAATCTATTTAAGCTTCAAAGTAGCTCCAGATCTTGCATTTCAATCCGTCTTTTCTCTATTGTCCTTCTGAGTCCACATTAGACTTATCCTCAGTTTGGAGTTCTCGTATTGCAAGCTAGAGTTCATTTAGCTGTGTGTGAGCCACACAGTATTAACACATAATGAGCTTTTTGTCTTTTGTATGACATACCATCATAAATCAACTGTCAAACCTTCATAGTCTGCAGTGCAACTTTGTTAGGGGGATATAAAAAAAAATAATAATAAGATGAGATAAAATGACAAATAAACCGTGTGGAGACCAAAAGGAGTTAGAGTTTGAGACTAGACCAACACCTGTAAAAAGAGGCTTTAAGATCAGTCTTGAGTACTACAACACTGCCCTGAGGAGTGGCTACTTCACCTGGACTGAGGCACTGTCTTGTCCACAAACAGAAAGATGGCCTTCTCCGACGGCAGCTGAATGCGCTTCCTGATGATCCACATGAACTGGGCCACAGTAATGTCCGAGGGCACCAGGTACTTCCTCTTGTCAATGTCAACGATCTGGGATCCAGACACCTTCTCCACAATCACCTGAAAACAGAGACAAGAGAGCGTTAGAGGAGGGTACAGGTAAAACTCACATTCAGCTCATTTGGGCCGGTCTATAATACTATAACACTATTGACACTGAGATAACTGCATTGGAATAGAGTTACATTTATGTAGGCAAGGTAATTTTATTTCTATAGCACAATTCAAGGGTAATTTAAAGTGATTTACAGACAGACAAATTTAAAGTACACAGACAAGATTTAGAATAAGAAACATAAATACAGGGTCTATGCCAGGGTACTGGAGAGGAGAATGCGACCGATAGTCGAACCTCGGATTCAGGAGGAACAATGCGGTTTTCAATCAGCTCTGTACCCTCTCCAGGGTGCTGGAGGGTTTATGGGAGTTTGCCCAACCAGTCCACATGTGTTTTGTGGATATGGAGAAGGCATTCGACTGTGTCCCTCGTGGCGCCCTGTGGGGGGTGCTCTGGGAGTATGGAGTCTGGGACCCTTTACTAAGGGCTGTCCGGTCCCTGTACGACCGGAGCAGGAGCTTGGTTCGCATTGTCGGCAGTAAGTCAGACCTGTTCCCGGTGCATGTTGGACTCCGGCAGGGCTGCCCTTTGTCACCGGTCCTGTTCATTATCTTTATGGACAGGATTTCTAGGTGCAGCCAGGGGCCAGAGGGAGTCTGGTTTGGGAACCACAGGATCTCGTCCCTGCTTTTTGCAGATGATGTTGTCCTGTTGGCTCCATCAAGCCAGGACCTTCAGTGTGCACTGGGACGGTTTGCAGCCGAGTGTGAAGCGGCTGGGATGAGGATCAGCACCTCCAAGTCTGAGACCATGGTTCTCAGTCGGAAAAGGATGGCTTGCCCCCTTCAGGTTGGTGGAGAGATCCTGCCTCAAGTGGAGGAGTTCAAGTATCTTGGGGTCTTGTTCACGAGTGAGGGAAGGAGGGAACGTGAGATTGACAGACGGATCGGTGCAGCTTCTGCAGTGATGCGGTCGATGTACCGGTCTGTCGTGGTGAAGAAGGAGCTGAGCTGTAAGGCAAAGCTCTCGATTTAGAGGAGGAGACCCCGGGGAAAACCTTGGACACGCTGGAGGGACTATGTCTCTCGGCTGGCCTGGGAACGCCTCAATATCCCCCCGGAAGTGTCTGGAGAGAGGGAAGTCTGGGCGTCTCTGCTTAGACTGCTGCCCTCGTGACCCGGCCCCGGATAAGCGGTAGAAGATGGATGGATGGACATAAATACAGAATTAAAAGACAAAGAGTACAGATAAAAAACCCTTTCTGTTGTCTTTACTGAATGTAGGTGGAGCTAAAGAGGAAAGTTTTTAACATCCCCTTGAACACTGTTAAAGTTGAGGCTGTTCCAGGTTTTTGCTGCATGAAACTTAAACATTGCTTCACCTTGTTAAGTTCTAACTCTGGGCACGAGCAGAAGGCCTGTCCCAGATGTTCTCAGATTCCGAGGAGGTTCATAAGCAACTAGCATGTCAGAAATATATTCTGGTGCTAAATCATTAAGAGACTTGTAAACCAGCAGTGCTGTTTTAAAGTCTATTCTCTGAGCAACAGGAAGCCAGTGCAGAGATTTTAAAACTGGCCTGATGTGGTTGTACTTTCTGGTTTTGGTGAGAACCCGAGCAGCAGTGTTTTGAATAAACTGCATGTAGTCATATTTCATATTATACATCAAGTTAAACATTGGCTATTTTATTTTCAATGCAGATTAAATAAAGTTTTGCTCACATATGTGACTATTCTTAATGAATAAACAGATTCCATAAAAAACAGTGGTGATTTTAATGGCACTTCTATACCATCTTTTATGTTCCTTACTGGAATACCAACCTTGTGTGCAATTTATTTTCACACCTAAAAGGCAAGACCCTGTCCACTTTTATGCTGTGTTCTGGCATTGTATGAAAAAAAATTTTTTTTTTTGAATTTTTGTGCATTGATTATTATGTCCACACCTAATGTCATGACTTTCTATATTTATTAAATTTAGATGAACAAATATGACTTGTAATACTGTCAATTTCTATAACATTTCCAAACAATTAATCAAAAAAAAAAAAAACTTCAAGACTTGCATGTTAAAACTTTCCAGGTATTATACAATATTAAGTCCTATAAAAAAACAAAACAAAAACAAGTATGTCTTGCAGCTACAGATAAAAAAGGGTAAAAGGAAATGTACACACAGAAGAAAATGCTTTAGTGATGGTTTTGACACTACATATATTACCTAAATTTGTTATTTCAGTGATAGCAAGTGATGTAAATTGGCATTTAAAGTGATGTTCTGGGATTTATTTTTTAGAATTGTGTGTGGTATATTATTATTATTATTATTATGTATAGTTTGTGTATTAGATTGCTGTCTGTGTGGAGTCTGTCTGGAGAACTGAGGCTCACCACAAGATGTCTTTAGCTGTCTGTGTTGTATATCTTTCCGTTTAAATGCACTTTTCACCTGACACCATAGACTGCTCATCTATAGCTGTATCCTGCTTCTGGCCTTTCTCCAGATTATATCCACACAGTCAGCAAACTACTACAGGTACACTCCCTATACACAAGTATCGCATACAATGCTACTTCAAAACAAATCTAATTTTTTCGACTAACTTTAGTCCAAAATGATTTACTTCTGAGGACTTTGGACATATGTATCAATATTACGACTGGCCCAACAGTGAAACCATCTCGTGGCAAATCGTCGGTGTGATACTCACTGGGACCCGGTCAGGGTATTTGTTGCGGATCTTTGCTGACTCTATGCATCGATGTTCTGGACCAAAAAAAGAAAAGAAAATACAGGTTTGAATCACATTGACGCCTTTCGCCAAACACAAGACAAACCACTGATGGACACAGATCGATATAAAGTGCAGAGCAGCCACAGTGGATTAGCACCAACTCCACTCAGAGCAACAGAGACACTGCATAAGGAAGCGTTCCTGTGTCTTCTCCGGCTAATGCATCAGAGCTTCTACTCATTACTGAGCTGAGCATTTGCTTCTAATGCTTTTAGTATTGGTTCATCTGTGTAAAAAACAATGATAAGTAATGACCCAAGCAGAACATAAATGCAGAGAACACACCCTCCTTGGTGTTAGGAGAGGTTAAAAGCTGCCTATTGGTGCTAAAAATAATTAATTTTATGAAAATTCTCTTTGTAGAACAGCTTTAGAAATGTTTTTCACGAGATTTATATTTTACAAAGCCAAAGGAGCCGTAACCCAACTTCCTGTTCTGGTTAAGCCTTGTTTGGTCATGTTTTTGTAGCCTAATTTGTTCTTTTGAATTCCATGTTATTTTGGTCATTTACATCATGTTTCTGTGACCTTTTGATGATTCTTAATTTTAACAACCACCAACTATAAATGTTTCGAACCAACACTTTTTTCTGGTCCCAACCTACTGTTTGGGAACCATCGCTCTAAGACGATATGTGTTAAGTAAATGTTTTTTGTTAACCAACTGCACTTTTACAGTGTCATGCTTTGTTGACATTTGAGGGACCTCTCTCTGTGTGAGGGCCAATAACAGCTCACAAAAATATATATATATATATATATATAATCAAATTTAAATTTATTCAAAAGCTAGAGTAACCCCGGATCAGTCTTTTACTTAGTTTCTATGTTATTATCAGATGTTAGCCCCTGTCAAAGAAGCCATAATATGTAAAAAAGTGTAGGAAAAACCGAAAGAAGCTTTCCTGATGGGCCTCCACCAAAACAAGTTTGTGGTGACGCCTAGTCCTTTGGACTCAGAAGAACATACCGGCTCGACATATATAGTGATTTTTTTTATTGTAGTTACATATAATGCCTTTGATAACGCAGTCATTAGCATTAGTTAGCAGCAGAGAGGGAGCTTATAGCTTAATGTGTCACAATCCACCTTTAGTCTCAAACCAGATCGTCGATTATACGTTATATTTTTGACTACATTCATCTAAAAATGAGTAATAACAATAAATGTGATAAATGGTCGCGTTTGCATCAGCTGACATTCGTTTTTTATAGCTCATTTAACGTCTGTGTCCCGTCGAAAAGCGACACCGAGCTACAATCTGTCAAAACAAAAGCTTGAAGGACAGGCCAAAAACCGTTAGACAACGAAGCTGCAAAAGAGAAAAAATACGTCGTAACCATAAACTTTACGATTACAGATTAATTTCTGCGTTTGCTTAGGATAAAAGTAAATTGGTGATATTTTAGGATGCGACATTTTTAATAAAATATCCTCCATCTTCCTCTTACCCAATGAGTGATCCTCTTTGAACATCCATTTCATGTTTTCAAGCCTTTTGTCGCTCGATACAGATAACTTTTAAATGCGTTTTACGGCGTCGCACAGCTGCCAAAGTACCTTTTACGGCGTTATAACAAATAAATATCGTCCTAATCAAATACGGAGAGTAAAAGCTCCTTGCAGATCACATAAACAACAGATACTGAGCTCTACCTCCGTCATTACGTCACACCTGGACTGAACCATTTAGTAGCACAAAGAAGGAGGGTTTAGCAAAAAATGAGACAAAATGTGATTAAAGAATACTGTTAAAGTGAATTATTCATTGTCTACGAAATGTATTTAAGCGATAGAAATGCTGGGTTTTTTATAGTATATTAACACGTTTCATAGAAAAAAGTTTGGCACGAATTCCCTCATTTCCAATATTTGGTTTTACCTTCGTAGGCTGCGCTAGATTTCACATAAACATAAACACCATGTAAAGAGACAGCCTCTTTATCTGCTTTGGCTGGGACTGCAGACAGTGTGTAATATAGATAGATATGTACAGCATGTAATAGTTGGCCCAAAGACAAAAGTCAACGAAGAAGAAAGAATTTGTTGGCAGAAAAAGGAATAGGCAACGATAGGTCCCTTTCGGTCAATGTGAATTTTATTTTGGAATTATGGTATTATTTACTTTCTTTTTTCGCTTGACCGCATAAACTAAACTAAAACAACAAAAAGCACTAGCCTGCTAACTGTACCATACACCTAATAGTTTCCCTTTACATTTTATAATGTTATATTCTGTGTTTTTAAATGGTAGCTGGGATAAAAAAGGCATTGATCACTGTGCTTCGTACTTTGTCCTGAGTTGATTTGTATGATACTTAACATGTTGATGAGACATTTATTTCAAACTCTGTATTTATTAGTTTATCTGCTTTGTTGTTGTGTTTTTAATAACTGCATTTCACGTTGTGCAGACAGCGGTCTGTTTTAAACATCTAACAAAGAGTTCTGATGTCTGTCTCGTTAAACATGCCTTGAATGCATTACCAATATTTGTCTGTGTTTCACTTTGCTTCCCTTCTCTTTTCTTTTACTTATACTGTATGTGCAAAACAAAACATCAGTAAGTCTCTTTGTTCTGTGTTTAATGGTAAGTAAATACATAAGGGAAATACAACTGTTACATATATTGGAGACTCAAAAGCATTAGGCTGAGTCTCCCTTTGCCTGCGGTGCTTTGGTCTGGTTGTTCGGAGGCAGAGGTTTCCCCAGATGTTGTCCCGTGGTGATGCCATAGGAGTGCATCTCTCTCTCCTTTATCACATCTGGCCGAAGCTTGAAGCCACCTGGAAAGGTCCGGTCAAAAAGCTCACAGGGGGCAAAGCTCAGAGGGGTTTCCTTCATTAACCCTTTGAGTCGCTGTTCCCAGCCTTTTAACATAGCCGCACGTACATGGTCGGGGCAGTGGGCCGGGCTCCAGAATATCTGAGGGGCTAGCACCTGGAAGCCACAGAAATGCAGGGTGCCATTCTGAAAGAAAAAAAAAAGGCACTGTAAATACACTTGTGTTAAATTGAATATGTGACAGAGGCTGTTGCAGTTCTTCCAACATGAAGCGTTTCGGTCAAGATCCCTTCTCTCCCAGAGGATCGACCAGTAACACCAATGCAACTACTAGATAAGTTAAAACCACTTAATAGTATGCCAATAGTATCTGTGTGACCTGAATGTATGAATAAAATCTCTACTACTTTTACTCCTGGAGTTGATTCTACTGGGACCCTAGTGACAAGTCTGGGGCGCTCTATTGTGAGAACATTGTCGGTGTATGCTCCACAATGAATTGAGGACGTGAACGCTGGGCATCTGGAGCTGAAGCCTCTTACTCTTTGCATCTGTTTGAACTTTACTTTAAACTATTTGGTTAAGTTGCTTCCATCTTTGAATAACTCACTGCGAAAGAGTTGAGCTCATTTATGTGTTTGCTTTCTCTTAGCTCTGTCAAGCTAATTAAGCGTCATCCCCCGCTCACCCGCTTCTCAGTAAAACCACCCAGACTATTCATTATATGTGCGAACAAAAAAAAGTCAGGGAAAAGTCTGACTGAAATAACCCTGATTACGTCCCGGCTGTGTGAAAAGGGCTTAATAGAGTGCACTGTGGTACACTACTCACACTCTCACTCACACACTCACTCACACTGCTCCCACACTTATCCACACTTCTCACACTCTCACTGCACACACCCACTCCCACTTCAATCACACTTATTCACGCTGCTTTCAGTCTCACATTGCTCACATTCTTACTCACATTTACACTGCTCTCACTCACACTGCTCACACTCCTACAGTGCTCACACTGCTGACACTGACCTGCAGAGGCCACAGTGTGACGTTGATGTCTCCGTGGATGCCATCGGGACAAAACATGGTCTCCATGGCTCCAGTCGTGAAAGACAATATGGCTTTTTTATCCTGTAAATTAGAAGTGTTCTTCAACAATAAAAATCCTTAGTATTTCTCAGGCAAAAAACTTTAACATTAACACAGATTTGAATATTTACTTTGTAGTAAGTTTGACACTTTTGACACAAGTTGAAAATATAATGAAGTGTGACTAATAATTTAATAATAGGCAAATCAGTTGTTAGACCTGGTTTAGTCCATGTTAAACTATTTCAGACTTGGGGTGGTCCGGGTTTAACCCTGGTTTTGTCTAGATCTTATTTGTGGTTTATCCAAATTTAGTACTGATTTTAGCCCAAAATTAGTTATAGTTTAGTCCTTGTTAAAGTTTGTCATTAGCCTCGTAAAGTTAGTGCAGTGCTAACCTTGAATATGCCATCATCGTACATCCTCTCCAGGGAGAAAGCAAAGCCTTGTGTGAACACTCGGTCTATCCAGCCCTTCATGATGGCAGGCACGTTGAACCAGTACATAGGGAACTGCAGCATGAGACACAGAGAAATGCATATTAACCATAAAACAGGACAGATAATGTTCATAAAGACTGTCCTGAATATGTCAGATCCTAATTTCATAAACCAAGATAATTCAACCTGGAGAGAATCAAAATTAAACAGACAATGAATGTATTAATAATGTTTAATGACGGTAAGACTTTGGTGCTTAGACCCAATCAAGACAGATGTTGCACGATTAATGATAGAAGAGCAGAATGGATATTCTGGGAAGTCTTCCCTCCGGAGCCTAGACCCTGGTGGTGGCTAACATAGGTGGGGCTTAACAATGATTGGCTGAGACATGCAGGGGGGGAAGCAACGTCAAGAGATGCGTCTTCCATAATGAATTTTCCCATTTAGCTACATCTAGGATCCGGGCAATGAGAAACATGGTTATATATGTTATCCTTAGCTTTGTATACTGTGCTGAGTTCTAACTGACTAGTTGTTATGGTGCACTTATGCTTTTTGTACATTGTGTTGTTAAAATGGCTTCCATTGTTTTCCTCACTTGTAAGTCGCTTTGGATAAAAGTGTCTGCTAAATGACTAAATGTTACTTGGAGAACTCTGTGCCAACTATTTGGCTGTATCCTGGTTTCTGAAGCTGCTGATGAGCTGAGCTTGTGCCAACTCAGTCAAGTGACACAAAACAAACATTGAGCAAGGATCTGCTTTCCTTCAGCAACAAAAGTAACTTAGTTGTTGACTTTTGAACTATTGCTAGTTGCTACCCAACAACCGCTGTGGGATGCCTCATTCTTCCCAAAGTTTTTGCTCCACCCATTGCTCCTCGTCCTGTGCTGTGGCAAAAACAGGTCACTCCAGTCAAGGTCAAGACATGTTTATTTGGCTATTGTCTGTCCCCTTGGTGCTGAAAATGTGTTAAATGAGCCATGCCAATGAGCAACTTTGCCTTTTAACAGTTCTGAGCACACTAGGGTGTATGTCTAACTCAGTAATAAGATTAATACTAATTAACTGTAATCTGATGTAAAGGTCATATCACAAATACTGTCACAACCGGGAAAAGGCTCCTAACCAAGATATCTAACTGCATGTAACTAAATAGGTACAGTATCTGGTATGATAAAATATATTTATAAAGGTGTTTGAAAGAAATATTGCATCATATATTTATGGAAACCCTAAAATAGACAAAACAATGGCACATGGAACTTTTCTATCAGTAATACTATTATGTTAGACCACGTGACCCCCTTCCAGCTTTAGATGTGACCTCTGACCTGAAATATAATGAGATCAGCATCAGTGACTTTCTGCTGCTCGGCCATGATGTCTTCACTGAGGTTTCCCTCTCTCCAGGCCTGCAGGGTCTCCTCTCCGTACCGGAACAGGTCTGGGTTCTTCAGCTCACCTGTATAACATCACATACCTTACATAATAACCTAAAACTGCCTGATCCTGATACACTAGGGTCATTGTGAGGGTCACCCCACCCACAGAAAGTCAAATCTATGTTTTCAATAGGATATAATGACGTTAAAGGAGTATTCACATAAAAATATTTTTGAAACAGACAAAGCCCCATTGCCTGGGAGATATTTCAAGTTTTTAAGATATATCTATATATTTTAAAATATGGGACGATCATGAAACTATATTTTTAATATCAATATATATTTGATGGTGCGTTAATTGTGTAGCCTTGGTGCTAGTCTGCCTGTTTCTTGTCTCCCACACTCACTCTGTCCCTCTGAGCATTCATGTGGAACGTACTGTTACACAGCACATTAACTCATAACACATAAACTTAACAACAACATATTTACCTAGTCCCTTCAGTTCAAAAGAATGTTTCACTCGTTAAACAATGTCTTTTATTCTATTAAAGCTGCATTACCTGAAATCTTCTTCCGTTCCTGAACCCAACCCTAACTCACAACAACAGCATAGCAACCTTGCTTTAAATTTAATAAAAGAAGTAAAACTGGACCAATTTGCCACTGATACTTTACATCAAACAAAAAAGTTTTGAGCTTACGCTAAACATCTGTCTCTGAGTTCTGTGTCAGACCCGTATGATCCTGAAATAATCTCTGTCTCATTAAACATCTTGTGAATGCACTGCCAACAGCTTTTTGCTTCTTCTTTTCTCTAATTATTATGTTTTTCTTTTCTTGCTCTGTTTCTCTGTAAGCAGCCTTACTCATCACAGCAATAGTCACTTTCTCAGTTTTATCGTAGCCATTACTTCCCTGTTGACATGAACATATTTAAAACAGGTGTATGTGTTTATTTCATTGTTTTCAATGAGCACATTGCCTGTTTGAAGGTTAGATTGTCCTAACATTTGAGGCCTCACCGTTGATGTCTTGGCTCGTGGCGCTTGGTTTGAAGTCCATAACGTACAGATCAGACACAATGACCCTGTAGCCCTGTTTCTGCAGCTCCTGGACTGCCACATCTTTAGCGGCAGCGTTGAACGAGCCAGGGCTTTGGTGAGCGAACACGATCAACACTGTCTTCTGAGCTGTAAGCACATGTTCGTCAGTGACACAAGGACGTTCTTTGAGAGGGCAAAGGGAACACTGCTAGTGGGTCATTGTCCATTACTTGAACCCACAATCTTGCAAAACAATGTCACCAGATATTAAGGGCTACACACCGCACCTTTAAGACCAATTATTTATTTTTCTATACAATTGGAAAAAGCTGTTGGACTACTTGATGGAAAAAAAATAATAATTTGTCCTAATATATATAGTAATTGCAGTGTACTGAGTATAAAATACAATATATAATTTAAAGGTCAAAACTTGTAAATAAGAGCAACAAATTAAAACAATAAAAACTATAAAACAAAACAACTCTCATGCAACTGATAGCCCAAGAATAAAACCTAAACACAGCAACAGTTAACATCAGCTGCTGAACTTTAAATCTGCTTTGGCCTTGTTACTCGTACTACGCCCTAAGCACTTCCTCAAATTCTGCATTTTGAGAACTTGGTTCAGAAACTGTGAAATTGAAGCCCCTGTGTACTCTTCTGTAACCTTCCTTATGATTGGAACAAGGCCAATTAGAAAAACAGCTGTAGGGATTTTGCTCAGAGAAGGACAAGGCATGCACCCAACATTTAGACAGTGCTGTTAGCTGTGCAACTGGTTTATTCATTTGATTTTCTAGACCAGATAGCTTTGAACATGTTTTACATTTTTGCCGGTTGCTGATTTTCCCTCATTGCATATTGTTGGTTACAAACAAAAGACCATAAACTAACAGCTCAACTGCACAACCTGTGTTTTTTTTCATCGTTAGAATAAAATGTGCCCAATAAACTTATTATACATTTATTGTACGTTTGCAAATGTCCACTCAAAATGTCTTGTAAGCAGGATAATCAACTGAGACGTGTGGTTTTCATTGCTCTTATTGCAGGCAATTAGATTGATGTATTGTCCTGTTTCTAATCAATTAATCCTATGGTTTTTGTTTAGTCTTACAAGGCAGAAATTTAACACACTAATCTGAATTAGATTCTAAACAGATTCTGCAGTGGACGGCTGAAAGAATCAGAAGAATTAACAATAGACCTGCCAAACATGTTTTGCAGAAATGTAATAATTGCTGACTTTACCTATACACCTTGTATTTCAAGTTAAGTATATAAACTTGTAGACTTTAAGGTGTCAGTTTACTAGATACTAGATCTTGCGTTCTGCAAGATCTAGTATCTAGAATCTATCTAAGAAACTATAACTGTGAGCAGAAAATGCTATAAAAAGCCCCCAACCTAACTGGACCTGTCTGACTAGTGCCAAATCCATTAATCCAAGTCATAAAATGAAAATGACTGAGAAAGTCCTACCCATACTGAGTGCACGTCGGCTTCGTCCACACTGGAACCTGAGCGCCCAGTCCTCGCTCTTTTATGCTCTGGGTTTGTTTGGCATTCCAGTCGTGTTCGCGTGACAACAGTGCAGTTTTCCCTGATACCAGCAGGAAGAATGTGCAGGACCGGCTTAGCCCTGAAGGGAGGAGTCTCCCGTCACTGAGTGGCAATTAATCATTCAGTTCTTGCATTGCTGTTGCTGTCTTGTGTTTTTATGATTGTTCACTGGTGGCTGTAAAGGTAATTAGCCACTGGTCCAAGATACCTTGGACCTTGAATTGTTTTACTCCTTTAATTACTTTGGAGTGAAGTTCTTGAGTCACAAGCCAAAACAAACCTGGATTTTCTTTTGCTAACACCGTATGCTTTTAAACTTTAATATTCTAAAGTTCTAGCCCCACAGAACGTAAACAGAAGGAAAAAAAAAGCACATTATATAAAGCAGTGTACAAAGGCTATTGTTTCTGGACAATGAGATTTCAAGACCACAAGAGTGTTTCTTTGTTTAAAAAAAGACACATTATTATCATACTGTATTTAAATCTGTCTGTAGGTGGTCTCGCTGGTCCTCAGTTCACTTTGTGACAATAAAAACACACTTAAAACACCACAGCGAGAGGACTAGCTGGAGTTTGGTCCATGAGCCAAGCTTTTATAAGCAACCTTTGTGGAACACCCCCAGTTTTACTGTGAAGTCAGCTCTGGTGTTGAATCCATTAGATACTGATGTAAACAGATACAGGTTTGGTATAGACTATGCCCTCTTTAATCACTGACATCAAATACTTGCACGTGACAGAAGTATGGTGAGGGGAGAGATCAAACACTAGACATAGACACCTTTGAAGCGGACAGGTGTCAGGAGTGTAACAGAAACACTATAGCTTTAGTAAACTCCACATTAAGTAAAGTGAGAAGGTAGCACTCACAGCCCATCTGTTTGGAGAATGCGTGTTTCTTATTACACTCTGAGTACAAACAGGACTAGGTTCATCATTTGTCCACTAACCTTTTTAATTACATCACATCGTTTCTTTAAATATATACAATCACAATGTAGCTCCTCCTTAAAGTAATATGGCCAGTTTGAAACAGATGTGGGCATTATACAGGAAGATAATCACCCAATGTATTTTCAGTCGAATCAGATTTCTTTCTTTTGGTCTGGAAAAGAATGTTTTGACTACTTTCAGGGGATTACCGGGTCATGTGGCTTTATACAGAATTATTCTGACTTGATTGGCCCTCCTCACCTCAGAGGTCACCTCAGAGGTCACCTCAGACCTGGGTTTGAGGTCAACTGTCACCGGTGTCTTTCCTTACAGGTTCAATAAGGTACTTAGTAAATCGACCTTGGTACCCTCTGTGGAATATAGATTTAATTAAAAGGACTGACTTGGAATTTGTAAAATGTGAAAAATGACAGTTGCCTGCAGTAACTGTGTAGTTCATCTGTAGTTTGCAGTTTCTTGGAAAGGTAGGAGGTTGCAGTACAGTTTCATAAGGTGTTTATGTTAACTATGCCTTTTTTTTTTATGTACTTGAAGATGATGTTCTCACTAAACGCAAACTTGCCTAAGATATGTTTTTGTTTGGTGGCAGCAACCACCCTGTTGTTGTGAAAACTATGAAGACAGTAAGAAATACTAGGTTTTGTGCATTGAAAACTTGTGTCCTAATAATTTGAGTATTCTCCAGAAGTTTGTTTGATTTGGCATGGTTTCTGCTCTAGAGCAGGTTTTAATCTGGTTTAACAACAAATCCAAACTGGACCAATCAGCTGTAAGCACAGTCACACAATCAATGTGAAGCATCACAACTAAACATTTATTTCCTGGCCTCACCTTTTCTTCCTTTGGTTCAGAGGAGACACTTAATGACTCTTGCAGGAGTTTTTACTCTCAGTGGAGTATGTTTGTGTGCATGATCTCCCTTCAAAAATAAACCTGTTCTCTGGGAGAATGCTGATAAGCTCATTATAGATTTATATATTTAATACTAACAATATTATCAGGACACAGGTTTTCTTGAGACACTGCCATGACTTTTTACAGTTCAGGCTTAGTGGGTGTTCTCAGAGATAAACTAATGAACAAGTGTTGAGAGAAATATCTGAAAACATCCAGAGACTCGAGACTCTGTAACTCTAAACTGTAAAACTCCCACAGGTCATGACGGTGTCTATACAGTAGACACCCACAGTGTTAAATTAACACTGAATAGTTGCTGTGAAGAGTTTTCAGATGAATGGAAACTAACTTCTCAGGACTCTCACTACATTCTTGCCTTTAGATGTCAAAAGCCATTCCAGGTTCACTAGAGACTTGTCACTTGACTGTATTTTATTTTAGTCTTATGTTAGTAAAGTAAGTTAAATGCAAATAGTGATACATTCATTTGTTACTACTCTCTATAATAATAATAATGATAGTGTGCCAGTGTATGACTTTCAAGTGTTTATCCTGTAGAGCTGAAGCTGATCTGAAGACCTATTCTTGAGAGTGGTCTTGTGTTTTTACTCTGACATGAGCACATTTGATCTTTTGAGGCCACTGTGAATAAAGTCAACACATGTGGAGTCTGTGTAATTCATTTAGACTGTACTTTATTTATATTTATCCAAAGGCACTTGAGTTTAAAAAACAAATATTTTTTTATACTGCTTTGTGAGAGTGACTGCAGCTGCTGCCTGTGGGTTGTTTTGGATGTGTTTCGATAAATACAATGCATCCATTTTTATATGTTATCTTTGAATGTGCTTTTTTCTATATTGGATTTCTTTACAACAGTTAACGTTGATAAGGTATGATTCATGTGGATATGACAAATAAATACTTTAGCGCAGGTTTGCAGTCACATATTAAAGTATTAACAGTGAGACTAATCCCAGCAGAGCGTGACTGCAGGTCATCAGGCACCGACACAAAAGCAGTGGTTCTGGTACCAACCTACTCATTACTCTGGTTCTGTTAATAGGATTTATTGACTAACTTTTTAAAAACGGTCAGCGATGTCCTTTAACATACGTCCATTAGCATGAACTCTGGCGACAGTCTCAACTACAACAATAATGTCACAGATAAAGGTGCACCTTAGAAACACATTCACGTGAACAGTCAGAAGGTCCTCTGTTTTTTTTTTTTACTCCGTAGAAAAATGCTCTCATTTCATCCATTTTTATTTGACAAAACACTGTCATATGTTGTAAAGATGGTCAAAAGAGTCCATCAATCCAGCTTTTTATACAGTTCACAGCATGTCTTTGTCGACAGGACATCCTTAACTCTGCACAGTTCAGCCTGAAGGAGGAGCTCTCACCAAACTGCTCAAAGACTAGTGAGCTCTGAAGTGAAGGGAGGATCCAAAACGTTCCTTAAATCATTACCAGTCATAAGCAATAAGTCATCGAGGCGGATTTAACGTCTGGTTCTATAATTTACAATATTCCGTATTTTTGATCACGCAGGATTCACATACAGTCATTACTTAAACAGACATCTTAATCCAGGTTCCAGGCCGGACCTTTCCTTTCCCCCCACTCGTGGGAACTCACTCTGTAGCCTTTTAAAATGTCTATGTCCATCTTCAGTCGGGTATTTTTGGTAAACAGACATTTCTCTCACAGTGTTTTCAGCCGACAACAAATACATCTACAGTGGAGACTTGGAGTGGTCACAAATTTGCACAAACTCACTCACTATGTTTACCTGGAGTTTAGTGAAGCTTCACAATGTTACCTCGAAGGGTGTGTTTATTTTTTTGCACTTAATCACTTGGTGACTGTGTTGAGAAATGTGTCATATAAATATGATAAAGATGATCCTTATTAGTCCATTCAACAGGACTTCTGTCGTCAGAGTTTACATGAACAGGACTAAATTATGTGTTACTGGTATTTATCAGCATTCAGAATGAGATTTTATCGTTATCACAATATAAATGATATCTTAAGGCAACAAAGACTTATAATTTACAGCCATTTTTAAAGTCAGTTTAAATTAGTATGTGATGTAAACATAGTGAGTAACAATAGTGTAAATGACCCTCTCTGTGGCTTGTTGTCATTGTGTTGCTCAGGAGTGTTGGCCCATCTTCAGTTTTGTTAGTGCCTCACATATCTTCATACAGCAACATGCCATTGAAAATTGTGAGCGGCTCCCCAGTATGAGCTAGTTTGCCCATGACGAGGTCAATGCACACCGTGTCCCGGGTCTGTAGGGGCAGAATAATGTTGAACACAGCCAGGGATCCCGCAATGGTCTTGGCCTCTGCCACAGGGTTGTTCTCCAGACCCTCGGGCTGGTATCCCCCGGAGTCCACCCGAGCCATGCCATAGTTGGACTTGGACAGGACGGCCTCAATCTTCTCGTTCTTATATCCTGTCAGGATGGCGCTGAAGAAGTATCGTCCGTCGACAGGAGCTGTGAAAATACCTGTGGGACACATCGGAGATTAGAGGCACTGTTGAACTATAGTAGCCTGCAACAGGCTTCTTGTATCTGCTGAGGTCCGGGCTCATTTAAGGAAGAACATTGCTGCAAGGTCAGAAAATGTATATAAGATTCCCTTTATGGACTGTTTCTTGTCACAACCAGAACACATTGATGAGGCTGAGCACCTGTTTTGGGGTCATAAAAGTCCCCTTCATTTACAAAGATCCTGTCAAAGACGATGGTGCCGGCTCGCTCCATTGGGACAGTGAGGGCCGCCGAGAAGGACAGTTTAGGGACGTGAGCGTCGATACCGGGCAAACCTGCCACAGCAACAGAACACAGGCATTACTATTAGCTCTGGGCAAAAGATGTTCAGATAATTGGGATTTTGATTTGAGGTCACTTCAGACAGATCTAAGCTCGTTGTTTTGTTCACAAGAGATACATGACATGGGTCTTATAAGAGCTACTATAATGATAACAAAAACATACCTGTTTCACCTTTAAGACCTGTAAAACAAGAAAAGAAACAAGTTAAAATAGTCATAGCCTACTACAAAGGCCGAAAAATAAAAATATCAGGGGTTTAGAACCACATGTGCTCTATATAACATCTTACAAAGCCTTTTGTTGTAATTTCTACAGTTTTATATAATATTTTAGGCTGGTTTTTTTATGATGTAATTCAGTAATTTGTGTGGAAACTGGCTCATGGCATTTTGTCATTGATTTTATACAGCGCTTTTCCACCTAGTAGGCACTCAAAACGCTTTACATTAAGGTTCCATTCACCAGTGTTACAGCTGGAACACCACTGGAGCCAAGGTGGGTTAAGTGTCTTGCCCAAGGACACAACGACAGTATGACCTGTTGGGAGAGCGGGAATTGCACTGCCAACCTTCCAGTTATAGAACGACTGCTCTATCACTGAGCTACCGTGCCCCTCATAGTTTGGTCATGTAAAAGTTAACAAAAACAAGTTTTCAAACTGAGCATCTTCTCAAGATAGATTTTCGCAACAAGTTTAACGGACTACTGCTTTTGTCTCTGTGCACTTGTCACCGATAAGTGTCTTTCCTAGAAGGACACAATGTTTTTACCTGAACAAGACCAAGATCACCATTAACATCAAACATTAGTTCTAAATAATAAACTATACATATACATAGATGGCAGATCTCTTATACAACAATTTATATTTACACAGGTAAAGTTACATTTGGCTTTGTTAGTAAAAAATATTGAGGCTATTTCTAATATAAACACTTAAAAAGTATTTGTAATACTTACAAATAGTTAACTAATGCTTAATAGTGTCGATATTAATAATAAACGTAATCGTAAAACTGTATTTCTTTACGTCACCTGGGAGTCCACGTGTGCCGGTGTCTCCGTGACGTCCAGGTAATCCAGGCGGCCCCTTTGGACCCGGGAAACCTCTCTCCCCCTGAGGTCCTGGTGGTCCTGGGAGGCCAGTGAGTATGAGACAAAATAATAATAATCTTACTGAAAAAACTATTTCAAGTCTATGTTGATTGATCTACAGACAGATATATGAGCTAACATTCAAAACAAAGACAATACAACACAGAACAACAAGAACTACAACATGAAGCACAGTGAGTCTACAGAAGTACAGATTCATTTATGGGTAATTAATTAGTAGCATGGAAATGATTGTGCAGACATATGTTCATTGTCCACCTTCTTTGACTTGTTCATGGAGGACAGAAGGATAAAAAAAAAGAACAGAGCAAAAATATCATAGGTTTTACTGTTTCATACTAGGACTTTAAAGCGATGTGTCATGGATAATAGCTACAGAATTTGTGTAGTTTTTCCATTTGCTGCCACACTGTAAATTATGAGTTGTGTTGATGTGATTGTTGCAAATGGGTTTCCTGCTCAGATACTTCAGCTGCTGTAGTCTAAAGGCTCATCTAAATAGAGCAGCTGTCCTCTACCCACTCACTGACAGCACACACATGATGTCAGTCAGTTACCATTTTACAGGATCATCTTGTTTATGGAGACTTTGCTTATTTGGTGGCTAACTTACAGCCACTGAAAAGGTATCGCAGTCAGCTTTACTACCAGTGCCTAAATGTTCGTATTGCTCATATTGTTAACAAACAGTAAAATGGCTTATAGAAAGTACCGTATTTTCCGGACTATAAGTCGCACTTTTTTTCATAGTTTGGCTGGTCCTGCGACTTATAGTCAGGTGCGACTTATTTATCAATTTATTTGACATGAACCGATAAAAATGAACCGAGAGAAATGAACCAAGAGAAATGAACCAATAGAAAACATTACCGTCTACAGCCACGAGAGGGCGCTCTATGCTGCTCAGTGCTCCTGTAGCCTACCACTGAAAACTGTTAACTGAAATATTAACTTAAAGACAACTGAGAAAGACTGAATGCAAACAAATATGCCACCAAAAGAAAATCCTATTCTGCAGATTACAAACTGCAGATAGTAAAATTTCAGCGTTGACATACAAATGAATAAATACATAAAGTTTGGAGTGATGCTATGCTAATATGTAGCTAACTGTTTTTAAATGGTTTAACATCAGCCTGTTGTTCTGTGTACTATTTCAGTTAACAGTTTTCAGTTGTTTTCAGTGGTAGACTACAGGAGCACTGAGCGGCTGTAGACGGTAATGTTTTCTCTTGGTTCTAAATGAATGCGACTTATAGTCGGTGGAGCAATTATATATGTTTTTTCCTCGTCATGATGTATTTTTGGACTGATGCGACTTATACTCAGGTGCGACTTATAGTCCGAAAAATACGGTAGCTGTATTTTGGACTCACCTCTCACGTCGTGCTCCCACAGACTCTGCAGATCCTTCAGGATGTGGTTTAGGCTGGAGTTTAGGCTTTTCATCCTGCGGTGCACGTCGTCCTGGCTGTCCTGAATAAGGTCCAGCGTACCTCTGTGACACACAGGACCACAGGCTGGAACAGCAAACAGTATGAAAAAGTCAATAAGCAAATATACAAAATACAGGCTGATCAATTCTTGACAACTGATAACTAATACATCATTTCAGCGTTGACATACAAATGAATAAATACATAAGAGTTAATCAGTGATGAAGTGCACAAAAACAATTGTTTTTAAATGCCCTGTTTAACATAAAGGGGACAGTGATTTGCTATTGTTCTATTACAGTTTGAAATAAACTGCACCACTGGGGCACAGCGGCTTACAATGTAAGTCGCTTTAAATAGCGTCAGCTAAATGAATAAATGTGTTTAAATGCTGAGTAGATTTTATCTATCGGTTTATCGTTGCTATGGTTACAGATTGGTGGAGCAATAAAAAAAAAAAAAACATATTAACTGCGTTGAAAATGCTTTTCTGCCACCATCCACTCAATCAGAAAAGACAGGCTTTAGCTACATTCATAATCTTCCTGTCATTCTGAGCAGCGGTTACATGAGTTTGATGACACATGCTAACTAAAATATTATCAAAACCATGGCATCTTTTTCATATTTAGATGTTTACACACACATCACCTCACAAATAAATAAAAAAAAACACTAACTTATATAACATACTTGTAGAGGTAACAAATAAAACCAGGGGAACAACACTAAATTAATCCATGCATATATTTCTAAAACCAGACTCCTGCTGGATCAACGACAACAACGGCAACTTTACCCAATTTGTATACTTTAGCAATGAGTATGCTAATCACACCAGGCAGATCTCAGTTTAGCAGTCTTTGATGAGAAAGTGCAGGTCCTGAAATCATTCGCTCTGGTTCCTCCATGTGGTGTTTTTTAATGATCTATACAAGTCCAGCAAAACACAGTCCTAAGCCTCAGTGACTTGTAGATTGTAGTCTTTAACTCCTAAAGGCCCAGACAAATAGAGCAGCTGAATATCAACCCACTTTTCTACCCACATCTTTACAAAGGCAAACCATAAAACCACAACTGAAATACAAAGGAAAAGCATTTTACACATGCATAAGCTAAACACAACCAATAATCAAATACCAAAATAAAGTTACTATAGTGTGCCAGTCTACAGTTGTGCTCATGAGTTCCCTGGGAGAACTTGTGATAGTTTGGCCATTTTTCAGAGATAAGACAAAAAATTTTTCAAACTTTTTTATTCATAGATGGTGGTTGGTTGAAGCCATTTATTGTCAAAAAACTGTGTTTACTCTTTTTAAATCATAATGACAACAGAAACTACCCAAATGATCCTAATCAAAAATTTATATATCCTGATGATTTTGGCCTAATAACATGCATAAGTGACACAAACAGGTTTGAATGAGCACTAAAGGTAACCATCCTCACCTGTGATCTGTTTGATTGTAATCAGTGTGTGTGTATAAAAGGTCAGTGAGTTTCTGGGCTCCTGACAGACCCTTGCATCTTTCATCCAGTGCTGCACTGACTTTTCTGTATTCTGAGTCATGGGGAAAGTAAAAGAATTTGTCAAAGGATATAAAAAGATATCCAAGGAATTGAGATTGCCAATCAGCAGTGTTCAAACTAACTAAGAAGTGAAAAATGAAAAGGTCAGGTAGACCAACAAAAATTTCAGGCACAACTATCAGGAACATTGTTTGAGATGCAAAGAAAAACCCACAAATAACTTCAGCTGAAAAACAGGAATCTTTGAAAAAAGGGAGTGTGGCTGTTTCAAGATGCGCAATAAGAAGGCACTTGAAGAAAAATGGGCTGCATGGTCAAGTCGCCAGAAGAAAGCCATTACTACACAAAAATGCCACAAAGCATCCCACTTACAATACACCAAACAGCACAAAGACAAGCCTCGAAACCTCTGGAACAAAAACATACGGAGTGATGAGACCAAAATTTAACCTTGTGTAACTGACCTTCTTTGATCTTGCTGATGGAATCCGAGACGCTGTCCAGTCTCCCACAGACCCCCTCGAGTTTGGACAGCCTCTTCTCCAGTCCATCCCCAGACCGCTTACAGTCGCCCATCTCCACCACCACGGTGTTCTTGAAGCGCCTGTTGTCCCGGTCCACTTCGTCCCAGCGCTCACGGCTGTCTTCGATGTGCTCCGTCACCTCCTGTTGGATCTTGTCTAGCTCTGAGATGATCTTGTCTTTAGTATTTCCTGTCATCGGCCACAAGAAAAATGTGTTAGTGTTGTTATTTTTTTACTTTCCAAAATAGGGTTATTACGTTAATTGAAGTTACTGATAACAAATTTAAATCTTAATCTGCTGGGCATTAACAGCCTGAAAGGTCCAGTGAATCAGAAAATGTATCAAACTACACAATCCATCTCTTAGTGGGCAGTTGGTGCATTGTCATGGCTCACCCAGGTCGGTGATGACGCTGCCGTGTTTGTGGATGGTGTGCTCGAAGCCCTTCAGAGTGTCGTTGATGGAGCTGAAGGAGAGGATGACCTCGGATAGTTGGCCTTGCAGTGTCTTCAGCTGGTTGGTGTTGAGGGAGCCTCCAATCACACTGTGTCCATCTAAAGGCTTCTCCGGCCCCAACCCTGGGCCTGATCCACTGAGACCGGTGCTGCCAGAACCTCCACCTGCAAAAGACAGTGTTGCTTTTTTCAATCACTTAAACCAATTCCCTAATCAGAAGTCACATTTGCGTAAAAAAACACATTTTATATTTGGCTTTTTAGTGTTTATTTATGGAGACACAGGAAAAAGAAAAAGGAATGACACGGAGTAAACCAAGGTGGATTTGAAGACAGGTCACTCATTTATGTGGTACATACTACCTGAAAAAAAAAAAAAGTAAAATTCTATGTCTCTATATAAATTAGCATTTATACATACATATACATATATATATACATATATATATATATATATATATATATATATATATATATATATATATATACATATATATATATATATATACATTATATATATATATATATATATATATATATATATATATATATATATATATACATACATACATACATACATACATACATACATACTTATATATATACTCACCTAAAGGATTATTGAGGAACACCTGTTCAATTTCTCATTAATGCAAGAATCTAATCAACCAATCACATGGCAGTTGCTTCAGTGCATTTAGGGGTGTGGTCCTGGTCAAGACAATCTCCTGAACTCCAAACTGAATGTCAGAATGGGAACGAAAGGTGATTTAAGAAATTTTTCAAAGCAAAATAATGTGATTTTCACGCACAACCATTTCTAGGGTTTACAAAGAATGGTGTGAAAAGGGAAAAACATCCAGTATGCGGCAGTCCTGTGAGCGAAAATGCCTTGTTGATGCTAGAGGTCAGAGGAGAATGGGCCGACTGATTCAAGCTGATAGAAGAGCAACTTTGACTGAAATAACCATTCGTTACAACCGAGGTATGCAGCAAAGCATTTGTGAAGCCATAACACGCACAACCTTGAGGCGGATGGGCTACAACAGCAGAAAACCCCACCGGGTACCACTCATCTCCACTACAAATAGGAAAAAGAGGCTACAATTTGCACGAGCTCACCAAAGTTAGACAGTTAAAGACTGGAAAAATGTTGCCTGGTCTGATGAGTCTCGATTTCTGTTGAGACATTGAGATGGTAGAGTCAGAATGAGAACATGGA
Source organism: Perccottus glenii (assembly GCA_024416835.2). Classification (NCBI taxonomy): domain Eukaryota; kingdom Metazoa; phylum Chordata; class Actinopteri; order Gobiiformes; family Odontobutidae; genus Perccottus; species Perccottus glenii. The sequence goes on from CM044548.2 coordinate 27,230,833, forward strand.
TCCATCGTGCCTTGTTACACCTGTGCAGGCTGGTGGTGGGGGTGTAATGGTGTGGGGGATGTTTTCTTGGCACACTTGGCACACAGGGGGGCGGCAGTAGCTCAGTGGGTAGAGTGGTCGTCCTTCAACCGGAAGGTAGGCGGTTCGATTCCCACTCTCCCCACAGTTCATACTGTTGTTGTGTCCTTGGGCAAGACACTTAACCCACCTTGTCTCCAGTGAGTGTAACACTGGTAATTACATTAGAACAATGTAAGTCGCTTTGGATAAAAGCGTCAGCTAAATGAATAAATTAAATGAAATGAACACTTTAGGCCCCTTAGTGCCAATTGGGGATCGTTTAAATACCACGGCCTACCTGAGCATTGTTTCTGACCATGTCCATCCCTTTATGACCACCCTGTACCAATCCTCTGATGGCGAATTAAGGCAGTTCTGAGCAGAGGTGTAAAGAGTACCTGAAAGCCATACTTGAGTAAAAGTACAGATACCTTACTATAATAATTACTCCACTACAAGTTACAAGTCACCAATTTAAATACGACTTGAGTAAAAGTCTTAAAGTATCCCATTTTAAAAGTACTTACGTATTTTACTCGTACTGAATGTTGGATCAGATGCACTAGTCCTCAAAACAAAGAAATATTGTAGGTCAGTGAAAAAGAAAGTTTATATGAGGTTTTACTTCCTAATATAGAAAACAACTGACTACCTCAATATTTCGACATGGCAGAATAAAAACACAGATTAAACAAGTCGTCCAAGTCAAACTCAAGTGCTCAAAAAAGACATACGTAAAACATTTTCAAAAAAGGTATTTTCAGTAAAATGGACAAACAAAAACTAAACAAAACAAACTGCATGAAGAGGTCTAATTTTCCTAATGTTGTAGAGGATGAATCTACAGGACTGGGTGGTGCTGGCGACTTGTGAAGTTTAGCTGATCATCAATTACCACTCCCAGATTTCTGGCAGTGCTGGACGGTGTAATGGTTGATGGGCCTAGTTGAATGGAGAGGTTGTGGTGGGTCTTTGGATTGGCCGGAATCACAAGCAGTTCTGTTTTTGCAAGGTCCTTACTCGCACTCAGCTGGTGTCTGTGTATATATAGAACTCTGTTAATCTACATTTGAAACCATGTCCTTGGGCAAGACACTTAACCCACCTTGCCTCCAGTGACTGTAACACTGGTAATTAGAAGCTCAATGTAAGTCGCTTTGGATAAAAGCGTCAGCTAAATGAATAAATGTAAATGTAAATGAGATGTCACTCAGACATGCCGAGACGCGAGCAGAGACCGTCGGATCGTCAGGTTGAAATGACAGGTGGAGTTGAGTGTCATATGCATAGCAGTGATAGGAAAAGCCATGCTTCTGGATGACAGAGCCAAGGGATGTCATGTATATGGAAAAGAGTAGCGGTCCAAGCACTGAGCCCTGTGGCACCCCTGTATTGAGATGTTGGGACTCAGAGACCTCGTTTCTCCATGATACTCTGAATGACCTATCGAGAGGTAAGACTTGAACCATTGCAACGCCATTCCAGAGACACCCATCGCCCTGAGAGAAGACAGGAGGATGTGATGATTAACAGTGTCAAAAGCAGCAGACAGATCCAGTAAGATGAGTACAGATGACTTGGATGTTGCCTTTGCCAGTCTCAGAGCTTCGATGACTGAGAGCAGGGCAGTTTCGGTGGAATGTCCACTCTTGAACCCAGACTGGTTCTGGTCCAGGAGGTTGTTCCATGTGAGAAAGGATGAGAGCTGAGTAAACACAACTCACTCGAGAGCTTTGGCAATGAAGGGAAGGAGGGAAACCGGTCTGTAGTTTTCTAGCAGTGTAGGGTTAAGAGTGGGTTTCTTCAATAGTGGTGTGATGCGGGCCTCTTTGAAAGCTGTGGGGAATGACCCAGGGGAGAGAGATGAGTTGATGATACGGGTGAGAGCAGGCACGACAGATGGAGAGATGGCCTGAAGGTAACAGCATGGAACTCGAAGGAGCTGTTGTCACACAAGGGTGATAGCTGTTTGAACTTCCAGTCGGTAGGAATAAGTAGTCCGGTCCCTCCGCCCCTTCCAGTGAGGCGAGGACTGTGGGAGAAAGTGTGATTATGGGAAAGGGCGGCGGGAGTCGCAGAGTCCTCTGGTTTGATCCATGTTTCTGTAAGTGCTACAACTGAAAGACCAGAATGTTGAACAAAAGCTGTAATGAAATCAGCTTTGTTCACAGCAGACTGGCAGTTCCACAAGCCTATTGGGAAAGTAGAAGGGGCAGTTATTGACAGTGATACAACATGCAGATTATTATGGTTGCGTCGCCTTTTGCATGAAACAGATGATAATTTCCGTGTTGAAATGACAGTAGTAATTTGAAAACACATTGAAGAGCCGAAGAGGAAATATGCAAGAAGAAAGTAAAAGTAGAAATAATAAATTATAAGTGCAAACAATTAGTACTAAAAAAGAAGTGCAATACTCAGGTCCTCTGTGGGTGTGTCCCTGCTCGGTGGAGTCGCGTGCTTCTGCTGCTAAGTTGCTTCTCCTACTGACTTCGATTAAACCACGGGGTTATATAGCAGAGCGGAGCTGGCGTTTGGTCACGCCTCTAGACGGCCACAAACAACTCAAACGAAACCAGTCCGCTAGCAGCTGAGAGTAGACGCCGGTGCACCACGTGACAGGGTCGTAGTAAAACACTGCGCGGTTTCTCAGCAATAACACGGCACTAAGCTCCAAGAGACAAGAATTACATACACTCACACAGTTCTGTAGGCTTCTGCTGCTAAGTTGCTTCTCCTTATCAAAGATAAGGCCCCAACAGATGATGTGCTCAGTGAATGCTTCAGGCAATGGGGAACAGAGGAAGAGGAGCTGGACGAGGGACCATCATGGGAGAACATGGGATGTACCACCGGAACATAACTGAAGTGGCTGATATCAAGAAATCCTACCAATGGCTGGAGTGGGCCAGACTGAAGGACAGCACATAGGCACTCATCATGGCTGCACAGGAGCAGGCCCTGAGCACCAGAGCAAAAGAGACCCAGATCTATTTGGCTGAGGGGGTTCAGACCTATGCAGAACAGTAGGGTTAGAGCATCACCTTGGTACAGTATTTTTCAGAATAATAGCAGTACAATGTGACTAACCAGAATAATTTTCATAATAATAATTTTTTAATATTTTTTATTGCTAAATAGCAAACAAGTTACCAGTAGGTACAGTAGATTCTCAAAAAACAAACAAGACCCAGCATTCATGATATGCCTGTGCAATTATACAATTAGTTGAAAGGGGTGTGTTAAAAAAAAATAGCAGTGTCTGCCGTTGACTGTACAAACTGAAAACTATTTTGTAAAAACGTTTTTGTTTCTAAGATTTAGCAATCCTGTGAATTACTAAACTAATATTTAGTTGTATGACCACAGTTTTTTAAATCTGCACCTCTCAGCTCTCCACTCCATGATTCTTTAATAACATTCATTTACATTTCTTGGTTTTGCTTCAGAAACAGGTCCGGGAATTGGGCTGGCCACTCATAACATTCATTTTGTTGGTTTGGAACCAAGACTTTGCTTGTTTACTCGTGTGTTTGGGGTAATTGTCTCGTTGAAACAAAAATTTCAAGGGCATGTGCTCTTCAGCATCAGGCAACATGACCACTTCAAGTATTTTGACAAATGCAAACTGATCCATGATCCCTGGTATGCAATAAATAGGCCCAACACCATAGTTGTCCCATATCATGATGCTTGCTTCACTGTCTTCACTGTGTACTGTGGCTTAAATTCAGAGTTTGGGGGTGGTGTCACAAACTGTCTGTGGCCCTTGGACCCAAAAAGAACAATTTTACTCTCATCAGTCCACAAAATGTTCCTCCATTTCTCTTTAGGCCAGTTGCAAATTGTAACCTCTTCTGCACATGCCTTTTTTTAACAGGGGGATTCTTGAAAATAGATTAGCTTCACACAGACGTCTTCTAACTGTCACAGTACTTACAGGTATATATATATATATATATATATATATATATATATACCGTCATTTTGACGGTTTATTCTGTGGGTGATCTATTGTAATTCCTACTCCAGTTGGTGGCAAATGTACATATCAATCAGCAATTTACTTGAATCGTGTTGTTATTGTTACGCTGCATTCAGTTGCAAAAAGGTCACGGCAGCTGAGTGCGAGTAGTTTACTCGTACTCAGCTGGTGTCTGTGTATATATAGAACTCTGTTAATCTACATTTGAAACCATGTAATAGTGTACTTTTTCAAACCACCAAAAAGTTCTGATATTGTAAATAAAGGTGAAAAAAGATGACATGATGCAGGATGAAGAAGGACAAACGGAGAACACTGAGCAGTCACCAACAGATGTTACGGGACAAGCAGCAAGCAGCAAAAAGGAGGTGAAGAAGAGGGAGTATTGTGTTCAGTGGGAACAGGAGTTTACGTGGCTGAGGTGGGAAGGAGGTAAAATGTTCTGCGATATCTGTGGAAAAGCTAACACAAGTATCGGACTTGTCGAGGGTGCACAACAACAAATTATGTTAAGTTCATTTTTGTCAGAATCATATTGTGTAATATACTGCGTGCTCTAGAGCAGTCATTCCCAAACTGTGGTCCGCGGACCACTAGTGGTCCGTGAGGGTACTGCAGGTGGTCCGTGGAATGGCAAAATAAAATAATATTTTACCTTCATTTTACCAGAAAATTCCCATAAAAAATATGTAGGCCTATATTCATATAACATTTGCATTAAATTGTCAAGTTATTGTGCGATTACTAAAATAGGCCAGTGGTGTTCGGCCGTGACGTTCAAGTTCAGTGTCGTTATGGAAAGAGGCAGCCGTTGTGTGCAGTAAACTTTCTTTTAACAAGCCTGTTGCACACTGATGTGATGACTAGTTATAGTAGTGCTAGTAAGCCTATTTAGAGGTGCGGATTAATTCAGGTAAGACTGTGTATAGACATTTTATTATGTGTGTTATGAAGTGGTCCGCAAAATTTTTTGATTACAAATAGTGGTCCACACACACAAAAAGTTTGAAAAACCCTGCTCTAGAGTTCAATCACAAAATATCCTTTCACTTTTTGTGTAACGTTATCTGTTGTACTTAAATAAAACAAATAATCTGTCCTCTATGCTAGTCTTGAAATGACTTGAAACGTGAGTAAAACAAATAGCCATTATAAGTATTATTAAAATATAAAAATTAAAAATGACAGATAATAATAGACGAAGACAGAAAATTTACGACTCCGTCGTCAAAATGACGGAGAGTGAGAAAGTCTAGCGCAACCTCTGATTATATATAAATAAATATATTAGTAATGGGCAATATGAACGATATGCGATATAAATGATAAAAAATTGGCATACGATAGAGATTTTAATTCTATTGCACTACCGCGATAATACATGTTGATGACGCAATTTCCCCGCAAAATTTACAGCCACGAGCTGCAGCTTGAAACATGGCTGAAAGCGAAACGGAGGAGCTGGTGAAAAAGACGCAACCATATCCATTATTTGGACGTAATTCGGATTTAAGCCGTCTGACGTGCAGCAGCAAATTATACTCTGTAGAGTGTGTGGGGCAACAGTTCCGGCTAAGAGAGGTAACACGACTAATCTGTTGTACTACCTCAAAACGAAACATGTTACTGAATACCAGCTTTGCCAGCTCCGTGAAGACTTCACCGAGCTGGCAAGCTGGTATTCAGTAACATGTTTTGTTTTGAGGTAGTACAACAGAGTCGTTACCTCTCCGAAGTCTCCGTGAAGACTTCACGGAGCTAGCATAAGCCAGGCAATGCAGCCAAAGAGCGGCGCGGGAGCGGCGCGGAGCGAGCGAGAGAGAGAGAGCGCGGGAGCGAGCGCGCGGGAGCGGCGAGAGAGAGAGGCGAGAGAGAGATTATAGATTAAATTAACATATAAAATCTTACACGTTTGTCAACAGAAAAAGTGTGAAAGATCCCGAATTTGACCGTGCTGTTGCTTTATGCAAGAAGATTGTGAGTTCCTTTTCAGGAATACAGGAATAACATTAAAAAATACATTTAGCAGTTTGGCTTTCCTTAGGATCTATGTAACCTGTTCTGAAATGATTCTATTATAATTTATATATCGCAATATATATCGTTATCGCAAGAGGCTGCAATGTATATCGCAATATGGATTTTTGGCCATATCGCCCATCCCTAAAATATATATATATATATATATATATATATATATATATATATATATATATATATATGGCAGCACAAATGAACCAGCTGCTAAGGGATGGGACGCACCCTGAATGGCTTACCGAAGGGCGTACAATCCTGATCCTGAAGGATCCCACAAAGGGTACAGTCCCATCCAACTATCGGCCAATAGCCTGTCTCTCCACAACATGGAAGCTCATGTCAGGCATCATTGCGGCTAAGATAAGTGGGCACATGGATCAATACATGAGCAAAGCACAGAAGGGCATCGGCAAAGAAACCAGAGGAGTTAAACACCAACTCCTGGTTGACAGAACAGTCACCCAAGAATGCGGAACCCGACACACCAACCAGCATATGACTCAATGCCACACACATGGATCACTGAATGCTTGGAGATGTACAACATCAACAGGACTCTAAGAGACTTCATTGCAAACTCAATGAGGCTGTGGAAAACCACCCTTGAGGCCAATGGCAAGCCACTTGCACAAGTATCCATCACATGTGGCATATACCAAGGAGATGCTCTATCCCCCACTGCTGTTCTGCATAGGCCTGAACCCCCTCAGCCAAATAATCGACAAGACTGGCTATGGATACCGACTCAGGAATGGGGCCACCATCAGTCACCTCCTCTACATGGATGACATCAAGCTATACGCTAAGAGTGAGCGGGACATCCACTCACTGATCCACACCACCAGGATCTACAGCTCTGACATTGGGATGTCATTCGGGCTTGAGAAGTGTAGTCGAATGGTGACGAAGAGAGGAAGGTAGTCCACACAGAAGGGTCTCACTCCCAGAAGGAACAATAGCAGACATTGAGGATGGTTACAAGTACCTTGGAATACCACAGGCAAATGGCAACCTCGAAGAGGTAACAAGGAAAACAGCAACTGCCAAATACCTCCAACGAGTAAGGCAAGTCCTAAGAAGTCAGCTCAATGGCAAGAAAAAGGCACGGGCAATAAACAGCTACGCCCTGCCAGTGATCAGATACCCTGCGGGAATAATAAGGTGGTCAAAGGAAGAGATACAGATCACAGACGTTAAGACACGAAAGCTCCTCACCATGCATGGAGGGTTCCACCCGTAATCCAGCACTCTGAGACTGTACGCTAGCCGTAAAGAAGGTGGCCGTGGACTAGTGAGTGTGAGAGCCACTATTCAGGATGAAACATCCAAGATCCACAAGTACATCAAAGATAAGGTCACAACAGATGACGTGCTCAGTGAATGTCTCAGGCAATGGGGAACAGAGGAAGAGGAGCTGGAGGAGGGACCATCATGGGAGGACAAACCCCTACATGGGATGTACCACCGGAACATAACTGAAGTGGCTGATATCAAGAAATCCTACCAATGGCTAGAACGGGCCGGACTGAAGGACAGCACAGAGGCACTCATCATGGCTGCACAGGAGCAGGCCCTGAACACCAGAGCAATAGAGGCCCAAATCTACCACACCAGACAAGCCCCAAGGTGTAGGCTGTGCAAACAGGCCCCTGAGACAATCCAACACTTAACTGCAGGGTGTAAGATGCTGGCAGGGAAAGCATACATGGAGCGCCATAACCAAGTGGCTGGCATAGTGTACAGGAACATCTGTATGCGGAGTATGGACTGGAAACCCGAGGTCAAAGTGGGAAACACCTCCAAAGGTGGTAGAGAATGACCGAGCCAAGATCCTGTGGGACTTCCAGATTCAGACAGACAGAATGGTAATGGCGAACCAACCAGACATTGTGGTGGTGGACAAACAGCAGAGGAATATACCAAGTGATTGCAACATCAGGAAAAAGGAACATGAGAAACTAGAGAAATACCAAGGGCTCAGAGAAGAGCTGGAAAAGGCTTGGAAGGTGAAGGCGACAGTGGTGCCTGTGGTCATCGGAGCACTCGGGGCAGTAACCCCAAAACTGGAAGAGTGGCTACAGCAGATCCCTGGAAGAACACCAGACATCTCGGTCCAGAAAAGTGCAGTACTAGGAACAGCAAAGATACTGCGCAGAACCCTCAAGCTCCCAGGCTTCTGGTAGAGGACCCGAGCTCGAAGGATGAGACCACCCGTGGAGGGTGAAGGACAAAGTTTTTTATATATATATATATATATATATATATCTCCGTACAGATGTTCCTGTACACTATGCCATATATATATATATATATATATATATATATATATATATATATATATATATATATATTATACTATTGTGCATTGCCTGGCAGTATCTTCTTCCACTTAGCAGACTAGAGTCACGGATACCTGTTAAACAGCTGAAGCGGCTGCTTTGAAAGTATAGCCACTGCCGTGCAACCCATTATAGTACCCAAGATTGTACATTGTTACAAATGTACCTTATGTGAAACGTTATTTCATATATGCTATAGCCAATCTTTTTGCAGTCAACAGCAGGCGTCTCTCAAAGGGTTCGCAAACATACAAAATTTACACCTAGTTTTAGCTCCTGCAGTCTTAAGACTTGCCCATTGTTACTTATCCATTAGGGCACTGGAGCAAAATTAGTTTTGCACAAATGTGCACTCAACTTTAGGAGCTTACATGGACTTTTTCTTTATTTTTATTTAACTAGGATAAAAACTCATTGAGATTAAAAACCTATTTTGCAAGAGTGTCCTGACCAAGACAGCAGCATAGTCAGAAACTTACATAACACAGTTTAACAAACAAACTGACCATACATTCATAAATATATAAATAAATAAGATGGTTATAATTAAATAAAAACAACAAGTGAAAGAATCTGCTTCAAAGTTACTTAAAATATTTTTAAAATTGTGTAAAGAAACCAAGTCTTTCAGTTTTAAACCTTTCTGCGGTTCATTCCAAGAATGAGGTTCTGCAAACTTAAAAGCTTTCTTTCCCAGTTCAGTGCGAGTTTTAGGCTCCGAGAGTTAAAGAGAGTCCTGTGAGTGCAGGTTGTAGCTGCTTGTGCTCTTTTGCTCTGTGAACTCCTGCAGATTAGGGGGGAGTAAATGAAAGATCTTTGTGTGTTTTAGTACATGCAAAGCCCTGTTATATTTGCTCAAAGTGATTGATTGAAAACAAATGGATGCTGCTTCTCCCCCACACTGTATGCACACAAACTCTACAAAACAAAATCTCTAAGAGACAATATACCATCTATGTACAAGTACTTAAAATATTACTTTAAAATGGATTTTTTTTTTTCGACAAATGTAATGTTAAGCAGATAAATTTTATGAAATGTGTGAAGTTGGAGCTTGGTTTGTTTAGTATTTGATTTTCTTCAAAAATCCAAATGAGGTAGGAAGTAAAAGTAAATGTGTGTGTGAATACTGAGGAATGTCACTGCTGACCTGTGGGTGTGTCCGGCCCAATCTTACATTGGCTGGTGCACCTCTGCACTTCCTCTCGGAGCAGGCGGACTTGGTTTTGCAGCTCGGAACAGCAGCCGTCCCGTTGGGTTTCAGAGTCCAGTCGGTTCTTAATGGTGTAAATTTGGCTGAGTGCATCCTGGGAGGAGTTCTTTATCCTGCTCAGCTCGTCCTCCACGCGTCCGCACACCTCACAGTCGTTCCCCAGCATCTCCACCACAGTCACGATGCGGTTGAAGTGTTCGCCATGGTCCCCAGTCAGAGCTTTGATCTTACCCACATCATGGCTCAAGTCCAAAACCTGTTGGAGTTTTGAAACTGTTTTCCATCATCAACTATATTATAACCATCACGTAAGGCATGTTTTTGGCTGTGACACTTGTCTAGGCTATTTTCAAAGGGCATTGCAAAAACATTAACAGTGCAATGTGTTAAAGTTATTGCATACAACATGACACTAGCTAAGATGCAAAAGAACTAAGCTGGACTCCACTGATAATTCAATTATAATATATATATAATTATAAATTATTATACACTTTGACAAGACTTAAAAATAATAAGATAAATTAATACAGAAAGAATAAGAATTAAAGCCGCAAGCGGCAATAAAGGCCCTCGCCTCCCTTGAGACCGAGGGGACACATGCACTCGGAGGAGTGCATTTCGTGCTTTAAAGCGTAAACTTCACGGTAATGTCAAATACCCGGGCCTGTGTTACTGCTTGGGCCTGCTACACCACCTTGTAATTTAGAGTTAAAGGTCTCCACAATCCCTGGTTTTCCTGGGAGCTGTCTGAACCTTTGAAAATAATAGATTATGCTTGGGCTAAGGCGAGAAAAACAAAGTACTGGCTGGAGATTTGAGATGACTCAGGAATCGCTGCACCCCCCTGTTTAAAAAGGCAAAATGTAAATGTAACTTGTCTAAAAGTACAAGTTTACAAGTTCCAAAGAATTCTGAGGAGTTTTCTAAGACTCTAGGCTTGGCTCTGGAGGGGCCTCCTCTAAAGGAAGGATCCTGGCAATTGGGAAATGGCATTTATTTCCCAAAGAAATGGCTGCCTCTTCACAGACTCATTACGACCACAGCCACAAATGTAACAAAAAACAAATTGATAACTTTTTTGGCACACGTGTCTAGATGATACTCACCAAATTTGGGGCCAATTAGATTAAAACACAATGATTTGCATCTTTCTGCGCAAGGGGTGCGAATTTAGTGGCCGCGCCTTTCACCCCACATGGCGGACTTCCTGTTAAGTTTAGGGTGTGACTGTCATTGACTTTTCTGTTTGCCCTGAGGTGTCCTATGGATATACCAAGTTTCATTTTTCTACGTTGGAAAAAAGTTACTTTCACTTTCCATAGGCCCAATGTATTTTGACTTTTCTAGGGGCCGCCACTGAGTCATTTTTCGTTTTTTTTGGGGACTTCAAATACATAAATTTTTGCGGGCTTGAAGTCTGGGACCAATAAAAATGACTTTTAGTTGTTCGTTTACTGGGTAAAATTGAGGATCATTTTGCAGAAAAATTATAATAAAAAATTAAAGCGCAGCGATATAAAGGCCCTCGCCTCCTTGAGACCGCGGGGACACATATATTCGGAGGATTGCATGTCGTGCTTTAAAGCAAATTTGGAGCTGTTTAGATGAAAACCCTTTAGCACAAAGTGTACGATTTAGGTGGTCATGTATTCCACCCAACATAGATTTTCTGTTGAGTTTACGGTATGGCTGTAATAAACTTTTCTGTTTGCCCTAAGGTGTCCTATTGATGTACCAAGTTTTGTATTTCTACATTGGAAAAATTTACTTTCATTTTCCATAGAACCAATTATTTTGACTTTTCTAGGGTCGCCACTGAGTCATTTTTCCTATTTTTTCAGGGACTTCAAATACATACATTTTTGCCGGGCTTGAAGTCTGGGACCAATAAAAATGACTTTTAGTTGCACGTTTACTGGGTCAAATTGAAAATCATTTTTCAGGAAAATTATAATAAACGCTATGGCAACACATTTATAGATAGGGGTTGGTTGTCATTGGCTTTTATGCTCGTCATGACATAAGAGATGTGTGTACCAAATTTTATGTCTCTATGACAAACTAAATTCGTGGGTCCCATTATAAGTTTGTAGGGGGCGCTGGAGAGCCATTTCTAAAGATAACCCTTTTATTTACATATCTTTGTGTTCAGGTCATGAATGTGCACAAACGCCTTTTTGGGTCCAACTCGATCCGAGAAGGCGTTTGAGAGTTAAGAGACATTTTATTTTCACAAAAATGGCCACCTCGTTACAGGCTTGCCACACCCACACCGGATAAGATATCAGAAAAAAAGTCACAACTTTGGTTGGCACACGTGTCTAGATGATACTTACCAAATTTGGGGCCATTTAGATTAAAACACAATGATTTGCATCTTTCTGCGCAAAGTGCGATTTTAGTGGCGGTTTTACCCACATGACGGACTTCCTGTTTAGTTTAGGGTGTGGCTGTCATAGACTTTTCTGTTTGCCCTGAGATGTCCTATGGATGTACCAAGCTTCATTTTTCTACGTTGGAAAAACGTTACTTTCACTTTCCATAGGCCCAATGTATTTTGACTTTTGTAGGGGTCGCCACTGAGTCATTTTTCGTATTTTTTTTTCGGCGACTTCAAATACATACATTTTTCGCCGGGCTTGAAGTCTAAGACCAATACAAATGACTTTTAGTTGCACGTTTACTGGGTCAAATTGAGGATCATTTTACAGAAAAATTATACTAAAAAAAAAGATACCAATTTATAATTAAAGCCGCAAGCGGCGATAAAGGCCCTCGCCTCCCTTGAGACCGCGGGGACACATGCACTCGTGCTTTAAAGCGTAAACTTCACGGTAAAATGATTCTGAGGAGTTTTCTAAGACTCTAGCCGTGGCTCTGGAGGGGCCTCCTCTAAAGGAAGGATCCTGGCAATTGGGAAATGGCATTTATGTCCCAAAGGTTGCCTCTTCACAGACTCATTACGACCACAGCCACAAATGTATCAAAAAACGAATTGATATTTTTTTTTGGCACACGTGTCTAGATGATACTCACCAAATTTGGAGCTGTTTAGATGAAAAGCCTTTAGACACAAGGGGTGCGATTTAGGTGGTCACGCATTACACCCAACATAGTAGATTTTCTGTTGAGTTTACGATATGGCTGTAATAAACTTTTCAGTTTGCCCTGAGGTGTCCTATGGATGTACCAAGTTTCATTTTCTACATTGGAATAAAGTTACTTTCACTTTCCATAGGCCCGATGTATTTTTACTTTTCTAGGGTCGCCACTGAGTCATTTTTCGTATTTTTTTCATGGACTTCAAATACATAAATTTTTCGCTGGGCTTGAAGTCTGGGACCAATAAAAATTACTTTAAGTTGTACGTTTACTGGGTCAAATTGAGGATCATTTTGCAGAAAAATTATAATAAAAAAATATATACCAAATTATAATAAAATAAAATATAACTCGAGCAAAAAGTCTAGAAAAACGCTTGTCTATTTTACATACATGTGTTTAGCTCATTTTGCCCAAGTTTGGTGTCTGTGGAATGAAGCAGCTATTTTCTGAGTTCTTTTAAAAAAGAGGTGTATTTTAAGTCGGTTCACATTTTCAATTCAAAATGGCCACCTTCCCGTGTGTGATAGGGTGTGGTCCCCATTGGCTTTTTTGTTCATAAGCCCATGCTGGATGTGTGTACCAAGTTTCATTTGCCTACGACAAACTAAAATTTTCACTTCCCATTGACTTTTTCCAAATATTTGGGACGTTGCTATGGCAACACATTTATAGATAGGGGGTGGTTGTCATTGGCTTTTATGCTCGTCATGACATAAGAGATGTGTGTACCAAATTTTATGTCTCTATGACAAACTAAATTCTTGGGTCCCATTATAAGTTTGTAGGGGGCGCTGGAGAGCCATTTCTAAAGATAACCCTTTTATTTACATATTTTTGTGTTCAGGTCATGAATGTGCACAAACGCCTTTTTGGGTCCAACTCGATCCGAGAAGGCGTTTGAGAGTTAAGAGACGTTTATTTTCACAAAAATGGCCACCTCGTTACAGGCTTGCCACACCCATACCCGATAAGATATCAACAACAAAGTCACAACTTTGGTTGGCACATGTGTCTAGATGATACTCACCAAATTTGGGGCCATTTAGATTAAAACACAATGATTTGCATCTTTCTGCGCAAGTGCGAATTTAGTGGCAGCGCCTTTCACCCCACATGGCGGACTTCCTGTTAAGTTTAGGGTGTGACTGACTTTTCTGTTTGCCCTGAGGTGTCCTATGGATATACCAAGTTTCATTTTTCTATGTTGGAAAAAGTTACTTTCACTTTCCATAGGCCCAATGTATTTTGACTTTTCTAGGGGCCGCCACTGAGTCATTTTTAGTATTTTTTTGGGGACTTCAAATACATAAATTTTTCGGGGAAGTCTGGGACCAATAAAAATGACTTTTAGTTGTTCGTTTACTGGGTTAAATTGAGGATCATTTTGCAGAAAAATTATAATAAAAATATATACCGAATTATAATAAAAAAATATAACTCGAGCAAAAAGTCTAGAAAAACACTTGTCTCTTTTACATACATGTGTTTAGCTCATTTTGCCCAAGTTTGGTGTCTGTGGAATGAAGCAGCTTTTATCTGTGTACTTTTAAAAAGAGGTGTATTTTAAGTCGGTTCACATTTTCAATTCAAAATGGCCGCCTTCCTCGTGTGCGATAGGGTGTGGTCCCCATTGGCTTTTTGTTCATAAGCCCATGGTGGATGTGTGTACCAAGTTTTATTTGCCTACAACAAACTAAAAATTTCACTTCCCATTGACTTTTTCACAATTTTTGGGGCGTTGCTATGGCAACACATTTATAGCTAGGGGTGGTTGTCATTGGCTTTTATGCTCGTCATGACATAAGAGATGTGTGTACAAAATTTTATGTCTCTATGACAAACTAAATTCTTGGGTCCATTATAAGTTTGTAGGGGCGCTGGAGAGCCATTTCTAAAGATAACCCTTTTATTTACATATTTTTTGTTCAGGTCATGAATGTGCACAAACGCCTTTTTGGGTCCAACTCGATCCGAGAAGGCGTTTGAGAGTTAAGAGACGTTTTATTTTCACAAAAATGGCCACCTCGTTACAGGCTTGCCACACCCATACCCGATAAGATATCAAAAACAAAGTCACAACTTTGGTTGGCACACGTGTCTAGATGATACTCACCAAATTTGGGGCCATTTAGATTAAAACACAATGATTTGCATCTTTCTGCGCAAAGTGCGATTTTAGTGGCGCGTTTCACCCCACATGGCGGACTTCCTGTTAAGTTTAGGGTGTGACTGTCATTGACTTTTCTGTTTGCCCTGAGATGTCCTATGGATGTACCAAGTTTCATTTTTCTACGTTGGAAAAAACTTACTTTCACTTTCCATAGGCCCAATGTATTTTGATTTTGTAGGGGTCGCCACTGAGTCATTTTTCGTATTTTTTTTTCGGCGACTTCAAATACATAAATTTTTCGCGGAGCTTGAAGTCTGGGACCAATAAAAATGACTTTTCGTGCATGTTCACTGGGTCAAATTTAGGATCATTGGGTCGGAAGAAAAAAAAAAAAAAAAAAAAAAAAAAAAATCCGAGCAAAAACAATAGGCCCTCCCGGTCATCACCGGCTCGGGCCTAATTAAAGCCGCAAGCGGCGATAAAGGCCCTCGCCTCCCTTGAGACTGCGGGGACACATGCACTCGGAGGAGTGCATTTCGTGCTTTAAAGCGTAAACTTCACGGTAAAAGGATTCTGAGGAGTTTTCTAAGACTCTAGCAGTGGCTCTGGAGGGGCCTCCTCTAAAGGAAGGATCCTGGCAATTGGGAAATGGCATTTATTTCCCAAAGGTTGCCTCTTCACAGACTCATTACGACCACAGCCACAAATGTATCAAAAAACAAATTGATAACTTTTTTTGCACACGTGTCTAGATGATACTCACCAAATTTGGAGCTGTTTAGATGAAAAGCCTTTAGACACAAGGAGTGCGATTTAGGTGGTCACGCATTCCACCCAACATAGTAGATTTTCTGTTGAGTTTACGGTATGGCTGTAATAAACTTTTCTGTTTGCCTGAGGTGTCCTATGGATGTACCAAGTTTTGTATTTCTACATTAGAAACATTTACTTTCATTTTCCATAGAACCAATGTATTTTGACTTTTCTAGGGTCGCCACTGAGTCATTTTTCATATTTTTTTGGGACTTCAAATACATACATTTTTGCCGGGCTTGAAGTCTGGGCCCAATAAAAATGTCTTTTAGTTGCACATTTACTGGGTCAAATTGAAAATCATTTTCAGAAAAATTATAATAAAAATATATATACCAAATTATAATAAAAAAAATATAACTCGAGCAAAAACGACAAGAAAAACGCTTGTCTATTTTACATACATGTGTTTAGCTCATTTTGCCCAAGTTTGGTGTCTGTGGAATGAAGCAGCTATTTTCTGTTGTTTTTTAAAAAAGAGGTGTATTTTAAGTCGGTTCACATCTTCAATTTAAAATGGCTGCCTTCCCGTGTGTGATAAGGTGTGGTTCCCTTTGGCTTTTTTGTTCATAAGCCCATGCTGGATGTGTGTACCAAGTTTCATTTGCCTAGGACAAACTAAAATTTTCACTTCCCATTGACTTTTTCCACATATTTGGGACGTTGCTATGGCAACACATTTATAGATAGGGTGTGGTTGTCATTGGCTTTTATGCTCGTCATGACATAAGAGATGTGTGTACCAAATTTCATGTCTCTATAACAAACTAAATTCTTGGGTCCCATTATAAGTTTGTAGGGGGCGCTGGAGAGCCATTTCTAAAGATAACCCTTTTATTTACATATTTTTGTGTTCAGGTCATGAATGTGCACAAACACCTTTTTGGGTCCAACTCGATCCGAGAAGGCGTTTCAGAGTTAAGAGACGTTTTATTTTCACAAAAATGGCCACCTCGTTACAGGCTTGCCACACCCATACCCGATAAGATATCAACAACAAAGTTACAACTTTGGTTGGCACATGTGTCTAGATGATACTCACCAAATTTGGGGCCATTTAGATTAAAACACAATGATTTGCATCTTTCTGCGCAATGGGTGCGATTTTAGTGGCCGCGCGTTTCACCCCACATGGCGGACTTCCTGTTAAGTTTAGGGTGTGACTGTCATTGACTTTTCTGTTTGCCCTGAGGTGTCCTATGGATATACCAAGTTTCATTTTTCTGCGTTGAAAAAAACTTACTTTCACTTTCCATAGGCCCAATGTATTTTGATTTTGTAGGGGTCGCCACTGAGTCATTTTTCTTTTTTTTTTTTTTTCGCGACTTGAAGTCTGGGACATGCACAAAAATGACTTTTTGTGCATGTTCACTGGGTCAAATTTAGGATCATTTGGTCACAATAAAGATAAAAAAACCCGAGCAAAAACAATAGGCCCTCCCGGTCATCACCGGCTCGGGCCTAATAAAAAAAAAATCCGAGCAAAAACAATAGGCCCTCCCGGTCATCACCGGCTCGGGCCTAATAAGCGGTAGAAGATGGATGGATGGAGAATAAGACTATTTTCTGCAGATTTTCCTCATGATTCAATAAAACTGCAATGTCTTATGACTGGACTCTTTTTCTTGCCTTTACAGGAGGTGGTCACATCTTTAGAAGCTAAGCTTACCGTAATGACCTACAATAACTGTCTGACCTATTGCAAGGTACCGCCCCCAAATGCTGTGAGCAAATTCTTTTCTTTCTTTTCACCTACTTAATTCACTATACATTTCTGTTGTTTTATTAAAGATGTGTTATCTTCCGTCCTGGTCCTGGCCCTGCCACCCCCACCTTCCCAACAACTTTTAAAAGGGGCTGAACATCCTCATTTTCAGAAATCCTTTTTCTGCATCTGAGACAGTTTATGTCACTCAATGCAAGCCGCTCAGTCTAATCTAAAGTAATATTAAAATATTACAATTATCTAAGGCAATAGCAATAGCTGGACACTGTTTTGACAAACATCTTTACATTGTTCACCATACTACAGCATTTTACACAATGCACCTTTAAAGTAAGCAGTCTCTTACCTTGTCATACAGAGAGTCTCCAGACACCGACAGGTCTTTGAGCCGAGTGTTGAAGTGTCGGATCTGGTCTTCGTTGGCGACCACTCTCCACTCCAGAGACTTCTTAGTCGAATTATCTCTCTCCCCTCCAGTTCCTGGGTGTCCTTCCCTGCCTCCCTCTGTCGGGCTTCCTCCAGCTCCTCCCCGAGCACCGCCACCCGCTTCACCTCTTCCCCCTTCTTCTACCCCTCTACCTCCGCCGGACAACCCAGTGCCACTGGAAGACCCTGCCCCTCCGGATGTTCCCCCTCCAGATGCCCCACCTGAGGATGGCCCACTACAGCCGCACTGGTCCAGTCTGCGACCAATCACTGAGGTGGTATTTTCCAGATTGGATAGCTTTTTATCATGGTCGTTCACAGTTTTCTTTATATCTCCCACATCTAACTCAACGTCAGTGATCCTGTAAGCCTGGTCATCAAATCGCTCCAAGATAATGGTCCGTAGGTCTCCTAGTTCTGTGTGGAAATATTCTTTTACGTTGTTCTCCACATTTGAGCAACTCTCCTCGGACTTGCACACAGTGTTGTTAACTCGTCTCTCTAAATCTTTCAACCAACGGTCTAATGATTGATCTCCAAATCCACCAACCCCTCCACCATTGGTTCCTTCGATCCCAAAGTTATTTTCACTTCCGGTTCCACTGAGCTCTTTGTCAAGGCGGTTGTGCAGAATGTCCACGTTTTCCGAGGCAGAGCTGATCTTGCGCTCCACGTCCGTGACTCGGTTTTGGAGATCCTGGACGTTACTGCAGCAGCCCTGGGCCCTGCTGACGTTCCTCCTCAGACCGTCAAGATTCTGGCGGTAGTGTATATTCATTACGTTTAGTTCCTTCTCAAGAGCATCTATTCTTCCCTGGTTCTCTTGCTGCTGTCGGCGCAGGTCCTCAACACCGGCCTGAACACATGACAGCAGAAATAATAATCTATTCTTTATGAATATTGCTTAGTTGAGAACATGCGTAATATGAGAAGATTTCACTTTTTATAAAACATGTTTAAAGGGATAGTGGAAGTACCTGGCAGGATGAACAGGACATGGACACTCTCTTCTCAAGCTCCCGCAGAATCTCCTCCTTCAGAGAGATCAAGACCCCTCCAGTCAGACCCCCATCCATATTGTTCGCTTTGCCATTCACCAGGTGGTTGTTGATGCTCACCAGGGTTTTATCATGAGCCTGTTTTGGAGAGGGGCCCAAGTCAGAGTAGTCTCATTTAAAGACATGTAGCAGACCAGTTCCACACTTATCCCTTCCAGACGCCCCAGCAAGCAGGAGTCTGGACTAGCACCGAGATCTTCCCCACAGGAGATTAAATGTGCCCTTTTTAAATACTCACAGATGTTTCTTGCTTAGATAAGACCGAACGAGTCTTCAGGACTTATAATTAACAACTCTGTTTGTTATCATAAAAAGACAGAGCCCGGAGAGATCTGACACCCAGGTCACAAAGGACTCAAGACCAGGACAGAATGGCACCATAACCGTAAAGTTTGGTTGATATGGTTGTGTATTCAGCTTTAACAGAAATACCCCCTTTCCAGGCACCAGGCCAGGAATGCTTTGATCAGAGCCTTCAAGGATGATCAAACAATACCCCCTGATGTTAAAATGGACAAATGGCTCTAACTTCGCTAAAGGACAGTTGGGTGTTAATTTGTTTAAAAGAAAGATATTGTGTTGATGTACTAACAATTATACTGTTCGTTTCCAGGACGCGGAGTTTTACAAGCTAAATAATTCCTTATCCCATTTCTACAAGTTTACGTTTTATTTTTAATAAAATGTAATGAATATGTTTTCATAATAAGTCTGACAAATGCATTGTCTTTGTATAATCCTACAAGTACAAATGTTTTATGTGTTTTATGAGAACCAGGGAAATTAGGGTGAAACAAAGGAATGTTTTCAAACTTCGTGTAACCATTTAACTTTAGTAAACTTCATTCACTAAGCGACTCCCCTTTTGGCCGGAAGGACACTTGAGACGCGCCCCCAGCCAAAGGTGATAAAAATGGCCGCTGGCCAAAACTCTTCCTCTTTGCTCTTTGCTCTTTGCTCCTGGCTCTTGCCCCTCCGCCTCCGCTGACCCCACAAGGGCCGGTCCACTAGGACCGTTAAATGCCACCATGGCTAAAGCTTTGAGCCTCGTGGAAGCACGAGTAAACTTCTTGGTTCCAAAAGACCGTGCCTGCTAAAGCGCCTGCTCTTTCTCCAAAGGAGCGCGCGCAGAAGCAAGTTTTAACCAGCAACAGCTAAGAACTCTTTCATGGACACTGCAATGACTTGCATAACCCCAGACTTTTAACGGTACACGGAGGCCCAGGTGCTTTGGACAACAACCGGACATCTCTCTCTACCCCCGGGCTGCAAACCCTCTGGAGGAGACACGTACGCGACGGCACCCTTGGTGGGGAATGCTCCATCAGTAAGCGACAGACTTTCTGGACAACATTCAGGACGCTTGGACCGCTGATAGCGACCCACCTAACCGTGCCAGCCCCGCTGACCTCAAGAGTAAGTCCGCACGTGACACAACAGCCTTGGTGTCGTTAAATGTCCTATTCCCAAAATCGCCATCCCCTTCTCCGTTAAAAGCCCCTTTGGTTAAATTCCATAATTTAGATTAACAAGCCTGAGCATTCCTTTGGTTCACAAACCATCTGAAAGCAAATATTTATCCCTGTATTTAATCCTGTGTGTATTCCTTTTTGTGTCAATCCCTTTTCCCTGTTCCAATGTCATTTTTAATTATAGGTTTGTGTAATTTTTAATAAAATCCCATAAAAGACATTAATGTTTCTCTGTTATAATTAAGAAATGTTTGAAAACAATAGAATTCTCTTCCTTTAAGATTAATGAGACTAGATTAAACAGTTTCTCTGGACCTGTTAAAAACCAGGGTGGTGCCCCTTTTAATCAGAAATTAATTTTAATGAATTAATATTAATATCAAAATTAATTATTAAGATTATTAAAATTAATCTTCTATATGTTTATACAAACATACCCTTGTACGCTACAGTGTATCTTTGGTACCTCCATGTGAGGAAATAATTTTGATAATAAAAATATTAATTGATAATTTACCCAAATTAATAAATTAATATTTCTTATTACATTATATTACATTGTACACTACACTACAGACAAAACACTGTAGCGAGTAAAGTAAAGTAATCACAAAACTCTACTAGTTTAAAATGATAGCAGATGATTTTACTTCAACAAGACAAACTCAATAAAAGAAACAACATTTCAATACATACATACATACATCAATATTGATGATTTATCAAAAAATAAATGCACCGTTACATGCATACAGGATGTGTGTTATGACTGGTTCGATAGGATTTGTTTTCAGAAGTTCCTTAAACGTATTCAGACATTTGTCACAACTGGAACTAGGCACAACTAATAAGGTTTGGTACTTAAGGTTTGATGAGGTCATAAATATTTTGCCGCAGTTAGTAGTAAAAATTTGAAATTAATATGACAGGGTTAATGTGGTCTTATCAGCTGCATTTTGATCTGACAAAGGTTTTGACTGAGGCCAACATATAATAAATGACTACAGAAATAATCTAATAACCTTGAGTAAATAATTTCATAAACAACCTAGTAATCAGGAGGACTTATGAAATTATATGATGTTAATTTGTTTTGTGACTTTGGAGCTAAGCTGACTCCGCCTGATAGAACTGCTCACATGACATAGTCTGTTTCACAGAACCATCCGGGAAGGCTCCCATTTGCAAATGGGAGGCAGTTGAAAACTTGTTAGGTGATTGGACAAAGCACTGACTAGTATAGTGAGCCCAGTGTTTGACGTAGCGGTTGGCTTGGCGCGATACAAGATGGATTTACCTGAGTTTGGAAACTCCCAAATCTTGTGAGAATCCAGCTGCAAAATCCTATTAGTCAATGAGTTACAGTATTACAGTGGGTTTGCAGACTCACTTGCGTGCGGTTGTCCAGTTGGTCTAGTTTGGTCTGGATGCTGTGGATGGTCTCTTTCATTTCAGGCTGAGCGGCATCAGCAAGGTTTTGGCCCCCGGAAGAACCGCCGCCCCCGCTGCCACCACTACTGCTGAGGCCTGGTTTGTTGAAGCGCTCGTTCATATTGTTCATAGAGGTCTGGAGGTCCTGTAGGTTCTTGGTCAGAGTCTGGATCTTCTCTTCCAGCTGCTTCACCCTCTCACTCTCAGCTCGGTCTGTAGGAGCAATCACCAATAAATCCAAAATCTATGTATTATGGCATTTGTGATGACATATGTAACCTTCTATTTGAATATGATTAGGGTTTGAAAATGTTGAAGTAGGAATTGAGGCATGGTGATACAAAGAATGGATGATGATTACTATAGAATGTAATTACTATTTGACAGCATGTCAAATGTGACAAAAGTCTATGGACAGTTGATTTGAAGTTCCCTGAAGTGGTGGTTTTTTGTTAAAATGGTGGCGGCAGTAGCTCAGTGGGTAGAGCGGTCGTCCTTCAAACGGAAGGTAGGAGGTTCGATTCCCGCTCTCCCCATATCATACTGTCGTTGTGTCCTTGGGCAAGACACTTAACCCACCTTGCCTCCAGTGGCTGTAACACTGGTAATTACATTAGAACAATGTAAGTCGCTTTGGATAAAAGCGTCAGCTAAATGAATAAATGTAAATGTAAATGTACATAGTCTGCTCAAAACTGGGACATTTTTGTGTTTTCACAGAGCTCTATTGGGACATGGGACAGAGAGAGTGATAGTCCCCATTAACTGTGCTAGATCTTAAAGGCATCCAATCTTTTTTGTGCCATTTCACCCAGTCCTAGTGTCTATATGTCTAATGCTATAAATACATCACATACACATGATGACATGACATACCAGTGTGCCCTCCACTTTGTCCCGTACTAGATCCACCGTGGCTTGTACCACCACCTCCATTTCCGTAGTTTGTCCCGGTGCCTCCCTGTCTGTAGTTTGTCCCGGTGCCTCCCTGTCCGTAGTTCGTCCCGGTGCCTCCCTGTCCGTAGTTCGTCCCGGTGCCGCCCTGTCCGTAGTTCGTCCCGGTGCCTCCCTGTCCGTAGTTTGTCCCGGGGCCTCCCTGTCCTGGCTGCGTCCCTGTCCCACCAACAGGAGCTGTATTGCAGTCCTCTCCGCTGTAACCATGGCAACACTTCCACTCTATTTCAGTCACCATTTTATAGGCTACTTTGTACCGAGGCCTCATGTAGGTCCGGTATCTGCAGAGAGACAGTAACAATTAGATTGTAACATTAGAACATAAATCAGAATCGACTTTTTTAAAGTCTCTATAACAAATGTGCAGACACCTGCGTTTAGACTAGAGGATGGCCCATGTTGTCTAATAAAGCATCCATCCCATCTGTCTGTTACATGACTTCACTTCATATCCTCGCCCAATCATCAATCATCCTCTCTTGTTTTCCAGTTTGAGGATGTGATAGTGTTATGGGAAAAACCACAATAACCAAGACTAAGTCATGACCAAGACCGAGACAAGACCAAGGCTAGTCTTGATATGAAATCCCAAGACCTCTATGGTCTATTTCC
This sequence comes from Perccottus glenii, assembly GCA_024416835.2. Lineage (NCBI taxonomy): Eukaryota > Metazoa > Chordata > Actinopteri > Gobiiformes > Odontobutidae > Perccottus > Perccottus glenii. Next base: position 27,254,177 of record CM044548.2, read on the forward strand.
ACTTAATGGGCTGATAGCACTGTTCTGAAAGATGAGATTTTAGGGACTTTCTTTTCTCAGACACAGAACCACTCTTGTGTTATTATTACAGTATTTGGTTTGTGCGGCGTCACTGTCCACCACAAATATGTCTGACATGAGCTCATCTCGACCAAACCCTTCCTGCAGCTTTGTGAAATCAGAGCAGACAGGAACATACCAAACAATGACAGACTTTAATAAAACTATGTAAACCCATCTGGACCAATGGTTTTACTGTGATGGTTGCAAATCGAAGGCTTAGAATTTTTATTATCAAGGTTTTTCATTATCAAGGTCTCTGAATAATGTGTGGCAGGAGATGTGAAGTGGCCTTCTGTTAACAAGAGAGACATCTATTTTAGGTGAAAGCTGCAATTCACAGGGGCAGTTACATCCAACCAGGTGGCATATTTACAATAACATAGGCTTTTATTGCCTGTGAAGGTTCTCAGTCATCCAGGACATCTTGAAGAAAAAGGTTGAAGTAAAAGCATCTGGACTCAGTTTTCAAGGTGAAGACGTTTCGTCTCTAATTCCAAGAGACTTTATCAATTCTGAGATCAACTGGTAGCTCAGCTTTCTTACCAGTTGATCTCAGAATTGGAAAAGTCTCTTGGAGAGACTGACACTTAGAGACAGACACGATTCACTCTGACATTCATTCACCAGGGATACTTTAGATTTGCCAATTGATCTACAAACATCTACATTTATGTTTAACTTGAGTCCATCAGCATCCCTTTTGGTGTTCCTCAAGGGTCAATTCTTGGCCCCCTTCTTTTTTAACCTTTATATGCAACTGCTCTTGTCCACTATTCAAGAATTCAATGTTTCATACCATTCATATGCTGATGATACTCAGTTCTCCCACCAATCTTTCATTATTGGTTCTAAATTTTTTATATGGCTTATATTTCTTACATGCTCACAGAATACAGCTCACAAAGATCTGTCCCCTGAGTACAGTCCAGATCTGCTCAGGGGGCTTTTAGTCACTACATTTGGTCATTTAGCAGACGCTTTTATCCAAAGCGACAAACATTCACTACGCACCTAAACTCTCTTCCACCTTTCCTCAAATGTGCTTCTATTGTGTCTTCTTTTAAAACCAGACTGAAAAAATATTTATTTATTTATTTTTAAGAATTTTGTTGATTTAAATATGTTAATATTACTTTTATTTAGATTTTATGTTATGTTTAAATTTTTTAGTGCTTTGTTGTAAGTTTTAACTTAATTTGACCTCATATTTTATTTAGATTTTATTGTTGTGTTTTAACTTTAAACTTGTCTATACTTGTCATCTGAAATACGCTATATAAATTAACTTTATTATTATTATTATTATTATTATTATTATTATTATTATGTATCTGTGTTTGTTTAAATGTTCATAAAAATATCTCATAGACTCTAAGCCCAACTCCAAGAAAGAGCTGAGTTAGCTCAACTAACCTTTGAGAACAACTGTACAACTTTAATTCAATCTCCTGCATGCATAAAGATAAAAAGTCTAAGTGTGTACTCACACCACCACTCTGCTGCACTGCCCCGTCCCCCAGGCACACGGGTGATAGTCTGGCTTCACATACGTCTCCACCCCATCCTCCACCACACAGCTCACCGTCTTTGTCACAACAAACGCACACCAATTCCTGTGGGACACAAAACACAGATTTATTTCATTTATAAAATAGAGAGTTCATAGTAAATAAATTTTACACCTGCCTAGAGATTATTTAGACATTTACAGTGTGTTTGGTACTTAGTTTACACGGCAGTTATGTTACAAGGGTTTGTGTCAGAGTTTAAGGGCAAGAAAAGAAAACTAAACTATGTTTTAACTCCTGAAGTTAGGAATCTATTAAAACGATTTCAGGTCACTATTTTGCTGACATAGAGTTTTCTGATTCATAATGGCATGTTCAGATGCTTATTTCCAATAGAGTGTTTGAGAACTGCTGTGTTTAAAGTGCTGTTCCTGGGAAAGGCTCTGGAAACATGGCATTTGTCACAACGCAGCACATTCCTTCTCGCCTGATGTGCGACCAGCTAGCAGGTGAGCGAGTCGGCTGAGGTGAGAGGGGAACATGTGCATGGCAGATGTGACAGCGTGTCGAGCGAAAGTGTGAGGAGCACACAAGCGCTCTCTGTCTGTGTCGCTGTGAGGATGTCTGAGGAGACATGTCAGGCCTGGGCCATGTGCTCAGACGTGTGCTTTGTGATAATGAATGCACGTCATTGTAACTCACTAAATTGGATTGTTTCTGGAATCCAAACATGCCATCTGAAATGTGCCTATGACTGAGGCAGTGTTGTAGTCGAGTCACCAGTTTTTGAGTCCAAGTCACTTTCAAGTCCCTAACCCTAACCCTAACCCAAGTCCAAGTCACCAAAGACTAGTCCGAGTTTGAGTCGAGTCATCATCACTTAAAGTCCAAGTCCAAGTCTGAGTCAAGTCATCTTTAGTTAAACTGCAAATCCGAGTCACTAAAGAAAGGTCCAAGTCAAGTCCAAGTCAAGTCAGGTCCAAGTCACCAAAGTGAGTTACAAATCTGAAAACTGTGGGACTGAGATTTTAGTTTTGTATAAGCCTATTTCCTGACAAGACATTTAATGGAGTTTTGATTGTGGCATATCAATTTAAGGGCCAACTTTTATTTATTTAGGCTCAACTTCTGGGTCACATTTAGAGGCTGGGAGTTAAATGAGAGCAGCTCGTTTAACCACATGCAACAAGCAGAGGTTGTGTGGTGTTGTCGCTGAGCGGGACTTGCAAGTCCTTTCTTTGTCAAGTCCAAGTCTACATCCGAGTCATCAGTTCTCAAGTCCGAGTCGAGTCATGATGAGTCCTTCTGACTGAGAAGTCCGAGTCCAAAAAATCAAGTCTGTCGAGTCATTGAGGTTTGCCCTAGAGTCGAATCACAAGTCACAAAAATTATCCTGATAACTCGACTTGAGTCCGAGTCCAGGATTCGAGTACTCCATCTCTGCTTGGAGGAAATGAAACCTTCCACCAGATAAACAATATAGACTAAGGTAGTTTTTGACCAAGGCCATCATTTGTAGAAAATGTCAACACTGACTTGTAAAGACACTACTGCGAGTTAAAGTCAACAATAGAGTATTTAAGAAAATCACTGTTATACTAAAAATGTCTCTCAGAAGTAAAAACTTTATAGATCCAAGGGCTGTGCACAAACAGGAGCTAACTTTATCCCAAAAAGAAAGCAGTGCCTGCTGCTCTATGCTGCCACTCCATCCTTTCAATGAAAACCAGCTGTGACCTTTCACCTTCTGCTGCTTCAAACCAGCAGGAATTGTATACAGATGAAAAATGGAACAAAATGAAAAGCACACGAGGAGTGAGCAGAGTTCACCTTCAGGAAAACTACACGTGAGAATTATGGAAAAGAGAAAGCCTGAATGACACTTCCTGTGTAGACTTTGTTCCTCAGTGGATACTCCTGTTCTTTGTCACCCATTTACCAGCATTACACTGACTAAAACTGACATCGGACATATGTAACGTTATTATACCCAAGTTTCTAATATCACTGTAAACTCTGACACTGACACACTGACTATGTTTACATGACACTAGGCACATTTCCACTGAGTACGTACAGACAGTTTGGTTCAGATAACCTCTAAAGAGGCTTTATTGCAGAAGAACAGCGTCTGTGACATCATACATGTGTCACATTTTGTGATTCTTTATGAATTGTTTTTGATGCAGACTTTCAAAATAGATGTGTTACCATTACCATAAAGACGAGAGTAAGTCCTTGAGTGTAACAGTGTAACAGACTGGAGGTATAACTGAATACTGCTACAATAAAGAAGAGAAGAAAAATATTCTTTCTAATGTATTCCCATTGATCTAAACTTTAAATTCAGAAAGTTGCTAGACCCTTTCACCTCTTTCTTTCTCAAAGTGGGTCTGGAACCCTCTCCCATTGAACACGGCTTCCACCGAGTTCAATACAATTGCCCAATCATAACTGTTTATTTATGGGGTTTTGTACTGACTGATTGTACAATTTTTAAATTTTTTTAGTGGGCCCAGTGCCTCGGGTGGTAGAGCAGGGCTTCCCACTCTCCCCAGTTCACACACTGTTGTAGTGTTCTTGGACAAGACACTAAACCCACCTTGGCTCCGGTGTATGACTGTACGTGACTGTAGAGGGGGCCGGAGAAGGGTTAAAAAAATGCACTATAGAACTGTATGTCATTTACCATTTTACTTTTGTTGGTCCACTCAGATGTTGGTAGAATTCTAATATGTTGTTTGTCTATTTGTCCCGCCCAAATTTAAATCAAACTCAAACTGAGGGAGACCAGACTAATTCTTTGTATAGAATATGGAATAGAATAAGAATTAGGATGGCTGGCCAGGCTACAGAGCTGCACCACTTTTCTACATTTCAGGGACTCACTACTTAATGTCAAGTTCTGCTCAAATTTAATGCAATGTGGACTGCATCAAAAAGCCAAGGGGTTACCCAAGTAGTAAGGTGCTAATAATGGATTGCTCAAAAAAATAAATAAAACAGCTAACAGAGCAGGTACAAAACGGCTGCATAAAAACTTCTGAAAACCTCATTCTATTTTCCTTCAGACATTTCTAAGAATCCTTGTAATTCTGCTCTAATTCCTTGTATGGACCAGAAAAAATAAAATAATAAAAGGATTATCATAGTTGGCCAAGCTGCAGAAGCACAGCTATCAGTAAATGTACTTCAAAGATTTGAAACTTGACCCAATGTGTCGTTCTCTCTTTTTGTTTTTATCAGTAAAAGTAAAAGACAGATGATTTATAAACTGTGTTTGGATGGAAGCTACACTTTTAAAAACATTCTTACCATGTCAAACATTGTTCTAGAGGGAGACTTCGGTGTAAAGGGATTTCTATTGTGTGCACATTAATTTGTTTTGTAATGGAACATTTTGAATGATTATCTTTGACTTACAATACAAAGTGGCTTAGATCACTGCGAACAGAGGCCATAGAGAAGCAGTGATGTCAGTCCCAACACAGGATATGACTCACTGTGGTCTTTAAACACTCCACTTCACTCACTGACAACACAGCAGCCAGATCCAAAGGGAGGGGGCGCTGAGGTAATATTAATAATCCTCATATCTCTACTGTAGCTCTCGGTTCAAAATGTAAAATGAAAACACCGCTGCAGATCATTGTACCACTATCAGCAGAGTCTAGTGTGTTTGTAGTGTGTTTGTTCTTCATTTCTCATGTCATTCTTTCACAGTGACTAAAAGATGACTGCTCTGTTTCAAATCTCACTGAGAATAGTAACGCTAGAATGTAAAGGGTCATGGTTTTGAAGATGTTCATTATAAGTCAATATAATTTCCTGTGAATCCGAGGCAAAATCTTGAATGAAATTTTCAGAAGCCACCCAAAAAAGGGTTATTGCTTTTCATTCATTCTGTTTCGACGTTGTAATGCTACCGGGCAACGTGGTTTTTGCTGTGGGATATAGTAATGTATTTCACAGTTGTTTTCTGTCAATATTTCTGAAGGAGAGGAATAGTTTTGTCTTCTGATTATTCAACACAAATAAGTTTTCCCAGAGATTGGTCTTGAAACAATAAGAATACAAAGTACACTTGGTGTAGCTGTTCAGCAGAGATATTAACTTTGTGTCAGGATCCCTGTCCTGTTTGTCTCCCCCTCCCTTGTGGGTTTGGAGCTGGGTGGAGTCTGGGCAGAGTTCCTGGAGTCTGCAGTTACTCCAACACACCTGTAGCTCATCAGACTCATCACTACTCAGTCCCCCACTGGTTGTCAGATCATCTGTTATCTTTTGTGGTACACTGTGTGGTGCTAATTTCTTGTACAGAACTCTGTCCCAGCTCCAGTCTTCTGCCTGGCTACCTCCTCTACTCCACCATCCTCTGGTTCTCCACCTCCTGTTTAAATGAACTTTTTGAACTGCCATTTTGTCTCAGTGTCTGCCATCTTGGTCTACCAGCTTTCTGTCCATTACAACAGAACGATCTGGCAAACATGGATCAATCAGACACTGGACCCAACCTCTCCACAATCCACAGAGCTGTCTCACACTAAGGAGCCCTAATTGGACAACATGACCAAAGCATACAGGCTTTTTTTTGCCAACCAGACCCTCTCCCAACAAGTCTCCAAACTGGCAAACTAGGTCTCTACATTGCTGTCCCTCCAGTTGTCAACCTCTGCCTCTCCCTCTCTTTACACTGCTCTAGCCCCTTCAGTTCAGCCTTTGCCACAGAAATCTTGCTGTATGGATCCGGAGCCTTTCTCAGGTCAGCCCAACCTTTGTCAAAAGCTTTTTTTTCAATGTTCTTCAGTCTTTCAGCAACGCCACACAGATTTTATTTGAGATTCTGCTACGATTCACTATGTGTGGGTTTATGTGGGGAAGGGCACTTCAGTGGGCTGAGGCCAGGTTTTCTGATACCACCATAGAAGGTCAGTTTTGATGAATTTAATGAGGAACTAGAATGTGTTTTTGACCAACTTAATAACCAAGTTGACTCCATTTCTAAAGTCTTTCTCAAGGTGTGAGATCCTTTTTTTCATTTTCTACTGCTTAGTCCCGTTAGGGGTCGCGGGTGACTGGAGCCTATCCCAGCAACTTTGGGCCTGAGGCGGGGTACACCCTGGACAGTGGCCAGTTAGTCGCAGGGCTGACATTTAGACATAGACAGTGACATACAACTATTCACTCTCACATTCATTCACTAGGGACACTTTAGAGTTGCCAACTAACCTGTACATGCATGTCTTTGGACGGTGGGAGGAAGCCGGAGTACCCGGGGAGAACCCACAGTAACACGTGGAGGACATGCAGACTCCTCACAGAAAGACCGGAGTCAGCTGAGAATGTTTGAGTCGGCCAGGTTTTGAACTCATGACCTTCTTGCTGTGAGGCAGGAGTGCTAACCACTCTGCCACGTGCACGCTCAGGTCAGATCAGTTGCAGGTTTCCCTAGCTAATCGTCTTCGGGCTCAACAAAGAGACACTCTCAAAGAGACAATCTCAACACCCGCTGGGCCCCGTTATCCACGCAGGCTACCTAGCAATCCTTTGCTCCCTGCTCTGCCATCCACCCTCTACGGAGGAGCCCATGCAGTTAGGTTGAGCAACTGCACCAGAGGAGCTCCAACAATGCCGTCAGGCTGGTCAGTGCCTGTACTGTTGGGTAAAGGGTCATTTCCTGTCTACCTGTCCAGTCTGCCCAAAAGGGTGCGCTCATCAGTAAGTCTGGGGGTACTGATAAAGGGTATACTAGACTTCAGATTGCTACCACTCTTTTCTTGTAAATCCCTAACTAGACCCACTTAAGCTCTTATTGACTGGTGCTAAAAAATAACTATTTATTTATTTATTTACTTTTTTGTATTTATATAGCGCTTTTCCGCCTAGTAGGCACTCCAAAGCGCTTTTTGACCAACTAGTAGCTGAGCAAGCGGGTCTAGTTTTAGAACCTTTGCAGAAGCCATTGATGGGAGACTATTGGCTTGGGTAACACATGTGGCTTAGTGGTTAGCACTCCTGCCTCACAGCAAGAAGGTTGTGAGTTCAAAACCCGGCCGACTCAAACATTCTCGGCCGACTCTGGTCTGTGGGTTCTCTCCGGGTACTCGTGCTTCCTCCCACCATCCAAAGACATGCATGTATAGTGTAACACGGGTGTCAAAACCCTGTTGACTGCATCCTCTTGCCGGTTTTACTCTTTGGTTACGGGTCTTAAGTCACGTGGTCAAAACCGACCAATTATCTCCCTTTATTAAGCGCTACCCGGAAGCTACCGGGAGATGCGAGAGACACGAGAGGAAACGTTTGCTGCTGGAGCCAACTGCCGTTGCCTAAACACCGCGAATAAGCTGAGCATTTAATCCGGAAAACCGGAAGTGGCCAGGTTTTATGATGGCAAGCTAAGATAGGCTTTCAGCCCATGGAATGGAAAGAGAACCTGAACCAACGCATCTGAGGAGATTCCTACACGGAACCCCGATACCCTGCTCTGTCTGGGCTGGTAGGAGGCTCCAGTAGCCGACGTTTATTCTTTTGCACACTTAAGCACCTACTCCGCTACGACCCATTGTTTTTCCCCCCACTCACGTATCACGGACACATCCCTTTTTGAACTTTGTTGTTGGGTCGTAGGAGTTGGGTTGCTGAGTGCAACGGACTGTCCAATCGTGTTTTAATCTGTTGCAAATCTGAGTGCTTCAGATGAATTGTGTGGACATTATCATAATTGTACATGATTGAGACATTGTAAATATGGGAGTCCGCTCTCACTGAATGGCCATTCCTTATTCTTTATTCTTTATTCTTCATTCTTTATTCATTGTGTTGTTGTATGTTATTGTTGTTATATTATTGAATACAAGGTACCATCTAAAAGCTAATAGCAGTCTCTTGCCTCCTCTCTCCCTGAGCCGTACTTATTCTTCTGACTTAGCCCTTTAAAGAGATACTATCAGTATTGTTTTCTTACGTTGTCCTTATATACCTAAACACATATTTAAAAACCGGTTATGCAACGTACATGCTACAATAGGTTAACTCTAATGTGTCCCTAGTGAATGAATGTGAGAAGACCCCCTCGAAAACGAGGTGATTCATTTCAATCCTCAAGCAAAAATGTGAATAAATTTAATTCTTGTCATCTTTGTTCCCACTTCAAGCCCTCATTATTCATGTGCTGCGAGATTTCCTGAATCCTTTTTTTTTTGTCTATTTAGATATTTTGATCTTTTCCAAGACCCTACAAAAGCACCAGCAACAAATATGTCAAGTCCATTTTAAGACTCCTCAAACAAGCTTTTTGTAAACGTTGCTAATAAACCTTTGAACTGCCATTTTGTCTGCCATTTTTGTCCTGTTCATTACAACACTTGGGCACTCATGAGGGACTAGGTTGAGTATTTATCTACTAACAAAGCCTACATAATATTCAATTTTTTTTTCCAAGTCTCTGTCAAAGTTCAACAGGATGTGTTATCAGTGCGACCATTCATAAGTTAGTCTACAATTTATCAAAAGGGCCCAAGGATGTATTGTGTAAAAACTCTTTTAACATCCATCACACAGGTGAAAGTTTGTGGTAACATCTGGAAGGACGGATATGCCCCACACGTTTTCACCCTCGAGCCTTTTGGGTGATCTTCAAGGTGTGTGTCAGTTAAGAACCGGACATTTAATGTGAAGAAGAGTGGGGCATCAAACATGAGCGCAGCTGTTCTAAGATAATCACAGTTTAAACATCTAAATAGTGCTTCTGTGAGTAAAAAGTACAACATGCAACAATCTTTAAGACTGGTGAAAAGTAGGGGGGGGAGTCCAGTGCATTTTAAGTACATTACTCACACTTCCATGTAGACTGCATGTATAGGATCTGTCCAGGGGCAGGCTTGGCCAGGTGTGGCTTGGCTGTGTTGACTAAGGGCCAATTCAGACTATGGCCAGTTGATCTGGGCTGTGCCAAAGTATGACTATAACCCCTACCCCATTTACAAGGCTTATTTTCACAGCCAACAAAAAACTTAACTGCCACATATCTGATGCGTGGGGTTGTGAATTATCTTGTAGCCTGCTTAAGATGTTTTGTTAGACTGTAGGGAGAGCTTATCCCCTATTGTCTGACACCTCCAGGATTGTGTCCCAGGTGTGATAGGGTGAAGACTCCCTTGTTGCAGTTCATACTTTTTTTTTTTTTCTTGAATCTCAAAAGGTCATGGTCATCTGTGCCGAAAGTAACAAATACCACCACTGGATCAGAGATGTGATGGTCACAAAGGCTACAGTAAGTAGCCAAAAGTAGTCAACCAGGTAAACAAAGACTCGCTCCTGTCTGATCAATAGAAAAGTATTCTTAATAAGACAAAACATTTATTTTACATAATTCATTACAACAGCTGCCTCAAAGGGCTTTACGAACTGCACAAGACCACATGACCTTCGACCCTCCATCAAGGTATAGAGTTTTGGAACCGACGTCATTGTGCAATGCATTGTGGGTCACGGCGCAATTTTCTGAAGCCACCAACCAAAGCAAATGATAGCAGTGGTGCTGTTTATCTGCATCATGTTCAAAAGTAGCGCGAAAAAAGGGCTGTATCGAGACTATTGCCGGATAAAAGGAAACGGTGCCTCGAAAGAAATGGCATGTATTGGAAATGTCAACCTATATCATGGCCACGAGTGGTGAAGAGATCCTGGCAATTTACCTCCAGTAACGTTTTTGGACATAGTTTCTTATCTTGTCTGGGGAGTCAGCATATACACCACCAATCAATTTTGTAATTACAAGTCAATGAAGGCACATATTCAATTTACAATTTGGACATTTTTAAGCCTCCCAATTGTGAATGTTGTCAATCGTACAAAGGAAACCCTTAATAACCCTACCATTGTTGCTGTTGCCCCTCCTATTGTAATGCCCCATACTCACAGTTACATTGCCGCGGACTTGAAATCTTTATTGTGTTTTAACAAGCTCCGATACTAGAGATCCCTCACGTTGCTTCCAGGTAGGAAAACTATAAAACGACAGCCTGTTTTCAATCTTCCCACCTGTCGGTTGTGCAACCTGACAATACACCCAAGTACACAACAGGTTTGCCCCATCGCCAAAATTATTTATAAATTCATTATTGTGGCGTCACATTCTAATTCTCTGGAAAACCCCAGCCAGTGAAAAAAGAAACCTCAGGGAAAACCACAGAAGGGATCCACTCCCAAGACAGAATGGCCGTGCAATAAATGGGTCAAAGGTCAGTTGAAAACAACATACAACAGATGAAGTGCAGATTTGACCAGAAAACAGAACTAAGTCTGCTGGAAATCGGACATGGGTAAAAGACCAACATTGACAAAAAACAACTGAGATCCAATTGTTTTTCACAGACAAGAAGTGAAATGTGAAATCATACTCCGCAATGTTACCACCAGATGCTGCCAAATGTGCTTGTTCGCTTAAAACAACCACCGCCAGGCCACATACTCCATAACAAAGAGCAGAGGCAGGTACAGGGAGAGCTAACAGGCACTAACCTCTGACCTTGACCTGAGCTCAAGTCTGGTGGGGACTGGGATCATTAACCGAGCCAGAACCCATTAAGAAGTCTATTTTAGTTTGGTTTGTGTGTGTGCACTTAAAATGTCTTTCCCGTCAGAGTTTAGTTCCAGACCTGTCTCAGTTACTCATGTCCACAAGCCTCTTTAAAGAAAGAGCAAAATGCAGCGAGTGTAAGGATGTATTATATTAATCGTCAAAAACAACTTGCAAAATAACATTTGTTGCTTTTTTGCAGTATCTCAACATCTCTGACAACCTCAGATTGAAATCAAAGGTCTATTCTGTCATCTACCTGTCCTCACTGTGATACAAATGAGACATGAGTAGCTTTTGGAACACAACATTGGATGGAAGGGTATCTCAATAAAAGTGTACCTGCCATGGACTCACTAAATGACAAGGAGACAAGACGGGATTGTGTAAGAAAAGCATCCTGTGACATTACACTAACAGTTACTCTGAGCATTGGAGAAGTGCTTCTATATCCACCGTTTTCTGTCTTTAAAGCCCCCGGGTGAGTGAGACAGTCATTTTTAAGTTTACAAGAGTTAAATAAAGCTATGACTTTTTTCTTGTACTGTTACATTTTTTTTTTAGTCAGCTATGAATTAATTATGTATAACTTTTAGTTTATTGAGAACACTTCAGAACATGGTTGACAATATTTTTTCCAATCACTAAATATCTGAGGATATGTCTGAGTGGAAGAGAGACTTCAGCAGCTCAGAGCGGGGGCAACATGGCGGCTCTGCTGTGCCGGGGTTTGAACAGCTCAGATTAGTTTTCCAGCAGCTGCTTCACATCAGCCTACATCCTGCAGCTGCCAACAGAGCTGTTGCCATGGCAACGGCACAGACTCTAGGCCTGTGTCAAAGTGAAACCCACGAGCAGCGCTGGACTTGAACCAGAGACCCCTGAGCCTCTTCATTACGTTTTCTTTTTTTTATGTCACTACTTTTTCCACAACATCAGTATATAAAGTGTACTTTATATCTCTCTAATCATTTTTGTTAAATCTCACTTTTACAAATGCTTTTTTAATTATTTTTGTAGTGTTACTGTCTAAATGAAATCTTGCTCTGTCTGTTCCTCATGTTGACCTGCTTTCATGCTTCTGTTTCCCTTTCTATCTTTCACCGTTTCTTTTTCTTCTATTAATGGCCGGGTTATGAAGTACTCTGTACAAGGTGCTATAGAAAGATAATTATTTATGGGTTAATAGATTATCAGAACTGTAGTAAAGCCAAATGCTAGGGCAGACCAGGGTTGTTCTTCACTGTTGCCCTCTTTCTGCAGGAGAAGCCCATAAAAAAAACATTAACATTAGATTATTTGGCATAGTGGCTGTGGATGTTGCAGTCATATTACACTTGATAGAAAAAAAGAGTGTGTTTACACCTTATTCATACATATTGAATGTTTTTTTCTCTCTCATCAGAAAGCGTTTAAATGAGAGTGGTTCACCTGGTGGAGCACAAGTCACATACACAACCATAAATTCACCTTAGGGCTGCGATATCTCAAATTTCTTGTTGAATCTTTTGGTACAGTTAATCACACAGCAGCTCATTCCCATTCCAGACTCAGATCACTCAACAAGCCTTTTCGTTTTCTTGGGTGTATTTAAACCTTTAGGAAAACAAATCCAGTTGGAGTTGGTTGAAGACTGTTGTTGCTTGAGTTGTGTGTTTTTTGTTGTTATACAGAGGATATGAAAATGTACTGCACATGACAAACGTCAGACTTCTAATCATTTCTCTTTTCTATTCCTTTCTTTTGTAGATACAGTCCAGGTCCAGGTTAGGGCCTCTCTGGGGGACTGAGTTTGTAACTCTGCTGAATGATGGAGAGGATGTTTGGGATGTTGGTTGATAAAATACAAAAGTGGTCAAATCTTGTGAGGACGATGCAGCATAAGTGACATCATCATTCATCCATTGAAAAGCCAAACTATTTTTCTGTTTTGTTTTTATCTTGGATCTGTTGGTCTTTTGGAGATGGTAACTTTTTAAGCCTCTTTTACCGGTTTACCGGCATCACACATCATTCTTTCATGACATTTGTACATACCTTTGCATTATTGTTTTTATCTGTGTAAATGAAATTAACACAACTCCACTCTCCTCTAGTATCAAACAAGCTCGGTAACAGGGAGGCAAAAATTTTAAATGTCTGCAGCCTTAGTGGATGCAATGTTTAACAGACAAAAGGAAGCTGATCTATAGTACATTAAATATCCCTCATTTAATTCAAATGTCTCAGTAACATTTATTATTATTACTTTAAATTTGTATAGCGCTTTTCAGGGAACGCAAAGACGCTTTACATATCCATTATTCATTCACTCCACAGTCACACACTGGTGGTGGGAAGCTACATAATAATAATAATGGATTTATATTGTGCTTTTCTCCCGAGGGACCAAGGGACTCTAAGCGCTTACAGGCCGTCCAAGCTACAACCGTAGCCACAGCTGCCCTGGGGCAGACTGACAGAGACGTGGCAGCCATTTTGCGCCTACGGCCTCTCCGACCATCACCACATACATTCACTCAACATTCTTACACATTCATACGAGGGAAGGTGGGTTAAGTGTCTTGCCCAAGGACACAACGACAGTATGAATTGTGGGGAGAGCGGGAATCGAACCCACTACCTTCCGGTTGAAAACTCTACCACTGAGCCACCCCAATCTTTAGCCACATCTGTAGCATCTGTCTCTGGCAGACTGACAGAGACGTGGCAGCCATTACGTGCCTACGGACTCTCCAGCCAACAACAAATTTACTGGAAGATAAATTAAAACCATACTATAGACAAAATATGTGATGGATATATTCTACGTTGTTATAAGACACAACAACTGTCACAGTAGAAGGCAGAAGGTACATGGGGCAGCTGAGGCCCACTCAACTTTGGCACATTATAAGTAAACTAAACACTGTCAATAGTGAGTTCTTATTTAAAGGCAAATCTCTGTGGTCCAATAAGTTTACGGATTATCTAAATGTATTTAATCCTTTTTACATAATAATTTGATATTCTGTGGTACAACATGATACTGTTGTGTAGAACATACACTATACCCACACTGAAAAAATTATGTTAATTTAATTTGTGTTGAGACTCGCACTAAACTAATTGTGTTGATAAGTTGTACACTATTAAATCATGATCCTACATTTTGTTTTGTTTTCAGTGTAAAATTAAATTTTATATAATATTATTACATGTGTTACCAGCTGTCTTTGGGGGTCCCCTTACAATTGTCTGATACACCCACCCCATTGCAACACCACTGCTTTGGAAAACAGCTTTAAACACCAGAAGCAAATGTTAAAATGCTAATGTGATTTTTCACATACACTGATAAACAGTGTATGTGATGTGTGTATATGGATATAATGACACACTACAATATTATAAATTTCTGCAACCAGTAGCCTAAACATACAATTAAAATAATGCTTTACAAATTATTGTAAATGTCAAACATGGATGAATGTAATATATTACTATTGTCTGACTTTGTATAGCATTGGTTAGCATTGTATTGTTGTTGAGCCATAAAAAGGTGAACTGTGTGCACGTGGATATACCTGTGTCTGCTGGCGGCGCGAGCCCCGTGGTGCCCGTGCCCTCCGGAGTACAAACTGTAAGAAGATCGCACCGGGAACGCGCTCTTGGCATGTCCTCGTCCTGGCGCGCACGACCAGGTCCAGAGCGTGAGCAGCAGCGGCCACAGCGCGGCCATCCTCCCGGCTCTGCCCCCGGGCCACGGAGCAAGCAGCGCGGGGCGAGGGGGGCCTCTCTCAGCTGCGACGGGACCCTCCCTAACCCTGCTCCATCGACTCACTCTCACTCGGTTTTACGCGCACGCATCCACAGAGCCGAGTCCTGGTCCGAACCCGGTTCACTGAGGCTAAACCAGCTCTCCCCTAAAATCTGGAGGTTTTACAGATCCCTAAGTCCAGAGGCTGTGGTCCCGGGAGTTTTTCTATTGCAGCAGCTTCTGGGATTTGTACATCTGTGTGCCGCTGAAAACTAAAGCGGTTGCGAAAGAGTGTGGCGAGTCCAGCTGCTTCGGAGGAAAACTTTTTTACTCCACCCTCCCTACCCCCCTCCATTCGCTTCTCTGAACGGGCTGCCCCTCCTCTGACTCTGAGCCGAGCCAGAACACAGCCCACCTCCACCTGCAGCACACTGGACTGTACCCTTTAGCCTGAGGAACATGTTACTTCAAACGAGGCTACCTAAATCGTTTCACAATTTTATATACATACAAGTGTCTGAAGAGCATCAGATAGAAATCACCCATACTGGACATTTAATGCATTTTTAGAACATTCACGTCCACCTTGTTCTAGAGGGACAAAAATGTAGCTCCACTCTCTATGTTGCTGTGTTCATTTAAAAAAGCTTGATACAGTTTGATAAAAGATCAAAAGTGCTATGAGGAGACCCATCATAGGATTGTAATTATTATTTTGTAGGACAATATATCTTCTTGTGTATTGTTCATATTGCCAAAATCATTCAATATGTTTTGTTGCAATGAAAGAAAAAAAAGATCATTAACCTAGAGTGCATGCCTCTTTGTAAACAGCACAGTAGCTCCCGGTAAGTTTTTAACTGCAACAAGTTAAATAGCAACAACATTAAACCTCTGTATGTTATTAGACTTAGTTAAAGCAAAACTCTGCTTTACAAAACCAAATTGAATTGTACACAACTCGGCTTAACTGAACCTGAGTTGTACAAAGTGTTGCTTTAAAATGTCCGTTATTAGACTCGAGTAAATGTAGAGGGGCTGTGTGTGAAATGAACAGGTCGTTGAGGTGTCCTCAGGTGTTTCTAAACCGCTATAAAACACAGGTCAAAGGGTCATGACCCCCAGTCAGACTGTAAAGGGCTCACTTTGGAGGAGGCCAAGTCACTGTCATTAGCCCCCCAGCAGTAAGACCCCACAGAGGAGGGGTCGCATTGCACCACGCTGCACTGGGCGGACTATAGTATAGACTAAATACAGGTTTCTTGCATAGGAGTTTTTATTTAAAATTATAAAGTTTTAACTCTATAAGCACAAGGTAAGCACAATTCTAACAATATAATGTTTATTTAACTCTCTAAACTAAACTCTAGGTCACTTTCCAGTTTTTTCCTTTTTAAAACAGCTGGAGAGAGAACACAGTGAAGTTCTTTTTTCAGCAGAACCTGTGCCAGGTGAGCCAGCGCACCCCCAAAGAAGAGTTTTTGATGCATGTGTTTGAAAATACAAACAGAATGATTGGTCAGTGTTGTGTATGTGGAAAGTATGCATCTCCTATTTTTCTAGAAAAGTCTTAGAACGAGAACAGAGAACGAGAAACTGCTACACAGAAATACCTTGTGTAAAGTAAATTGGGAAATGTAGCTCCAGCTGTTGTCAACGTCAATTATGCCTCTTAAACAGATAAGAACTCAGTTTTATTAGTGGTACTTTTAAACTTTAACTGCCCAAAAACAAGCAGAAGAACTTTTCCAAACCACCTACAAATGACCTCAATACATTATTTTTAGGTCTTTCTCAATGGACTGAAGAATATACTATATATACATACATCACGTGGACAAAATTGTTGGTACCCTTCGGTCAATGAAAGAAAAACTCACAATGGTCACAGAAAAAACTTTATTCTGACAAAGGTAATAATAAATAAAAATTATATGAATGTTAACCAATGAAAGTCAGACATTGCTTTTCAACCATGCTTCAACGGAATTATTTTAAAAAATAAACTCATGGAACAGGCCTGGACAAAATTGTTGGTGGAATTCTTCATTCTTGTTAATAGATCAATGAATAACTGCAAAAAAGTCTACCAATTGCACTAAACTTATCATAGTCAAAGAGTGTATAGATACAACACTAGACTAGGTTTATATTTTTATTATTGTTTTTTTTAGCTTTAAGACTTTTAAAGGTTTAAAAAACAAGCCAAAAAAGTCAGAAAATGACGTACAAACAGACACATGTCAGTCAGTCACCACATGAACAAGTCTAGAGTTTAACAAAGGGTAAAGATATTTACCTTCAAGCAATAATGTTAATTTTAACAGAACATAAATTATGAATGAATTATAAATCATTATTAACTTGTCAGATCTAATCTACTGTGCAGTTTTATTGTCCCCTCAGAGAAGGTCATCTGAGGGGACAACCCTGAGAAAAACTAAACCGAAGCAAAACCTGTAAATACTTCTAAATATTAGAGTGGATCTACAGTATGACAATATTACAAAAGTCTGAAAGATTTACAGAGAAATACTGTCAAATGGAAACAGTAAAAAATGAAATATTACTGTAAAAACACTGAATTATCTAAAAAACAAAAGTATTTTTATAGATAGATAATGTAAAACATACATAATGTCCCAGTTATTTTTACAGTGGCAATTACAGCTGCCAGCTTTTTATTTTATTTTTATTTTTTTTTTACAATGTAGGATAAACTGAACTGGGGTTAAATGCAAAATAAAGATGATTTCTGTCTGACGTATGTGTGTTGAGAATAGATTAGGTTTTATCAGGCCGAGTGGAGAAAACATCCTAAGTGTTTGTGTGGCTCTGAGGATGTGGGATATCTGCTGCTCCCAAAATAACCAAGTCAAGGTGACATGGCCACCCCTCACTCAGCCCACAGAGACGTGACAATAAACACAAGCTGCCCCAGGTGATAAAGCGCTTTATAGTATTGACCTTTAGAGCTCTGCATGGACAGGACCCCCAGTACTCTGACCTGTTGACCCCTTACTCCCTCTCCCAGACTTTTTGGTCCTCAGGTCAAAATCTTCTTAAGATCCCCAAAACCCGCTTTTAAAATCGGGGGCAGTTGCCCCCAGACTCTGGAACACCCTGGCCCTGATTCTGTTGATTCTTTAAAGAAGCTAATGAAGACACTTTTAGTTGATTGGACTTTTATGTTTTGTTTTCATCTATTTAAGTTTTATCTGTGTTTTATTGTTCTTTTATTTAAATTGTTGCACTATGTAGAGCATTTTGTGATTTTTGTGGAAGGTGCTATAAATAAAGTTCACTTACTTACTCCTTTTAAAGCAGTGGCCTTTAGTGCATCTTGAATGAACTATTACCTCAAAACACAACATGATCCTACACTATAGACCCTTTGACTCTCTCTAAACATTTTTTGAAAACAGACATTTAGCAGATCACAATACATTTTCCATATAGGGCAGTGTATTAGCCTCCAAACATTTTTATTTTAAAAGAATCATGTTGCAAAGTTTTATTGTTTATTTATTTTTTAAATCAACTGTCCCTTGTAATGGACATAGGGTCTTGTTTGATACAGAATGTAATGATGTAATGTTATGAAAATGATTTTTTTTATTTTGGTTTTCTTTTAAAGTCTTTCTTTCAGGAACATTAAAGCAGATGAAAACAGACAAGAAACAACAATATTTTAAACTTAACAGAACGCCCGAAGGTTTTGAATACTCACTTGTATTTTTAAATACTTGAATATACTGTAAAGTCTTTGCACACTGAATTCTGCAAACTTGACAGTCACCTGTTTTATTTATGTCACATCACATATAGCACCATAAACTAACCATCAAGCACATAAATCTGAATCTCCCTCCACAAATCTTAGTAAAATCCTTCGCCCTCTGCTCCCCAATGTATTAAAAATGGGGGTTAGTAAGTCCTGATGTCCACTAGAAACATGTGTTTCTGTGTTTTGAAAGGGTTAAATATATTGTGCCTTTTAAAATAAATCTTGAAGTCAAGACTTTGATATTAAAGAAAAAAACAACTTAGCAACAGAAAAAAATCAATGAGGGAGAGTAGGACTTAGATAGATTCTATAAATTATGCTTGACTTAGACGTCTCAGACCCCCACAGAGGACAAAAATGCCAGGTGTACAACAGTCTATGCATGATAAACACAGTCTTCAATAGCAGTGAAGAATTAAAAAAGCCAAAAGACTCATGGCCAATTGGAATAAATCAATACAGCAAACACATACTAATTGTTCTAAAAATAAAGCTAAAGTGGTTAAAGTGTTTGCCATTGTAGAGAATTGTTGTGCAGTGAACAAGAGCAGAGAAGTGAAAAACAAACGAACCAAGGAAAACGGGATCTGCTGTAAAGAACATTTCAGAAAAAAACTCCTCTGTTCATATCTCTATTTTACACTTATAGACCTACAGTTTTAGAAATGTTTCCATGTCCTGCTACTTTAGTGACTCGAGTGAAGCAGCTACAAGTCAAGAGCTGGACAGAGCTGATAGTTAATGTCTGTGAGCTGTAGGTTCATGTGATTCATGTGAATGAAATTTAACTCAATAACTGTGGAATTAAAGCTTAATGAAGTCAGACAGTTTGCGTTCCACATTGTTCTTGTCTTATGCGCTTTATGAAGCGCAATATAAGTTATTTCAATGGTTTATTTTAGTTTATATTGAAAAAAATATATAAATAAAAAAAATAAATAAAAGGGTCAGTAACATTAAGCAATTAGTCCCTTTAAAGAACATTTTGTTCTTTGGTCGGTGTTGGTTTGGTTCTTCTTTGTCTTAACTGTGGTGCTGCTGATGCCCTTAAAAAGCCCACAAAACTGATCCTCAGAACAACAGAAAACCCAGTTGTAAAATGATTTGTTAAAAGTTGTATTTTTTTTTACCCAGGGCTGTGTTACGGATGTGGCAGATGTGCAGTGAATCTGGAGTGGGCTCAGTGTAAACAGACATAGATGATAGCTGACCAAATTCAGATAAAAGTGCCTCTCTTTTCCCTTTTAGGAACAACACAGTGAGGGTCTGATAAATAGACTGTACAGTGGAAATAGTGCTTATCAGATCTCATGAATCAGGCTTTAGCCCCGCCCTGTCCGGGACACGGGGCGGACCACCCAGGCTCCATCGCTCACTAACCACTGTTTTTACTTTTATGAGGCTGCTTTTAAATGGAGTTTTGTATTAAACCCAGTGCATACCAGACGCTGAGCCTCAGGTGAGACAGACGGCTGTACCACTTCATGGACAATACACTATATCTGTGCAGAAATATTTATTACTTTTTATTGGTTAAAACAAAGATCCAAAAACATGTTCATTTTAGATTTAGCTGGACAACAAGGTTTCCAATGACTTTTATGAGGCACTGAACGTACAATACAGTTCTTATATTTGTGCAGCCTGTTCCAGTACTTTCCATTGTTCAACAATTACACTTTTCTTTAAACGTTTCCTTTGTAGCGATACTAGGCAGTTCAGCACACTTTTAAACACATTTCCATTGTCAGCAGGGGTAAACACGGGATCAAGAAAATAGAACCAGTGTTTTCCACACTGAATGGTCTCGCCATATCCCCACAGGAACCAAAAAAAATTACAATTGAAATTTGAAATTTGTTCATGTTTTAGAGTCTGCTGCATCGACCAGGGCCTGTGTCTGTTACGAGAGTCTTCTAACTGCTTTGAGAAAAGATCAGTGCAGACTCTGTAGTAGCTGCTGCCGAGTGAGTGCTGCTGTAGGAGGGTTATGAGAAAGAGGCGACATCTTCTTTTGACGCCAACCGAGTGGCACTTTAGCTGTTATTCGTTAAAGAAAGGCTGGATAAGTTGGCAATAGCTGTGGAGTGTGGGGAAAGGAGAGTGATGCTCAGCTGAAGAATTAGCAAAACATAAGCAAGTGACTAAAGTTACTTTCTTCGCAGCTCCCCACAACTGCGCTAGCACTGTTGTTGGAAACACACATAAACACTTTTCTACTGTTTAATGCAGCAGTATACAGCTGTACTTTCAGCCTTACTTTCAGATTCACAAATTACTACACAAAAGGTTTCATTCACGTCTTTAATTTAGTTAATAGCTGTGCTCCTACTTTTCAATGTTTGCTTTAAATGATTTATGTCAGACTTTTCCCAATAGGAACCACCCCATTGCTGAGTATTACTGGTCATTAGATTAAATTAATATAGAAAGGTGTTCTTGGCAAAGCTCACATATACAGTAGTTTAAATTCTAAACACTCATGTTTTAATTGTAAATTCAGAGCAGACTCTTCTTTCTGAGAAGATTAAAATCATTGATGTCTCTGGTGAGATATTTTTTCAGTCGATTGTGGCCAGTGCTATATTCTGTTGTGGAACAGTATTACTGTTTGAGACACCAACAGGCTGAACAAACTGGTCAGGAGTGTGTCTGTAATGGGTGGTAGGGTGGACTTAGTGGGGGCCATCGTGGAGAGGAGGATGAGGAGTATGATGCAGGCCATCCTCAACAACAGTTGACATCCGCTCCATGAGAGACAATGGCAGCTCAAAGAAGCAGCCGCAGTAACAGCCTCCTCTCCCTGCGCTGTCAAACTGAAAGGTTCAGGAGATCATTCCGTCCCTCTGCTATAAGACTGTATAACAGCTCCTGTTAATGAGTGTGCACTTTATTACTATTGCTAGTAATTTTTAACTAACCTTATGGCATTTTTATTTATGTATTTATTGTGTTTTTATCTTTTTTTTTTTTTTTTTTACAACTATACATAAAGTTTGTCTTCATCATCCTTCGAGCTCGGGTCCTCTATCAGAGGCCTGGGAGCTTGAGGGTTCTGCGCAGTATCTTTGCTGATCCTAGTACTGCACTTTTCTGGACTGAGATGTCTGGTGTTCTTCCAGGGATCTGCTGCACTCCTCCAGTTTGGGGGTCACTGCCCCGAGTGCTCAGATGACAGCGGGCACCACTGTCGCCTTCACCTTCCAAGCTTTTTACAACTCTTCTCTGAGCCCTTGGTATTTCTCTAGTTTCTCGTGTTCCTTTTTCCTGATGTTGCAATCCCTTGGTATTGCCACAACGGCTTTCCTCTGCTGGTTGTCCACCACCACAATGTCTGGTTGGTTCACCATTACCATTCTGTCAGTCTGAATCTGGAAGTCCCACAGGATCTTGGCTTGGTCATTCTCTACCACCTTTGGAGGTGTTTCCCACTTTGACCTCTAGGTTTCCAGTACGTACTCCGTACAGATGTTCCTGTACACTATGCCAGCCACTTGGTTATTGCGCTCCATGTATGCTTTCCCTGCCTCTTTGTACAGCTTACACCTTGGGTCTTGTCTGGTGTGGTAGATCTGGGCCTCTATTGCTCTGGTGCTCAGGGCCTGCTCCAGCCATTTGTAGGATTTCTTGATATCAGCCACTTCAGTTATGTTCCGGTGGTACATCCCATGTAGAGGTTTGTCCTCCCATGATGGTCCCTCCTCCAGCTCCTCTTCCTCTGTTCCCCATTGCCTGAGACATGAGAGCACGTCATCTGTTGGGGCCTTATCTTTGATGTACTTGTGGATCTTGGATGTTTCATCCTGGATAGTGGCTCTCACACTCACTAGTCCACGGCCGCTACCTTCCCTCTCTTTGTCACCATTCGGCTACACTGCTCAAGCTTGAATGACTGTAGATCCTGGTGGTGTCGATCAGTGAGTCGATGTCCCGCTCGCTCTTAGCGTATAGCTTGATGTCATCAATGTAGAGGAGGTGACTAATGGTGGCCCCATTCCTTAGTCGGTATCCATAGCCAGTCTTGTTGATTAATTGGCTTAGCGGCATTGAGCATTGAATGCGATCAGGGATCGCACTCAATGCTGCATTCACATCTTCTAGGAGACTTTCTGATGGTACTTCACTTAGCCGTTGTAATTGGCGTCGGGGTTGCCTTGCATCCATTCTCTTCTTGATCTTGTCTTTCAGGTCAGTCGCTGCCTCGTCCAACGTGATTGCACTTGTTGGGGCTTCGTTGGGCTGTCTTCCATGAACTGCACATTTGAGATCTCCCCAGAGTGACTCAATAATATTGAGGTCAGGACACTGACTTTATGCTGCTGTAGCCAATGACAGGCCGACTTGGCCTTGTGCTTTGGATTGTTGTTATGTTGGAACGTCCAAGTACGTTCCATGCGCAGCTTCTGATGAGATAAATTTTTCCTCCAGTGTTTTCTGATAACATGCTGCATTCATCTTTTCCTGTGCCTTTGTAGCTCACACATCCCCAAAACATCAGCGACATACCTCCATGTTTCACAGTAGGACTGGTGTACCTTTTATCATATCAATTATTTTTGACTCCTCTCCAAATGTAACGTTTATGGTTGTGGCCAAAAGGTTTGGTCTCATTACTTCAAATGAGAATTTTTGAGGCTTGTCTCTGTGCTGTTTTTTGCATTGTAAGCACTTTGTGTCATTTATGTAGTAATGACTTTCTTTACCATGCAGCCCATTTTTTTAAGTGTCTCCTCATTGTGCATCTTGAAACAGTCACACCACTTTCTTTCAGAGAGTCCTGTATTTGTCCCTGTCTGCCCCCGGTGTGAATGTGTGTGAATGGGGTCAATCATGTAACGCGCTTTTTCTTTTTTAACACAGCACTGTTTAGGTTCTCACACGTGTAAACACACCACAGCGTCTCTAGGCTGGGCTCTTATTGTAATGTTTTTCACTGTGTAATTATCTGCTCTGACCACAAACCCATCCTTACATTATGTCCTCATGTCCCCTCCACTTTACAGCACAAAGTGAAGGACTCAGAAGAAATTGTGATTTTTAAGAAACAATATCCTCTCCTTTAATTTTTTACCTTCAAACAAAAAAATTGCATTTGTAGATGTCGGAGTCAAACGCCAGTCACACAAACGCCAGTCATTTACAGTATAATGCTACATAGATTTGACATAACTCCCATACAGTGAACCCACACAGCAAAATCAAGTCTCAAATGTAACACCTGCAAGCGTATATGATGTAAAATTTTATGACATTCTGATATTGTGAGTGGATCAGAGTGTTTTTACATTGAGTAGATGGGAGAAGGAAGTGAGTGCATTTAAAAGAAGACCACGCTATTCACCCGTGTCATGGTGCTCTGCTGGAGACAAAAATATATTAAAGTATTAAAGTCTTCATTTCAACAGCACAAAAGTGTTATATAATATATAATATATATAGAATATTTACCGACAGATTTTGCAGTGCAACTCAATCAAGGAAACTCAGGTCAACTCACCCAAGTTAATCCAACTCATGTTACTTCAAACCAAACATCTTTAAAAGTATGAAAGGGAATGGGAAGTATTTTTTAATTCTGTTGGAATTTTAAAATTGATGTGATTCAAAAAATACATTAAAATACTAGAAAAATGCAGAAAACATTGTAAAACTGTAAAACGTTAAAATAAAATAAGAGGTTAATAATTGTAGCTGTAATTTATGTAGCAATGCACTTTACTGATCTGGCCACTTAAACTTAAAGTGTATGTGATATTTAGTTTTTGTAACTTTTTCTAACAGGAATCCTCTTTAAAAAAAAAAAAGAAGTTGTCATCTAGGCTTTGTCGAGCACAACCAACAAATCAAATCAGATAAACCAACTTTATCCATAATCCAATCTACTCAACCTAACTTATCAAAGTCAATTTAACTTAACACAGTTCATCTAAGCCCACAAACTCAGATCACCTTAACTCAACTCAACCAAGCCTCCCAAAACAACTAAACTTATTCAACTGTAACATAACCAACTCAGGTCAACACAATGCAATCTAATGCAATCTAACTTATCCCAACTCAACTTAACCTAAACAACATAAGCCAATCTACTCAACGTAACTTAACTAATCCATAAAGGTACTAAACTTAGCTCAGTTATACTTAACACACCAAAGAACTAAACTTAACACAACCTATTTAACTTAACTCAATTTATTGAACCCAGTGTAACTTCACACAATTTAATGAAGACAACAAACACAGACAAATTTTACACAACAAACTCAGATTAACTCAGCTCAACCAAACCTCACAAAATAACCAAACTTAACTAAACTTATTTAATCCAACCAACTCAGGTCAATTTAACTAAACTCATTTCAATACAATTAAATCTAATGTAAATTTGTGTGTAAATAAAGTGACTTTCCATCCTGTTGTAACTTAAACTGTATGTGCATGGACTATTGTGTGTCTCCAGTTTAACCTTTCCAAATATGACAAACCCTCAAGGGTCAGAGGTCAACCACTATTAAACGTGTCTAGCTCAGTCCACTCCCTGTGGACTAACCCTGCAGGAAGAGGGGTTGGGCAGCAGGACTTCACATATACTTTACTTGTATACAGAGTAACACATCAGAATGTTGCATAAGTACATAATGCTCTTATTATTCAATTCTTATATGCAAAGAATACTGTACATTTGGTGGTGCATTTGTTCTTACATACTAAACTTTTTGTTTGGGGTGACACGTGTTTACGTTCATGCTACAACAAATCTTCACTCAGCTAAAATAAACCTTCATCAGAAAGAGAAATGATAAAAAAACATGTTCTTTCAATTTACCAGCATTTTTTTTTTTTTAGTTTTCAAATACATTTATTTGCATATCAGAGATCTGTATATTAACACTAGCATTTTGTCATTTGCACGTTACTCACATCTTGTAAATTTTATCTTGTTTCTGACTTAAATAAATGTACAATCCCACTGACATTCCAAATCTGATCATATTTTTAGGTCCTGCACCCAGGGCACCCAGTGAGTGTTAAGGGAAACCACTTAGAGGAAAACTATGCATCTATAAGGGGAAACAGGCCAACTTTACAGCTTAAGACCATGCCTTGGCTGGAGATCAAAACCAGAACCTTCTTGTAATACAACAGCCCTAATGACCTGTAGCCTACTGCAACCTTTTATTGAGACCTTAAATAGATTTGAGCAAATGTCATGTGCTCATCAAAATCAACCAACGTCATTTTGCGATGGGATAAAACAATGAATAATGAAAACACAAGTCATTCCATTAATATTTTTTGTGGCGTCCAAAACAACATAGAGTACAAACTCTATGAGTTGTCATAAGCTCCAGTGTGGCTTGAAAGCTGTTAAGGTTCCGTGAGAGGGAACTCAACACTGCGTCGTGAAACGACACTTTGGGGAACGCCCTCAGCGTGACGGCTCTGAAGCATGAATGAAACTTAGACCAATCTTGATTGGTACTACGTCACGACATAGTGAGTGCCTACCCGGAAGTATAAAGGGACGCCGTATCACGCCCACGCCAGCTTTTTGCTCTTCAGCAAATGCCCTGTGTGTGAACGAGAGACTTGTTTGAAAAAAAAGAAGTGTGTGTACCCCTGCACCCGCTATATCACGGGTAGGGACACGCACACATTGTGTGTGATCTGCCTGGGAGCGCGGCACGCGCGGTCAGCTCTCGAGGGAGCTGGCTGCCAGCACTGTTAAACAGTCCTCTGCAGAGTGCTGTGCTCCCGCCTGGCCGTGTTGAGGCCGGCCGGGCTTGTGTTCCTCGCGGATCAGGTCCCGCGGCCGCCGAGGCGGCGCAGCGGCTTAGATCGCGGGGATCGCAGCTGGAGCCAGTTGATGAGATTGGGACTGCTGAGGCTTTTTCCCAATCATCATTAGACGGCTTTGATGACCTTCCTCCCCATGCAGGAGCCCGCGAAGCGGCTTATCCTGCGCGAGGAGAGGGTGCGATGCTTGAGCTGTCTGCGTCTGAGGATGTGGACGTGCTCAGCATTGAGGCGGGTGACGTGGATGCTCACTCGTCACCTCACGTACCCGCTTATGAGGAGCCCATTGCCGTTGTGACTCGTGCGAGTAAAAGGTGGCCAGGTTAAACATTATCTGGCCGTCAGAACGGCAGGAAGCGACAGTAGCTAAAAATAGACTATATGAGCGTTTCCTGCAGCGCAGAGCACGACCTAAGCATCGGGGTTTGCCATGTTTTCCGAAAAAAAAAAAAAAAAAGAGCTTACACCACGGGTTGTGTGGCCTGTTCCATGACTTACGCAACGAGTTGTGTGGGTCATGGAGTAGGCCACACTTCTCGCCAATGAGATTGGGACTGCTGAGGCTTTTTCTCAATCATCATGGGAGAGCTCTGTGGCCCTTCCTCCCCGTGCGGGAGCCCACTAAGAGGCTGCTCCTGCACGGGGAGAGGGTCCGATGTTTGAGCTGTCTGCATCTGAGGATGTGGACGTGCTCGGCATTGCGGCGGATGACGTGGTAGGATGCCGCGGGTGGAGGAGGCAGTTACCTCTCTCCCAGTGCGGCAACAGAGGCGGCATTTTTGCTCGAAGCCCAGGAGGGCTGTCCCCTCCAGGGAGAGGCGGCTGAGGCCGTTTTTCTCTGCGGAGTCCCTTGGACACCGATGTAGTAATTCCGCCGTCTATGACGCCTCGGCCACATCGGTTTTCCAGCTTACGCGAGCTGCCTCGTCCACCCCGAGGGGTCTCGGGCAGACAGCGATGGCGTATGCGTACCGAAAATCGTACACTCTCTGCCTGGCAACCGGTTCAGGGAGTCGAGAACGGTCTTCAAAAGATACCCGAGGTCAGCCTCAAGAGGCTGATTCCCATGGCAGATTTTTTCCGAGCGTGGCAACACATCTCGAATGGAGTCATCTCGCATCGAGTCCATACAGGCGATGGTCTCCAACATAAAACTAGGCCACAACATCACTGTAAAACAGTTTCAGAGACTAAGGGGGGCTAATGGCAGCTGCGGCCAACGTAATACCTTTTGGCCTGCTGTACATGAGACCCCTGCAGTGGTGGCTGAAAGCCAGGGGGTTTTCCCTGAGGGGGAATCCATTCCAGAGGATCAGGGTTACGCGCAGATGCTGTCGTTCCCTGTCGATATGGAAGAAACCCTGGTTTCTGTCCCAAGGACCAGTATTGGGAGCATTGTGTCGCCGGAAATCCGTTTCGACAGATGTCTCCCTCACTGTTTGGGGCGCGGTCATGAACGGCCGCTTTGCCCAGGGTCTGTGGCAGGACCATCATCGATCCAGGCATATAAATTGCCTGGAGATGTTGGCTGTGTTCAGGGCTCTGAGGAGCTTCCTGGCGGATCTCAGGGGTTATCACGTTCTGGTGCGCTCCGACAATATGTCGGTGGTAGCCTACCTGAACCGTCAGGGAGGTCTGAGGTCTCGCCCTCTGTGCAGATTGGCGCATCAGATCCTCCTATGGTCCCAAGGGAAGTTATCGTCTATCAGAGCGATGTACATCCTCGGGGACCAGAATCAGGGAGCAGACACCCTGTCGAGGCAGGGGCTGAGGCCCGGGAATGGGGACTTCACCCAGAGGTGGTGAGGTCTATAGGCGAGAGGTTCGGCCCAGTGGAAGTGGAGCTGTTCGCGTCTCGAGAGACGTCCCACTGCCCACTCTGGTTCTCCCTCACGCCTCCAGCTCCGCTGGGGTTGGAGGCCATGGTACAGACGTTGCCGAGGCTGCGTCTGTAGGCATTTCCCCCGGTGGCTCTGCTCCCGGGAGTTCTGGAAAGGGGTTGGCAGGAAGGGATCAGTCTACTTCCAGTAGCCCCGTACTGGCCGGCCCGAGTAGGGTTCTCAGACATCATAGCACTGCTGGCAGGTCTTTCATGGCAGATCCCTTTGAGGAGGGACCTGCTGTCCCAGGCAGGGGGCACAATACTGCATCCCCAGCCCGGGCTGGGGAAACTGTGGGTCTGGCCTCTGAGGGGGATCAGTACCTAGAGGCTGGCCTGTCGGCAGGGGTAGTGGAAACCGTACTCAATTCCAGGGCTCTTTCCACGGGAAGGTTGTACGGCTCAAAGTGGAATGTCTTTTCCACTTGGTGCAGGGAGCGTGAAGTGGACCTAGTTAACTGCCCAGTGGCTTCGGTCCTGGAGTTCCTCCAAGAGCGCTTCACTGCGGGGCTTACCCCGTCCACTCTTAAGGGGTACGTGGCTGCCATTGTGGCGTTCCACGCTCCGGTAAGTGAGGGGCCTCTGGGGAGGCACCCATTGGTCGTACGTTTCCTCCGTGGCACCCGGAGGCTGAGGCCTGCAACGCGCCCCGGGGTTCCAACTTGGGATCTGGCGGTGGTGCTTGAAGGACTGGCTAAGGCCCCCTTCGAACCACTCGTGACGGCGACAGATCGAGTTCTGCCGTTCAAGGTGGCGCTGCTCATGGCTATCACCTCACTTAAAAGGGTGGGGGACCTCCAGGCACTGGCTATAATGCCAACTTGCCTGGAGTTTGCCCTCGGTGGGGTTAAGGCCATTTTTCCGTCCGAGGCCAGGCTATGTGCCTAAGGTGCCATCTAACGTGGCACGGCCGACGGTATTGCAGGCGTTTCATCCTCCACCTCATGTGTCGGCCGAAGAGGGGAGACTTCATCTGCTCTGCCCCGTCAGGGCATTGCGATTCTATATACAGAAGTCTTCGCAGTAGAGGAAGTCAGAACAACTGTTAGTGTGTTTCGGGTCTCCTAGGAGAGGTCGGCCAGCGACCAAGCAGACGGTCAGTAATTGGATCGTCCAGGCTATTGCCTTGGCTTATCAGGTGCGCGGATTGCGTTCACCTTTGGCCTTAAGGGCGCATTCCACTAGGGGCATGGCCTCTTCTCGGGGCCTTCAAATGGGGGTCCCGCTTCAGGAGATCTGTGAGGCAGCCGGCTGGGCTACTCTACACACTTTCATTAGGTTCTATAGTCTACATCTCCCTGCGACGCCTGGCGCTAGGGTGCTCTCGTCCTAAGTGTGCCTGAATATCCAGGTTCACACTAGGGCGGGCACGGGTCGTCGTGGCATAGTGGGTATTCGTTCCCCAAAGTGTCGTTTCACGATGCAGTGTTGAGTTCCCTCGAGAAGGGAACGGCTCGGGTTATGTATATAACCCTTGTTCCCTGAGAGGGAACGAGACACTGCGTCGCTCCGCCACGCCTACCCTGCCTGAGGGCAATTTGCTTCATCGCGAAGGGCTGGCGTGGGCGTGATACGGCGTCCCTTTATACTTCCGGGTAGGCCAGCACTCACTACGTCGTGACGTAGTACCAATCAAGATTGGTCTAAGTTTCATTCATGCTTCAGAGCCGTCACGCTGAGGGCGTTCCCCAAAGTGTCGTTTCACGACGCAGTGTCTCGTTCCCTCTCAGGGAACAAGGGTTATATACATAACCCGAGACATTTTTATTGTGAGACTGGGGCCTCAAGACCATCTCATCTCATTGTCAGTAATTGGTCATGTTAATAACCGGAGACTACAGTGCAAGTTTTTTGATGTTGGTGGGGGGAACCAGAGTACCAGGAGAAAACCCACCTGTCTTTAACTGTCTTAGAACTGAAGGGAATATAACCATAACTGTGTTTCCCTCTGTTTCAATGGAAACGGCTGGTGTCTCTGACAATCTGTCGCTGCACAACACTGCATTGAGCTGCTGCTTTGAACACGACTCTATTAACTTTTTTTTTTTAAGTGACTGCTGCTGGAATTAGAGTGTAGTTTTGTCACCTTTTTATTTTTAATTTCTACTAACTCCTTGATCTAGGATGCCATGGAGGTTTTAAAAGGTTCAGCTTTAAGTTCTTCAGCCTTTTTTGTTCTATTTAAATAAATGGCAATAGAAGCAATGTGTGTAATGTTTGTGTGTATAAAATATGCACATATTCACTTTGACTGGAAGTGTCATAGAGGTGGTTCATTCTTATAAGTACCTTGGTATTTGGCTTGATGATGCTCTCACTTTTAAGTCTCATATAGACAACCTTGTGAAGAAACTCAAACTTAAACTGTCCTTTTTCTTTCGAAATAAATTTTGTTTTTCTTTTAAAGCAAAAAAGCAGCTAGTCACTGCAACATTTTTATGTGTCTTAGATTATGGAGACCTGGTGTATAGGACCGCTTCAGCAAAATGTTTGTATAAGATTGACACTGTTTATCATGCGTCTCTGAGATTTATTACGAATTGTAAAAACTTGACCCATCATTGTGAATTATATACCAGAGTGGGATGGCCATCGTTGTCCAACAGGAGATCAGGGCATTGGCATATTTTTATCTATAAGGCCATGCTTGGTCTTTTGCCATCCTACATCTGTAGTTTAATCACATGGAGAAGTGTTGGTTCTTATTCATTGCGATCAAATGATTACTTGCTGCTCTCTGTTCCATTTGCCCGTACAGAACTGGGAAAAAGGGCTTTTGTCTATTCAGCTCCTTCTGCATGGAACTTTTTGCAAAAAGACTTGAATTTATCAGAACTTATTTCTTTAAATGCTTTTAAGTCCAGATTGAGAGAACCTGAAATGACCTGTTTAAATTGTAAATGTTTTTAATTACCGTATTTTTCGGACCATAAGACGCACTTTTTCTTCACCAAATAGTGGGAGGAAAAGTGCCTGCGTCTTATGGTCCGCAGGCACTTTTCCTGCGGACCATGCGGATGCATCATCCTCCCCGCCCGTGTCCAGGCTTCTCAGTAGTCCACTGAGATACTGGCCCCACCCCGTGTCGCCTTACCGTAGTGGCAGAGCGGCAGCGGGTCCTCCCTCACCTTCCTTACGGAAGCCGATGTGTGCAGGAAGGTGCGATGCTGCTGTACTGTATCACCGCCGTATGCTATTGGAGGATAGCATTTAGTAGGCGGTGTTACAGTACACAGCAGTGCGCATGCCCTTCACTCCAGTCATATAATTCAAATATTATTCTGTTATACTTTATCAAATATTTTATTACACTATTTGGTTCAGAATATTTTTTTTCCTATTTTTCTCCTCTAAAAACCAGGTGCGTCTTATGGTCGTGACATCTCACTTTGAATGAAGGACCATCACCTGCAGCTGAACCTTGCAAAAACAGAACTGCTTGTGATTCCGGCCAATCCAAAGACCCACCACAACCTCTCCATTCAACTAGGCCCATCAACCATTACATCGTCCAGCACTGCCAGAAATCTGGGAGTGGTAATTGATGATCAGCTAAACTTCACAAGTCATGTTGCCAGCACCTCCCAGTCCTGTAGATTCATCCTCTACAACATTAGGAAAATTAGACCTTTCCTATCAGAGCACTCTACGCAAATTTAAAAAACGCCTGAAAACACATCTCTTCCGTCAACACCTGACTGACAAACACTGAGTTCTACTTCATTTCTATCGATTCCTTTCTTCAAAAAAAATTTATAAAAATAAAATTCTCTTATCCTTAGCTTTGTATACTGTGCTTGGTTTAAACTGACTAGTTTTTTGTGCACTTATGCTTTTTGTACCTTGTGTTGTTAAAATTGCTTCCATTGTTTTCCTCACTTGTAAGTTGCTTTGGATAAAAGCTAAATGACTAAATGTAAATGACTAAATGTGATAAGACTCTGCCAAGACGGTCAATCACACTCCAAAGAGAACTATACACTTTCTCCTAATTGTCTTTTATTGCAGCTGTATGAAAGCTTGAAAAAATGTCAAAACCTCATTGGGTTCAAAAGTTATCAGAGGACATTGTGGAGATACTTTTAAGCCATTTTCAGTTTATCAGAAAGCCAGGTCAAATATTTTTGTTACTGTGTTTCTTCAAAATGTGGCAATTGCATCTTTTCGTAATAGAATGTCCAAGAATGTCCAATATAGCTGTTCATTTCAAGTAAGTAACTCTTGATTATCCCTGTGAGGAAATTAATTCTCTGCATTAAACCCATCTATTGGAGCAGTGGGCAGCCTCCCAGGAGCCTGCGGACCATCTCCAGATCTTGAACCATTAATTGGTCATCTCAGTACCAGTACCAGGAAAAAACCCACCTGTCTTTGTATTAACTATAGCCGTTTGTAATTCCTACGCTCCTCTGTGGATTAAGTGTTTTAACTCAAGAGAATATAAGAGAACATTCAGCAAAAGGTCTGTTTATTAAAGATAATGCAGTCAGCGCAAATAATGCAAATATGTAAATGTGGTCTAGCTGCTGTCTGTGTATTATGTGATGCATTTTTGTTTATTGTCATGGTGTCTATAGAAGTTGGATAAATGGCTTATTTTACAAAGAAGACTAATTTATTACAGACTCCTCAATACAATACAATATAATTATTAACATGTAGGAATGTATTGAAGTGTTTTTGAACTTTGAGGATCGTTTTGGGAAATGTGAGGCGATGGAAAGTGGGTCAGGAATTTGAGGCTTTGCTGCTTAAATAGAAACAGTGCCACACAGAGAGCGTGTTGAACAGATGTGAAGACATGTGACAACAGGCTCAGTGTAGCACACAGACTGGCTGTGGAAACAGTCGGTTTTATCAGCAGAAAGAGCCAGAACAGGTGATGACATAGAGCTGTTCACAACCACCCAACATCTACACTCACATCACGTGAAAGGAGCCGTAATTTTTGTAACTTTAAAGATCATGCACACAGTTTCAAAGCGTGGTGTAGCTGAAAATTCACAAATTTAATTGGATACTTCCAGAAATGTGCATTAATACGATGTAAATGTTTCAACAGAAAAATAAAAATCATGGGCACTTTACAAATACCCTGTATTGTATAGTTAGGCCCGAGCCGGTGATGACCGGGAGGGCCTATTGTTTTTGCTGGGATTATTTTTTGGCCCGAGCCGGTGATGACCGGGAGGACCTATTGTTTTTGCTCGGGTAATTAGGCCTGAGCCGGTGATGACTGGGAGGACCTATTGTTTTTGCTCGGATAATTTATTTATTTTTTATTTTTTTAGGCCCGAGCCGGTGATGACCGGGAGGGCCTATTGTTTTTGCTCGGATTTTTTTTCTTTTATTAGGCCCGAGCCGGTGATGACCGGTAGGGCCTATTGTTTTTGCTCGGATTATTTATTTATTTTTTTTTTATTGTGACCAAATGATCCTAAATTTGACCCAGTGAACATGCACGAAAAGTCATTTGTATTGGTCCCAGACTTCAAGCCCGGCGAAAAATTTATGTATTTGAAGTCGCCGAAAAAATACGAAAATGACTCAGTGGCGACCCTACAAAATCAAAATACATTGGGCCTATGGAAAGTGAAAGTAACTTTTTTCCAACATAGAAAAATGAAACTTGGTACATCAATAGGACACCTCAGGGCAAACAGAAAAGTCAATGACAGCCACACCCTAAACTCAAACAGGAAGTCCGCCATGTGGGGTGAAAGCATGGCCACTAAAATCGCACTTGCGCAAGAAGATGCAAATCATTGTGTTTTAATCTAAATGGCCCCAAATTTGGTGAGTATCATCTAGACTTGTGCCAACCAAATTTGTGACTTTTTTCTTGATATCTTATCGGGTATGGGTGTGGCAAGCCTGTAACCAGGTGGCCATTTTTGTGAAAATAAAATGTCTCTTAACTCTCAAACGCCTTCTCGGATCGAGTTGGACCCAAAAAGGCGTTTGTGCACATTCATGACCTGAACACAAAGATATGTAAATAAAAGGGTTATCTTTAGAAATGGCTCTCCAGCGCCCCTACAAACTTATAATTAGACCCAAGAATTTAGTTTGTCATAGAGACATAAATTTGGTACACACATCTCTTATGTCATGATGAGCATAAAAGCCAATGACAACCACCCCCTATCTATAAATGTGTTGCCATAGCAACGTCCCAAAAATGTGGAAAAAGTCAATGGGAAGTGAAATTTTTAGTTGGTTGTAGGCAAATGAAACTTGGTACACACATCCACCATGGGCTTATGAACAAAAAGCCAATGGGGACCACACCCTATCATACACGGGAAGGCGGCCATTTTGAATTGAAAATGTAAACCGACTTAAAATACACCTCTTTTTTAAAAGACCATAGAAAATAGCTGCTTCATTCCACTGACACCAAACTTTGGCAAAATGAGCTAAACACATGTATGTAAAATAGACAGGTGTTTTTCTTGACGTTTTTGCTCGAGTTATATTTTTTTTAATTATAATTTGGTATATTTTTTTTTATTATAATTTTTCTGCAAAATAATCCTCAATTTGAGCCAGTAAACGTGCAACTAAAAGTCATTTTTATTGGTCCCAGACTTCAAGCCCGGCAAAAAATGTATGTATTTGAAGTCCCGAAAAAAATAGGAAAAATGACTCAGTGGCGACCTAGAAAAGTCAAAATACATTGGGCCTATGGAAAATGAAAGTAAATTTTTCCAATGTAGAAATACAAAACTTGGTACATCCATAGACACCTCAGGGCAAACAGAAAAGTTTATTACAGCCATACTGTAAACTCAACAGGAAATCTACTATGTTGGGTGGAATGCATGACCACCTAAATGCGCTTTTCATCTAAACAGCTCCAAATTTGGTGAGTATCATCAGACACGTGTAACAAAAAAAGTTATCAATTTGTTCTTTGATACATTTGAGGCTGTGGTCGTAATGAGTCTGTGAAGAGGCAAGCTTCTTTGGGAAATAAATGCCATTTCCCAATTGCCAGGATCCTTCCTTCAGAGGAGGCCCCTCCAGAGCCAAGGCTAGAGTCTTAGAAAACTCCTCAGAATCCTTTTACCGTGAAGTTTACGCTTTAAAGCACGAAATGCACTCCTCCGAGTGCATGTGTCCCCGCGGTCTCAAGGGAGGCGAGGGCCTTTATCGCCGCTTGCGGCTTTAATTTTTATTTTATTTTTTTATTGTGACCAAATGATCCTAAATTTGACCCAGTGAACATGCACGAAAAGTCATTTGTATTGGTCCCAGACTTCAAGCCCGGCGAAAAATTTATGTATTTGAAGTCGCCGAAAAAAAAAAACGAAAAATGACTCAGTGGCGACCCCTACAAAAGTCAAAATACATTGGGCCTATGGAAAGTGAAAGTAACTTTTTTCCAACATAGAAAAATGAAACTTGGTACATCAATAGGACACCTCAGGGCAAACAGAAAAGTCTATGACAGCCACACCCTAAACTAAACAGGAAGTCCGCCATGTGGGGTGAAACGCATGGCCACTAAAATCGCACCCCTTGCGCAAGAAGATGCAAATCATTGTGTTTTAATTTAAATGGCCCCAAATTTGGTGAGTATCATCTAGACACGTGTGCCAACCAAATTTGTGACTTTATTGTTGATATCTTATCGGGTATGGGTGTGGCAAGCCTGTAACGAGGTGGCCATTTTGTGAAAATAAAATGTCTTTAACTCTCAAACGCTTCTCGGATCGAGTTGGACCCAAAAAGGCGTTTGTGCACATTCATGACCTGAACACAAAAATATGTAAATAAAAGGGTTATCTTTAGAAATGGCTCTCCAGCGCCGCCTACAAACTTATAATGGGACCCAAGAATTTAGTTTGTCATAGAGACATGAAATTTGGTACACACATCTCTTATGTCATGACAAGCATAAAAGCCAATGACAACCACCCCCTATCTATAAATGTGTTGCCATAGCAACGTCCCAAATATGTGAAAAAAGTCAATGGGAAGTGAAAATTTTAGTTTGTCGTAGGCAAATGAAACTTGGTACACACATCCAGTATGGGCTTATGAACAAAAAAGCCAATGGGGACCACACCCTATCACACACGGGAAGGCGGCCATTTTGAATTGAAAAAGGAGAACCGACTTAAAATACACCTTTTTTTTAAAAAACAACAGAAAATAGCTGCTTCATTCCACAGACACCAAACTTGGGCAAAATGAGCTAAACACATGTATGTAAAATAGACAGGTGTTTTTCTTGACGTTTTTGCTTGAGTTATATATTTTTTATTATAATTTGGTATATTTTTTTTTAGTATAATTTTTCTGTAAAATGATCCTCAATTTGACCCAGTAAACGTGCAACTAAAAGTCATTTGTATTGGTCCCAGACTTCAAGGCGAAAAATTTATGTATTTGAAGTCCCGAAAAAAATACGAAAAATGACTCAGTGGCGACCCCTACAAAAGTCAAAATACATTGGGCCTATGGAAAATGAAAGTAAATTTTTCCAATGTAGAAATACAAAACTTGGTACACCCATAGAACACCTCAGGGCAAACAGAAAAGTTTATTACAGCCATACTGTAAACTCAACAGGAAATCTACTATGTTGGGTGGAATGTGTGACCACCTAAATTGCACCCCTTGTGTCTAAAGGCTTTTCATCTAAACAGCTCCAAATTTGGTGAGTATCATCTAGACACGTGTGCAAAAAAAAGTTATCAATTTGTTCTTTGATACATTTGTGGCTGTGGTCGTAATGAGTCTGTGAAGAGGCAACCTTTGGGAAATAAATGCCATTTCCCAATTGCCAGGATCCTTCCTTTAGAGGAGGCCCCTCCAGAGCCACGGCTAGAGTCTTAGAAAACTCCTCAGAATCCTTTGGAACTTGTAACCTTGTACTTTTAGACAGGTTCTATTTACATTTTGCCTTTTTAAACAGGGGGGTGCAGCGATTCATGAGTCATCTCAAATCTCCAGCCAGTACTTTGTTTTTCTCGCCTTAGCCCAAGCATAATCTATTATTTTCAAAGGTTCAGACAGCTCCCAGGAAAACCAGGGATTGTGGAGACCTTTAACTCTCAATTACAAGGTGGTGTAGCAGGCCCCAGCAGTAGCATAGGCCCGGTTAATTGACATTACCGTGAAGTTTACGCTTTAAAGCACGAAATGCAATCCTCCGAGTGCATGTGTCCTCGTCTCAAGGGAGGCGAGGGCCTTTATCGCCGCCATGCTTTAATTAGGCCCGAGCCGGTGATGACCGGGAGGGCCTATTGTTTTTGCTCAGATTTTTTTTTTTTTAGGCCCGAGCCGGTGATGACCGGGAGGGCCTATTGTTTTTGCTCGGATTTTTTTTTTTTTTTTTTATTGTGACCAAATGATCCTAAATTTGACCCAGTGAACATGCCGAAAA
This sequence comes from Perccottus glenii, assembly GCA_024416835.2. Lineage (NCBI taxonomy): Eukaryota > Metazoa > Chordata > Actinopteri > Gobiiformes > Odontobutidae > Perccottus > Perccottus glenii. The sequence goes on from CM044548.2 coordinate 27,291,927, forward strand.
GTCATTTTTATTGGTCCCAGACTTCAAGCTCGTGAAAATGTTATGTTTTTGAAGTCCCGAAAAAAATATGAAAAATGACTCAGTGGCGACCCCTACAAAATCAAAATACATTGGGCCTATGGAAAGTGAAAGTTCACAAAAAGGCGTTTGTGCACATTCATGACCTGAACACAAAAATATGTAAATAAAAGGGTTATCTTTAGAAATGGCTCTCCAGCGCCCCCTACAAACTTATAATGGACCCAAGAATTTAGTTTGTCATAGAGACATGAAATTTGGTACACACATCTCGTATGTCATGCCGAGCATAAAAGCCAATGACAACCACCCCCTATCTATAAATGTGTTGCCATAGAAACGTCCCAAATATGTCGAAAAAGTCAATGGGAAGTGAAAATTTTAGTTTGTCGTAGGCAAATGAAACTTGGTACACACATTCAGTATGGGCTTATGAACAAAAAAGCCAGTGGGGACCACACCCTATCATAGACGGGAAGGCGGCCATTTTGAATTGAAAATGTGAACCGACTTAAAATACACCTCTTTTTTAAAAGAACACAGAAAATAGCTGCTTCATTCCACAGACACCAAACTTGGGCAAAATGAGCTAAACACATGTATGTAAAATAGACAAGCGTTTTTCTAGACTTTTTTGCTCGAGTTATATTTTTAGGCCCGAGCCGGTGATGACCGGGAGGGCCTATTGTTTTTGCTCGGATTTTTTTTTTTTTTTTTTTTCTTTTCCACCTATGATCCTAAATTTGACCCAGTGAACATGAACGAAAAGTCATTTTTATTGGTCCCAGCCTTCAAGCTCGGCGAAAATGTTATGTTTTTGAAGTCCCCGAAAAAAAAATATGAAAAATGACTCAGTGGCGACCCCTAGAAAAGTCAAAATAATTGGTTCTATGGAAAATGAAAGTAAATTTTTCCAATGTAGAAATACAAAACTTGGTACATCCATAGGACACCTTAGGGCAAACAGAAAAGTTTATTACAGCCATACCGTAAACTCAACAGAAAATCTACTATGTTGGGTGGAATACATGACCACCTAAATCGTACACTTTGTGCTAAAGGGTTTTCATCTAAACAGCTCCAAATTTGCTTTAAAGCACGACATGCAATCCTCCGAATATATGTGTCCCTGCGTTCTCAAGGGAGGCGAGGGCCTTTATCGCCGCTTGCGGCTTTAATCTAATTTTATTTTTTTTATCTTATTATAGTGTACAAATTGTACAGTTGTATCTATTTATCTAGTTGTATCTATTTTTAGGCTTTAATGTTAATGTTATCTCTGTGCACCGGGGTCTGAGAGTAACGAAATTTCGATTCTCTGTATGTATGTAATGTACATGTGGAAGAATTGACAATAAAGCAGACTTGAAACTTGAAACTAAGTCTGATGATACATGCTGAAATCTGATGTGTTATCTGATTGAGGCCTAAAGTGTAACGTTTTTAGCCTTGTGACACAAAGTTTAATAAAGTCATCTGACTCATATGTGTAAGGCATGCACATGATCCCTGCCTCAGCATTTGGATTTATTTTCAAGCTTGGTTTAGCTACATTATTCCTCCTGAGATGCATTTGAAGAGCCAAAAAGAAAGTCAATGTATAACTCTAATGCTTCCAAATGAATTGAGTTCAAGACTATTTTTTTTTAAATTTAAGCTTATAAAAGAAAGTGGCTCAAAGTCAGTTTAACATTTATGGTCTGAAAAAAGTGGATTTTAATAGTTTTATAATGTAGGGCATTATAGGGCTTTGTGTAGAAATGATTACAGCCCCTTTCTGCTGTGCCTCTCTCTTAGTTCAGTTTTATCTTTATCTTATTTTGGTAAGTGCACTGTGAGTTAACATATTTAGTCAGAGTTCAGGTGGGAGTTCAGTGTTTAATGTGTCTTTTGTATTTTTTGGCCTCAGCAGGTCAGAGTTTCTTACTGTGTAGAAATCAAACATCCTCCTTTGCTTGGCCTCCGGCAGCTGGATGTCATTACTGCCTCTGCTCCCCTCCCCCCTCTCAGGCTCACATACAGTGCCTGTGTTTTTACCACATTATAAATCCATTCAGGACTCAGAGCAGCACTACGGAGTTTCGAACAATCACGTTAACTGGTCTGTAGGAATAACTGCAAATAACAGTGAAAGTTCAGTGAACCTCTGACATTATCACTTAATACAACAGGGGCATTTTCAACTGTAGACACAGCAGAGATTGTAAATGGGCTCATTTTTAACTGTATCAAAGTGGTGTGTTCAAAAACTCAAGATTTTATATGGTTTTGCAGTAGCCAACAACAACAAAAACGGTTTGTGGAAGTCCTGTAAGGGAAGCTTTTATAATATTCCTTTTTTTTTTTTTGGTGGATTCTTGCAGCCACACTAATAAGTGTGGGCAAAGACAAGGTTGAAAGCTAATGTGATATAATTTTGAAAAAGGGTAAACAGTAAATAAAAACTTAACACAACAATTTGCAAATCTCACAAAACCATCTTCACTAGAACATATGACAACACATGAGGTGAACATCTTGTTCAATTTAAATGCAGCAACACATCTCAAAAAAGGTGGGACTAAGACAACAAAAGGCTAAAAATGAAAACGGTACAAAAAATAACAAAAGAGGAAGGAGCAAATTTATCTATGGTATGTAATTTCATTTATTTGATCTAAACTGACATTATGAGTCACTACAGTGTCACATTATAGCATCACTAGTCACTAAATCAGAAAGCACCTCAATGCAACATTATGACATTTGTGGTATTACATTGGGACATTGGGACAAAATTAGAGTCCACAGAGTATAACATTATGACATCATCGGTCTCTACAGTGTGACATTATGACATCATCGGTCTCTACAGTGTGACATTATGACATCATCGGTCTCTACAGTGTGACATTATGTCATCATCAGTCTCTAATGTTAAAATGGGCGGCAGTAGCTCAGTGGGTAGAGCGGTCGTCTTTCAACCGGAAGGTAGGCGGTTCGATTCCCACTCTCCCCACAGTTCATACTGTCGTTGTGTCCTTGGGCAAGACACTTAACCCACCTTGCCTCCAGTGACTGTAACACTGGTAATGTAATGTAAGTCGCTTTGGATAAAAGCGTCTGCTAAATGAATAAATGTAAATGTAAATGTAAATAATTATTAGGCTTCTCGTCAAACGAGAAGACGAAGACCGTACATGGTAAATTTAGGAATTGCAAGAATGAAACAAATCTATACAACATGCAACAATGGTACATGGTGATTTGCTTCTTATGTTTACCACACATGAAGTTTTTATAGGGGTACATTATGCCCGCCTCTCAGCTCCAGGGTCGTGGATGGATGTGTATTGAGCTGACGTGTCAGTTATAAATGTGAATAAGTTTATGAGTACATGTCACTAAGTGTACAGTGTCCCTGAACAGTGATTAGATGTAGTGCAAAGTGATGTCTTGTTTGGAATAGCATGGCGCCGATAGGAAATACAGCTAAAGACATTCAGTCATACTTGTTTGTGGATAAGCATATAAACTGAAGCAGGAGTGAGAGCGTTCAGCAATAATATACAATTTTCATCTAGAGTGTGATACAATGACATCATAAGAAAGTAAGTGAGTAAACTTTATATACCGTAGCACCTGCAGATAGAAATCACAAAGTGCAACAATTTAAATTCATCAGTCTCTACAGTGTGACGTTACGATATAATCTGGACATAATAAAATGAATGCATGATAAAGCAAAGTCAAGTCTGATGAAGAATGATGAAGACATTTGCTGAAAATTCTTCCCTTGAGTTCCCTTGAACTTTGACTCCAGGCTTTTCACCTTTCTGTCCATTGGGCTTTGGTTTTACATGTGCGATCAAAATATACCAAACCAAAACTCTGCTCTTTGTTTCATTTTAGCTGTCCAATCCTGTCCCTACAACACTCAGATGCACACATGATGTGATATGAGTTCAATACAACTCTCAAGTCATAGTGCCTTCTCATAGTATGTACTTTTTGTTCACGTTTGTTTTTTGTTTGCTTTGTTCTGTCCTTTTTGTAAAGCGTCTTTGAGTATCTTGAAAAGTGCTATATAAGTGTAATGTAGAATGGTATAAAAGATGCATGTTATTCCCACCTCTAATCATGATGGCTGAATGTTAGAAACAATGCCACTCAGAAGCACACACAAACTCACACTCCTCAAATGGAGGTTACAATTCAATGCTGTGTTCCATAATCACATTTCTATCACACTCACACTGTGTGATTTAGCCGTAAGCAGTCTCTGGAGTCAAGTAAGCGAGCTGTTCAGAAAAGAGCTAGAAAGATTTAAGTAATTCAAAGATAGGTTATGTTTATCAAGGAGTTCATTACAATAAAACCTAGATAGATGTAAACCAGGGACGCATCTGAATGAACGCTCACAACAAGAGATGGGTCTCCAAGCTTAGAGTTAATCAGACACAGCAGACATCTGTAAACGTCAGCAGTTTGTGAAATTGGAATAACGTCTTGTGTCAGGATATACACGATTCACCCCCCACATTTACGAGCCAAACCTCCAGCAGAGACCACAGCTAAGACCCTGCCAAGCCCTCTGACTCACTGTTGCTTTCCAAACTGCTCTAAAACACCATTTACACACCTATAAACCCAGCAAAGTGCGCTCGCAGCTTCAGCACACGACTGACAGAAGCAACATGAAAGAGCAGAGTGATAAACTTTAATGATCTGTTTACCTCTCATCGAATAACACACTGTGAGTGAAAATATGCAGTTTGTGGCATACTGTTTATATTTGGAGCTATTTTTACAACCGCATCCAAACAAACTCTCATTGCAATAAACAACCATGCATAACTTTTTAGCAGGATCCTTGTCTCAAATCATTTGGATTAAAGGTGGGGTGTAGTTTTTGGTCTTCTTTGGTAACATATGCCCCAAAAAATAAAAAATAAATCATTAGCATAGTCATTACATTGTGACATTATGACAACAATATAGTGACATTATGACATCAGCAGAGTCATTAAGTTGTGACATTATGACATCAGCAGAGTCGTTACGTTTTGACATTATGACATCAGCAGAGTCATTAAGTTGTGACATTATGACACCATCAGAGTCATTACGTTGTGACATTATGACATCAGCAGAGTCATTACGTTGAGACATTATGACATCAGCAGTCATTACGTTGTGACATTATGACATCAACAGAGTGGCTGTAAATGCAGCATCATGCTACAGTTATTACCAACCAACTAATGTTTGTTGTCAAAGCATAAAGCTGTGAGGTTTATGAAGGGAAACTAAAAGTGACGACCTTAAAGTGGTTTAAATATTTGAACTGAGTGGAGCCTGAGGTAAACAGGAAGCTCCAGTCATCGCCTTTAAACAGGTGGAGCTGACGTGGCGCGGTTTGCTTAGAGTGACCGCAGTACACTATAAACACTGAGGCCTCCCAGTGTCAGGGAATGCCTCGTTGTCTGCTGGCTTTTTAAACAAACTTCACCTTAACCGTTGACATCTGATTTGTCTTATTGCACCATAGCTGAGTTAAAGCAAGGGGCGTGAGTTTATTTACTTGCTCTGTTTCTTTGACTTGACCAAATTTGACCCTATAAAAGAACATTTTTACTGACTGGTACGGTGCACGTCGGGTTGGTACTGCACAGTTCAGTACAGGTACTTCCCGAAGAGGCTTGTGTTTCCACTGTGCAGTGAGCAGGACAGAGATAAAAAATATGCTTTTTTCTTGTTGTATACTGTATGCTGTATGAGTATGCTGTTATAAACAAAGTTAGTCTTTTTAAAATTGGGCTCAAAATATCTTATCACTTTATAACTGGCAACCACTGTAAAGAAAAGAGACTTATGGGGTCAATACAGTTAATAGGATTTTTGGAAGTACAAAGCTACCACTAAAAACTCAAGTGCTCACTGGCCATTACAATGATCTAACCAACTTCAGCAATAATTGTAATAATACAATTATTATCAGAGAACAGAGAAACAATACAAAAGAGAAAAATAGAAACAGAGAAAAAGGAGGCAAAGTGAAAAGATGATGGGTAATGATACAGGATTACATCGGTGTGACACAAAACTCAGAGCTATACGTTTACGATGAGCTCTGATCCTCAATTTATTGTAGCATATTGTATTAATATTTTGACATGGTGAATTGGTTTGTCTATCCTTATAAAAGAAATATAAGCAAGCAGGTAAACTGTGTTATACTGCCGCTTTAAATAGTGGGCATGTTTACAAATGACCAAAGTTATTATTAGAAGAACTTACTTTAATCCTTTAAACACCTTTCAGTAACTACACTGCTTTTACTCGAGAACAGATTTTTCCAAGTCTGTGTCACAGTCCCACTTGCAGAAGGCTGTGTGTGGACTGGCAGTGTTTCCGTGTGCAGCCATAGCAGCTGCGCTGGGCCTGAAGAGTCCTGGAAAAGTCCTGGAGTCAGAGTCATTTGAGGTCAGTGGGGTTGCCTGAGAGTGCAGGGGAACCGCACACACCATTTTCTCTGTCCGTGTGGTTAGTGGGAAAGCCCTGCGAGCCACAAACTGTTGTCACATCTGACTGTTTCCCCACATCTGCGGCTAGTCCCAGTGGAGGATCGCCACCTCACTGGGTGTGTTTATCAGGAGGGAACATAAAGCTTTTTACAGACTCCAAGAGAAATGGAGCTCACGTAGTCAAGAGGTTTTGATTTATTTTGGATTAATTTTCTTTTTTTTTTTATTCAAAAGAAAAGAAAATCTGAACCAAGTCAGCACGTACAATTTGAATACATTACATCAAAAGTTCTTGCTCTGAGTTTAGTGTTAGGCCAATGAGAGCCTGCAATTATTTCCACCTTGTGAATGCATGGCCAAGATGTATCTGTGTTTGACTTTCTTCCTCTTTCTGTTTTTCTAAACAGGCAAGGGACAACAAAAGGCAGAGTCAGCTCAAGTGAGATTAAAAGAGAAGGAAAAAAAGTGGAATAGACTCTGGACATGTTTGTTGCAGAGACAGCTTTAAGTATTTAGCATGATTTTTTTAACATAGCTACTATACCAGTCTGCAATCTTTTGGAGCCAAAGAGGAGGTGCAACCAATAGACCTTTTTCAGACCTTTACATTTTGAACACTAAACGTGGTTTAAATTAGCCTATTATAAATTATATATTGATCATTAATGAATGCTGACTGATGTGTAATTGCAGGATTTATAAACATTTTTCAAAATGACCTGAAAAAAATTATACTGTGTGATCAATAAATACAACATGTTGCCATGACCATAAAGGCTACACTGTATGTTTCAATCAGTGAGCCACAAAGCACTGTGGCCACACACCTGACGAGCCTCTGACTTTGTGCAGTAAAGCTAGATGCTACTGTGCTTCTAGTTGATATTTGTGTGTCTTAGTTTATCTATTACCAATTCTTCAGGAGCAGGACACACACGATGAATAGATCTATATAATAACTGCCATAATGAGCAGTGTTTATGTCGCCGCCCCTCGGCTTCTGGTTCTTTCTTGATCACCAAAAATGTACCACAAAGAAATACAAGTGGGACTGAGTTTACAATTAAAAAGTCAGATTTATTAAAACAAACGCAAGGTTAAAAACAGGAATCTATATAAAGAACCTAACAGAAGGCTCTAAAAGCTAATAGAGCAGTTTGTGAGTAGAGTCCGGGGGTTTGTGGGAGGAAACAGTCCTTGAGAGGAATATTGTCAGTTGCGACCCCCGCCCTCCAGTCCGTGCCGCAGGGCCGGCCAGTCCGAGTGTTGCTGCCTTCCCAGCGGTCCCAGTGGACTTCGAAGCCCAGTACGTCACCGCAGAAACTAATTATAAAACACAATAATGTCGGATCAAACGACCACACTAATAAACACAATAAAACCACACAGCATGCAGGTTAATCGGGACACGTCCCTTCACTTAGCGTTTTTATGGCGATGTACAGGTTCCTTTTTTTAGTCCTTCTTGGTCCGCGAAGATACGGCCAGTTGCTCCTCAGTTCCTGGCTCGGTCTCTCCCCTGAAGTGGGAGACGGTACTGTGAACAGGGGAAAGGCAGTCTCAGTCACACAACTAAACAATTCGGGTAGGTATATCCTCCACACAGTTATGGACACTTCCCTCTACTTAGCTGGGTTAGAAGCGTTGTATGTAATGATCTTCGAGGTATCTGTGGCTTCCCTTTGCCGTTCACTTGTCTGTCACTCCGTGCTGTTCAATCCGATTCCTTCCTTTTCCTTTACTTTCTCCATCTCTCCCTCTGCCTTCCTCCACACTGTCTTTCTATTGGCCCTTTTAAACTAAACCCGGGCGCGTCCTATTGGTCTCAGTGATTTTGCAGGTGTGGTGGGCGTTCCCCAACATGAGTCTGTCCGTGTGTCACAAAACTTAAAGGGGCCGCGCACTCACACAGATCACAAGGAAAAAAAAAAACACAAAAGAAGAAACAAGGGACATTTTCCCCCCACCTTTAACCTTGGTCGTCCCGGCCAACTAGACCCGATACCTTCTGGGCTGGGTGCCAAGAGTGGTACGCTGTGAGCGCCTTAAGGGTGGAGGGGGCGCAGGAGGGTCAGGTGGGGCATGCTGTGGTGCAGGTCTGGTTTGTTCCGCTGGAGGGACCATCGGGGGAACAACGAGCCTTGGCAACCAGTATGTTGGCGGGGGGGGGCTCTTCAGGGCAGTCTGGCCTTACTGCAGGCTCTTCTTCCTGTAAAACATTTATGGAGCAAGAACGAAGGTTATTGCGATGCACCGTGCGAGTGGGGCCTTCCTTACCCTCTGGCCGAATAACGTAGCCTGGGTGGTCCGTCCTGAGTTGGTTCATCACCACGTACGGGTCGGGCCCCCATCTTGCGGACAGTTTACCTCGTTCCCGCCTGCGGAAGTTTCGTACCAGCACGCATTCTCCTGGGAGCAGGGGGACGAGTCGAGCACGGTTGTTGTATCGGGCTTGGTCCCGGCCCTGACATCGCTGGATCCGTTCGCGGCCATTCGGTAAGCGTGGCTCAGGGCCCGTTGATGGTGCCTTACCCATCCCTCCAAACCCTGCGTCTCGATGGGAGGGTCCAACTGGGCCACCCAATCAATCGGCAACGCGCATGCCTACCGAATACGACATAATGTGGGGTTAGGCCAGTACTACTGTGGATAGTGTTATTGTAGGCCTGGATTAGGGCGGGCAATTTATTCGGCCACTGACTCTGCTCCATGTTTGTCAATGAGTTCAGTAGTTGTAACAGTGTCTGGTTAAACCGTTCGCATGCTCCATTCCCCTTGGGATGATATGCGGTAGTCCGGTCCTTCTTACTACCGTAGAGCTGGCAAAGCTGCTTCACCAGGGACGATTCAAAGGCCGCACCCCGGTCCGACAGTATCCTCTCGGGGCAGCCAAAGGTCAGGATCAGGAGCGGTATAGGGCCTTAGCGGTCGTCTCTGCGGACTGGTCCCGCGTGGGCACTGCAAAGGCATATTTAGAAAACAAGTCTGTCATAACAAGAATATACTGGTCCCCTGGTCTCCCCAGAGAGAGGTAGTCAATTCCTACGATTTCGAACGGGTAGGACGTCTGAATGGGCACCAGCGGTGCTCTGCCATCGGGGCCGGCCTTATGACGGATGCAGTGGAGGCAGCCCCTACTCCACTCTTCGCAATCCTTGTCCATCCCGGGCCAGTAGCAGCGCTGCTTCAGGGCATTCGCGGTCCGGCCTCGACTGGGGTGACCCATTCCTTCGTGGTAGGACTTCCACACCACCTGGGTCTCCTGTCTGGGTACAAACAGGGTGCCCCCTTCCACCTCGATTTTGTCCCACTCCCTCAGCAGTGCTTTCAGGTATGGGGAGTCCCCTTCACGTACCTCCGGGCGGACCCTCCGTTGGTCCTTCTTTTGTTTAAAATAGTGTAAGTCGGGGTCCGTTCCTTGGCGCTGCTCCCATGGGGTCTCACCCCCCGCCGTTACCTGTAAGGCTTGAGTCGGGCCCCCATCTACCTCAGGCAATCTGGACAGGGCGTCCGCGTTCCTATTTTGGGTCCCAGGCCGATACTTCAAAGTGTATTTAAAATTAGCCAACTGGGCCACCCACCTCTGTTCTACCGCCCCCAATCGAGCTGTATCCAAGTGCACCCGGGGGTTATTGTCGGTGAAGGCGGTGAATTCGGCCCCATACAGGGGTACTTCTCGGTAACCGCCCATTTCAATGCCAATAGCTCCAACTTAAAAGGAGCACCCGCTCCTGGCCGTCCTGTACCTGGGCCAGCACCGCTCCTAAACCCTCCAGGCTGGCATCTGTGTAGAGACGGAAAGGTGCTGTGAAATCGGCATATGCTAACACAGGTGCATTTACCAGCGCTTCCTTCAAGTGGTCGAAGGCCTGTTGACACTCTGGGGACCAAGTGATGGGGGCTGGCTTCCCCTGGGCGGTGCCGTGAGTCAATGCATGTAAAGGTGAGGCAATTTTTGAAAATCCAGCTATGAACCGTCGATAATACCCGGCGAATCCAAGGAACGATCTCACCTGCTTTACTGTCTGGGGTACCGGCCAGTCCTTTACTGCTGCTGTCTTTGCCGGGTCTGTGGCCACCCCCTCCTCGCTGATCACGTGTCCCAGGTAGGTCACTCTCCTCTGGAACAGGCAGCACTTCCGAGGCTGTAGCTTGAGGCCGTGCCCCTCCAACCTCCGGAACACCTCTTCTAAATGGGCCAGGTGGCTATCAAAGTCTGCGGAGAACACAACTACATCATCTAAATAAATGAGTAAGAAGTCATTCACCAGATTACCCAGGCAGCGTTGCATCAGTCTCTGGAAGGTTGCTGGAGCATTACAGAGGTCAAAAGGCATCCTCTCGAATTCGTAGAGGCCAACCAGAGTGGTGAAAGCCGTTTTCTCTTTATCCGCCGGGTCCACTTCTACTTGCCAATACCCACTCGCCAGGTCCAAGGTGGAGTACCACTTGGCGGTTCGTAACCCCGTCAGGGATTCCTCAATGCGTGGGAGGGGGTAAGCATCTTTGTGTGTGAGGGCGTTCAACCTGCGGTAATCCACACAAAACCTCCAGGAGCCATCCTTCTTACGTACCAACACAATAGGCGCGGCCCAGGGGCTCGAGCTCTCTCGGACCACCCCACTCTTGAGCATGTTGGTAAGCTCAGTTCGGGGTATAAGCTAGGCGGCACCGGTCTGTAGCGCTCCCGGCTGGGTGGGGCCGCGCCCGTGGGGATTTGGTGTTTAACCACTCCTGTGTGGCCGAAATCCTCGTCGTGGCGGGAGAAGACCCATTTCCACCGCTGTAACAGGTCGGTCATCTTCCTCTGTTGGGCTTCGTCCAGACCATCCCCCTGTAGTGCCATAACCGGGTGTGAGCCCTCCTCCGCATCAGTCCTGTGGGCCACTCGCCTCACTGCCACCTCAATGACGTCAGGTTCTACGCTGTTCAACACCAGCTCTTGTTCGTCCTGGACATCCATGGCGTCTACCCCGGTGACCCAGGCCAGCGGCTCCCGCTGGGGGACCTCCACGGGGTAGGGGTTTGGGTTGCAGAATCGACATGGCGCCTTCCCACTCCGTACGGTGGCCAGAGTTCTCCCGACCCGCCACTCATAGTCACTGTTAGGGAGAGGTTCAATAGTCACAGTTCCGTCAACATTTGCATTGTTTACCTGTAGCCACAGGACCATCTCTGTGTGTGGGGGAATGATGACCGGGGGCTGTCGTGGGAGCCTTGCAGTTCCTTCTATTACCGGTGGGGGCCCACTGTCGGCGACTCTCTGGCACTCGATAAAAGCTTTGTTCCAGACCTCTCCCTCCGCTGAAGTCAGTGTGGTATTGAACGCCGCCACTCCCGGGTGACTGCCTTGGGTAAGCGAGGACCACAATCCTTTAATAATGTTCATACCCAAAATTCCCTTACCTGGGCCCAGACAACTGTCATCCACGATCCCCTTCTCTTGGACACTCACTCCACCCACCCGGCAATCCGCTATCACGTAGCCAATATAGGGGATCCGTAGTCCATTGGCCGCGCGTAGGGTCAGCCATGGGATTTCTGTAGCCGTGTTCATTTGTGTTGTTCCCAGGTATTTGCGAAACAGGCTCTGGCTCATCATAGTAACCTGTGATCCTGTATCAAGTACAAAAGGGATAGCACAGTTATTTACGTTTACCACTACATCGGGGCACTCACCAACAAGAGCTGCTTTTCGTTGCCTGTGCAAGGCCTCTGCAGATTGGAGATCAGTGTCCGACGGGGTTTGTAGCCTGGGCCCTTGGATAACTGCCCCCACCGTGTGGCCCTCCTCTGTAGGGGCAACTAAAAATCCTGTGATCTTTGCGGGCAGTGGCGTTGCATATGTCCAAGTCGGCCACAGCGGTGGCAGACTGGTCTCCCCTGTTCATCCCAGCGGAAAATAGAGTTACCCGGGAGTTCTCCGTGTTACTGGTGATCCTGTCAACTATGCCAAAAATGTCGCCGCCCCTCGGCTTCTGGTTCTTTCTGGATCACCAAAAATGTACCACAAAGAAATACAAGTGGGACTGAGTAATTTGTTATTGTAACAAATTATGGTTAAGGCTAAACCATAATATTATGTTGAGGCTTAACGGAGTTGATTAACAACCTCACATTTTGGCTCTGACAAACTTAATGACAACAAAATTAAACTAAATGTTTCTACCTTTTTCAAACACAATGAAGACTTTTGATGAACCATTAAACTTTCCCTTTAGTTCAGCAAAGTACTTCAAAATATGCCAAAGCCATTGAGAAAAACTGTTAGTCTCCTTTACAGCATTGAAAGTTTTTACCAGATTTGACTGTTTACCACTGAGTTGGAAAGAAGGGTTCTTTGAATATGAAGTAAAAATCTGAGCCTGGAAAAAGTTCAAGACACGTTGGCCTCACAGTTTTGATGGAAAGCTGTTGAAAAGCCTTGTTGCTGGAGTTCATGAAGTTAAATCCTGAAGACACAGATGTGGGTCTGGGGGGTTGTTTCAGGTGAACTGGTCAGGCTTTGGTCTGCTGCTCCTCTGACTCTAAAAATAGAGCCAGTTTTCCAACCTAGCCACTGTTCCTCATGTGTTAAAGCTGTTTTCCACAGTCTCACAGTGGCTCGGTGACTCCACCCCCTGCTGGTCTCATGTGCACCTACAACAAGGTCAGAGGAACTATACTGTCAACTTTAAAACGTGCAAGATATACAGAGGAGTCAGACAAAGAGGTTAGAAATAACATGTTAGATGCAATAAATATCATGTTAAAACTATATAATAACCATGTAATAACCACTATGTAATATTTATATGTGACGAAATGGGACTTAGTTAAAATGATTCAAATGGTGGACATGTTTGAATGAATTCGGTTTTTGAGGTGTTCAAATTGCTCTGCCGGAAGACTTCATGTAGCTCTGTAATATGTTCAGCTTTGGTCTTGTCAGAACTAGTCAGAGATAGGAAAGCAACTTTTCCTTGTAATTAGAGAAATCGACCCCGGAAAACCTGTGCACTTAACGCATGTGTGGGCGCAAGTGTTTTCTGTTTTGATGATCCACATTCGAACAGATGGCGTCAGCTTCAGATCAGCAGGCAGATCACAACAGAGTACACTGCTGTTAAATGGAAGTATGTGTATGTCACTACTATATCAGTAGAAACACTATTAAGGATGGACTGGCTGCCTACAAATAGAAATTAGAAAATGCCCTTTTTGGATGTAACATGCAGTAATGATGTCAAAGTTAGCAGTGTTCATTTAATCAGATGACAAGAAACATTGAATTCAGCACAAGCATAGGTCTCCAAACCAAAATGAAACAAATCAACACTGTTATCATTCCGAACTATGCCGTATTTGTATGTACTGTATGTATACAAACAAAACACAATCACATATAAATTATGAGCATTTTAAAACTAGTTTCACACAAACACACACAAAAAAAAATATACTAACTAGAGTGGTCGTCCCTCTGGTCTCACAATAATGAGGTCATGGAATCAATTCCGGGTACTTGGTCACCCCTCTCATCCATACTAATGACTGTATTGGTGAACGGGTCAGTCAAAATTGGGCTCTTCCCCCCAGCTGTAGATATTCTATGAATGCAAACTAATATACAACACTTCTTTCTAAAATGCACAAAACAAATGTATGATTAAATGTGTCTTATGTGCCTCTAGTTTAGTGAGCAAGGGTCTCCAGGTACACATCCATTTGGACCCTTAAACACACTCTAAAAATGCATAAATGTGAGAATTTGGGAGGTTTCTTCACAAATAATTCCCTGATGGTAATGCTTTTGAGATGCTCCACTAACTTTGACTTGACCAACCCAAGAACTCTCAGCCCAATCTTTCAGTGTATTTTGTGTCAGCCTTGACCTATTCTGTTCTCATACTCTATCTAGTTCATTTCCCATCATGCATTTCCCACAGGAAGCACTGCTGACTGTCAAGTTTTTGAGGCAGATACGACGGGCCTGTCCCAACAAAACCCAGTCTGTGCTTCCTTTCTCAGAACAACAGGGTCAAGGACTTGTGGTCATGGTAACCATCCGTCACGTCTTTGTCCGAGGAATGACAGGATGAGACCCCGATCTGGACTTTATTAATAAACGTATCATCTGAAAGGGGGATTTCTATTTTTTTAATCTGAAAGCAGTGAAAAGGTGGAAATGTCTGTCAGAGCGGAGGAGGAAACACTCACTGATACTCCCACCAACACCTGCACTCGCATCCTTTACATGACATTAATCAAACACCAGCTGTTCCAGATTGGACAACGAAGTGGTCACTAAGCACTGGATAAGGACTTCATTTGTTTTACTGCACATTTTCACAACAGCTGAGACTGAATGTATTTCTAATTGTACCAGACAACAGACAACTAAATTTTGCAATGAAGAGTGTGAGTAGTGCATGAGGAGTTACATTAGTTGCCTGCAATTGTCAGTCTTTTAAATGTTATTTTATATGCATTTTGGATTGTGCCTTTTTTGCTTGGATGTATTGCCATATACATGGGGTTTTATGGGGAGGTTAGTGCCGCTGGTTTGGATCCCAGAGACTGGGGGTTTGAATTGGGTTCCAGTCTGTGCTGGTCCCAAGCCCGTAAAAAATGGAGAGTCGTGGCCGAAAGGCACTTAGCCAACTTACTTTTACTATGCTTTTTTGCCATTAAAACGCAAAATATTCCATTGTGTGCAAGACTAAGAGCTAAATTAAACGTTGAAGTTTGCTCCCAAAACGTCCAGTCTACGGTCTGCGCATGCGCTATGGAGCCCCTGTTGCCACGGAGACACAGTGTTAGTGGCTGAAGAAACTAGCTCCAGTGCAGCGATCTGAATAAAACTCTGAGGAAACATTCGAGGTAACCTACAAACTTTATTCATTCTTTTTATTTGATTAAGGCTTTCGTGTCGAGTTAAACAGCGCTATTTATCAGAATTTCGTCTTAGTTTAGTCTTTTTTAGTCAGATAGTTAACTTACGCAATCTTTTAGACTTGGTTTAACGTTACATTTAACGCCAACTATTTTATTCATGTAGCTAGTTAGCTAGTTAGCTAACCCTAGGTAAGAGGTAACGTTAACCCTTTACCAACTGAGGCTGTTTAGACATATTTTGTTACGACTATAAAATGGTCAGAAATGGCCTTATGTCTAAATGCTCTGGTCCCTTTTACCAGAAGTACTTATTTCCAGATGTTAAAACTTATAGTTTTAACATCTGGAAAATAATTATTTCACATTATATGGAAGTATTAGCAGTTGAATTGTTTATTCAATTCAAGGTTTTTAATAAACATTCTTAACTTATAGATTGCTTTGCTGCATTTTTTTTTTTAGCTTTTCTGCCTTTAACTAATTTATCTGAACTAGTGGACACCAACCTTTATGCAATGAAAAAATTACACAAGACCATATAAATCCAAATAGAAAATTTATGCAGCAGAATGCATTATACATTTACATTTTTATAGACTGCACAATCTCCTCTTTGACTTTTTCTTGAGCTCAAATTTCTTACTTTTATTTAATTTGTTCACAGTTTTATTAAAACAACTGGAGGAGCTTCAGAAAATGGCCCATGTATAAAACATTAATTCACTTTAAGTGTATGTTTTTGTCATTTCACTTTTATGGTAATGATCTCCTGATCTACACCGATTTAATTAAACAAAATTCTGTTTAGTTAATTATATTCCTTATGGGTGGAGATTATTATTTTTCCCTTTATTATCACTGTTGTAAAACTCACTGTCAGCAGCTGCCACCAGGGGGTGCCCAGCATGTTTTAAATGTTGGTGGGGGAGCCCGGAGTACCCAGAGGAAACTCAGAACATGCAAACTCAACACAGCAAGCCCCCGTCCGCCCCGGAAGTCGAACTCTGGACCTTCTTGCTGTGAGGCAGTTTTTTATATTCTTGCCTTTTGTTTCCAGGTAATGTCAGCCCCAGCACGTGACGTCATTGACTTTGCAGCTCTGGAGCGAGACTTGCGGGGGTCACTAAACGCAGACGAGAAATACCAGAGAGAGAACGCTGCCAAACTGAGAGCTGTGAGCCAGAAAGTTGGCTCCTACGAAGAGTTCAAGTGAGGGGGGCTTCAACGATCTGCAATGTACTAATGCTGCGTTCATGTGCTGTGGGGAAACGGGAAACATGTTAGCTTTGTAACAAGTTCAAATTCCATGGTTATATAAAAACGTTGGTGGAACTATAGACATGTAGGCAGACGCCGCTGTCACTCTCTGATATCCATGCTTCCATCCTCTGCCAACACCCTTAGACTGCACTTACAGTAACGCAACAGTTTAGTTAAAATAGCAGTCAAGGTAGGCTGCACACATGAAAAACATGTCTAAGCCACAGCAAGTTTATAAGCATTGTACTTTTCTTCCCTGTGGAGAAATTGTTGTTTGGCGCCCAGCACAAATTAATAGTTACTACAATGTCTTATATATATATATTTTGCCATTAAAAATTAAATAGTTGCATAGAAAATTAGTAACATCTAACTATAGAATTGTTTATCATAGTTTCTTATGTTATATAATACTCTTTTCTTTTGTGCACATTTTTAGAAGTATTAAATGACATGAAAAATCGAACAATACAAGTTAAATCACCACCTTTTTCAATTTAAATGATGTTGGCTAACCTTTGCAGCAGTAACCGAGTAGGAGCATGACTGGGGCATTACCTGAGGTCAGTTGTGTGAAAGTAAAAGTGTAATAAATAACCTGATGAATTGTGGTTAATGACAGGTCCCTGGTTTTGGGGTCAAACCTGAAGCCACTGGAGAAGAATGACAGAGAGGGGTCGCTACGGAAACAGCCCTGGAACCCAGTGGTCACCACCAGCAACGGGACACGTCACATGACCACAGAGTGCAGTTGGCATGGAAACGAGGATACTCAACCAAACCAGGACGCAGAGACTGGACTAAACCATGAAACAAATTCAAGTTGAACCAACAGGGGGCGCAAAAGCTCCTCTCAACTGAGGACAAACGCTGACTAATGAGTTCATAAACACACACAGTTCATTTTTTCTAGATTTCTTGTTTATTTTGCATAAGATAAATCCATTTGAAATTAATCTTTTTCTTATGTTTGCACCAGTCCTAATAATCATGCAACACGTCAAAATAAAAATAATATTAATTTATGGAAACATAATTAATGTGAGCAAGAATAAAATATATTCATTATCAGCAGTAAAGTCTTTTAAAATGACTGATCACAGAACTGTCACTGAACTTATCACTAATAACTGTGGCAGATGAACTTCACTTCAGATGAACAAATAAAATATTTAGTGCAATATTTTAAAATATTTAAGATATTTAGTGCACATATCTTTATGGACATATTACAACCATACATTTTTCCAGCAAGTGTTCTTCAAATGGACAGTAGAAAATTTCATATCTTGTGCTTTGTTTAACATAACCTTTCTATTTTTTATCATCTCTACATGTATTTTAAGGTTTTAGCAGTCAGTAGGCAACATTATTTGTTTCACAGCTTTAGTTTTCTCATAGTGCAACTTATAGTCAGTCTGTGGGAATAAAAACCTAAACACTGAAAACACACAACAAATTATCCACAATCACCTGGATTTACACAATCCACAGTAACTTCAAATATGAAATAAGTTAAGTTTACGTAAAATAAACATCAAGCTGTCCAAACTATCTACGTATGTTTTCATTTTAAAACTTTCTCTCTTAGTGTCAATATAACCCTAGAGTAAAGCAGTAATCTCGTTAACCCCAATTATAACTGTCTTCGGTTTTGTTTCAAACACATCCAGCAGGGGATTTTACAATAAAAAAACTGAAAAGTGCAATATTCAAAAAGAGAATCACATGACCTTTACACTGCACTCATGATGAAGCAGGCAGATGATTGTTTATCACTGAATGGACAGGAAAAAAAAAAACAAGGCAATGAAAAAGCAGAACGAGAAAACAATTAACATGCCACGCAATGTTGCAATGGAAATATTGTTCCAACTGAAAAAAGAGTAACATTATATTAAAAACACTGTTTGTACATGGCATGTTCTCATAGTGATCCAAGGGGATAAAGAATTGGACTAAAAATATTGTGATGCAACTTTAACTAGGTTAGATTTTCATTTCAAAACTTACTTATTTATTTCCTAAGACACAAGCATAGGTCGCCAACTGCACAAAAAATCTAGAAGTCCATGTAGAGCATTATTTTTGTTACCTTTAATGTCATACTGTCATTTTCATATGTTTGTCAACACAAGTGATAACAATTATTATGAATAAATGAAGCCATTGTTTTGCTTTTATGTAAAGAAAGGTAAATGGCTTGATTTTGCATTATTGCATTGTATCTATATGTGTGTAGTGCATAATTTAAATATGACTGGTGACTCAGTAGTATGACAGTTGTGTAGTACATAAATTAATATTTTTCAAATTATATACTTTGGTGGAATTTGAAACAAGAAAAATGGAATAAAAAATATATTTAAATTTGACAAAAATTAAAGCATGACACAAATGGAATCAGAAATAGTTTGCTGCTTCCCATTGACAAATTCTTGAAGTCTCATAAAGGTTGTGAATTATGGTCACTTGTGTTTTTCTGTGTTTATAAGTTACATCACATAGGTTTACTTTTGCTGCAGCAGGCACTACTTCCACTTTATGAGGGCTTTTAATGGTTTTACAATCCTTTTGAGAATCACTCTTCATTCCTGACATCATAATCAGTATGATTTCTGAGCTCATTTATAAATGACGTGCGTTCATTAAACTGTTGTATTTCTAAAGGAGTCCAAAGTGCAGCCCTCAAACAGAAAGTGACCTCACTGATGGTGGGCAAGCTTCAGAAAACGGGTCGACTTCCGCTTGGCCATGCAGTGCTGCTGCTGCGCCACCTGACCGCCTGAAATGGCCGCCTGCAGCTTCTGTGGGTAACCGTAGCAACCAGATGAGAGGACATCCACTTGTTTTGTTTAGACAAGGTTAATGAATAAATAAGACAATCTGTACCTGGGCGATATGAGTCTCTTTGAGTTGAACGGTTCTCACTGCCTCCTGGCCGTCTGTCCTCGAGAGCCTCAACTTCTGCTGCTCCTGAAAAACAGAAACATTTCAATTTATTACAGAAAATAAAACGCATTTCAAAACACACTTAGCTCATTCACAGCTTGCATTAAGTCACATTAGATGCAATCAGTCAGTCCGGTCTTTAGTCTCATTTAGGCCTAATGTACCTTGCAATAGATCTTGAGTTCTGTTCCCATCACTGCAGGAGGACGATAGAAATTCTCAAAAAGGCACTCCCACTCTTTGTTAATGTGGCCCACGAAGTCCAGCTCCTTCATACACAACACCCTCCTGAGAGGAGAACACAACAGGACCTAAGCAATCTCAGTCTCTTCACAAGCCACAGTAAATACTTCAGTCATGGTCTTTACTTGTTGGTCACGATAATATTGGTCTTCCTGTGTCCTGGGAACGGACAGTGGTCTCTGAAGACTTCCCCATCGAGCAGTTTAACCTCAGAGCGCTGAAAAAACACAGCTTCAGCATGCTTATTTGAGCTATAAAATTTCCTTTTTTTTAAATGACATTTTTTCAAGTCTCTTCTTTCTCTGGTGTAAAAGACTGGATTGGATCTGAGCACTACAATGTAATTTGAGGCTTAATATTAACACCCGCCATGTTTGGTGAGACCAGGTGGGTCTGAGCCACTGCGTGCACACAAGTGCAGCTTGGACAGATCATAGAGCACAGTGGAGGTAGGAGATAGATTAATGTTGTATATTCACCGGTTCATTGGTGGTGTTAGTTAAAAAAAAAAATTCCTTTCTGGTGACGAAGAATTGCATATGTCAGTTTAATGAGCAGTGTAATTAGAGAGACTTGCTTCTAAATCATTAAATGGGATGCAAAAAGTATCCAAATAAGTTGCTGTAAATATTAGTGAAGCCTACACAATCTTCTCTTTGCATGCTTGGAGGTCTGTCAATAATGACACATCTATTTCTTTAATATGGAGACATGCAAAGATGTAAAGGCTGGAGTGTGCAACACTTAGCAATTATCTTTGTGCCTCTCAGTTCACCTTGAACATTAAAAGCTACACTTTCAATCCTTTTTGTCAAACAGACCCTTTTATATTGAGCAGTTTTATCACTTGTTGATGTAAGCTCCTCTCATGTAGATAATATACAAACATCATACCACAGTGAATGAATGAGAGTGTAAAAGTTAGTTTATTAAATGTATAGAGCATATTGGAACATTGTACATCTGAGATGCAGACACACATTCTCATACACTTACAGAGCCTATAACAAATAGTCACCCTGTTTTTTTATTTTTTTCCATTTTAACAGCAAATCATGGCCATGTTTAGTCACTCTTTCATGACAATGTATCAGATATTCACTAAGTTAGATAAAACCTAAATATGAAGTAATCTTAGGTCAAGTGTTCAATGGATTAATTTTCACTGGGTTTGTCCTTGCTACTATAGGTGCTCACAGGCTGTAGAAACACTGGTTAAATGATAAAACGTACCTACAGTAACACACAGGTTCAGAGTTGGTAGGTTTATAGAAAGATTATGTCTATAATGACAATACATATTACAAAAAGGACAACCAAAAATTAATGATTAATTAATTTATCAATTAAAATTGATAAAATGGCACTAAAGGTCATTAGCATGGCACGTGTGTTAATCTGCTTAAAGTGAACTAAAGTAAATAAAAAATGTTGGTTCTGTCCATAACAAAAAAAGACCGCTTTGAACTGAGGGGAAGTTGCACCAAGCAATTGAGTTGTGGGGTAACATTTGAGACAAACCCAAACCAGGTGACTTGGGGTTCATTTGTTTCATGAATACAGTGTACATTTTAGGACTATCCTCATGCAAAGAAAAAAAGGGACTTGGACTCAGATTAAACGACATCAGACCCAGACCAAAAAAGGCGGCAGTAGCTCAGTGGGTAGAGCGGCAAGTCCTTCGACAAGAATAACCAGGTAGCTCAAGTAGGTTACTATTTAGGCTATGTTCTGCCTTTTAATACAAGAGTTACTCTAAAAGGTGATGAATAGCTGTCCCAGTATAAAAAATTACATTAATGTGTTTTCTGATGCCATATAGTCTGAGTCCGCAATGTCAGTCTGATGCCGTTTAGTCTGAGGCTGATGCCGTGTTGTCTGAGTCTGAGGCCAAGTCCCTTTTCTCTGTGCCTGAGGATGTCCTAAAGTGTAAAATGTACACTGTACATGAGGCTGGTGATCAACTTTCTCTTTCAAAAGGTTTAAACTTAAATCCAATGATAACCGAGTAAGTCAGACATTTGCAGTGAATAGCGTTCAACCTGGAAAAAGAAGGCGGGGCTCTACATACAGTATTTCAAGATTTGACACATTCCCTTTTAAAAACTCAAGAGCAATCCAATTTCAAAACTGTTGTGGCATCAAGTAAAAATAAACTATGAAAGCAGAATTCAAAGTTGTCATTAATGTCCTGCACTGTTCTAGTGCTTCAGGCAACAGGGCTCTGTTCAGACTTTAGGCTAAACCAGGATGGGTATTAATGGGTAATTATACTAATACATACTCTATTTGACCCAGTTTGTGGTTCTGTGGTTGCATTAAAAAACAATTCTGATGAAAATTTTCTACAACTGGCCAGGAGTTGATGATGCAAGAAGAAATAAATATCAGGAGTGAATACTTTTATAGGCACTGATACATTAGTCTTAGGTCAGAGGTCATGTGACACACCAGGGCTGTAACAGTCCACATAGTGATTGACATTTGTTTATATTCAACATTTACATAGCTTAATCTATTATTTGGATAACACATTTTTATAATTCAAAGAATTCAGATAACAAGCCATTTTTTATTTTGCTCATTTTTTTTATCAATGAAGCAAACATTTATGTACCATTACACCCCTATGACACTCTGAAAATTTATATTTGTTTATAATTTGTGACAGAAATAATCAATATTACAGATTATAGAAAGGACACTAAGGAAATAGTAAACATCTTTATATGCGGGCGACGGTACATTGTATACAAATCTATTGCTAGCTTTTATAGGTGAATGTATAGGTTAATTGTATAAATAACCTTTGAGAAAATTAATTGTAATGCATAAGAATTATTTAAAAATGCAATCAGTATTACAAAATAAGATGAAGAGATGTTTTATTGTGGAAAAATAAAGCGAGAGCCGAGAAAACAAATGTCTGAGGTATGAGGAGATCGGTTGAGACATGCATCAAGTTTTCAGCCGCCTGAAGCTACAGGCTGTGCATAAGGACCATAGAAACAGTGTTGGACTGAAGGCCACTGCCACCATTGTGTACAAGTTAGAGAGCTTGTGCTAATCATGATTAACCTTCAATAAGAGAATGGTTCAATACCTAGGCTTTTAAAGCATCTAATCAGATATTGTATTATAAAATAAAACAATGTCCAGGGGTTTGTAGAGTTTTTATTTCATTATCCCCTTATTATCTCTGTTTTTCAGAGAATATAAACGATAACACAAAAACCTTTCTTTCACTCATAGTTAGTGGTTGGTTGAAGCCATTTATTGTCAAACAATTGTGTTAACTCTTTTTAAATCATAATGACAACAGAAACTACCCAAATGACCCTGATCAAAAATTTTACCCTGCTGATCTTGGCCTGATAACATGCACACAAGTTGACACAAACAGTTTTGAACAGTTTATTCAAGTGCCTTCTTATTGTGCATCTTGAAACAGCCATACCACTTTCTTCAGAGTCTTGTATTTCAGCTGAAGTTATTTGTGGGTTTTTCTTTGCATCACAAACAATTTTCTTGGTAGTTATGGCTGAAATCTTTGTTGGTCCACCCGACCTTTTCATTTTTGATTTATTAATTAGAGTTTGAAGACTGCTGATTGGCATTCTCAACTCCTTGGATATCTTTTTATGTCCCTTTCCTGTTTTATGCAGTTCTTTTTGTTGTCTGATAAAGGTGATCGATCAAAACTCTGTTCACTCCTCATCAGGCTGCATGTAACAGAGCACAAACACACACATGCAAGGGAAAGAAGAAAGAGTATTAGAAGTAGTAAGTGCAACAAACTCTTATTATGGGTAAAAGTATGTATCTATTTTTACAGTATTATTTCATGTGAGCTGAACAGACAAGCTCATAGAAAACATCTATATTTTCAATTCACAAAACCCCAAATTGCTAACCTCTCCATGAGTTTGAACTTGGTTTAAGGCTGGTGTTGGGATCAGAAACTGTTTCCTTGTATCGCTTTCCAATCTGTCACGGCTCAGTCTTAATTCCTAAAAGTCTCAATTCAATCATAAGTGTGAGTATGTTTGCATAACAAAGCGGGAAGTGAGCTCTCAGGGAAGTTACCGCTACAACTGGACACTTGTGATTGGGTAATAAAATATAAACCATCTTGACTGCCTCTGATGCTACTTTCATATCATACAGTGTATCAAACCTGGAAAAAGTCGTAACCCTTGGACTCGGTCAGGTCGTAGGGTCTGATGATGCCGTCCTCCCTGATTAGTGATGGTGATGGTTACCCTTAGTGATGGCCACTAAGGGTAACCATCCTCACCTGTGATCTGTTTGATTGTAATCAGTGTGTGTGTATAAAAGGTCAGCGAGTTTCTGGGCAACTGACAGACCCTTGCATCTTTCATACAGTGCTCCACTGATGTTTCTGTATTCTGAGTCATGGGAAAAGAATTTGAAAGAAAAGAAAGAATCTGTGAAAAAAGAACTGCATAAAACAGGAAAGGGACATAAAAAGATATCCAAGGAGTTGAGAATGCCAATCAGCAGTCTTCAAACTCTAATTAATAAATCAAAAATGAAAAGGTCGGGTGGACCAACAAAGATTTCAGCTATAACTACCAAGAAAATTGTTTGTGATGCAAAGAAAAACCCACAAATAACTTCAGCTGAAATACAAGACTCTGAAGAAAGTGGTATGGCTGTTTCAAGATGCACAATAAGAAGGCACTTGAATAAATGCCACAAAGCATCCCGCTTACAATACGCCAAACAGAACAGAGACAAGCCACTTCTGGAACAAAGTAATTTGGAGTGCCGAGACCAAAATTTTACTTTTTGGCCACAACCATAAACGTTACATTTGGAGAGGAGTCAACATCTTAAGCCATCTCAGTCTTCTGACCTAAATATCATTGAGCCGCTCTGGAGAGATCTCAAACGTGCAGTTCATGCAAGACAACTCAAGAATTTACAGGAACTGGAGGCTTTTTGACAAAGAATAGGCAGCTTTACCATCTGAGAAAATAAAGAGCTTCATCCACAACTACCACAAAAGACTTCAAGCTGTCATTGATGTTAAAGGTGGCAATACATGATATTAAGAACTGGATTATGTAAACTTTGGATCAGGATCATTTGGCTAGTTTATGTTGTCATTATAATAAAAAAAAAGTCAACACAATTGTTTGACAATAAATGGCTTTACCCAACCACGAAGTTTGTTTGTTATTATTCATAAAAAAAAAAACACCAAAAAAGAAAACCAAAAAAAAAATAAAAAAAAAAATACACAAATTCTGCCAGTTATCAGCACAACTGTAGACTTGTCATTCTAAAATTAGTGAGTAATCACATTTATGCTCCTGGCCCCCAGAAAAGTTGGCCTCTTAACATTTTATTATATAATATGGCAAAAAGTACAAAACAACAAAGAAGTTAGCGAGTTAGTCGATAATTTAGCAAAGTGGGAAATTACACAATAGTAGCAGATGCATCAGCACTAAAGAAGGAAATTAGGTCAGTCAGAGAATATTAAGTTAAAGACGATTTTAAGTAATCAGGCTCTGCCATTTAAGTGAATCTTGTTGTATCTTATTGCCTGATCTGTGTCTTTCTGTTCGTTTCTGAGACGAGGCCAGACAATAACAGGCAGAAACTGTTAGCTACATCATTTGTTTATACCCCTAGGCATTTCTTCTTCTTTGGATTGTACGAGGATTGTAAGAGGTTGTAAATTTTTTATAAACTCTTTTCCTTGTTGGCAGGCCACCATACCAGGCACAGGCTAATAGACGTTCTCCTCATTCCAACTCAATGAAGAGCAGCCGCTTGTCTCCTTAATGTCTCTATTACATTTATTTATACAGAAAAAGAAGGAAACAGTCTTTTCTCTGAGAAAGTAACAAAACTGTTGTCTGATAAAGGTGATCGATCAAAACTCTGTTCACTCCTCATCAGGCTGCATGTAACAGAGCACAAACACACACATGCAAGGGAAAGAAGAAAGAGTATTAGAAGTAGTAAGTGCAACAAACTCTTATTATGGGTAAAAGTATGTATCTATTTTTACAGTATTATTTCATGTGAGCTGAACAGACAAGCTCATAGAAAACATCTATATTTTCAATTCACAAAACCCCAAATTGCTAACCTCTCCATGAGTTTGAACTTGGTTTAAGGCTGGTGTTGGGATCGTAAAACTGTTTCCTTGTATTGTTTCCAATCTGTCACGGCTCAGTCTTAATTCCTAAAAGTCTCAATTCAATCATAAGTGTGAGTATGTTTGCATAACAAAGCGGGAAGTGAGCTCTCAGGGAAGTTACCGCTACAACTGGACACTTGTGATTGGGTAATAAAATATAAACCATCTTGACTGCCTCTGATGCTACTTTCATATCATACAGTGTATCAAACCTGGAAAAAGTCGTAACCCTTGGACTCGGTCAGGTCGTAGGGTCTGATGATGCCGTCCTCCCTGATTAGGCGCACCGGCCGCAGTTTGGTCACCTCCTCAGTGGACTCAGCCACTCTGTCAGCAAACACACACAATCAGCAACATGTCATTTTTCTAAATACAAGACATTTCCGTCATTTTCCCAAACCATATCTATGTCTTTTCTGCATTTCTTATGTTCAAGGTGTCGTGACACTGACCATGCAGAAAAGAAACCAGGAAGTAAAGGTCTACATTCAGTCTGAGGCTTGAAGCTCAACACGGTGCTCATTGAGGACATTATATTCTCACCTTTTATGACCTCTACAGTGTCAGCATGAAACACAACTCGGATCAGTAATTGTCAACAGGCTGGTGGGTCACATGACTCAATGAAGGGGAAAAAAAGAGGTGGTGGTGGGGGTCACTGAGGCAGCTCTGACAGAAGCAAGGGATCGCCAACACTTCAGTGTGTTTAAATCTTACACTGATTTCAAACCCGTGCAGCAATATGTCACAGTACAATGCAATTCAACTCTAGCAGCTCAAATGTGAGTCCCAGAAGCTGATCCTGGATGAACACCGTCTCAAAAACATTAGAATTCCCTCGGCCCTAACTAGAGGCGTCTTTTTCTTTTTACTTTGGTTGATGATTGTGTTTGATCTATAACCTTATTAAATGGAATTTTTTATACTCGACAAATGTGAGACTGAGAAAAATATTCTCCTACCAGGATGACTCTTTAGACTGTGGTGTCAACATCAAAGTGCATTAGCAGGTAACACCATAACCCCTTAAGGAAGCTGTATGTTGAGTGAGTGACATAACTCATATCACGTTTTATCACAACACAATATAATATATAAATTCAGAGGATGTTTTTTTATGTAATAAAGCCTGCTTCAATTCTACTTACACAATCAATACATGTGTGTAAGAGAACAGCATACTAAGCCTAAATGAAAAGATCTACTAATAGGATTTTACTAGAAATAAACAAAACAAAAATTGTTCAAATAAATTAGATTCCTATTCATAAAGTTTTAGTTCACTTCAGTCCCATTTAGAGTCACACAAGCTCTCATGAGATACAGTCCTGCTTTTGACCCCGACCCGAAGAGCCTCAGTGCTAGAGTTTCATGAGTGGTTTGCAAAGACAAGATCTCTTTTGTTGTTTTTGAAAGATTTTGTGAACACCTACATTACTCAGAGATACAGCCCCTGCCGGAGAGAAGCCTACTTCAATCAAGTTGAAGACAAGGTTAAATGTACGTTAATGACTGCAGTAGAGATGGGCACAAATATTTAAATATTTGACCGGCAATATATATTTGAAAAATAAAACACTATTTGAATTTTTCTGATTAATTCAATTAATTTATGTTAAATTATAAAAACTTTTGCCAGATGAAATAAATCCATAATGCACAAACAGGCGTTTTTACACAACTGGCAGTGCTTTTGTAAACTGCAGTAAAATAAGTCCACACAGCGCTCACTCGTCCTGTTCCTGCTCTGTTCACCTCTGTCGCTAAGTCACGTGATGACACTACGACACAGAGAGCAGGAGAAGGAGGTGACAGAAAATCAATTACCTATTAAATCAGCAAACATTGTATATGTTGTATTGTTCCTTCATACTTCCTTACATTACTTACTGTTTGGAGGTATGGGGAAACACTTACAAAACCAATACTGAACCAATATTTATCCTTCAAAAGAGAGCCTTAAGAATTGTAAATAAAACCACCTATAGAGCACCAACTACTCCACTGTTTATTAAATTAAAAGCACTAAAATTCAGAGATATTGTTGACTTCAAAACTGCACAATTTATGTATAAAATAAATAATCAGCAACTATCTGACAGTATTCAAGGGTTGTTTCAAATAAGAGAGAGCAATTATCACTTAAGAGGAACATTTGTATTTAAAAAGAAATCTATAAGAACAAATTCTAAATATCAATGCATCACAACCAAAGGAGTTATTGTATGGAACAGCTGCAGTGAAGAGATAAAATCATGTACAACAATAAGTAATTTTAAAAGATTATTTAAACTGAATATACTAAATGGATACGAAAAGGACTTGAGGTGATAGTATTGTATACAGGTTCATTGGTCTACATGTTAAGTATAGTATGGAGGTGTTATTATTTGATTTGTTATAGATAAATGGAAAAGAAAGAAAAAAAAATGGGAGTGTGTGTATGCATCTGTATCTATGTATAGGTTTATGTGAACAGAAGGTAGGTAGATATAGGATGTATATATAAGTGAAGCATCAAATTGTTTGTATTTAATTAAAGGATAAGAATAGAGAAATGGGGTAGGACTTGAAAAGTTTGTTATGAACTTCTTCCTACTCCTTTTGAACATGAGAATTTCTAATTTGAATTATTTACAATAATATGGAAAGATTGTGCTGAGAAGTACATGACTTAATTTGGCTGTTATTTTAATTGTATAAATATTATGCATGATTGTATGAATATAAATTTTTATTTGTATTTTTTATTTTTATTTTTTATTTACATGTTCAAATAAATAAACAAACAAACAAACAGACCTCTCTACTCATTCACTTGAGCAGCAAAGGATCTGTGTTTTTTTACACTATTGCGACTCAATTCCCATCATTAAAAAGAGTTTGTTCGTAAATATCTCCTCTAAACGCAGCAAAGTTTGGAAATACTTTGAACAAAATAGTCAGCTTGTCGTGTGCAAAATTTGTCAGGTGAAACTAACTTATCACAATAACACCGTTTAATTTTCAGCTACAAAACACAGTATGTAGCCTGTACGTTTGTTTCTGAATGGACGTTCTTTTCTTGAAGAAAAGTTTAAAGCAAAAGATCAACTGGTAGGTGAGCTGAGCTTAAATCTCTAAAAGGGATACACTTGTTAGGAAATGACGTTCAGAAATACAGCTCGAATAAAAAATTAAGAAACTACTTCAAAATGATCAGTTTCTCTGGTTTTACTCTTTATAGGTATGTGTTTGGGTAACATTTTTGTTTTATTCTATAAACTACTGACAACATATTGTAATTTAGAGCATTTATTTGCAAGAGGACAGTGATGACCACAGAAGTTTTTTTTTTTATACTTTTCCTTATTAAATAAGATTTGGTTCAGGTGGTCACCTAATCAGCAGTTCATTCAGTAGAATGAGGTGTGCCTGTGTTGGGATTCAACAGAAATTGGAATGGAATGGCTTCCATACTTGTAGAGAAGCTGATTCAATGGAAAAATTGCAGTGGTGTCTTAAGTTCTATGTTTCGCAATTAATGCCTCTCTAATTAAACTTTATTTAAAAAAAACAATATTAGAATATTATTTGATGTTTAGCTAAAATATTCAAATATTTAATTTGTGTAAAATGCCCATCCCTAGACTGCAGAGCCAGTTGCATGTCGAAAAGTACCTGACTGCTTCACTGTTTTCTCTGCATCTTGCGCCAAAATGAATTGCTGATTACTACAACACTACTTTCTTCCTGTTGACTTGGTTTTAGTACGTACCAGTAAGTACACACAGTGTTTGATCCAGAATTCATGCAATTTAATCAAGGGTTGTTTAACTAAAATCATTTCATAAAACCTCTATCTGTCCTGAATATCCCCCAATGCTGCAACAGGTCAGAGGTCCAGAAATAGAATAGGTTTTGGGCTTATAGCAATGTAAGTAAGAGTAATGGTCAATGTGACAAGCATGAATCAGTTTGTCCAGATATTTTTCATCTTAAACAAAATGCAGCAACTTACCGTTGGTCTGCAGCACAATGACACAAACATGCACAAGCACAAAGGAGCTGCCACGCCAAACTGCGTTTCTTTATCCTTTTTATTGTATGTCTCTGCTTACAAAAGTGAATTAAACAAATGTAATAGCAGCAAAGATGAAGGAGCGCAGCTTGAACGTGTTTAACGTTGAATACTCACACACCACAAAGACAAGAAATAAATCCCAGACCACATTACAAGACAGAAAACAAAAGCAGAAAGAATTAGAAACAGGAGACATCACTTTATGAAGCACACCATAGCTGAGACACATTAACAGAGCTACATGTAATCCACAAATATTCACACACAGACAGGAGTCAGGTTACCTCTGGATGCCCTGAAAAGTGCTGCTGGCCATGTCCACTATCCCCCCCGTGGGCCGCGCCACCACACCCACCAGACCTTTACCGATGCCCTTAAAAAAGCCAGCGGCGCCCTCTTTTTTGGCTCCTGTTGACAAATAGTTACATCACAATTATCTGCACACACACATACAGTATGTTGGTTTAATAGTAGATAATAAAAGAGGAGATGCGGCTCTTAGCACTAATAATGGGAGTATTAATTTTCTCAGACCACATACTTACATCCTACCCCAATGAATACCCAAGTCAGAAAAAAAAATTAAAGCAGCCCTGTGTAACTTTTAGCCTGTAGAGGGCGCAGATCCCTCTGACTGTCTGCAGTGCACTAAGTATAGACTGAAGACTTTCCAAACGGCAAATTTGGAAGCAAGAATCTGTCTTCTGTTAGGGTTATTTTAGAGTACTTTCTACAAATACTACTCTGGTGGTTTAGAGTGTATTGGCCTGTTTGCTTTATTATATGCGTTGTTTGAAAATTTATGGAAAATTTGCTGAAACTGCACTGAAGGAAGTGAGTGCACACAATGCATGTACAAAACATATCGGCCACCTATAATGTTGTTACCTAGGCAACATATACTGTTCATATGTATGTTCATTTGTTATTTCTTTTCAGTATTAGCTGTTAATACCTTGACTATGACTATGGTATAAGTGAGCTACTTCATTTGGATGTGTACGTTACACACTGTTAGGAACAAGACTAAACAAAGTTGCTTACCTTCCATAGGCTTAGTGACAATGCCTGTAACTCCACCAACCACCCCCTGTAAAAGCACAAACATTTATTATCAGCATTTTCAACAGAAATATTCAGCATTTTGTATTAAAACATAATTATTTCTACCTTTAAAAACCCCTTCCCTCCTTTGGCTAAACTCTCCCCGAAGTCTTTAGGCGGCCGGTTCATCTCCTCTCGACGTTTCTGTTGGTACTCTTTATCCATAGTGATGATTGCCAGACCCTTACCTACTGAGCCTGTAATCTTGGACACCATACCTGCAGCGCCACCTGTGGACAGTGCAAGAGATTGGGGAAATATGTGATTAACAATACAGTTAATCAAGCATAGTAATTATTTGAGGACCAGACAAACTTCAGAATACTTACCAACTGTGTGCCCCAGCAGGCTGCGCACCCCGATCACCAAACCTTCAGCGAACTCCTCTGGACCCTGAACTGCACCCTGTAAAACACACAAAACATAAGTCTACATAAGGACAATCAAAACCAAGACTCTAGACCCAGATCACAACCACTTGGACCTTAGCACTAGGGATAATATATTGCAAATGTATCGTTATTGTTATTATCAATCACCGTCTCAATATCCGTATCATAAAGAATTACTTGTATGGCAATAACGCTATACTATTACTCGCATTACATTTTATAGACTTTTTTTTTCTGTCCAAACCATCCAAAATTGTCCAAACAAAGCTTCAAATCAAACTGTGGTGCGTCCTGCTTTAGACCATAGATTACGTTTACATTTAGTCCAAGTTAAGACCAACTTAATCCTGGTAAAGTCCTGGTATAATCTTTTGAACTGATTCAGCTCCTGCTTTGATGAGTGAAAGTTAGTCAAGATCATTATATTTCCCCACAGTTTATACTGTCATTGTGTCCTTGGCCAAGACACTTAACCCCCCCTTGCCTCCAGTGGTGTTCCAGCTGTAACACTGTCGCTTTGGATAAAAGCATCTGCTAAATGACTAAATGTAAATGTAATGATGATCTTGAGTGTTGAACAGAGCTCTTTATTCGAAACAGAAATACATTACTGGTGTGGAGTCACGCTCACATTATTTCTCTAAATTGTCCTGTTTCCTCGTTAAACGCAGCGCTCGGTGGTGGATAAGGTGCACCTTTTGTATTCCATTTTTGGGATGTGTAGCTTTTATTCAGCTGTTGTGCATCAACATAACGTTCCCTTGTGCATCGTCGCATTGTAGAATCACCTCTGAAGCTTTATCAAAAATGAACCTCTGTCTTACTGTTGACCTCATGACGTAGCTCACAGGAATAGGAGTCAGGTGCTATCATATAACTTGTATTTGGATAAGCCTACAGCTGCCGGAAGAGGACAAACTGAGCACTACAGCTGCGGAAAGAGGACAAACTGAGCACTACAGCTGCCAAAAAAGGACAAACTGAGCCTTACAGCTGCAGAAAGAGGACAAACTAAGTACTACAGCTTCCCAAAAAGGGACAAACTGAGCACCGCTGGAGGAGAAGCACAAGCTTTATTTTTAAGTACACATTCTTTGCTTTATGAATGCCCCAAATCTTCAAATTGATTAATTCTTTGTTTTTTTTGTGCAATCTCCATCAGACGTTTTTCCAGTGGGTTTGTTCACAGACATGTCTCTATAGGGCTTCCATAGCCGTTTACTTGCTTTAAAATATGTTATTATAAATGATGATGTCACCTGGAAAGGCTCATAGAAGAAAGCCTCCACTCCTTCAGACAAACCCCTGATGAGCCCAAATGGGTTTCCCAGAACATCTAGGCCGAGCACCAGGACGTACATCTGCTTCAGGAACTGCAGCACAATGTGAGGTTAATCCCAGTCTGAGAATTTTTATTGAAGCTGAAAAACTGTGACATTGCCATGACACACTAGTGAGAGGCGCTCACCTGTTCACTGTAGTGTCGGATTACTGCCCACATGAGTTTGTCTCTGCTGTAAAACTGATACTTCACCTCAAAGTAGGCCAGCCTGGGACAAGAGCAAACATCTTGTTACTCTAACATCACTTGTACTTACAAACAAAGGCGCAGCTCAGTATAACTTACTTGAAAATGATGTCATCCACGTCGGTCAGTGTGGCCCCGATGCTCTTCAGTAAAAGATTGAGAGACTGTACTGCAGCTACCTCCTGAGCAGCATCATCCCCGCCTGAGCCGAGGGACAGACTGAGGTGCAGCTGTGAAGAGTGGAATTTAAGAGAAGGACAAACCGGGCAAGCATCCTCTATCGTAGGGCTTTATGATGGTTAAGCATTTGATGTGACAACTATTGGTAAACTATTGGCTATCATTTCATCAAAAAAATTAAAGTAAAACTTTAATGCTATTAAGTGAGTTGTGCAATATCTTCAAGTTAGGTCCTTTTGTATCAATCAAGATTATTGTAATAAATGGTTATCTCTGCAGGGTGTAAGTCAACTTCTAATGTCTAAGATAATGTACTAAACACTAAAGACCAAAACACTTCTAATTTGGGACAGGAGCCAGACCTGCCCTTGCTCAGATAAAGTAATAATAAGCTTTAACAGCGCATTAACAGAGGGAGTTTACCTTAATGGGTGAGATGTGGAAATGTTCAAAGAAGTTGAGGCCTGACGTGTCGGTGAGGGACGCCTCCATCTGCTCAGGTTGTAACATCTGCAAGTCTCCCTCTATGAGACGGGTCTGAAACACAGAACAGGTCACACAACTCTCTTCTACTCTAAAACCTCATTTACTGCCTTTAGAGTGGCACGGGTTGGATCAGTACAAATTTTTAAAAGGAATACAAATAGCAAAGTTTGGTTTCAATATAACTTGTGGGAACAAAAAGGCCCACAGGAGGGAGGTGGCCAGTCTGGAGAGCTGTCTCCATTATTAAGGACCTTACCTGCTGATTGTTACTGTACATAAAGCAATAAACACTTCAATCTTAAAAATCTCAGGGACTACCTGTACCAACCAGATCTGTATTGCTCAGAGCTTCAGAAACCTCAGTTCATGTTTTAATCATACTGTGTAACAAATAATATAACCCACTTTCTGTTTGTCAGCCTGAGGATCGATAGCAGGAGTAAACAGGGCCAAGACGGCGGTGAGAAAACCATGATCCACTTTGATGGCCATTTCCTGAACCAGAGCCATAAAGTACCTTAGAGACCAAAAAACACATAAGACCACTGAACTGTTCGATGTGTTTCCCAATAACAGTAGTTTCTGGCTCACTTGAACTGCATGACGCTGCTGTGCTGGTTGAACCTGGTGATCACCGACACATCGATGAAGGGCTTTGGTTCTGTGGAGAGTACAGCCCAGAGTTAGAGATTCAAATGAACTCAGTCGGTTGTTCCACTGCATGTCAACGTATGTGTGTGTGTCACCTGAGTCCAGAGCAATGGACTTTGGAGGAGGAACAGGATGGAAGACAATGGGGAAGATGGCTCCTGGCAGCTGATTATCCACCTGCAGAAAAAAACATAATTTTAATCAAAATTTTTGTAAACAACATAAGCTGCGCTCACAATTTTGTGCCAGATGTTAGACTGACTTTAATCTAGTGCTGCAGCTGGTCTGGGTGCGATTATTTTAGTAATTGAATAATCTAGCAATCTATAGCACTTCCATTTCACATTTTATGTGTATTATAAATGCAAAAAAATTGAAGACTAAAATGCTATTAAATAAATAATAATAATAATAATAATAAAATGCTGTCTAATACAGTATCACAATGCATTATATTGCACATCCATTATCATTAAAATTTATCATTGTATGTTTCAATGGATTTCAAATGCTTTAAAAAGAACATAATCTCAGGCTCAACCTAAAGCATGGCATTAAATACACATTTAAAATAAACAAAGGTTAATCCAAAAGCTGCCTTTTAAAGTTTAAAGTGCATTTAGTGATGTACATGGGAATCAAAACACTGACTAATTTTGTTCATACAACCAGGGGCACGCGGATACAATGAGCAGACCTCGGTGGATGTGTGAAAGTGGCTTTAGCTGCTACAGGCATGGATAGACGTGTCCAACCGCATCATCAAGGCAACACAAAAATAATCGAGGCATTTTTATTTCTAATCGAATTACTCTAATTATTTGATGAATCATTTCAGCCCTACTTCAATCCATTCATCCATACTTAAGACTATTTTTTTTTCAAATCTTTCAGACAAACCACAATACATAATATTATACTAACTTTTTCACATAAGTGTATGTGTAGGTGTATTAGAGCGTGTGGGGAGGGAACCGACCTGGAGCCAGTGCAATTGAGCCCTGAGGCTGCGCTGGTGCTGCGACTTTTTGAACTCCACTTGGATCCCAGACAGGAAGTTTCTTCTGATTGGGCAGTGGATTGGCTGACGCATCATCATTATGACACCGCTGAGGTTTACCTGACATAAAAAAGAAAAAACAGAATCAGAAACAATGGAAGTAGAGATCATAAGTTCCAGAAATGTAGGGTCTCCATTTGAGTTCACTTCCACTTGAGGACAGATAAAAGAGTGACATAATGTTAACTGACTAAATGAAAAGTACAGTATTTTTAGTTGTACCATATCTTCAATGTGTAATAAACCTATTCTCTGTATTGACGGGTTAGTGCAATATATTTAGATTATTTTGTAAATTTATGTATAACTGGTATTGTATTTTTTGAATTCCTAATTTAACCTTTTCTACCTTGTAATTTAGTTTTTCTTTTGAAGTAATATTTTGTACATTTTAACATATATAACTTTTATTTTTTTAACTACAATTTTATTTTGCTCTTTCCCTGCACTGCATTAATGTGAATTATCTCATGTCAATAAAATGTATCTTATCTTCTGTATTTTGTCAATGTGACACTTTTGGATAACATTTTCTGTTTTTCCAACAACAGACATTTGTCAGCACACTCCCAAATTTGTAGAATTAGACAGGAGCAGTGACCAACCAATGTGCTGCTGTAAATGGAGCCAGTGAAACTGTACTCTCTTTGTTAGGACATATATGAAATGTGGAGGGCTCACTCACCTCCAGGTTAGTCTCTAGTTTAAGCCAGCCCCCCTGTGTCTTTCCGCTCAGCTGACTCTGGTATGTTTTTTCCAATAAGTTGATGTTCTTTTGACTGAATGGTTTCCAACGGCTCTTGGGCTTCAGCTCCCAAACCACACCAGAGCTAAAGATACAAAGGCACAGACATAGCTTTACAAAATGTTACAAATACTGAGGCTCAAAATAGGAGCCTGCTGTAGGAGATAAGAATAAAACCCTTTTAAAAAATTGATATACCGATGTAATTGAAAAAAAAAAATTTGCTTTTGGTGTGAGGTGTGTAAGATTCAGTTTGAACTTTTCAAGTTTGGTCAGCAAACTTGGAAAGCTATTTCCAATTAATTTCTAACTAGTTTTCCTTACGACTATGCTTACAAAATTGTCCATGGAAAGAAGCTGGGAGATACCAGGACACAGTAAGAGGCACAGACCAGTACTGGAGAGTGTTTTTGTTATAATAATTCAAACATATGAAAGAGAGAGAAGTACGCAAATATACTGAATGGCAGTAGAAGAAGAAGCAGCATTTTAGCAGCATTGTAAAACACAAAGGCAGAATTTGCAAGATTAAGGCTGACGCCTTTCGAGCAATTTATGGATATTAGAAAATGTATTTTTTTTAAACTTTTGAATACTTGGAAGGTAGGTATTGAATAATTGAAGTGATATACTGTATGTGTAAAACAGCACTAAATTCGTCTGAATTATAAAAGGTAAAAGTGGTCAAATGAAGAGCCATTTAAAGTGGAGCACATCTTGAAGCACAAAAAGCTGTTTACTGACTGCGAGGGCTGAAACTTTATGCAGAACCATAAAAGTACGTTCAGAAGCAGACTGACAGCAGTCCATAAGCGTAAACCTGAGGCTACACCTCTCGTTTACTCCATCAGTGCCAGTTATCTGACTGATACACAAGTATCTGTGCTTTTGGAATTGCAAGGTTCTCAATCATCCAGGTCATCTTGAAGAAAAGAAAAAAAGCAAAGGCATCTGTTATACCAAGAGGTTCTTTTCTGAG
This sequence comes from Perccottus glenii, assembly GCA_024416835.2. Lineage (NCBI taxonomy): Eukaryota > Metazoa > Chordata > Actinopteri > Gobiiformes > Odontobutidae > Perccottus > Perccottus glenii. The sequence continues at coordinate 27,329,149 of CM044548.2, forward strand.
ATCAACTGATAGAAAAGGGTAGTGTGACTGATGTGAGAGTTGTTAAAGGCTCAGGAGAGTTGTTAGTGTCACTGTTCCATTCAAGTGTTGTTGTTGTTCTAGAGTGAAACACTGTTGTAAATACTAGGCTGCAATCTGAATCTGAGGACACCTCCTCTGTTCATAGAAGGCTTTTCCAACCTCAATCTTGGAAAAGCAATTTTGTGAAAAAACAGGTGTGAATCAGGTGGCCCCTATTTAAGGATGAAGCCACCAGCACAACATACATTTGAAAGCCTGAGGAAAATTAGTCATTTAAGACATTGTTCAGAAGAACAGCGTACTTTGATTAAAAAGTTGATTGAAGTAGGGAAAACCTATGATGAGGTGCAAAAGATTATAGGCTGTTCAGCTAAAATTATCTCCAATGCCTTAAAATGGAGAGCAAAACAAGAGAGCCGTGGAAGAAAACAGAAGACAACCATCAAACTGGATCAAAGAATAACCAGAATGGCAAAGGCTCAGCCAATGATCAGCTCCAGGATGATCAAAGACAGTCTGGAGTTAACTGTTTTTGATGTTTTCCATGATTTACCTGGGAATTCCCACATAAGCGATCTCCTGGCGACAGGAGTTGTTGACCAGTGACAGGCCCAGGTTTTGCAGTGAGACTTTGACTTCCTGTTCAAACTGCTCCAGCTCTTCAGCCTGACGAGCCTTTGTTATGACTGCCAGATCCTCAGTGAAGAGCAACACACGCTGACGCCCGTCCAGAAAAGTCACCCAGTGGATCTGAGACAGGCTGTCGTAGGAGAACTGACCCACCTCGTCCTGCAGTAAACATGAGTTAACACAAGGTGAACTGTTCTATACAGAAACCATAAATGGACACTAAATTATAACGTTTACTTTTCTCACTTTTCTCTCATCTTTTTTGCCTCAATCAGTCCTGTGATTGGATAAAACCTATCCTTTTTCCCCAAACACTAACTCCTACATGGATTTACCTTCAGCAAGTCCAGCTCTCCAGACATTTCCTGATAACTCCATTTAAGCATTCGAGTGGAGGCCGGTTCGTCCCACACAAAGCGCTGTGCCTCACCAGGTTTTAGTTGGTGCTCCAGAGCAGAGCCACTGAACAGGAGACACAGCGAGTATGAGTGATGTTAGTGCATGCATAGTAGAAAAGGTACAAACATAAGAAAAGGATTTAGACCTGGTTAATTATTTTGTGTTCAATAATTTATTCTAGAACTCTCATTTGTTTAACTGTTATATTTTATGCATTTTCACCAGATATTTAGATTAGATTAGATTAGATTAGATTAGATTCAATATCTGATTCAAGATCAGATATTTACTAATAATAGCAAGAAATTATAATATTAATAATAAATGTGAGGACCAGAAGTACTTCACAAAAGGACCGTATTTGGTCCCGGACCTTAAGTTGGACCCCCCTGGTCTTTACTCTCAGTGGCTGCAGCAGACACAGAAGGCAACACATGATCCAGAACATTATTACATCTCTTTGACAAGGTCCTCAAACAGACAAACACTTAATTTAAGACATGTCTGACTGTGTTATTAAATAATAACTTATGGCTCAGAGATGGTTCAGACTCAGGACAGCAGCCTCTGTTTAAAGTTTAGCCTCTTTGCTAACACAGCTCACTGCTCACATTTTCTCTGTTCTCCACTGGTAACAGGACATTTATGGTACTTTTTGTCCATTTTGGAGAGAGTAAAGCTCAGCATCAGACACAGACTTGTTGTTGTTGCGCGGTTGTTAAGCTCTGCTCGTTAACAAGTGGGACTTAACGAGCGGAGGTTAAGTCCGCACGGAGCCGACTCAGCCCGGGACCAGTCTGTGCAGCGGCAGAGAGACACAGACGGGGAGAGGGTGAACACCTTTTGCTAAAGTGTATTTGAATTGTTATTTCCATTGTGTAAAGTTTAAAATTGTGCTGATATTGTGCACATCCACCTCCTGAACCAACTCTCTGACAGTGACAAGTGGGAGGTGTGTGTTTCGCCCGAGGCTGCCCCGTGGAGCATCGTGGACTATGCCCAGGACAGTGTTAGTTTCAAGTCCTGGCTGGAAGGCCGGATGGAAAGCTGTGGAGGGCCGGATGTGGCCCCTGGGCCGCCAGTTGGTGATCAATGCTATACTATAACACTATACAGCCTTTTAGGTCATGTCCATACGTATGAATGAGTTTTCACAAATGTTTTACATTTGTAGGATTTCCATGCAAACACAGGCCCAACCCAAAACCTAAATTAACCGTCAAAGACCAAAACATGTTATGTATACAGTATACAACAATGATCTTTATCTGATTAAACAAAATGTCTCCACCTCTGTCTGTAGCTAATGATGGCCCAGGGAGTGTGGTTGATGATCAGGGCAGGGGCAGCTCCTTCGTAGTAATCACTGAAGCTGATGACAGCAGAGTGATCAGCGATGGTAATTTCCATAATAGTCCCTCCGCACTGAACAAATACAGACTTTATGTAAAGACAACTCTGATATATTTCAGTGTCCATTCAATAAGACACTTACCAAATCCAGTTTGAGGAGGGTGCCATTGTCCTGTCTGTTAAAGAAAAAAGGTCTGGAGGCTGCGTCTGAACCTACGACGCGTACACACAGCTGTCCCGAAGTGTTCTCAGGCCAAAGAGGGACACACTGCACCACAACAAGACTCATTTAAATACATAAAAACATAAAGCACTGTAGGTTACAGAAAGTACTGTTTACTTCAGCGGACGACATATAGTGCCATCTGACGGAGGTCGAATTAATTAGTTCTCCCACTTCTAGCTCATAAGAAGTCTTGTTAATCATTGTGAAGAAAGGGCTCATGCTGACAATCCTGGTCAGATTAAAGCTGCTCATCTGGATACTAACTCCAACCTGTAACCACAGGAAAACAGTCCACATGTGAGATTAGTCAGATTTTCATATTACACATCACATACAGAAACTTTTGATGTGGTCCAGGCAATACATTTATTTCTGAACAATGTTAAAAATAGCCCTATTTAAAAATTTTATTGAGTGTGCTGTCCATTGTGTGAAGCTTCTATTGCTCAGAGCAGCTTAACATGTGGCTGTGGTGCCTCTATTGCTGCTAAAATAACATCAAACAATCATTTAGGGACCAGGGGCCTCATTTATGAAGCTTGCTTCAGCAAAAAAAAAACGCACGTATTCCACGCAAAAAAATTGGATCTATAAGGCCTACGCACATTCTGGAGACTTGGCACAAAGGCAACCTCATGGTAAGGAGATGAACTAAAGCAGGTTTTAAAAATGACGTGCGGTGTGTTTAATAATGTTAAATTTCTCTTTATTTCTCACTAAAAACAGCAGATTTATTTGGGTATAATCATTTAGGCAAAAGCATTGTCTTAAATAATAAATAATTTGGCTCAAATTAACGTGGTTTATTGCCTGCACGAGTGTCGAAGCCCCTGCACGTTCCTGAAGATGTGCACGTTCGCTGAAGCGCAGTGGCTCCTGGTCCTGTTGTGGGGCGTGGCCAAGCCTCTCTCATGGAACCCTTTAAAAGGTCCTCGAGTAAGGGTGCCACCATACAGCGATATACCGCCATCCACCAGAGGGCAGGCTTCAAAAGCAGAAATATAAGGAGAAATCCAATGGCGACTTTCATTGGTTAACATTCATAGAATTTTTATTAGGCCCGAGCCGGTGATGACCGGGAGGGCCTATTGTTATTGCTCGGATTATTTTTGTTTTTTAGGCCCGAGCCGGTGATGACCGGGAGGGCCTATTGTTTTTGCTCGGATTTTTTTTTTTTTTTTTTTCTTCCGACCCAATGATCCTAAATTTGACCCAGTGAACATGCACGAAAAGTCATTTTATTGGTCCCAGACTTCAAGCTCGGCGAAAAATTTATGTATTTGAAGTCGCGAAAAAAATACGAAAAATGACTCAGTGGCGACCCTACAAAATCAAAATACATTGGGCCTATGGAAAGTGAAAGTAACTTTTTCCAACGTAGAAAAATGAAACTTGGTATATCCATAGGACACCTCAGCAAACAGAAAAGTCAATGACAGTCACACCCTAAACTTAACAGGAAGTCCGCCATGTAGGGTGAAACGCGCCACTAAAATCGCACTTTGCGCAGAAAGATGTAAATCATTGTGTTTTAATCTAAATGGCCCCAAATTTGGTGAGTATCATCTAGACACGTGTGCCAACCAAAGTTGTAACTTTGTTGTTGATATCTTATCGGGTATGGGTGTGGCAAGCCTGTAACGAGGTGGCCATTTTTGTGAAAATAAAGCGTCTCTTAACTCTCAAACGCCTTCTCGGATCGAGTTGGACCCAAAAAGGCGTTTGTGCACATTCATGACCTGAACAAAAAAATATGTAAATAAAGGGTTATCTTTAGAAATGGCTCTCCAGCGCCCCTACAAACTTATAATGGACCCAAGAATTTAGTTTGTCATAGAGACATAAAATTTTGTACACACATCTCTTATGTCATGACGAGCATAAAAGCCAATGACAACCACCCCTATCTATAAATGTGTTGCCATAGCAACGTCCCAAAAATGTGAAAAAGTCAATGGGAAGTGAAATTTTTAGTTTGTTGTAGGCAAATAAAACTTGGTACACACATCCACCATGGGCTTATGAACAAAAAGCCAATGGGGACCACACCCTATCACACACAGGAAGGCGGCCATTTTGAATTGAAAATGTGAACCGACTTAAAATACACCTCTTTTTAAAAGTACACAGAAAAAGCTGCTTCATTCCACAGACACCAAACTTGGGCAAAATGAGCTAAACACATGTATGTAAAAGAGACAAGTGTTTTTCTAGACTTTTTGCTCGAGTTATATTTTTATTATAATTCGGTATATATTTTTTATTATAATTTTTCTGCAAAATGATCCTCAATTTAACCCAGTAAACGAACAACTAAAAGTCATTTTTATTGGTCCCAGACTTCAAGCCCGGCAAAAAATGTATGTATTTGAAGTCCCGAAAAAAATACGAAAAATGACTCAGTGGCGACCCTACAAAATCAAAATACATTGGGCCTATGGAAAGTGAAAGTAACTTTTTTCCAACGTAGAAAAATGAAACTTGGTATATCCATAGGACACCTCAGGGCAAACAGAAAAGTCAATGACAGTCACACCTAAACTTAACAGGAAGTCCGCCATGTGGGGTGAAACGCTGCCACTAAAATCGCACCTTGCGCAGAAAGATGTAAATCATTGTGTTTTAATCTAAATGGCCCCAAATTTGGTGAGTATCATCTAGACACGTGTGCCAACCAAAGTTGTAACTTTGTTGTTGATATCTTATCGGGTATGGGTGTGGCAAGCCTGTAACGAGGTGGCCATTTTTGTGAAAATAAACGTCTCTTAACTCTCAAACGCCTTCTCGGATCGAGTTGGACCCAAAAGGCGTTTGTGCACATTCATGACCTGAACAAAAAATATGTAAATAAAAGGGTTATCTTTAGAAATGGCTCTCCAGCGCCCCTACAAACTTATAATGGACCCAAGAATTTAGTTTGTCATAGAGACATAACATTTTGTACACACATCTCTTATGTCATGACGAGCATAAAAGCCAATGACAACCACCCCCTATCTATAAATGTGTTGCATAGCAACGTCCCAAAAAATGTGAAAAAAGTCAATGGGAAGTGAAATTTTTAGTTTGTTGTAGGCAAATAAAACTTGGTACACACATCCACCATGGGCTTATGAACAAAAAAGCCAATGGGGACCACACCCTATCACACACGGGAAGGCGGCCATTTTGAATTGAAAATGTGAACCGACTTAAAATACACCTCTTTTTTAAAAGAGCGGTTTGCTTTTGCAAAGTGGCAGTAAATGGAAAGGCCTAAACATAAGCAGCGTCTGTGTGATGAGCCTTTTACTTACACTAAAAAAGGGGGCTCTATAGTGTGCTGTAGCTACAGTCCACAGCAACAGTTAATACACACTTTAGAGGTCATACAGCAAAGACAAAAATGTATTTAAATTGTAAACTGTCTGGAAAAAAATAAGAATTAATTTTTATATATATTTATATATGATCAACTAAAAAAAAAATTTATAATAATAAAACATTACCAGAAAGTCCATATTGTTGGCAGGACAGCGGACACAGCCGTAACTTCCCACTGTGTCCAGAGAAAAACCCTCGGACCAGGAGCTTGTGGAGATACGGAGCTGCAGCTGCAACAGGAAAAAAGAAACATATGATGTAGGGGATTAAAAAGAGCAGCAAATAAAGTCACATGATCTAAAGTTGTCCAGAAAAAACAAATGTAGTTACATTTCAATAAAAAAATTTTTTTTTAACAGCATTCAAAATTGTCTATGGAAACTACCCTAATGGCAAATCACCAGAAGAAAAAAGGTAATGAACTTATCTTTTTGAATAAATTCTAACATAAGTGCCAGATGTGTGTGTAATGACTATTGCTAGCAGCAGTAAAATCAGCACTTATTCTCGCCCATGTCTATGTTTATAGATAGAAACTAAATACCCAAGCCAAAAGAAGGATCAACAATATGCTTCAAGTTATCCACAAAAAAAAACATTGCAAAAGTTTTTTTTATCAGGCTTTAGTAAAATCCATTTAAAACCAAGAATGTTGGTTTTAAATGGATTTTATGTGGAAAATATCTTCATATTAGTAATACAAAAACATTTTTAAAAATTTAGTCTTTTGAGAAAAAATAAAAAGTTAAAGTTTTTATAACCATGAAATAATATACAGTTGTGCTCACATACCCTGGCAGAATGTGTGATTGTTCGGCCATTTTTCATAGACTATGAATAATAAGTTGGTGGTTGAGTGAAGCAATTTATTTTCAAACTGTGTTTACTTTTTTAAAACAACAGATTTATGACAACAGAAACTAGGCAAATGACCCTGATCAAAAGTTGAAATACCCCAGTTCTTAATACCCTGTATTGCCACCTTTAACATCAATGACAGCTTGAAGTCTTTTGTGGTAGTTGTAGATGAGACTATTTTCTCAGATGGTAAAGCTGCCCATTCTTCCTGGAGAACTGCACGTTTGAGATCTCCCCAGAGGTCAGGAGAATGAGATGGCCAGAACCTTCACTTTATGCTGCTGTAGCCAATGACAGGTCGACTTGGCCTTGTGCTTTGGATAGTTGTCATGTTGGAACGTCCAAGTATGTCCCATGTGCGGCTTCCGGGGCTGATGAGTGCAAATTTTGCTTTGTGCATTTGTGTCATGGCTTTCTCAACCCATTTATCCCATTTTTCTTCAAGTGCCTTTTTATCAGAGTCCTGTCTACCTGGTTTGGTTTTAACAGACTCCCTCATTTTAAACACTGCTGATTGACATTCTCAATTCCTTGGATATCTTTTTATTTCCCTTTCCTATTTTTATACAGTTTAATTATCTTTTCACGCAGATTCTTTGACAATTCTTTTGCTTTCCACATGACTCAGAATACAGAAACATCAGTGCAGCACTGGATAAAAGATGCAAGGGTATGTCAGGAGCCCAGAAACTCACTGACCTTTTATACACACACTGATTACAAGCAAACAGATCACAGACGAGGATGGTTACCTTTAGTAGCCATTCAAACCTGTTTGTGTCACTTGTGTGCATGTTATCAGGCCAAAATTACCAGGATATGTACACTTTTTATCAGGGTCATTTGGGCAGTTTCCACAGTTCATGCTGTCGTTGTGTCCTTGGTGGATGAATGGAAGCTTAAAGTAAAGCGCTTTGAGTGTCTACTAGGTGGAAAAGCGATACATAAAATCAGTGCCATTTGCCATCAATCAAATTCTCTGAAAAATGGGCAAAAAAAATATTCAAAATTTCTGCCAGGGTATGAGCACAACTGTAGGGTCAAAGGCCCAAAGCTGCTGGGATAGGCTCCAGTCATTTGCGAACCCTAATGGGACTATGTGGAAGAAAAGGAATGAAACAGGGTTTTAATTTTTTTTTGCCTGACCTTACCTTACTGCCTTTTGTTTTTACCTTAGCAGACATTAGTGCTCCCCACTACAAATTTTGCTTTATATTTGACGGAAAAACAGTTACGGCCTGCAATACAGTTCACATTTTGATTTCAAATAACCTACCATTTTGCTCTGATTTTGGTTTATATAGACAATGTTCCTGTTAAGTAAACCAAGTAAGAAGCCTGGTTCAAATTAGGGGTCTTTCCTTACCTTGCCTTTGCTAAACGCATTCTTTTTCCTAAAGGAAAACAAGATAATGTCCCGATAGTCCGCTGGATGTTTGACGCTCACATCCTCGGCGCGGTACTGCAGCACTCGAGACGTTTTGTTAATGATCCAGTAGGGACTGAAGATAGACAACATGAGGCGACCTGCTGTCCTCGACGCATGCACAAGCACGTCTACCGTCAGGCTTGTATCCGAGTCGCACGTCAAACAGACAGAGAAGAACTCAGGCAGTTCCGGTTCGATGCGAAGGTGTCCGTGCCAGTCCCGACCCTGGTACTTCTTCAGCACCATGGACATAATTTCACCCGAGATACGAGCGTTCAACAGGTCAGAGGTGCTGCCCTCTGGGAGTTCGAAGGAGTCTGCAGAGTTCTGAAGAAAAAAGACATGATAAAAAAAACTCTTTATACTCTTGTTAAGACAAAGTGCACCTGGTCAGACATCTACATCCTTAGCCAGGATGTTACATCACCAACAAAATAAATTTATTTTAAAATAAAACAATTAATAATAATAATAATAATAATAATAATGGATTGGATTTATATTGCGCTTTTCTCCCGAGGGACCAAGGGACTCAAAGCGCTTACAGTCCATCCATTATTCATTCATACACAGTCACACTGGTGATGGTAAGCTACAACTGTAGCCACAGATGCCCTGGGGCAGACTGACAGAGACGTGGCAGCCATTTTGCGCCTACGGCCTCTCCGACCATCACCACATACATTCACTCAACATTCTTACACATTCATACGAGGCAAGGTGGGTTAAGTGTCTTGCCCAAGGACACAACGACAGTATGAATTGTGGGGAGAGCGGGAATCGAACCCACTACCTTCCGGTTGAAAGCCGACTGCTCTACCACTGAGCCACTGCCGCCCCATTAATTATATTATATTATAATATATATTATAATTAATTAATAATTATAAACAGACTATATTATAGAAGTTATATAAAATCTGCTTAATGTGTTATAAATCTGAATTTCATTTTTTTTTTATACAAGGCAAATTTGTCTTTTGGATCCTCACAGTTGTTTGCTTTCTCAAGATAATGAGTTTGTTATCACAAGAAAACAACAAAAATTTTTACCGAGGGAAAGTTGGAAGCAGATTGGCACATTTAAACTTCTGCAATCAATGACTCAAAAACAAAACGCTGTAAAGACAAATGCCTCTGTTTAATCGTACTAATGTTGACATGAAGCCACAACCTCATTTTCCTCCAAACATGCCGTCCTCTGGGCCGGACATTTACATTGGTCTCAATAAGTCTATACGTTATTCATTACCATCTGAATGTAATGACATTTTTAAAGAATAGCGCCACTAAAACTGAGGCATTTATAATGTATTTATTTTTTTATTATTAATCACTAAAGTTTGAATGTGCTTTTACCCTGCTAAAATGAGGTCATTATTTTTTTCATAACAAAAAAGTGAGCAAAAAAGTTATGAACGCATGACTACTTAGGGCTTCTAATACGATACTAAATTAGCCATCTAGTGTAGGGATTAAGCCACTGGCCAAGTCTCACACACCTCCAGTAGGTAGCGTATGGTGTATGGCAGCAGGTTCCGTAGAGTTGCCACTGGGTGAAGGTGAATGACATACGCTGGGTCCCAGTCCTGCTCCCCGTGGTTGGCGATGTGGCGCAGATCATCAGGCACGGCTAAGGTGCTGACCATCAGAGGCAAAAGGCTAGTGTCCACCGCTGGACACTGCAGCTGAGAGCGCACCTCCAAACTGCGGTGCACCTCCTCTTTCCACGACACACAGGTAGAGGACGACCCATAGTGAACCCCCAGAAAGCCCGCAGGACGCACAAAGAGCTGGCACCTGGAGGGTGAGAAGTAGATAAGACAGTATTAAATCTAGACTTTAAAACTGAGTAGAAGTCACTCAAACATAAATTTATAAGTGAGCCCTGTTTAAAAATAACTTTGTTGTTTTCTACCTGTAGGTTTCTAATGTGATGTGAAACTCTTTCTCAGGCTCGGCTTGTCCCACAGGCTCTAAGCTCCTAGATGCTGGGCTGTACTTCAGAATGGTGAACGGCACAGAGAAATGGTTCTTTATCTGAGAACATGTAAGAAGAAATATAAATACTTACAGGTTCATAGGTAGACATTTTTATTTTATTTTACAAAGTCCCAAGGGCCAAAGTTTGTCCTGTTGTGAACTAATTGATCTGAAGAATCCACAACTATTGCTTAAGCAGATCCTACACTGTTGACAGGGGTGGGAAGCATAAAAAGATGATGGCTGTGCGCAAACCCCTGGGGTAGGAGTACAGAGGAGGCGTATATATGTAAACAAATGTCCCTTAGACTCCGCTCAAAGTGTAAAGGTCTTTAATAAACTTATTTTTATGACAAATAATTTGAAATAAAAGATTACATTCAAGCTAAGGTGAGCGAACGTTAGCCATTTTACAACACTACACATTCAGACACCACAAGAAAATGGCATATTCACTACTGACTAGGGAACCGGACTTTAGGCAAAGTGAAAAGGTGAGGTGTCCTGACCTGCAATGGTGAGCGCACCGTGATGACTTTGTTTCCCTCTGCAGCGTCGATCTGCAGCAGGACAGACACTGCCTCCTGGAGCATCGGACCTCGGATGTTGTAAAGGCGGCGGCCAGGTTTGTCCACAGAGATGTTTGAGATCTCACTGTAGCCAGTAGGTACTGCGAGACAGATCAATGCATTGTAAGTAAAAAAAATAAAAGACTGATATACAAATAATACAAAAAAATAATGAACTGTCATGTTATTGAGTCTGACCGATGCTGAGGTTAAACAGGCAGCTCTCTTGCCGTTGCAGAGCTGACAGTTTGCTTCGTGACAGCGGTTCAAATGTGGAGTAGTCCAGGTCCATGCTCTTGTCCACTGGCAGCTCGTGCAGTTTTCCCTGTTGCACTGAGTCCACCGACCTCAGGTTGCTACTGTGCTGCACAATGAGAGGGATCCCCAGAGCGTTTTGGATGGTGATGGGGGGCTTCTCTTTAAGAGTGTGGTCAAAGGTGGAGGCTGTGCCCTCTGAGAATGCCTGGAAGAGGAAAAAGATTCATTACATTGGTGATTTATATTATGACAAATTTTAACATAATGCAAAGAGTAACTTCCACTGATTACTGGTGCAACTCATGATTTTTACTTCTGATGTATCAATTACTTGTATGTATCTATTACATGTATCCAAACGACAAATGAATGTCTATAACATGTTTTACTATCACATTATTGAGATTCAACCAGATGCATTATGGAGATTGTGATTGATAGGTCATAGTGTGCAGGCCTAATCACTATTTAAGTTTGAGAGTGTGAACTAGACCTTGGCGAGGTTGTTGAACACATTGAGGCAGCACTGGGAGATGGTGATATTCATGGAGTCTTTGGAGCAGATGGTGATGGCTGTGCGAGGCTCAGGAAGAACCACAAAGTCGTCTCCATGAACTGGACTTTTGTCATGAACAGGGTTATTCTTCATCTGAATAAAGAGAGAATGACAACAGAATATGGTATGTATAATTAAAAACACAACAAGAAATATTAAACTAAGAGCCTACCTCCAGAGCCAGGTTCCACCTCCGAGTGCCACTGTCCACTCTCTCGAGCAGCGGCTCCCACACGGCTTGAGCTTCATTAAAGTAATTAACCTACAAACACAGCAGAGCTAAGGGTTAATACCACAGAACTAAATGTCATCATAATCATTTACACATACCTGGTCTAAGTGTAATGAAAAATGTATGAAGCCTTCTACATATCGAGGGGTGAGAACCAAAATGGTGTAAATTTTGGGTGAAATGACGTTCTACATATCAAATGAAAGCTCTTTTTACTGTCACAAAGATCAAAATAACATCAATCTAGATGGTGTAAGTGTATGTAATTGTCACACTGTTTATATTGCATAAAATAGTGGAGACAAAAAGGCGTATGTGACCGTTTGCCCCAAATTAGAAATATGTAGAAAAAAAAAAAAGCGATGTATATTTTATCATTTATGACTAAAATCCTTGCACAAAGTCTGATTAAAATAAATCAATTATTTTTGTCCAACTTTCTACAGTAAAGTCACTTACGTCCTTATGGATCTAAGACCTCAATATGCAAATCACATTATCATTAAAAAACAGGTGCCCTTCTTACCTCCAGTGTCATGTCAGCTTTTAGATGCAGGAGAGATGACCAGTTCCTGGCCTGTGCACTGAACGATGACTCTGCGAGCAGCAGCGGGACAGTCCGATGGCCCAAACCAGACTCCAGTGTTATCTGAACAACCTGCGAGACGGCATCATGCCAACAGTGACTGAGTTTAAATGTGATTGAGTGTCCCTGTTTTGATCAGAATTTTGAAGTATCCGGGATAAGCCAGTAACTCGGTTTTGAGAAACAGTTTTAGGGAAAAGACAAACTTGTCCATGTATACAGTGTATCCTGTTTCCTGGCAGCTGCTGATGAACTGACCGTGTGCAAACTCAGCCAAGAAACAAAACAAACATGGAGAGTACTCAAAAATAACTTATAACAGTGCTTTGAAAACTTCAGACTGTTATTAACAAAGTGATATGTGTTTAAATGTAATTCCACACCTACATTATATGGACACACCGTGGAGATAAATGTAGGTAATAGTATGTATAGTATTTGTCATCTCATTTCCAAACCCCCTTTTCATACCTTTTTCAGATTTTTAAATCACACAAAAGGTGTTGTTAGGTTCATTTCAATCCTGACATATTAACTATGTAACGTGGATTCAGTTCTGAATTCATTCTATGATTATAACTGTAGCCCAGAGTGGCGGATAAAGTGGTGTCATTCAGCTTTGACACTGAGCTTAGGGAGCTGTACTTTTCTGATAAAATAAATGTTCCCTCTCCGTCGTCCATGTCATTGAATATCTGTAAAAGACAACTGTTTGACTATGGTTGTTTTTGGAAGGAGTGAAAAATATATTTTACACAATTGTGCTTGATATTGTGGAAAATGTCTTGTGGTTCGGATCAAAGCCTCTTCAGGTCCGGATCCGGACCGCAACCTGCCTGTTAAAGACCCCTGCTCTAGTGCATGTAAACACACTCATTGATATTAAATTTAACATAATATCAGATTTTGCGTCATGTAGACTCAATGTCCACACATACCGAGTTGTCCTACCTTGACCTGAGCAGCAAAGCTCTCTCCGTCATTGCGTCCATCATTTTCGCTGAAGTTCTCAGTGACCTCGATGGCCTGGTCCACTCCCAGGAACCAGAAGTTACAAGTGAAAATGTTCATGATGGACCAGAGATCGCTGCCATCATGTCTACCCTCCTGACTCTGCTCGTCCCGCTGTTTACTGGCTATGGCCGATGTTATTGTCATCACCGTGTTCAGGATAACTGGAGAGATCTGAAAGACAAGGCTGATGTTAATTTCCCTGTAAATTTCTGATTAAAGGCTAAAACAGTTGTACCGATACCTTTATGAGGACCTCCTCGACTGTTACAGAGCCACTCAGTGGTTTGTTCGGGTGTGTGATGGTTTCCAACATGACAGAGCAGGGCCGCAACACCTATTAGACAAAGTGCAGAGCAGAAAAATAATCCAAGCTTTAAACAAATTGCTTGGTTTGACACCTCAAGCCTAATGTGTTCAGGACAGGATACTGCATTGAAAAATGAAGAATTAAAGTGTACAAAGTAAAGGAGGAGGATTATTTCCCAAGCAATGTGGTCTGAGCACCTACGTTGGTGCTTGGGCTTTCTTAAGTGGAATTTAGGTAATCTCAGAATTTTAGTTTTTTAGATTGAAATTTATAAATGAAAAGAAAATTATGGAGCTTTATCTTAAACATTAATAAAGTTAATTCCTGGCGTTAGTCCTGGTTTAGTCTTTCTTGGCATTTAAAAAGCACAGTACAGTGCACATTCTGGTATGTTACACACTTTTTTAAAATTATTACATAATTACATATGTGTTCCATTCATAGTTCTGATGTCTTCAGTTCATCCACAACTGCTAAGAAAATTGTTTGGGATGCAAAGAAAAACCCACAAATTACTTCAGCTGAAATGCAAGACTATCTGAGAAAAGGTGGTGTGGCTGTTTTAAGATGAAGACACTTGAAGAAGAAAAAACTATTTAAGTGTTAATATATTAAAGTTGGTGGTACTTGAAGAGACAAATTATTGAGATGGTACTTGATGTAAAATACTTGGGAATCACAGCACTGGGGTAATACATTATGAAGAGTGATCACTGTTTTTTTTTTTTCTTACTGTGGTCACAGCCGTGTCTTTGCTTTGGATAAAGGGACAGGCGAGCACTTTGAGATCCCTGAGGTTGGCTCTCATATTGTGATCTCCATCCTCATTTGTCTGGGCAATACAGTCACACTGAAAAGACACCATCAAAGCAGGGGCGTCAGCCTTCATCAGACTGGCCACAAAGACCACCTCTGGGTCCATGACCACGGCCCGCAGACGCATCTTCGACACTGGAGCTAAAAGTGAAAACAACAAGGTGTGAGAAACAACGGTAATAATCAACTTACATTAAAATGCTTTTAAAATGAACTGTAGTTTTGCATGCTGCTCAAAGGGCAACACAATATAATATGATCGCAAAATGAGCATTTATAATATAATGAAATTATTCATACCCCAGGCAAATTTTGAGTTAAAGTTATGTACAAGAGGCATCATTGTGGAAAAAAAAAATAATTCTCTGCTTTTATTTACATTTTAACAAAAAGTGGCATGTCCAAAATTCTCTCAATAATCAATAGAAAAGCCTTTATTGGATAATACAGCAATCAAACACTTCCTATAATTGCTGACCAGCTTTATGCATGTCTCTGCTGGGATTTTTGACCATTCATCTTTAGTGATAACCTTCAGCTCTTTCAGGTTGGAGGGTCTCCTTGCCATCACCCTGATCTTTAGCTCCTTCCACAGATTCTCAATTGGTTTCAAGTCAGGACTCTGGCTGGGACATTGCAAAAGGTTAATGTTTTGTCTGCTAACCATTTCTTCACCACGTGAGCTGTGTGTTTTTTGTCGTTGTCGTGCTGAAATGTCCACTGGTGCACAAGTTTCTCTGCAGACTGCTTGATGTTGTTGTTGAGAATCTTGATTTATTGTTATTTTTTCAGTGTGTCGTTTACTATGATTAGGTTCCCTGGTCCATTGGATGAAAAACACTCCCAAAACATTAGGTTCCCACAAACATGTTTGACAGTGGGGATAGTGTTCTTAGGGTTGAAGGCTTCTCCTTTTTTAGGCCAAATGAAGGATACATCATTGTGGCCAAACAACTCAATTTTAGTTTTATCTGATCATAAAACAAAAGACCATAAGTCTTTGCCTTTGCCCAGATGAGCATTTGCAAAGGCCAAGCAAGCTTTTGTGTGCCTTATCTTGGAAAGAGGTGGCATCCTTCTTGGTCTTTGTCTGTGGAAACTGGCAGTGTGCAGTTGGACTGTCTGCCTTGAGACGGTATAAAACGAAAGTTACGTATGTAACTACGGTTCTATGAATCCCGGATGACCGCCAGGGCGGTGCATTAAGCACTGAATGATCATCTTTGCGCATGCGCAGGTCGAGAATTTAATATCAACAAAGTCACTTGTGACCTCCCGGTGACCCACGTGGGGCTATTTAGTCACGTGATACTGCTCAGTCCCTTTACCTTCTCGCAAGTACGAGGATTCCGAGGGACTGACTGCCCTGGCGGTCATCCGGGATTCATAGAACCGTAGTTACATACGTAACTTTCGTTCTATTTCATCCCTACTGACCGCCAGGGGCGGTGCATTAAGCACTGGATGACGTATACCAGCAAGGTCACGAGGAATCCGCAGACCCTAATTCAGCATACCTTAATAGGACGTAGAAGTGTCCTGCCGCAGAACTCCCTCCAGTGGATGGGGGGCGGCTATGTTCAGTCTGTAAAATCTGGTGAACGTATGCGGAGTAGCCCATGACGCCGCAGCACAGTTCACCTCCAAAGGCACTCCAGTCCTTGCCGCCCAGGAAGTGGTAATGCCCCTTGTAGAGTGACACCTCACTCCCACCGGTGGTGGTTGGCCCCGGGCATTGTATGCCTGGGTAATGGTACTCACTACCCATTGCGCCAGGCGTTGTTTAGACAGTGCCTGGCCCTTACGTGGCCAGCATAGCAGACAAACAGCCGGTCTGTTTTGCGCATTGCAGCGGTTGCTTTTATATACACATCTAGTGCCCGGACGGGGCATAGATGCTAACCCACTTCTCCTGTATCAAAGCGGGCCAGCTGCAGCGGCTGAATACCCGTCGTCCCGGACATCACCTTGGGAACAAAGGAGACATCCGGCCAAAGAGAGACCCTGACCTGTCTGGATTCCACCGACAGCAGGACTCATGCACCGACAGCGCCTGTAGTTCTCCAATACGTTTGGCAGAAACCATTGCCAATAAAAATGCCGTCTTCATAGACACCCATTTAATGCCTACCTCCGTCAAAGGTTCAAACGGCGGTGACTTCAGGGCATCCAGGACTATGGTCAAGTCCCATGAAGGTACCACTGGCCGTGTAGGTGGATGTAATCGCCGAGCGCCCTTCAAAAATAAGGCAACATGCCTATTACTTCCGACCGTCCTGCCATCGACTTCCACATGTCGACAGGAGATTGCTGCCACATAAACCTTCAGGGTAGACGGTGACCGTCCCTGATTTAGGAGTCCTTGTAAAAACAATAGAATGGATGACATGGGACAGTCTACTGGATCCTGTCCCTGTCACGACACCACCTCTCAAACAATTTCCATCGATTGTCATATAACAATCGTGTGGAGGGTGCCAGCGTTCCTTATGGTATGCTCAACCTCCCTGCCAAACTGAGAGGAGCTCGATCCCGGCCCTGTAGCGGCCAGACCCATAGCTGGAGGCGATCGGGATAGGGATGTAATATTTGTCCCCCCATCTGTGACAAGAGATCTGACCTGGTGGGGAGACGCATAGGGGAGCCGCAGCAGAGCCTGTGCAGCATTGGAAACCACGTCCTCGCCGGCCAGTAAGGGGCCACCAGGAGGAGTCTGTGTCCCTCCTGAAGGACTCTGCGGAGTGTGTGGTCTATTAGAGGAACGGAGGAAATGCGTACAGGAGCACCTTCGGCCAGTCGTGCGCCAGCGCATCCAGGCCTAACGGACTGGTGCTGTCTGTTAAGGAGAACCACAGGGGACAATGGGTAGCCTCCTCGAAGCAAACAGGTCCACCTTTGCCCTGCCAAAAGTCCCCCAGATGTGCTCCACCACCTCTGGGTGAAGTTTCCATTCCCCCGGTAACACTTTCTGCCGGGACAGACAGTCCGCCACTCTGTTCCGCACCCCGGGAACATGGGCTGCCCTTAGGCTGGGAAAATGGAGTCTCGCCCACGTCCAGGAGGCGTCGAGTTTCTTGTGTAAGTCTCTCTGAGTGTACTCCGCCCATGTGGTTCACGTAGTAGACTACCGACATGTTGTCGGAACAATTAGTATGTGCCTGCCTCGCATGCACGTGAGGAAATGGCGCAGGGCCAGATGTAGCCATTAATTCCAGAACATTTATGTGCTCTGTGCAAACGTGTCGGGCCACTCCTGGACCATGCGGCCCTGCCACATCGCACCCCAACCCGTGGAGGAGGCATCCGTAGAATACAACCTCTCTCCGTGCCGGTAGAGAGCCCAAGGGAACGCTTGTGTAATCCAACTCCTGTCCCTCCACCGAGACAGGGAGTCGAGACACTGGGGTGACACGAGTATCCTTTTGTACCTGTGCACGTACCTTGTCGGGTCTAAGCGTAGACTGTTCAGCCAGATCTGCATTGGGCGCAACCAGAGCAGTCCCAGAGGCACCACATTGGAGGCGGCTGTCAACATGCCCAGAAGTCGGAGATACCAGACAAAGGGCAGTGCCCTGCCCTTTTGAAAAACAGATAGCATGGTTATGATGCTGTCGATCCGCTGAGTAGAGGGACAAGCTTTCATTGAGAGTGTATTTAGACTGACCCCAAGAAAAACTGTATGCTGTGTCGGCACCAATCTGCTCTTTTCGAAGTTCACTCTCAGTCCCAAGTGCTCTATATGCTCGAGAACAACCCTTGTGTCTCGAATGGCCTGTTTATGGTCGGTGCACATATGAGCCAGTCGTCGAGGTATGGCAGAATCTTGATACCCCGTACCTGTAGAGGGGACAGCGCTGCTGCCACTACTCGAGTAAATACCCTCGGAGACAGGGACAACCCGAAGGAAGGACCCGAACTGGAAGTGATTTCCTTGAAAAGCAAATCGCAGGAACCTCCAGTGAGGTTCTGCAATAGGGACGTGGAAGCATCCTTCAGGTCGATTGTGGTACACCAGTCGCCCTGGGAGAGTGCCTGGAGCATTTCTCCAGTGCGTAACATGCGGAATGGTATTGTCCTTAAAAACACATTCAGACCTCGTAGTTCGAGGACAGGACGTAGGTCGCCTGTCTTTTTTGGCACTAGAAAATATCTCGAATAAAACCCCCCCGGATCCAGCCAGGGTTCTACAGGAACTACCGCCCCCTTGGCCAGCAGGGTGGCGATCTCCTTGTTGAGCGTATTGGCTCTTGCCGGGTCTCGGATGACAGTCATCCTGACCTGGCCAGAAACTGGGGGCAGCGTCGAATTGTAGTCGATATCCCCTTGACAAGGTGGTCAGCACCCAAATGTCGGGGCTGTGAGCGGCCCAATAAGAGAGCTGCTCCGGGGTAAACCGACCGACCGCCGGCTCCCCAATCTCACCTTCGCCCCCTCTGGCCTTTTGAGGGCCTGGGGGGTTGCCGACTAGGTTGTGTAGGCCGGGGAAAACGCGCGGCCCTAAACCCTGTCCGATCACCCGGAAATTGGCCAGATCTTGTATTTGGTCTCCGGGGCACCGCAAAAGAGCCTGGATTGGTAAACCCAGGCCGGAAGGATCTAGCAGGAGGGCCGTCCGCAGCTTGAGCCATTGTTCGCCTGTGAAGGCCAGCTAGCTGTTGTCGCGCGTCTCAGGCGCCCTGGCCGTCGCGCTGTAAGGCCTCAGTGCGGCTGTACCAAAGAGCTCACCTGGGGCCACGGTAAGCCCGTGGGTCCTTCTGCAGGTCTCCGTTAGTGGCGATTGTGCCAGCCAGACCTGCCGGCGAGCCTGGGTCAACAGCGACATCATCGCCCAAGCTCTCTAGACATGAAAGCGAAGGTCTGCAGAGGCGTGTCCATTAATGCTTGGGTCGGTATATCGACTCCTGTGGCCTCCAGCGGCCGCAAGGCCCAGCAGTAAATGGGACAGGGAATTCCCCATCCGTCCCATCGTGCCCCGCATCATAGGCTCTACACAGAAAGTCATCCGTGACCCGACACTGCGGTCGCGGGCACCTGGCATTCCGGTCGCATGGCCGTCCGGGGCCACAATTAGAGAGGCTACCGCCGGCTCCACCGACGGCATATGACCCAGCCCAAATTTGGGGGCATCCTGCATCGAAGCGAGCGCTCTAGCATCGGACGTAGGCCTTGAAAATGCCTTAACGTCCGCCCAGCACGCATGGAGCTCTTTAACGTACTCAGCCGAGGGGGGCACCAGAAAAGAGGTAGCCGCATCCTGCCTTCGGAAAAATGCGCTGGATGCCACCGGTCGTGGTGGTGGTTCATCCAGCTGTAGCCGAGCGAGGGCTATCCTAATGGCTGAGACGGCCGAGTTGTCCGCACCCTCTAGAGTACCTGTAGAGGCATGGGACCCGGCTTCAGACGCTTCAGGGCTCGTCTCTTGAGTCTCCTGAAAGAACGTGCCTGACGCCGCCACCGAAATGGCATCATCCTCACAAGGAGAGGCTACGTCCTGCATATGTGCCGCCGCCTCAAGGACTTCTCCAGCCGAAATGACTGGAGAATGGCTTTCATTCGGCCAACTCTGAAGAAAGACTGTCCACCTTCTTGGACAGTTCCCCCTTCGAGCGTTTCTTCGGAACAGGAGGCGCAGCCCTAGCAGCTGGGCGCTTCAGCCGTGTACCCTGTCCAGCTGGTAACTGAGCAGGCTGTAATTCTGTTGAATAATCAAAAGGCTGTTCCACAGTGGTCAGCCTAGCCACCCGTACAGACCGGGGCATAACGCTGCAGTTTATGCACGTCCATCTGTGACACCCTCCTTGAGATGACCAACTCCCAAGCAGGAGGGACAGAGATCGTGGCCATCATCAGGCTGGAGGGGCTAAACATGCCCTACAACATAGTGACTCCAGCATGACCGTCAATACTACAAGTCTTCTTCAAGGGAGATCAGGTCGAGCAAGAACCGCCACTGGTGACCCCAGTAATTACAATTACCCCTGCGAATCACCTTGAGCTGAAAACGCTACTAGTGATTCCACGCGGGATGCTACGTGGAACCGAAGTTACCCCGTTCCAATTATGCAATTCAAATTAAGCGAGCCCAGCCGCAGTTAACAGTGTACAGCTCAGTAGACCACGGAAAGCAAACTAATTGTACTTAGCTCAGCCGAACCCAGTCACAAAATATAAATAGCTTAGCGAACACGGAAAGCAAATTAATGGAACACGGCAGTTCACAAAATATATAGAGCTTAACGAAACACGGAAGCAAACCAAATATAATTAGCTCAGCCGAACACGGCAGTTCACAAAATATATAGAGCTTAACCGAAACACTGAAGCAAACCCAATGTAATTAGCTCAGCCGTGCACGGCGGCAATTCACAAAATATATAGAGCTTAGCCGAAACACGGAAAGCAAACCAAACGTCTTTAGCTCAGCCGAAACACGGCAGCAACTCACAAAATATATATAGCTTAGCGGAAACACGGAAGCAAACCAAATTTAATTAGCTCAGCCGGACACGGCAGCAGTCACAAAATATATAGAGCTTAGCCGAAACACAGAAAGCAAACCAAAGTCTTTAGCTCAGCCGAAACACGGCAGCAACTCACAAATTATATATAGCTTAGCGAAACACGGAAAGCAAAACCAATTGTATTTAGCTCAGCCGGACACGGCGGCAATTCACAAATTATATATATATATATATAGCACAGTCAAACACGGAGAGTGGACTTACCATCTGTTGCACCCACACTGTGGACCTTAGCTTACCAGCGTCCGTGATGCAAACAACAACATCTAGCTCGTGCAGCCTCTGGAGGGCGAGCACTCCCGCTGCTCCGATTGTGGTCAAAAGAAACTCACAATGCACGAGGCTACAAGCTACGAGCTGAGTGTAGAAAGAACAGTGGATTGTATAACACAAGTCTCCACCATAAAGCTTCACCTGCGAGCGAAGACAAAGGGACTGAGCCCGGTATCACGTGACTAAATAGCCCCACGTGGGTCACCGGGAGGTCACAAGTGACTTTGTTGATATTAAATTCTCGACCTGCGCATGCGCAAAGATGATCATTCAGTGCTTAATGCACCGCCCCTGGCGGTCAGTAGGGATGAAATAGAACTTTGGATTTGCCCATAGACTGTGACAGTTTGCAAAGGGTATGAATAACTTTGGACATGACACAAATGTAAATAAAATCTGAGAAATAGTTATTTCACAAGAATGTACACTTGTACATTGTCTTATTATCTTCTGGAAGATGCCCGTGTTATTTCTGTTAAGTTATGTTTTATCTTCTGCGCATGTGCGAGGATCACCATTTTGAGTGTGAGCGCGGGTTTTTGTTAGTGCAGTTCAGTCTTGTATACGGAGCTGATGGAATTGAATGTGTTTGAGCAGTAAAGAGTGTTATTGCTAAAAACAGTTGTGGTTATTGAATCAACATTGGTAGCAGAGGATGGTTGCTGCTGGAAATTACAAAATCCCGCCGTTTGTGACGAAGACGGCGTTTGAAGTTGGAAAAATGAGGTTGAAATTTGGAGACGTGTCACCGACTTGGACAAAAAGAAACAAGCTTTGGCAGTTACCCTGTCACTAACGGGCAGAGCAAGGGAGAGTGCACTGGAAATTTCTGCTGAGGATTTAAATGCAGACACTGGAATGCAAACACTTATAGCGAAATTGGACTCTGTGTTTTTAAAAGAAGAAAAAGATCGACAATATGAGGCGTACACGGAGTTCAACCGGATCACAAGAGAAAGTGGCGTTTCTATGGTGGAATACATCGTCGAGTTCGAACATCGATACAACAGGCTACGTAAGTTCAAAATGGAGCTCCCAGAGGCCGTACTAGCCTTCAAGCTACTAGATACTGCCGGACTTACCGTTAAAGATAAACAGTTAGCTTACAGCTTGCCCCAGCGTTTCTTTCGTTGATATGAAATCAGCCTTGAAAAGAATTTTTGGAGATAACGTTGCTTCACCACGAGAGGCGACAGTGCACTGCAGAGCGCAGATAGTGACACTGCCTATTACGAGATATTCAGGTAAGGGGAAATAAGTCAAACACCACACAACAACCCCAAACCGTGGCTCAAGGCACAAACCCCATTGATAAATATGGGAGAAGAACAAAATGTGCAATTTGCCAAAGCACTTATCACTGGGCAAAGGACTGTCCAAACAAAAAAGAACATGTAAGATTGACAAAAGATGAAGGACTTAAAGATAATGTTGAAGAATGCAACATCACTTTGTTTTCAAATGAATCCTTGTCTAACACAGAAATATTCATGGTGGAGGCTTTAGGTTCAGCTGTGATTGACACAGCCTATACAAGAACAGTGTTTGGAGAAAATGATGATTATACAAGTGGGCTGCCACAGAGTGAGTTACTAAAAATAGATGACAAACAAAGTTCAAGACCTTTCAGATTTGGTGATGGCAAAGTTATTCACTCCACAAGGAAAGTCACCATTCCAGTTAAAATAGGACATACCAAGTGCAAAATAGAGACAGAAGTTGTTCCTGCAGATATACCAATGCTCTTAAGCAAGGCTTCATTGAAAAGAGCAAGTGCAGTTCTGGACATTGCAAATGACAAAGCAACCATGTTTAAACAACCTGTTAAGCTTGAACTGACATCTTCAGGACATTATTGTGTGAACTGAAGAGATGACGGTCATCTGGGTGAAAAGGAGACAAGTGAGAGCAAAACACAAAATGAAAATGAAATTCTTGCTGTGACAGAAAACATGACAATAAAAGAAAAGGAGAGAGTACTGTTGAAACTACACAGACAATTTGGACATGCTTCAGCTGATAGACTGCAAAAATTACTGGCCTGCTCAGGTAATCATGATGATGAAAGCAACACATTCCTCAAGAACATTGTTAAAAACTGTGATACATGTATCAGATACAGCAAGCCAAAACATAAGCCTGTAGTGGGTTTGCCTGTGGCATCAACCTATAATGAGACTGTGGCTGTGGACTTACATGAGCTTGAGCCAGGAATATGGTATTTGCACGCTATTGACCACTTCACACGATTCAGTACAGGGAGTATTGTCACCACAAAGAACCCAAAAGAGATAGTGAAGCACTTTATTCACTGCTGGATAAGTGTTCATGGTCCTCCATGCAGACTGTTTAGTGATAACGGAGGTGAATTTAACAATGATGAAATTAAGGACATGGCTGAAAAGTTTAATATTGAAGTTAAAACAACTGCAGCATACAGTCCATGGAGTAATGGCCTTTTAGAAAGGCACAATCAGACCCTCACTGAAATATTGCTGAAAGTGAAGAGGGACAGCAACTGTGACTGGAAGACAGCTCTAGATTGGGCATTAATGGCAAAGAACTCTCTGCACAATGTCCATGGTTACAGTCCCTACCAGTTAGTGTTTGGGCAGAACCCAAATCTACCCTCAGTCCTCACTGATAAGCCCCCTGCTATGGAAACAAGTAAGAGTACTTGGATAGCTAAACAAATCACAACACTACATGCAATGAGAAAAGCATTCACAGAAGCTGAATGCTCAGAGAGAATCAGAAGAGCGCTTTGTAAGCAACTGCGGCCCATTCATGACAAATATGAAACGGGGGACAAAGTGTATTATAAGCGAGTAGATTGTAATGAGTGGAAAGGTCCAGGTGTGGTAATAGGCCAAGATGGTGTGGTGGTATTTGTTAGGCACGGCGGAACCTATGTTAGGGTACATCAGTCTAGACTAAGAAAGGTGGATGATCCGGAAACAAAACTGGAGAAGACCGAAAGAGAACAAATGAAAACATATGAAAATCCTACAGTAACACCAGCAGCAGATCTCAGTGACACTGAAAGTGAAAATGGGGAAGTGACCCCAGCAAATGATGGACCTACTAATGCTGAAGATGACAGTGAACCTCATACATCAATGCTGCCAGGAGGAGATAATCTTGATCAATCCCAGATAACACAAACACACTCATCCATGAGCTGTGAAGGCCTAGGACTAAAAATTGGCCAAACGGTGAAATACATCGACAATCAAAGTGGACGAACCCACACTGGGAAAATCCTCAGCCGAGCAGGAAAGGCTACTGGAAAGCACAAGAACTGGTATAATATGCAATACAGTGAGCCTGAGGAAATTGCTGGGACAACTGGATCAGTCGATCTTGGACAGATGGACAGTGTTCAGGCCATTCCATCTGTACATTCTCAGCTTAGCACTGACTACAATGCGGATGATATAATGATAGTACATGATGATCTCTTCATTGCTGCAAAAAATACAGAACTCAACACCTGGAAGAGAAATGACGTCTTTGAAGAAGTGAAAGATGAAGGGCAGAAGTGCATCTCCACGAGATGGGTGTGCACACTAAAAGAAACAACTGCTGGAGTTCTGCCTAAAGCTAGACTTGTTGCGAGAGGCTTTGAAGAAACAAACACTCAAGACCTTCCCAAAGACTCACCTACTTGTAGTTCGGAGTCTCTAAAAATGATCATGGCAGTCATATGTCAGAAAAAATGGCATCTAAACTCCATGGACATTAAAGCAGCCTTTTTACAAGGTAAAGAGTTAACCAGAGACATTTACATTCGCCCACCAAAAGAAGCGCAGAGCAAAGAAATTATATGGAAGTTAAAAAAAATGTGTTTATGGCCTAACAGATGCTTCTTTATTCTGGTATAATAGGATGAAAGACACCATGCAACAACTGGGTGCTACAGTGTCAAAGGTAGATCCAGCTGTATTTTACTGGCTGGATGATTCCTGCAAAGTGATGGGAATTCTTGCATCTCACGTGGATGAGTATTTGGGGTGGTACAGATGCATTCTCCACAAATATCATTCCTCGGTTGAAAGATGCCTTTCAAGTTGGACGGGAAGAGCATGATAGTTTCAACTATATTGGAATAGAAGTAGACTCTCTGGAGAATGAAATACATGTAGAACATAAAAACATATGAAAACCCATTCCATTGGACTCTACCAGAGCAACACAGCGTGAAGCTTCACTGACAGACGTTGAGATGGACATGCTGAAATCAAAGATTGGACAAATATTGTGGGTTGCCAGACAAAGCAGACCTGACATAACTCATCAGAAAACTTAAATCAGAAGAGGTCACCTTGAGGTTCCAGTACCTAGGGAAAGACAGTTCTATTAAATTAGTGGTGTACAGTGATTCCTCAATGGGAAACCTTTCAGATGGTGGGACACAGGGTGGACATTTCATCATTCTTATGGGGGAAAATGGAAAATTCTCACCCATATCCTGGCAGTCAAAACGCATCAGGAGAGTTGTACGGAGTACCTTAGCAGGAGAGACTTTGGCACTTGCAGATGGGATTGACAGTGCTGTTCAGGCCATTCCCACTGGTACTGCTCATGCAAAACTTACCCATTGTGTGTATAACAGACAATCATTCTCTTCTTGATGCTCTCATATCTACAAAATCTGTCACCGAAAAGAGACTGCGCCTAGAAATCAGCAGTATGAAGGAGCTCATACACTCTGGAACTGTTCAGCAGATCTTGTGGTCAGCCACCAAAGAGCAGCTAGCTAACTGCTTAACAAAAAAAGGAGCATCTGCACTTGGCCTTTTGAAAGCTCTGAGCACAGGCGTTTGCCAACTTAAAGACTAAAGTGATTTTCTTATGTTTAGTCAATGTTTAATCATTAAAACTAAATCTCTGTAAACTAGTTTTGCTTAAAAGAAAAAAAAGGGAGATTGTTAAGTTATGTTTTATCTTCTGCGCATGTGCGAGGATCACCATTTTGAGTGTGAGCGCGGGTTTTTGTTAGTGCATTTCAGTCTTGGATACGGAGCTGATGGAATTGAATGTGTTTGAGCAGTAAAGAGTGTTATTGCTAAAAACAGTTGTGGTTATTGAATCAACAATTTCCAGTCAAGAAAAAACTTCAACAAGCTGGTTGAATAAAAGTAACTTAATTCAAAATTTGCCAGGAGTATGAATAATTTCAGGCTTGACTCATAGTTAGCGGTTGGGTGAAGCCATTTATTGTAAACCAACTGTGTTTACTCTTTTTAAATCTTAATGACAACAGAAACTACCAAATGAAACGAATCAAAAGTTGATTTTGGCCTGATAACATGCACAAGTTGACACAAACAGGTTTGAACGGCTACTAAAGGTAACCATCCTCACCTGTGATCTGTTTGCTTGTAATTGGTGTGTATATAAAAGGTCAGTGAGTTCCTTGGCTCCCAACAGACCCATGTATCTTTCATCCAGTGCTGCACAAAGCAAAGCATCCCGCTTACACTACGCAAAAAAACAGCACAGGAGAAGCCACAACCATAAACGTTACATTTGGAGAGGAGTCAACAAGGCCTATGATGAAAGGTACACCAGTCCTACTGTGAAACATGGAGGTGGATCGCTGATGTTTTGGGGATGTGTGAGCTACAAAGGCACAGAAAAAGATCAATGCAGCATGTTATCAGAAAATAATACTGGAGGAAAATTTGCACTCATCAGCCCGGAAGCTGCGCATGGGACGTACTTGGACGTTCCAACATGACAACGATCCAAAGCACAAGTCGACCTGTCGTTAGCTACAGCAGCATAAAGTGAAGGTTCTGGACTGGCCTCAGTCACTTGAGCTCACCTGAGCATGCGCGAAGGCTAGACATGCCGAATAACGCCAGTCTCCGACAAATTCGACAAAAACTGTGGTAATGACAAATAACATTCTGATCTAGCATGAAATTTGTTTGAAGCCTGAGGTGCATCGTTTGCTATGCCCCCAAAGAAGAGGAAAGCACAAACAAAGCACGGAGAAGTGGACCTTGCTCAGCAGGTGATCGCTTCAGACATGACAGCTAAAGAGCTTAACATAGAAGATTTTACCTCTCTGATTCGCAGGATAATGCAAGAGGAACTCGATGAGGCAATTAATAGACTACAACCGCAGCTTAATGCTGTTAAGGACCAGGTGCTTGGTTGTGCTACAAAAATTTGTGAAATTGAGGCTTCACTGTGTAGCTTCGATAGCTGTATAACCAAACTGGAGGGCGTAAATGAAAGTTTACGTAAAGATAATGATCTCAGAAAACTGAGCGCTTCGAGAGTCACATTCGTAAATACAATATGTCCGTGTTATGGGCCTGACCTCTGATGTCGAGAAGGGAAATCCTACAAGTTATATGTCTCAACTGCTAAAAAAGTTGTTCAGTGATAAGCTCCAGCTCGAGCTAGGGGTGGAGGTGGCGCATCGTGTTGGATCTAAGAGTAAATCTGGACAACGGGTAATGATAGTAAGACTGCAGAGGCTGGTGGTGAGAGATGAGATTGTGCGGATTGCGCAAGAAGAAAGGGTGATAGAGGTTCGCAGAATGAAACTTCGCTTCTTTCCAGATATTTTGACGGAGATGGCTAAAATACGGGCGAGTTTTCGGGACGTGAGGAAGAAACTATGGAGTGCGGGAGTTAAGCATGGCATAATTCACCCTGCCACCTTGATTCTGACTTTCAGAGGAGATACGAAAAAGTTTGCCAACCATCTAGCTGCAGAGACATATTTAAAGACGGTCATAGGGCCTGAGCTGGACAAACAAGACATGGAAGAGGCTCGATAAGAGGTAGCATGAAAAATTGAGACTGTAGAACGGAATGTTCCATAATAACCAAATGATCATAAGTTTGTTTATTTACCCGTTACCGCAGAGTAATGTGAAAATAATTTATGTTTATGTCTGGAGATGTCGCGGCTGCCAATTGGTTTTGCTTATAAATGTTGACAAGTGGGGTGTGCATGAGTGTGTGTGTTTGTGTGTGTATGATTGTATGTTGTTTTGGTTGTTTGTATGTTTCCATGTGGGTTTGTCTGTTTGCTTTTCTGTTAAACTTTATTTATGGTTGTTGTACAGCTCAACTATTGACAGATGTTCAATCAGATACAACGGTTATGGTTAAAGATAGATTAATTAATAAAGGGTTACGCATTGCACATTTAAATGTCTGTAGTCTGAGAAATAAGGTTCAGGATATTTCGGAAACTCTAATAAATAATAATTTGCATATTCTGGCAATATCAGACATACATTTAGATACAAATATGGACAATTCGTTATTGCATATAAACAGGTACAATCTGTATAGATATGATAGAAATGCATATGGTGGTGGGGTTGCAATTTACGTTCAAAATCAAATACCTGCAAAAATTAGAAATGATTTTGGTTGTGTGGGAGTAGAAGCATTGTGGTTACAAGTACAGTTACAACATCTTCGGCCTGTCCTAATTGGTGTTTGTTATCGATCACCTAACGTACCTATAGCTTATTTAGATAAGATTTGTACTATGTTAGACAAAGTTTGTGATACAAAATATGAAATATATATTTTTAGGAGATTTGAATATTGATTGGCATTTGAATAATTGTTTGTTAAAAAATAAGTTGTTTTCATTAACAGAAATCTGTAATTTATCACAAGTTGTTAAAAAATCAACTAGAGTTTCTTATAGAGCCGATGACACAAAAATAGCTACATGTATTGATTTAATTTTTACAAATGCTGCAGACTTATTTTCAAAGGCAATTTCTATGCCGGTAGGTTTTAGTGATCACAATTTAGTTTCAGTTAATAGGAAAACTAAGGTTCCCAAATCAGGGCAGAAAATGATTGTTAAAAGGATATTTAAGCATTTTAATGAAAATGAATATTGTATAGAAGTCAGAAATGTTGATTGGTCAAAGATATTAGTTGAGGATGATCCTGATAGAGCCTTAGAGGCTTTTACTAGTTTAATAATCATGGATAAACATGTGCCATTGAGACGAATAACTGTGAGAACTATTGTTGCTCCTTGGGTAGATTTAGAACTTAAGGAGCACATAGAGCAGAGAAATGAATCAAAGGCTGAAGCAATCGCATCAGGCAACAGTATCCTGTGGAATAAGTATAGGAAATTAAGAAATTATGTTACTAAATTAAACAGAACAAAAAAAAAAGAAATTATTATGAAAATAAGATTAAAGATGCAAAATCTGATAGTAATAAAATTTGGAGTATGCTAAATACAATAATGGTAGAAAAGTTGAAATAGTGCCATCTTTTATTGAAATTGACGGATCCTTTTTGACTAAACACAGTGATATTGCAAATTATTTAAGTTCTTATTTCAAGAAAAAAGTTTTAACTTTAAGACAAGGTATGAATCTGAAACAAAAAAGTTATTTAAATAATAGAACAATATGTAACAAAATAATGGGAAATAAAGCATGCAAATTTGACTTTGAAAGAGTAAGTACTACTACAGTTGAGAATTTATTAAAAGTAATGAAAGAGAAACCATCAGGTGCTGATAACCTTGATGCAAAATTATTAAAATTAGTAGCTGATGTGATTGCTATGCCTATAAGTTATATAATAAATTTAAGTTTAGAGAAAGGCATTTGTCCTACTAGTTGGAAAGACGCTAAAATTATGCCACTAAAGAATAATACGGAACCACTGTCGGGAAAAAAATAGTAGACCTATTAGTATTTTACCCATTCTGAGTAAGATTACGGAAAGAATTGTTTATGAACAATCAGTATGTACTTTAGTATAAATGATTTAAATTCTTAGTTTATCAGCATGCATATAGGAAGGAACATTCTACAACAACAGCTTTGGCTCAGATAACTGATGACTGGATAAAAGATATTGAAAATAAAAAGATTGTTGGAACAGTATTTTTAGATCTGAGTGCTGCTTTTGATGTACTTGATCATGAAATTTTGTTGAAAAAGTTAATATGTTATGGTTTTGAAAAATCTGCTATTGAATGGAAATTTACGGTAACGTTTAATGGGTGTAATTCTGATATACAGACTCTTTATGCTACAAGGGAGTTGCCTTGGGCCACTTTTATTTTCTATCTTTACAAATGATCTGCCTTTTGTTTTAGAGAATTCCACTATGGCTCTATATGCAGATGATTCTACAATTTATATGTCCGCGCAAACCCTTGTTGAACTTAATACAATTTTACAAGTTGAACTGAAACTAATTGAAAATTGGATTAGGGACAATACAATGGTGATTAATGCAGGGAAAAGTAAATGTATGGTGTTGGGATCCAAGTATTTGTTAAAAGATCCGCCTGTGTTGAGTCTGTCTGTGGGGGGTATTGTAATAGAACAGGTTACTGTGGTAAAGCAACTCGGTGTGACTGTTGACAGTTTGTTAAATTGGAATAGTCATATAAATCAAATATTATTGAAAATGGGCAGGAGTTTGGCAGTTGTTAAGCATTGTAGAAAATTTATTCCGAATCGAGTGATGAAAATAATAGTAGAATCATTAGTTTTATCACATTTGGATTATTGTTCAATTATTTGGCCAAGTACAACTGAAATGAATTTAAGAAAATTGCAAGTTACTCAAAATAAAGCAGTTCGGGTAGTTTTAAGTTGCCCTTTCAGGACTAGTGTTAGAGAATTAAATACTAGGTTAGTTTGGCTGTAAGTGTAAAAAATAGGATTAAATATTGTATTGTTAACTTTGTTAGAAAAATTATTGTTACAAAAATGCCAGAAATACTATACAGCAGACTGTCTTTTTTTAGTGCTGTGCATCAATATTCCACTCGTCAGTAGGGATGGGTACCGAAACCCGGTATTAAACTAGCCCCGGGGCTAAATTATGAAATGTGAAATTATTATTATGTGAGATCTGCGAGACCTCTCATGCGCGCCGCGGAGGCTGTCTGTCACAGTGCTCTGTCACACACACAACACAACGAGCGCGGCGCACGCACAACAGTATGAAAACCTCCGCTTAGTACAAAGAGTGACGATGGCGGAGAGAGCATAACCTTCCAAAGTGTGGTTACACTTCTCTAGAGTTGATGCAGACAACGCTCGTTGTCATAAGTGAAACAAAATGTTTGCATGTAAGGGCGGAAACACAAGCAATCTGTCTAAGCACCTTTCAAAAGTGCATTATGTGCAGACAGAGAAATGCAAAGTTTTCGACTGCCTAGCTAGCTCGTCTCTGGTTGTTGCCCCATCTACGTCTGGTATGTTTGCTAAAATCATGTTGAATCAACGTTGTTCATGTCATTTAAAATAAATGTAAAATATCCCTGGTTTGTTAACCTTATGTAGAAATTCTGTTGATTTCTTTTGTTTTTAAAATTCCAAATAAAGAAAAATCTGTATGTAAATGTAAACATTTATTTAGCTAACTTAAATGAACAGCACTTAAATGCATAGCACAAACTCAAGTTAGTTTACACAATATATATATATATATATATATATATATATATATATATATATATATATATTAGGGCTGGGCAACGATTAAAATGTTTAATCGCGATTAATCGCACAATGTTCTGTGATTAATCGCATTATACACAAAATTTAATAATGAATTCAAAATTAGTGTACTGCATACATTTTTAAAGAACTGCTATATGAACAAAAGTGCAATAACAGTTGGTTTGCACTTTAAACAACACTTTAAACAAATAATGTGCTTTTTACAGCAGTTAAAACATTTCTTGTAAATCTGAACTTAAACATTAATGTAATCAAATTAAATATTAAAACCAAAAATATTTGCCACTGACAGGGCATTAATATTTTGTTTAGTTTGTTATAGAAAAACAAGTTATGTCCAGAGCTTCAATCATAACATTATAACAATATAAACAATATAAATGTCTCTCTTGTGTTTTCATTACAGTCAGAGCATGTGAATGCAGTTCCGCGTGTTTCACACCCTCTCCCTTTCACTTGCCAAACTCAAGGGTGTATGGGTAATGTAGTCTCTGCTCTTGGTGGGACGAATTAGGAAGCGTGCATTGTGAAGGGCGCTCTGGAAAGCGGCAGAGCAGGCAAAGGATTAAAACCTATATTAAAACAGATGTCGAAATGAGCGTACCAGTACGCTAAAAGCACGTTCTGGGCGCACGGAGAAGTGGCGGTACTGAGTACAGGTGCGCATCGCCCACTTAAAGCACTGGATGAGGGCGGCTCATACGTGCAGTCATTCGTTGCGATCCTAAGAATGTTCTTCAGACCGACATCTTTCACTATACTAATCGGCCGACGTTAACGCGCGACAAAATAATTGTCGGCGTTAATTCATTAATGCGTTAACGCGATAAAAACGCGTTAACTTGCCCAGCCCTAATATATATATATATATATGTGTGTGTGTGTATATGTGTGTGTATAATAGCTATTTGTTCAAACATGGCTGTTTCTTGCACTACAAATAATTGTTTTATTAATAAAAAAAAATAAGGAAATGTTAATTCTGTTCTCAACTTGTTCTTAAAAAAAATACACACACACACACAACACAAAGTACCGATAAGAATACCGTTAAAGTACCGGACCGTTAAGCAGTATCGGTAAGAGTAGTAATACCGTTAAAACCTTAACGATACCCATCCCTACTCGTCAGTCAACAGAGAGTCGCTTTTTGTTACCTCCGTGTCAAACTAACCTTATGCAAAGGACAGTGCTGTATAGAGCAATGGTGGTATGGAATTCTCTTCCGCAGTTTTTGATTTTGGAAATGAATGCAATGACTTTTCGTAAAAGATTAAGACTTTATTTGTTTACATTAGAATAATTGTTATTATTTATACTTGTTTTTTTTTTATGAATGGTTGAAGAGAGGGAAAAAATTGTGAAAATTATGAACCCTATAGTAGTATAGCTGTAACTGTGCACTGTAATAATGAATAATGTAGAGCTGTTGTTTGATTGTTTTATTTTTAGTACGTTGTTGTATTGTTATGTATGAATGTGAGCACTCACAATGTATTGTTTTATGTTATAAAAAAAAAAGTTTAGAGAAAGCAGCAGTTAATGGGGATCTTAATAAACTAAACTAAACTAAACCTCAATATCATTGAGTCACACTGGGAAGATCTCAAACGTGCAGTTCATGCAACACAGCCCAAGAATTTACAGGAACTGGAGGCTTTTTGCCAAAAAATGGACAGCTTTACCATCTGAGAAAATAAAGAGCCTCATCCACAACTACCACAAAAAACTTCAAGCTGTCATTGATGTTAAAGGTAGCAATACACGGTATTAAGAACTGGGGTATGTAAACTTTTGATCGGAGTCATTTGGGTAGTTTCTTTTGTCATCATGATTTAAAAAGAGTAAAAACAGTTGTTTGACAAAAAAATAACTTTAGTTTAGTGTTTTTGTGTTATTATTTATATTTTCTGAAAAAAAAAAAAAACAATCCCAAATTCTGCTAGGGTATGTGAACTTATGAGCACAACCGTATACCACGAGAATATTTGGAAATATTACATATTCATATAGACAATGGACTATATCTTCCAGGTCAAAATGCAGGTATCTGGCGGAGACGGAAGCTCTTTGAGGGGCGTGTCCACATCTATTTTTTCTGATTTTCAGGGCGAAGGCGATGGTACAAATAGACAGGACTGTATAAAGTATCAAGAGGCAGGGTTTATGTACCACGTGTGTTTTAATTTCTAACCAAGCAGACAGGTGTTACACCTGTCAGGGCTTGGTCAAGACCCAGGCAGAGATGAGCAATGTGGATAGTAGCAGCACCGGGACTGTTTTTGTGATGCTCCAAACCCCAGATCCAAACTCTTGATCAGCTGCGTTCCCGGTGAGTTTTCTTTGTTCTGTTTTTTAAAGTCCTGCTTTCTCCTTGTTTTAGCTAAAATTTTACTCT
Source organism: Perccottus glenii (assembly GCA_024416835.2). Classification (NCBI taxonomy): domain Eukaryota; kingdom Metazoa; phylum Chordata; class Actinopteri; order Gobiiformes; family Odontobutidae; genus Perccottus; species Perccottus glenii. Next base: position 27,363,440 of record CM044548.2, read on the forward strand.
TTCTCCGCCTCAATTATAACATGTATATTTTCATTTAGCCATGCTCTGACCTGGCTGTAGCATAATGACTTTTTTAAAGCAAACCCTGCTTTTGTGCTTCAAGTTGTGGTTGCAAAAAATTTATAAAACATGTTGGTAGATTAGTTATTCGTTAGTAATGTTTCAGGGTGCAAATTATTTAGAGAATAGTTTATTTATTTTTTCTTATTTATTTTACATATTTTAAACAATTTTTATTTTTTATAATTAGCAATTTAGCAATTAAATTTTTATTATACCAGACCAAGAAAGGCTGTTGCATCTACCTTCGCCATGCCCCGCTTTTTTAACCACCACCTTTCATGGCTCTGGCAGAGCCGCAGACGGGCACGAGGTAGCTGCGTCAGGCACAAGATAGCAGATATACCAGAGCCTTGATCAACGCCAGGCCTGCACCGCCCCAAGATAAAGCCCAATATCTTTTGCATCTTGCAGGGAAACCAACTAAATTATTTTTACAGAAGGGAGAAAATTTATTTTCAGGATACAAGGTTGGAAAAATACACTTTTTCTGACTACGAGTGTGCACTCGACAACTTTGAAGAAAGGGCTTTTAAAAAGTCAGTTTTTAGATTAAGGAGATTGTGTCAGACTACTTAAGATTATACATAAAAATCTGGTTCAAATCTGACCTGCAAATCAATCTAGTTATGTAAAGTTTGTCATGACCAGGAAATGGATGTTAGTGCATTTTCTTTATTTTACTTCAATTAAAAATGAAACCTCTCACTATGTTCAAGTGGAAATGCAGCACCTGGCCACTATATATTAATGTCACAAAATTCAGACAAAAAAAAAAATAAAATAAAAAAAAAACACCTTTGGAACGTTAGTCTTGCAAATTGTACATCTTGGGCCTGATTTGTTGTTTCTATATCCTCATACTAGCACATTTGAAAAAAATTAGAGAAGCCTTACTGCTCTTGTTGCTGATCTGTTGCTCTGTGGTCTGTTTCAGTGGGAGTCTGTCTCCTTGTACGGAGCTGGTGGGTAGAGTTTGACCCTGAGGAAGGGCCTGAACAAAGAAATCTGCCACAGCCATCAGAAACTCCACACTGGCACACAGGTGGAGCTTCTGCAGCACGGCCACCACCTCCTGCTCCTCCTCACTGCGACGAAGACTCAATTCGATCATCGGCTCAGAGCTGTCCTCATCACGCCTGCCCACCATCCTGCCACCACAACATGAGAGGATTATAGAAAGTCACTTAATTTGTTGAATTGTTGTAGTTTTCATAGTTTAAATATGACGCAAAGAAGTGTGCTGACTCAGGGGGATGAAGGGGAACGGGTGATCTAGCAGCCCTAAAATTTACATAACACTATATCTTTGATATAAAACCATATTGTCTGTTTCTACATCTTGTAGAAAAATATATTAAAAAACTTGACATTCAGCCCAGGCCTTTCATCACGTTTTTTTTTAGATTTTTAAGGATGCAGGGGAAATCATTGTATGACATTGGAATCACAATGTAATAACTTACCGTGAGGTTACCCTGTCCATATTGGCCCTTAGGTCATCCAGAGTGCAGGAGGTCAGCACTGTTTCCACCTCCAGGCTGTTGTTCTTCAGGACCTTCCCTGACGCCTTGAGTTGGTGGAGGGCGAACTGTCCCAGACGGAGGTTGTGCTGGTGCTCAAAGGCTAAGGGCTAAAGAAGAAACAATTCAGATTTACCGTTGTAACAACAGTTATTACCGTTAAACTAAGGTGCAGTGCTTGACTCACATGAGAGGCATCGTTACTGTACAGAACCAGTCCAAGTGACTCAATGTTGAAGTTAAACTTGAGTGTCTCCACAGAGCCCTCCTCCTTTTCATAACTGGTGACGCTCGGCTTTCCACCATTTTCTGAGCACAAATAAACAGCAAGTGAAGTGAGGTATTTTATTTAATGACAAGAATACAGCTCCTTTGCCTCCAAGTCAGAAGTCAGAATAACGCATTCTTAATGTGGCAACTGTGTTTACCAAGACCATGTCATAACTACCTTTTCATTTTAATTATTTTTTTGTAATGAGAGACCAAAGCAACTGACAATCATGTTAGCCAGCAGTAGAACAGCATAAACTGTGTACAATGTATTTTTGCCGGTATGAAAATAAATGGGAGATTGCATTTCACATTCTTCTTCTCATTTTATTTAGTTGGACAATATTGTTGGGGTTTGTTTTATTCCAACCTCAAAAAAACTCAATTCTACGTGATGTTTTTGTTGCCAATTTATGAGGCTCTTCCTGTTTGAGCTGTTCCACTTGAGGTTCACACTTGAATTGAACCATACCAGAGTTCACTTAGAAGCGCTTTGAGACGTCTGTTATGAAGGGGTCTTGAACACATTTGTGGGGTGCACACTTGTCTGGAGCATTCCCAAAGAGTGAACACACCCTTAAAAAAAAAAGTTAGTTCTCTGACCTGTGGGTGTGTCTTGAGCCGCTCTGAGCTGCAGGCTAGTCTCCTGTCGGGGGGCGGCGGGCTCCAGACTGTCGGCCTCTCCAAGGTTATTAGTCAGAATACTCAGCAGCACTTTGAGGTCAGACTGGCTCAGCTCCACCTAAAACCAACAGAAGACCACAGTTTTTAATGACTCTGTTTAGCCAAAACCATCTCTAAGTACTGCAACTAGAGGGAGATATAAGTCTGACCAAAACAAGACCACACTAACCGAAACTAAGTCCTAATTGAGACAACAATATATCAAGACTAAAATGAGACAAATACTTTTTAGACCAAGACAGTGTTTTTAGTGAACACAAAAATAAAATAAAAGCATTGCTTAATTGTTGAAAGAAGGAGAGTTAAAGCATATTATTTACCATGGACAAAACAATACCGTGTTTATTTTAAATCTAATTACAAGAATGATGTGGACAAATAAAACAGTTGTAGTCTTTGCCAGTCTTCATTTAAAAGACCGGAATAAGATTGAGAAAAATTTGCTACACAAGACCAAGACATTGAGAAAGAGGGTCTGAAAGTCAAGGGAGGTCTGGAATACTACAAGGGTACCAATAATTAGAGGGACTCACTAAAGACAACTACAACTGCTGCTTTAAACTCAGCTCACAATGTCTTCATAACCAACTGTACCTTTGGAGGTGGATATGTCGACTGATCCAAAAGGAGACGTTAGGAAAACAATGAGATTAATTATTTCTGAGATGTTTCACAATCGTTAAGTTATGATTTAGAGGATGTCAGACAGTAATGTGTTAAGAAACTAAGACTTAAACATCTGAGAACTCCATTTAGTGTTAATAAATGACAATTTAATAGAGAAGAATTTAAGAGCGTCGCAACATCAGCAAGCGAGTGAAGTCTTTAATGATGTTTAGTGACACTGCTCCATTCTGGTGTTGTTGTTGTTCTAGAGTTATTTAGGTTTCAAAACACATTTGTAAATACTAGGCAGCATGAAGGCCACCTCCTCTGTTCACAGAGGGCTTTTCCTATTGAACAAAAATGGCTTCCTTCTAGGGATGCTCATTTTGAATAATTTTCCCGACCGACAACCGCCGCTCCTTAATCGATTATTAACCGTTAACTGATAAGATTGTATTATTGAATTGGCATTAACGGCTTAGTGTACAACGTCCCGGTCCGGGATGTAAACACGCTACAAAAGGAAGCCTGCGTTGTGCTTGCACCTCGTCATGCAAACCCCAACAATATATATACCAAATTAAAGCTTAAAGTCTCATCTTTCAGACGATATAAACCATTTTAACACGCTACAACACAGCGCCGACACCAAAGCCTTTTTTACAGACAAGCACAAAGATTTAGTTTGGACTTGTCTTACCTTTGACAGGTCTCTTGGACTTAAACAGCAACAAATCCACATAAGCTTGGTGTCTTTCTGTCCGTAAAGGTCCAGTGAATAATATCCAGTAAAATAATTAGGTCCACAAGACATGTTATATCCTCCAAGGCTCAAAAACTGCAGAGAACTATTTCCAACTTGAAATCTGCTGCAACATTTTTTGTCATTTCTATTGATAATAAAAGCCATAAGTCCTTTCGAGACCGCGAAAAAAAGCTACTAAAATGCTAACAGGAAGTGTTAGCCTTCGATTGACACCTTTTTCAGCCAACTCTGACGGGTTTTGACCGGGCGGGACCTGGATATGCACCAATGGCCGCACAGACTGTGGTGCTCGCTTCATTTTACTTACCTTGCTCGAAAAAAAAAAATCTTCAGGCATGTGTCACGTGTGTGGTTGCGCGTGCCGACGCGCTCGGTGAGTTAATAAATATAAGTTATATAGTAGGCTATTTTATTTTTAAACCATGCAGCAAACAAAAAAAAGAACCTTAAAAAAAAAAAAAAAACGTTTTAAACCGTTTAACTGATAGTATTAATCGGTCAAAATTTTTACTTTAGGTTAACCGTTAAACGGTCAATATGAGCATCCCTACTTCCTTCACCCCTCTTAAACCATCTTGCATCTTTGGCAAACATGCCAATGGGGCGGCAGTAGCTCAGTGGGTAGAGCGGTAGTCCTTCAACCGGAAGGTAGGCGGTTCGATTCCCGCTCTCCCCACAGTTCATACTGTCGTTGTGTCCTTGGGCAAGACACTTAACCCACCTTGCCTCCAGTGACTGTAACACTGGTAATTACATTAGAACAATGTAAGTCGCTTTGGATAAAAGCGTCAGCTAAATGAATAAATGAAATGTAAATGTAAACATTTTGGCCAGAGAGGCCAGATGGTTTGAGAGGGGTCTCTCTCTGAACAGAGGAGGGGGCCTCAGATTCATGTTGCCTAGTATTTACAACAGTGTTTTGAAACCTAAATCAAAAGAGTTTCACTCTAGAACAACAACAACAACACTAACAACAACAACAACAACAACAACACCTGAACGGAGCAGTTTCACTAACAACACTCCTGAGCCCTAACGACTCTCACATAAGGAGTCACACTTCCCTAGCCAATGACTATGGGACTAGAACAGCCTGGTCCATCAGGTTTAGTTTCAGGTCAAAACCCTCCCTCTAGAGATATAAGCTCAGCTCTCCTACCAGTTGATCTCAGAATTGATAGTCTTTTGGAATTTACAGACAAAACGTCTTCCCCTTGAAAACTGAGTCCAGATCCTTTTGCTTTAAACCTTTGCTTCTAGAGAACCTTCACAGACGTGTGAAATAATTGTGATTATGAGTTTTTCCATAAATCAAGCAGTCCTACTAACGCAGAACACTGAGCTTACCAAAATGACATACCGTCATATTGCACAACTCTCGGGTAAAGTGACAAAAGAAGTTTGCCATATACAGTACATGGCCAACAGTTGCTCAGAAGGTTGAGCGTGTCATCCAATATCTCGAAAGTTGGTGGTTCAATCTTCGCTCCTCCCATTTATACTGTCAAAGTGTTCAGTGTATGTTGGTATGTAAATGTGAGCGTGTGTAAATGGACACTTAGCCGGCCTTTTAAATTTAGGTATAAGACCACAAAATTAAAATGCATCCCACATTCTTCAGTGTTTATTTCTATGAATACTGACCTTTATGTTGATGCATTAAAGATCAACTTTAAGGCAGGAATTTATTGAATGTTTCTATACATGCTGATGTATCCTTGTTAAATAAAATGTGCTCCCTGTGCTCCTACCTTCATTGGCTTCATGTCTCCATCTAGCTCCACTGCAGCCATCTTTTTGTTCCAGGCCGGTGCTAGATTTCTCCGGACATTCAGGAGCAGGTTTACTGGCTCCAACAGTTCGATGCTAGGCCCTTCTGAGTCCAGGTCCACGCAGGTTCTGGTACAACACAGATGCTTTATTTTATTGTATTGCACTTATTCATTAAAACTGAGGTAAATGTTTTGATTTGGCACAACTTTGTCATCAACTTTAGTCTAAAAGTAACTTTTATAAACACTAGAGAAGCAGGATGAGATGTCTTTGTTGGTTACTGACCTTGACAGCTTGAGCTGCGTCAGTTGGATATCCATGTTTTCGATGACGGCCGGGAGTGGACAGCCATCAATGGACTGCAGAGAGAAGCTGTTCCCCACTGTGATCAGACCCAAGTCCATCACCAGTGCATTATGGGAGCTGGAGGACTGGGGTATGATGATTAGGGGAGCCTTGAGCTTGATGTCCATGGACAGACGGAAACTCTTCTGGGCAAAGTCTCGAACACTGGAGGCTGCCTTCTCTGCCGCCTGAACGGTTGCTGCACTCAGAGCTTCTTTGGCCGTTTGGAAGTTATTGGTGAAGTTCTGAGAAATAATGAGGACTTTCTGAACCTTAAAGCTAACATCACAGGATTTTCAGAAACAATTAAATTAAAGCTCACACATAGGAACCATTTTTTTCCACACCTACGTAGGATTAGAGTTAGATAAACTTTATTTGTCCATATGGGAAATAACTAGAACGTTTCTTCAAGAACCTTTTATAATATTTATTCACATATTGTGAAAAATGTGTTCTTTTTAACTACCTACAAGCTAACTAACTGTTAAAAACAGCTATGGTGGCTGATAAGGAGAACAAAACTGTATATTACGTAGGCGGTTAAATGCCTCACCTCTGTTAAGTAACAGTTTGTTTGCCAGACAATTAATGTATTTTTCAGAGAATATGAATGAAAACACAAAAAATGTTCTTTCACTTATAGTTAGTGGTTGGGAGAAGCCATTTCTTGTCAAACAATTGTGTTTACTCTTTTTAAATCATGACCGAAACAGAAACTACCCAAATGATCCATATCATAAATTTACATACCCCTGTTCTTAATACCGGGTATTGCCACCTTAACATCAATGACAGCTTGAAGTCTTTTGTGGTAGTTGTGGATAAGGCTCTTTAAATTCTCAGATGGTAAAGCTGCCCATTCTTTTTGTCAAAAAGCCTCCAGTTCCTGTAAATTCTTGTTCTGTCTTGCATAAACTGCACGTTTGAGATATTCCCAGAGTGGCTCAATAATATTGAGGTCAGGAGACTGAGATGGACAGTCCAGAACCTTCACTTTATGCTGCTGTAGCCAATAACAGGTCAACTTGGCCTTGTGCTTTGGATCTTTTATTCAGAGAGTCCTGTATTTCAGATGAAGTTATTTGTGGGGTTTTCCTTGCAATTTTCCTGGCGGTTTCGGCTGAAATATTTGTTGGTCTACCTGACCGTGGTTTGGTTTCAACAGAATACCTCATTTTCCAAATCTCAATAGAGTTGAGCGAACACTGTTGATTGGCATTCTCAATTCCTTGGATATCTTTTTATATCTCTTTCCTGTTCAATTACCTTTTCCCGCAGATCTTTTGACAATTCTTTTGCTTTCCACATGACTCAGAATACAGAAACTTCAGTGCGGCACTGAATGAAAGATGCAAGGGTCAGTTAGAAGCCCAGAAACTCACTGACCTTTTATACACACACACTGATTACAAGCAAACAGATCACAAGTGAGGATGGTTGTCTTTAGTAACTATTCAAACCTGTTTGTGTCACTTTTGCATGTTATCAGGACAAAATCACCAGGGTAACTTTCGATCAGAGTCTTTTGGGCAGTTTCTGTTGATTTAAAAAGAGTAAACAGTTTTTTTACAATAAATATTCATATTCTCTGAAAAATGGCAAAAAAAAATCTCTAATCGCTAAAGTGTTAGATCTGCAATTGACTGGGTAGCTGTTTGTTTGGGAAGAAATTATTGTTGTGTGCATTTTTTTATTTTATTTTTTTAAATTTATTTATTCACATTTTTTCGTGAGGATTAATCCCTTCAGATGAATCATCTTGTTTTCGAGGGGGTATTAAATCAGGAAAAACGGTCTGGCACTCACCAGTAAAGACATGATGAACTTGTGCAAGTAAACCACCTGGATACAGCCTACATTCAGCTTAATCCGGCCGTCACTCTTGGAAGTATCTGCATAGTTGGCCCCCTCTGTGGCATTTGGAGTTAGACTCAAGGCGAAGCTGAAAACCTCATCCCCCACAATAGAGATGGCCTAGAAGGACAATCAAAGTCATTTAAGGTTTCCAAACAAATTTAATGAGAACAAGTAAAGATTATGCAACACACAAAACTGTTTGACAGAACATGTTTGACACTGAATTGAAACTGGACTTTAAAACTGGCAGACTCTGGTCCAAATCTGGACCCCAGTGTCATTTTACAACAGCTGTACATATTTACATCTGACTTACTTGAGTTATTATAATGGATTATAAAAAAAAGATTTAGACAAAACCAAGGCTAAACCCAGACCAAAGCAGGACTGAAATCAAGACTAAAACGGGAATAATCCAGGGCTAAACATAGGACTATACAGAGAATAAGAAATGACTAAAACAGGACTACAGCATGACTGAACTGATCCTAAACTGGGACCTTAACCACAGCTGAACCAGAATTAAATAAAGGCAAAAGAGGTTTAAAACAAGAATAAACTAACACTAAAAAGGACTAAATAACGAGCGTAACTGGGCTTAAACAAAGATTTACCCACACAAATCACAGCTAAACCAGGAATAAAGCAAGAATAAACCAGTAGTAAATGACTACACCAGGAGTAAATATAATATTAACCCTATACCCAGGACTTCAGGTATTTTTCAGTGCAAAGAGGAGACTCCAGAATTAAAAATGTAACCTACATTGCGACATACTCCTCTGCTTAGTCCTGCTGAAACTGACCTTCTTGTGGATGCATTTAGGATCAACATTTAAAACGATGAAATCTCTTAATCGAGCCGACAGATGGGTCTGCGGTCCTTGCACCAACAGAGAGCTGTTAACTCCTAAGAAAGACATAAAGTAAGAGTTTTTACTTGAACTATGTTCTGACTTCTGGTAAGTGTTAAATACTGTACTAATGGTGACAGTGGTGGACGAAGTACACAAACCAAGTACTTGAGTTAAAGTACAGATACACTAGGTAAAATATTACTTCAGTAAAAGTAAAAGTACTCCTTTTAACTTTCACTTGAGTAAAAGTACAAAAGTATTTGCCTTCAAATGTACTTAAGTATCCAAGTACTATCATTTATTATGTCTATAATGCCCATATAATTTTTGTCAGTCTCTTGCCCCCTTTAGGCGCCAGGGTTTATTTAAAAAATACAGATTTTTGAGATCCAAATTTCAAAAAGCTGTGGTTTGAAAATGATAAGAGATAGAGTCCAACTCCAAACTAGAAAAATGTCAGGTATAACCCAAAGTATATAAGTAAATACATTTTTAGCATCTAATTTGCATTTAATTTGCATACCATGACATTTTATATTGGTGGTTATGTTATTTACAGTACATACACACTAATGAACATATTAGAATAGTTTTTTTTTTCTTTTTCTGAAATAAATTTTTATAACAGTAATTTGTAAAAGCAACATTACCAAAATAAAGAATAACTACAACTTCTAATATACCATAACTAGTAAAACGTATGCAAATAGTTATGAGAAATATACACATGTACTGTAGGTGTGTGGTTGCAGTTGCTTTATCTTTTCTTATCCATCCATGTGGCATAGTTAGTAGTTTTTTTAGAGTGTGGGACCCCTCATAAAGCACAGCACACAGCCATCACTTTTATTACGATCGCTGCTTTGATTAGTGCATTCTCGCTGACTATGTTTACCCCTGCCTCTCCCTCCTCTACTGGGTAAAGTGTCAGAAAGACCAACACGTATTTGTCCCAAACAGCTGTCAGTACACGCGCCCCGGCTTCTATCACCTGCGCTAAAGGTAAAGCTGCAGGTGCTACGCGCACACGGCTTCCCTTCCCAACATCCCCTTCACTACTGCGGCCAGAGCGACTAGTTTCCTCCCGTTTCTTTCACTGATGTTTGGCAAAATGTGGGAAAAACAGCATGTGCTTTATGAGAGACACCGAGAAAGGCACGAGCAGCGGCGCCGCTGTCCAAGTTACACACGCACTCACTCTCGCTCATTCTCACTTTCACTCGGCTGAAAAGACTCTAAAGGTAGATGTTCTCCCTCAGAATCAGAGTCAGCCATTACTAATACCAAAGCTTCATCACAGGTGTATTTTTTATTTGTTATTTTCATGTTTATCAGCTCCCGTGTAGAGAATGAGGCTTCTATTGAGCCGTCCTGACACTCCCACTGAGACGCGTCTTTGAGGTCTTCTTCTACAAAATTTTTTAATGGCAACACAAGGAACGACTAATTTTGCAAAATGTTCTTGAGTAAAAAGTAAGATATTTGACTTTGAAATGTAGTGAAGTTGAAGTAAAAAGTATCCCCGAATGGAAATACTTAGTTAAATACAGATACTGGAAAAAACTACTTAAGTACAATAACGAATTACATTTACTTCGTTACTGTCCACCACTGGTGATCAATAGTCACACATTTAGTCAACACAGATCCAGCTCAAACCTTGGATCTTTATGTCAGCCATGTTGCTCTTCTGGTCACACACCAGGACGTTAAAGGCTCCCAGTGTCATCACCACCTTCAGGTCAATGACTACATTATCCACAGGTGACACCAAGGCGGCTGACGAGAAACACATTTTTAATAAACACATTACATTTACTTGCTTGATTTACTAGTTTTGTTTTGGACTGACTGGATTTAGTGGAGACTGTCTTGTCGTCTACTTTTGGTCTCACTTCTCTCTCTGCAGATGACATGCTGCTGGGGGACATCACAGCTGACAGGAAGTTAATGGATGACAGAAGAGCCTCAGTGTGCAGCACCAGGTCCAGAGAGGTAAAAGTCACCTGCAGAGGAGAAGGGTTTTGTTATCATAAATTTATAGTGTGGATAATATTGTAGGCATACCCAAAAACACAGGATTAATCTGTCAATATTTCAAAGTTCTGATTTTGCCCTTGTTTTAGGCCTAATCCCAATTCTACCCCTAGACCTGGTTTTTCACGTGTTCATGAGGGACCAAGGGGTGTCCCAATACTCCTTTGTATCACATACATTAGACTTGTATATGTATTGTTAAAGTATATGATATATTTTATAGAATTTACATTATTTCACAATATAAATGAATATACATTCATGTGTCTACAGGTGAAGTGGTGTCTCAGTTCTTAATAGTATAATCATAGCTCTACCCCTTACCCCTTCTTTTAAAGAAACAAGAGGGTAAGGTAGGGGTAAGTTAGAGAGCTGGGATTGGGTCATAAGCCTTACTTTTATTAGTTTGTATTTAGCTTTTTATTAAATCTTATAACAAATTATATTATTTTTCCTTTCATCCGTTTCTGTACGCTTATACATAATGTGCATTATATATGACACATGGTACCCCATAATATGATGCGATTATATCATGATACAGAGTCAGACATTAAATTTGCCGTATATGTAGGCCTGGGCGAAAAATTGATTGAATGAATTAATTTGATTTTTTTGTGGCAGGCGATTTAAAAAATAAGTAAATCGAGTTTTTGTGTAACAGCGCATTTTTGGCTCCCCGGAGCTTCCGTAGCGTTAGTTTCACAGAGCAGGCTATCCGTGAAAGTGGGAAGTTTGTTCCCAAGAAAGGAATAAAATCATCTGTTGTTTGGAACTGGTATGGATCAAGAGACCTCACGCTGCAACATTTGCCTATAGCCCATCGCAGTCAAAGGCAGCAGCACCACAAACCTATTCCAACACATGAAACAGAGACATCCAGCCGAATATGAAAAATGTCAGTCTCTCCGAGACGAACAAACCCGCAGTGACCAACAAACCTTAGCTAAAAAACAGCTAACTTTAGTCGAATCCTTTTCACACGGCACCGCATATGCCGTTTGTACTTATTGCTTTTCTTAATAAGTAGGGGAGGAAATCGGAAAGAAATCGTAAATCGAATTTAAAAAAATAAAATCGGAGATTTTATTTTTAGGTCATATCGCCCAGCCCTACGTATATGATAATATTTGTAAAATGTATTTGAATAATAGCCTGACAAAATGTGGATTATGTGCATTGATTATTTGCATCCATTTTTATTTTATTTTAAAAGACCCAGTGCTTTTAGTTAGTCTGTATTTGTATCACATTAATATATCACTAAAAATGAAAACGATCACTGTCTTTATTGCACAACAGGAGTAACACACACAGGTCAGAGGGGTTGAGAAGAAGTTTAAGCAGCGTTTCAAGACAATAATGACAAACTAAGTGTATGTGTAGTAGTATGCATTTGTGTTAGTTTTCAACTGGCACTTTTTCTGCCTTGTTAATTACTTTTGCCTCGTTGAGAAAAGAGTTTGTGTGGCGTGTACACTAGATGATGTGCTTTTTTTTTTTTTTTTTTAACGCCAGGGTGCAGAATAAAAAGAAACAGTGGCGCTAGTTTTCTTTCTTCCCGTGTTGCTACACAACCATAAACGGGACACAATTCAGAGTGATTGGACATTAGTGAGAGAAATTCCCAACAAAATCACAGAAAAGTGTTTAAAATTGACTTTTTTCTATATAACTGTATGATTTAGAACTGTGTTTTCCAACCTTTTTGAGCCACGGCATACATTTTACATTAGAAAGGTCACAAGGTACACCACCAAACAAAAATAGCACAAAAACTATATTTATTTAAATATAATGAAAATCTAGTCTCAATTTACTCAGTTTACTGAAACCTGGGCCTGTCTAGTTAAAGACAAAGTTAATATTCTTAAATGAATTGAAGAAAGACACATAAAAAGAACAGCTCAACAGCTCTGAGTCTCTCTCTTTTTTTTCGTCTTTATAGCTGTCATGCTGATAGGTTGTGATGAAAGGGAGCAGAACTGAAACAGTTTGGCTCGGTTGGTTCCCCTGTTTAAGTAAATCCTAAAGGCAAGATAACTTTCATTTTATTGTATTGAGCTTAACTTTTTTGCCCTTTTTCTGCCCAGTACTCAGGCTAGAGCCTTTATCTGGGTCAGAAGTTTCTCCAGGTCAGATGGACTACTTTTTCTTTTCAAATATTTATCCATCACCATTACCTTCGATGGATAACCTGCGGCATTGTCTTACTTGCAGCATGACTCTGTATTTTCGTATTTAGGCCCTCTAATGGAAGAGCGTGTAAAATATTCTGCCTTAGAGTACCGGGTGAAATTAAATAATGTTCCACGGCACACCTGATGATCTCTTACGGCACACTAGTGTATCGCAGCACAGGGGTTGAAAAACACTGATTTAGAACCTTCAAAGACATTCAAAGAAATACATAATATTATTTTTGTGTGACTTACATTAATCATCTGCTCAGTGTTCTTGTAGACAGAAGAGAAGTTCGGCCCATTGCGGTCAGCCTGAGGAAATAGGTCCTTGAAGTTATATTAACATCATTCTTGATTATTTAGTTTTAATATCTTTAACTAAATGTCTTTAGCCTCAACTGGGTCTGTCTATTCATTTAGGTCAGCTAGTAGAAGCCTTCCTTCAGCACCAAGGCTGAAGCCCGTTTAGTCTAGACACAAATGTCAAACACCATGGCATGATCCTTGACAAAGTACGAGGCTATTAGGGGTGAAAGAAAAAAATAGATTTTGTTAAATATCGCAATATTTTATTGCGCAATTCCCGTATCAATTCAAATTATGGCTGATTGAAAAGTCCCCCCCCAAAAAATAAGGTTACAAAAATTCTAATTTCAGGTTTATATTCAAATATTTTAAAATCAAAATGAAACACTTTTTTATTTGCAAGGAATAAGGTTGATAATTAGATAAAATGTATTTCATACACTGTTGCTCTTATATACAAGTACAAAAAGAGGTTTTCTTACATTAAAAAAAAAGCAATATATTGTCTTACAATACTGGGTATAGTGATATATTGTATCGTGGCGTCTCGTGATATGTAGCATATCGCTAAGTGCATTATGTTGCCAGCTATGTATTTTGACAGTAACATGGTAATTAAAAATAACATTATCACCTTAAAGTATTGCACTTTGAGTAGTTCAGCACCAGATTCTGCAGATGAGCTGATGAGACACAGAGACTCCCCACTTACATCTAACCCAAAGCAAAAAAAATAAATTACAAAACCTCAGAAGTCATTGTGATTAAAAGTTGCAACTCTACTACAAAGAAACTCTGAGTCTGACCTTTGAACTCCGGGCACTTCATGGTGATTTCCCGAATGTAGATGGTGGCACACGTGTCATACCTCCTGACTTTGGTATCGATGCCCAGCTGAGCAACGTGAAGCACCAGGAAAGGGGACTCCTGTTGGTCTTTAGGTTTTTTGAGGGTTAACAGCACCTATTGACCAACAGGAGAAAAACAGGACAAAAAAAGGACAGTAGGAAAATATAGCATTGCACTGGACTACATAAGGCAGACAATAATATATAACAGCTTGCTTCAAAAATTAACCTCTTTGATTTCAAACTTGAGGAGGACGTTGACTGTCTGTTCGATTTTGTCTTGGTACATTGTTGTAGGCTCTGTGGCAGGTTGCCATGGTAACATCGATACCTCTTCTTGCTGCTCCGAGACCTCTGCCTTTTCTGTAAAGAGGAGCGGGTATAGATTTTAAAAGGAAACAACCCAAGTGTCTAGGCTGGGTGGTATGACTAAAAGGATCTTAATAAAAAAAAAAAATTCTTCTTGCTATTTGACTTTTTTATTATATTTAATTTTTCTTTACAGCTTAATAGCGAAGCACAAACACTGGAACTGACCCTTTTAGAAAAAAATAAAGCAGTTCAGGTTGGATGCATTGTAGTTTAGGCCTCTTAGTCTCCATTGACTAGGTCTTATTAAAAGGCACCGAAAAGCTCAGTCAAATCAAAGCACATGGCTAATCTGCATAAATCAACAAATCCACAGTGCACCAGACCAATGCGATTCATGACATTACAGAGTTGATCCGACGACCTTTCTCTGGTGATTATTAGTGTCTTTAGCATCTGCACAGTCAATATTTGAGCTGCTCTGGGACTGGCAGCAGGATTAACCACAACAGTGCACAGTGCAGCGTTTAGAGGAAGGAGGGGGGGACCGGGGTTTAAATCTTGCTTGTCTATCCAAACAACTAAAAAATAAATATTAATTTAATTACATTGTTTTATCTTCAACCCCTAATCCCTATTTTATCAGTTGCATTATACCATATTCAAATTAAATTAAAACTAGTAAAAACGTTGCACACTGTATGTTATCACAAATGCACAGTACAAACAGTGCAGTGGTTAGGAAACTATTGGCTATTTGTAATTTTGTTTAAAATAAAACAAAATAACTCAAATTAATTAAATTAATATTTTTTTGCCCAGCCCTTTATGTGTCCCATCATGCACTGGTGTGGGCTTACCCTGAGCAACAGGCCTGTGCACCTTACTGCCCTCGCCAATGTTCTCCACCAAGATCTTCATCAGCAGGCTCAGGTCCTGCTCCCCCAGACTCATCTACAGACACATGTGTAAACATTTGAAGAAATGCAATGTGCAGACAACTTTTAATCATGATATGTACACTACTAGTCAAAGCTGTTTTTTTTTTTTTTTTTAGATCTGCTCGAAAAAAATGTATAAATAAAACTAAGAAGACCAAACTCAGCTGCAACTCAGTGGCTCAGTGGTAAGAACCGGAAGGTAGGCAGTTCGAATCCCCATCTCCCCACAGTTGTGTCCTTGGGCAAGACACTTAACCCACCTTGCCTACAGTGGTGTAACACTGGTGAATGGAACCTTAATGTAAGTCACTTTGGATAAAAGTGTCTGCTAAATAACTAAATGTAAATGTAACTCAAGTGATGCAGAGACTTAACAGAACAGACATTTTTGTTTATGCAAAAAAATCCTCTTGTCCTATTCTTGATTTTGTATATATATGTTTTAATTAAAAGATAAAATAACACAGCCTCAGTGTTTTGGCAGTTTTTTTCTTCAGGATATCAAAATCATATTGAAATATATATTTTTTCTTAAGATATCGTATCATTCATTCATTTCATTCATTTTCTACCGCTTTGTCCTGTCAGGGGTCGCGGGTGACTGGAGCCTATCCCAGCAGCTTTGGGCCTGAGGCGGGGTACACCCTGGACAATGGCCAGTTAGTCGCAGGGCTGACATTTAGACAGACAAAGTATCAAAGTTTCAAATTCAAGTATTCAAAACACTATTCCTTGTCGGCAGCCACACCAGGGGGTTCCCAGCTTGTTTTTTGATGGGGGAAACTGGAGAACTCGTAGGAAACCCACCCAAGCACAGGGAGATATGTATAAAGGAAAGATTGTAGTCACATGTTTGCACTTATTACTTATATTGTCTTACAATATAAGTAATAAATAAAAGATTGTAGTCACATGTTTGCACTTATTACTTATATTGTCTTACAATATACTATAGGTGAGACCTACATTGAGCGAGCGGAGAACTCCTTGGACCTGAACACCTGGGATTTTGTTGAACCACATCGAGCAGAGGTTTCTGATGACGAGCAGCTCAAAGCTTATTGGCTGAAGCATCTGAATATCAGGCACTGTTTGTTTTAGCATCAGTCTGAAAACAACATCACAAAGTTATATCAGTAAATGCCACCTGCAAGTACTGATAAGGTAACAGGGCTTTGAAATACAACATGGGCATAAATTCTGAGAGTGCCCATTCATCAGTCGTCTGGTGTGATACCTGGAAAGCTTTAATTGTGTCAGCTTCACCTCCATCTTTTCCAGCACAGCAGGTTCAATGGTGCCTGTATCCTTCAGCAGAGAAAAGCTATTCCCCACTGTGATCAGACCCAGGTCCATAACCAGTGCATTATGTGAGCTGGAGGACTGGGGTATGATGATGAGGGGAGCCTTGAGCTTGATGTCCATGGACAGACGGAAACTCTTCTGGGCAAAGTCTCGAACACTGGAGGCTGCCTTCTCTGCCGCCTGAACGGTTGCTGCACTCAGAGCCTCTTTGGCCGTTTGGAAGTTGTCGACAAACATCTGCAGACAGCAACGATTCATTAGTGAGAAAGAACACAAAAAATTAAAGCGGCAAAGTGTTAAAAAAGTGATGATGGTAGTCTGTGAACTGGGACTGTATCATTTATGTTTCATAAAGCCTTTATTCATCCCTCATTAAGGAACCATTTTAACAAGTTTTGTATACATTTTTCCACAGTTTGAACGACTTTTTATCAAAATGAATAAAAAATATCTTAATTGAAATAAAATGTCATAAGGTGTGCTAATAAAGTACCTATTTTAATGTAGTAGCAAATAGTTCATTACATATAACTTCACTGGATGTTTAAAAAAAATTGTATGAAATTTATAGATTTGCTAATTAATTAATTTACATGGCATAACTTTTTTTTGTGAAAAGTTTAAACCAATCTTTCATGACAATCCAGCATATTATAACTTAAATTAAAAAAACTGGGGAATGTTTAGGTTTATAAAACACAAATGAAGTTTAACATTGTATAAACAAGTGCACACAGGCAAAAGTGAGGTCCCACTGATGAAGACGGGGGCAGTAAAACAAAGAGGGGGTGATAATGTCAGCTGAGTGAACAGCACAGCACTGATGGGGGAAGGTGTGTTTGTATTAGCTTCAGTATCTGTTTTATTATTGCTCAGGCTGGCGAAGGTTACTCCAACAGGCAGATTTGAAGCATGGGTTTGAACAGCTGTCTCCAAAATGCAACCTTGCAAACATTCAGTAAATATTATTTTAGCAAGACTGACTATAGTAGTTTTATGGTCAAATCCAACTGGGAATAAAAATTAAATAAATTTGTCTTTAAACAGGTGGATGTTAAAACCAGGCAGTATAAGTGCAGTAAAAGCAGTGTCTGATGCAGATCCGAGCTGCATGCTGCACGCT
Source organism: Perccottus glenii (assembly GCA_024416835.2). NCBI lineage: Eukaryota > Metazoa > Chordata > Actinopteri > Gobiiformes > Odontobutidae > Perccottus > Perccottus glenii. Next base: position 27,381,236 of record CM044548.2, read on the forward strand.
GTACCTCGTCAGCGGACGCACACTCAACGCTAAACGATGCCTGGAAGAACAAAACAGACCAACCAGACACAAGATAAGGGCATGCAGCAGGAAAAACACAAAGAACTCACAGCAAAGACAACACAAGTAAAACAAAACATACAATTTGATTTACAACAAATATTAGCTACTGCGCACACACAGCTGTTGTTAACTAAAATATAAAAGAAATTAAAGACATGGGGAACAAAGCTGGATTAGGGAGTTATTGAGGTAACTTTTTTTTAGTTTTCAGAAGCACAAAACTAATTTTACCTTTTTATTGAGGTACTAAATTCTATACTTGTTGGGTTTGTATTTTTTCAATACACAAACATTGAAATAAAACAATAGTAATAAATAATATATAAAATAATTTATAAAATGCAACTAAAGATATCACCATAAAATATGAGACTATATTGTGTAATATTTTGTGTATATGAATTAAAATGTAAGTCTGACCAGCATTGACATGAGGAACTGGTGCAGGTAGATGATCTGGATACAGCCCAGGCGCAACGTGACCTTGCCATCGACTTTTGTCATGTCAGTGTAGTCATCGCCCTTTGTCGCATCCGGAAACAGGGAGAGCTTAAAGCTAAACACTTCCTCGCCCATGATGGACACAGCCTGGGAGGAGCCAGGAAAAGAAGTTTAGTTCAAAAAGACTGGTTTAGTCAGAAGACAACTGTGTTTTAAGAGTTGGTACCTTTCTGTGGATTGTGTCCGGGTTGACGTCTGTGACTACAATGTCTCTGAGTCGAGCAAATACCTCTGTCTCCTTCACCTGCACCAGCACTGACGCATCAATTCCTGTAGAGAGCAAAAAGGGGGTATCCCTTGTATGTTATTGAAGCAGATATAGACAAACTGTTTTACTTTATGTCGTTCCAAATCAAGAATCTTACACTTACACAGTACAGCTCTGCCGATAATATCAGCCAATATCAGACCTTAGATTGCTATCGGCCAAAATTCCGTCGATATTATTATATTTTTGACATATGAAGTGTTGTAGACAAGCCCTGCGCTTATTTGTCAATGGGGTGTCATTGTGCTATTTGTCCATCAGAGGCCTGTAATCATGTCACAATTTATACGACAGGGCATGCTGCACATTTGCATGTTTCCCTATTTAACCCCTAAATCTCTTGTCAATGCGAAGTTAGGAAGCTGAAGTTCAGATAACCCTAGAGTACTTATCTTGCTAAAACTTTGACAATAAATGTAACAGTTAAGTAAATAAGCATTAAAACATTATCTTATGTGTGGTTAATGAAATATGCTTTTTCTTGAAGCAAACATATTTTTTATTAAATAACGTGCCGCTGCTGATTCACGAGGCTAATGGCTTTTTACCAAAACTGAGCACAGACGTTTAATTTAATAGCTTTATGGAAGAGAATAGAGGGTAGAGCACGAGAACGCACCTAAACAAAACATTATGATTACGATGACTAGGACTAAATCATGTGCGTCTGCCAAGAGAACAGTTGGCTAATGTGAAGCAGAGCGGTGTCTCGTCTGTGCTCCTCTAACTCACCATTATTTGATGACCATAAAGAGCAGCAACACGTTCTTCTTGTGAACACGCAGAACACGAGCAGACTGGTCTGAGAGGTGGTGCAGAGTCAGTCGGCAATAATAGGCATAACTTAAATGCACTGGTCAATAATAAATTACACTATGGCAAAAATAATAATTTCAATAATATAATAACGTAAGTAGGCTACTAAGTGACACCTTCTATAGTGGTAATTTCATAATAGCCTCAGAATTAGCAGCTTTCTGACTGTCAAGTAATTGAACTGTATTAACAGGACCAAAAGTAGCTATTTACAGTAATTATTATTTGTCTGGGATATCAGCCACTATACTGGCTAACGGCCTTTCACTTCCCCCTAATATCGGTATCAACCCTAAAAAAAATCATACTTTTAGCACTATTGCTTAACATTGCTGTTCAAAAAAGAAAAACTCTGCCATGGTCATCTTGTATTTTGTAGTGTGCAGTATGTAATGATAAAGAGATTGTTATGGAAAAAACATACACCTGATATGATTGCTAAATCAAACAAATTTAACACCATCAAATCTGCTACTTTAAGTGTAAAATATATGAGGAAACTCATTATTAGTTACCTTGATGGATGGTGACCAGTTCAGACAATAGGAATTTGGATGCTAACAAACATAGACCATCCCCTACATTAGTGCTGCAGCTATTGATTATTTTAGTAATTGAATAATCAATCATTTATTTGGTTCAATTAATCTAGTATTTGTATAAATAGCTGATAGCTAAAATTTGTTGTTGTAAAAGAGCAAGCCTATAGATCACCTTGAACTCTAATGTCTGCGATGCTCCTGCCGTCCTCACACACCTCCACATGGAAACAGTCCAGCCTGGCAAACAACTTGAAGCTGAAGCTATCTCCATCTTTGGCACCTTTAGAAACTGTACAGACAAAATAAATAAAGTCAGTATAAATATCTACCTCAAGACAGGACTCTCAGCTGTACTCACCTGTTCTTCCCTGGGCTGCTTTCTCCACCTGTTTTTTGGCGTCTCGCTCTTGGGAGACATTGAGCTGTGGGGGCATGGCACTGTTCACAAAGTTTACAGTTGACAGGAGCGCTTTGGTGTGGAGGAGAAAATGTAGAGCAGAGAACTCCACCTGCAACATCAAGTACAACTATGAGCACCGTTCATGAACGTCCTAAAACAGTGCTCATGTAAATTATTTTGAAGAACGCACTGTTAATGACAATTATAACATTTAAAACGTACTGATTATTCATATTCTTGTTTTGTTTGGAAACAACACATTCTTACATTACATTACATTACATTCATAACTTTTGATATTATTAGACTTAGATTTATTTGGGTGTCAATTTTGGCATTTATTGTTTGGCTGTCCGCACTACAATGGCACTTGTAAAATGTGTGTATAGTGTGGTAGTGTGTATGGATTTCTAGATTACCTGAACTATTTATAATATATGACTGGCCAATTGTATTAACTTCGCCCTGTATTTAGCCCGAGGGCCACGAGTCATGAAGCATTCACTTTTTTAAGACATTTTAAGGACCATTAATTTGTTGATAAAGTTTAGATGAAGGATTTGACCATGCCTCTTCCTATTTTACCTTAATTAAATAAATGAATGCTATAACAACTAACAAGCTTGAATGAAGAACTGACAGAGCTCTTTTCCATTGAACTGCAGCATCTCTCATCTCATCCGATACCCTCTTCCACTCACCTTTAGGGTCTGCTCTGTGTTGTCAAAAAGTGATTTGAAGCTGGGGCCGCAGGGATCAGCCTACAGAATATGAAGTAAACAGACATGTACAGCATTTAGGGTGGAGTATAGATGTTGATAAATCATATAGCCTGTATACTTTTTGGCAATGTATGATGTAGGTGAATCAATCAACAAGGCAGGTGCCTCCATACCTTGATATACTCCACTTTGAGCAGGTTGCAGCCATGTTGTTCTGATGAGTTCATAAGGTGAAGAGGTTTTTCCCCAGCTGAGGAAAAGTGGTAAAGATCATTGTTCTATTATTTAGCAAATGGAGTGTAAATATTCAGTATTTTTAATTATATAACAACTTGGAATTTAAATCATTAATATTAACTAAAGTGGCTAGATGTTTAACTGTGTGGTAGCAACAACAAACATAAAAATTTACTTTATAAGCTGCATTTGTTAGCCTTTGGTCTTTATTTCAAGTAGAAGAAATTCTTTCAATTGTCTACAATTTTCACTATATTGAGTTTTTACCCACTAGGAATTTGAATTAAACATTTTTCATACTAAATCTAACACTGCAAGATTTTTTATTTGCCTTTATTTGATAGTATGTCCTGTAATTATAATTGACAGTCGCCATTTCCAGGGTCTCCTTGTATTTGACATGCACTCCACCCACTGAGCTAGGCTTAAAGCAGCACTTTGCAGGTCTGGCAATTTCTTTGCTGTTTTCATTTGTTTTTTTCCTACAGAGCTCCCCCTACAGCTTCGGTGTACTGTTAAAAAACACTGTTGTGAAAACTTACTGGTGACAAATGTCTGCTTGTCCTCCTCTCTTCCCCTTGTTTGACCATAGTTTTTTTTCTTTTACGCCAGCTATGCGTTTTTCGTTCATTTAGCTGATGCTTTTATCCAAAACGGCTTATATTAAGCTTCTATTCACCAGTGTTACAGCTGGAACACTACTGGAGGCAAAAAGGGTTAAGTGTCTTGCCCAAAGACACAACGACAGCGGGAATCGAACCATCAACCTTCCGGTTGAGGGACAACCGCTCTACCACTGAGACACTGCGCCCCACAGTGGCTCAGTGGTGATGTCTGAGACTGACTGGGCCGAGTGTTCATGTGTGGTGTCATTAAGCAATTTGTTTCTCGTAAGATCTGAGAATCCTGCAAGAGTTTTTGACTCAAAAACTTCTGTTTACCTGGGCCGTCACAGTAGTCCAACACAAGCCTGTTTAAATATGATGTCACGCTCAGGTCGTAGGTGCGTTTCTTTCCTTCAGCTCCGAGCTGACACACGCTCAGTGACAAGACGGTCTTCTCCTGATCAGCCTGCTGTGTCAGCTCCAACAGCACCTGAACACAACACAGTCCATGTACAGTAGCTTATATCGAATAGTCATTAAATGGATGTATTAACAAAGACAACACACCTCTTTGACTTCAAATTTAAATTGAACTTCAGTGAGTTCCTCCAGGGGCAACTGCTGGTGATCCTCATCTAGCGACTTCCCACTGGTGTCTTCATCAGAGTCTTTTACACAGAAGCAGAACATGTGTTATCTGTTCATTACAATAACATTTCCCCTTTCTTCAAATGGATTACTGAAGCTACGAGGAAGCCCAGAAAAATCACTTTCTCTGTTTTATCAGTAGCTGTTACTTTCTTGTTGACATCAGTGTTGACCAACATCTCCTTATTCAGGAGCAAGCTGCGGATGGCCAAAGTTTTTGTTATGTGCTGAACATCTCATCTATTAAAATCCTTGATAATAAAGTCTAAATGGCATCTTAAGGTCTTGTTTTTTCACAGATCAGTGCTATTATAATTATTAATATTGCGTTATTAAGACCTTTCTTTCTCTCCAGACTCAATTGGCTCATAATTGTGTTTGATTGTAAAGAAGTGTGGAGTACAGGGAAAGCCAACCTGTTTCCATGGTCCTGAGGACAGACGGGTGAAGACTGAGCACTCGTGGTCGAGCCTCAGCCAATGACAAGCCCTGGATGATTATAAAAAAAATAAAATGTATGTTTTATTTATGCCTCGCAGAAAATGGGTGTGTGACATTATGTCAGTTCTAATACAGACTGTAAAAACTCAAGTTTACCTTCTCTGTGGGTGTGGAGGGAGCAGAACCCATGTTTGGCAGGGGGATGGTATCGACCAGCTCAAAGACATTTTGGATCTTTTGGTCTGAGATTTTAAAGTGCAGCAGTGGTAGTTCTCCTGAGAGCTTAAACCTGAACAGAAACCTAACTATTATTTAAAAAATAGATGTAAATAATGGGAGCCATAATTACACTGTGTACTCTTATACTTGGGCATTCGGACGTCGTTCTCCACCATGCACTTAGCCAGCTGCACAGTGAAGTCCATGGGTTGGAGGATATGCTGCATTGAGGCGGCCTGAAGACGGGCCGACTTCCAGGCTTCCCCTTAAAACACAAGAGAGTTACACACATGGACAAAATTGTTGGTACCCTTCGGTCAATCAAAGAAAAACTCACAATGGTCACAGAAAAAACTTTATTCTGACAAAATAATAATAAATACAAATTCTATGAATGTTAACCACTGAAAGTCAGACATTGTTTTTCAATTATGCTTCAACTGAATTATTTAAAAAAATAAACTCATGGAACAGGCCTAGACAAAATTCTTGGTAAATAATGTGACCAAATGGACATGTTAATTCAAGGTGTGTGCACTAATTAGCATCACAGGTGTGTACAATCCATTTATACTTATATGTGCTTCAGGTAGTCACTGTGTTGTCTGGTGACATAGGGGCGGCAGTAGCTCAGTGGGTAGAGCGGTCGTCTTTCAACCGGAAGGTAGGCGGTTCGATTCCCACTCTCCCCACAGTTCATACTGTCGTTGTGTCCTTGGGCAAGACACTTAACCCACCTTGCCTCCAGTGACTGTAACACTGGTAATGTAATGTAAGTCGCTTTGGATAAAAGCGTCTGCTAAATGAATAAATGTAAATGTAAATGTAAATGTGACATGGTGTGTACCACACTCAACATGGACCAGAGGAAGTGAAGGAAAGGGTTGTCGCAGGAGAATAGAAAGAAAATTATAGACAAGCATGATAAAGGTAAAGGCTATAAGACCATCTCCAAGCAGCTAGATGTTCCTGTGACTACAGTTGCACATATTATTGAGAAATTTAAGATCCATGGGACTGTAGCTAACCGCCCTGGACGTGGCCGCAGGAGGAAAATTGATGACAAATCAAAGAGACGGATAATCCGAATGGTAACAAAAGAGCCCAGAAAGACTTCTAAAGAGATCCAAGGTGAACTCCATGCTCAAGGAACATCAGTGTCAGATCACACCATCCGTCGTTGTTTGAGCCAAAGTGGACTACATGGGAGACGACAAAGGAGGACACCATTGTTGAAAACAAATCATAAAAAAGCTAGACTGGAATATGCCAAACTACATGTTGACAAGCCACAAAGCTGGGAGAATGTCCTATGGACAGATGAGACAAAAATTTTTGCCAAGGCACATCAGCTCTATGTTCACAGACGGAAAAATGAAGCATATCAAGAAAAGAATACTGTCCCTACTGTCAAACATGGAGGAGGCTCTGTTATGTTCTCGGGCTGCTTTGCTGCATCTGGCACAGGGTGTCTTGAATCTGTGCAGGGTACAATGAAATCTAAAGACTATCAAGGGATTCTAGAGAGAAATAAGCTAGCCAGTGTCAGACAGCTTGGTCTCAGTTGCAGGTCATGGGTCTTGCAACAGGACAATGACCCAAAACACATAGCTATAAACACCCAGGAATGGTTAAGAGGAAAACATTGGACTATTCTAAAGTGGCCTTCTATGAGCCCTGACCTCAATCCTATTGAGCATCTTTGGAAGGAGCTGAAACATGCCGTCTGGAAAAGACACCCTTCAAACCGGAAACAACTGGAGCAGTTTGCTCATGAGGAGTGGGCCAAAATACCTGCTGAGAGGTGCAGAAGTCTCATTGACAGTTACAGGAGTCGTCTGATTGCAGTGATAGCCTCAAAAGGTTGTGCAACAAAATAGTAAGTTCGGGGTACCAACAATTTTGTCTAGGCCTGTTCCATAAGTTTATTTTTTTAATAATTCCGTTGAAGCATGGTTGAAAAGCAATGTCTGACTTTCATTGGTTAACATTCATAGAATTTTTATTTATTATTACTTTTGTCAGAATAAAGTTTTTTCTGTGACCATTGTGAGTTTTTCTTTCATTGACCGAAGGGTACCAACAATTTTGTCCACGTGTGTACATCAAAATCTGTGGATTATTTGTTATTTGAAAAACTTCAAGTATGTCAGTGGGATTGGCACCAGGGCTATAACGCGAGGGGATTGTGAAGTGCCTCACATACTTTTTTTGTCCTAAAGGAAGTAATAGCCTTCCACCTCCAATAAGAGACTACTCAACCTATGAAACTTTGAAGAGACATCTGAAACAGTGAATACCAAAGTCAAATTTAATGTATTGTTTACTTTTTCAAACAAACTTCATCCTGTACCATTGTTACAAGTGTGTGCTTTGCTTTATTCTTGCTAGAATTAAACCTGACCATTCATTTTAAATTGTACGCTGTCTCCGTGGTCTCTCTGGATAATCTGAACAAAGAATTCTTATCTGAACAATTTCTATGGTTGTTTAAAGGCACCAAAAAGACATGAGTGATTGGGTTTGATAAATTTCAAGATTTGTTTTAAACAATTGTAAGGCACAATGAAATAGATATGGGCAGGCTGTTACATGCTGGATCCTCTGTACAGTAAACTGAAATTGACAGATAAGGACATAATAAAATAAAAAAAGGCTATATATTGATACAATGATGAGGCCACTCACACAAATGCAACCATTTTAGTCAGATTCTAGAGCCCTGTAATTTTGGAACTACTCATCGGATTAAGTTTAATTATTATTAATTCAACCATGAGAGAAAAACAAACAAAGACAAAAAACGTTGGAATGCACAATAGTTATTGGACCAATAAACTCGGGCCAATAATAATTAATTGGCCCGAGTTTATTGGTTCAATAACTATTGTGCAGACTACTACTGTGTAACTAAAATGTAGGCTGTAACTAGTCAAAAGCCTAAAAGAGATTACCACTCTAAACCACTTGCCCCAGCAACAAAGAATGACAAATCAGTCAATCATTCATTCATTCAGATAAATGGAAGAACATGGATGGAATTTAGTTATCATCTCATTTTGGACAGCGCTAGAATATTTGTTTAGTATGTGTTTATTTACCTGACTTGCTATAGAGCACTTGAACGCGCCGCAGCTGCACACTGAACCTCTCGTAGGCTCTGTCCATGATTTCCTCCAGAGACGAGAAGGATGAGGACGGACTCAGGGCACTCTGCTCCACACTGTTCAGCTGCAAACACAGACAGTAGTTAAAAAAAAAAAAAAGCTCTGGACAAACTTCTCTTGTTCACACTGGTGCCAATCACTTTTATATTCAGATTGTATCGGGGTTTCATTTACGTTTCTGATTGGACAATTATTCTCACATGCTATGGATGAATGCCTGTTGCATGGTGGATTATATTATTAGTGTATTCAGATTATCCTGCTGTTGTTGATACTGCATTAATAATAAATTTGCCATATACTCTAGGGAAGAAATCTGACCTGTAAGCTGCCAAAGTCCACTATGATAAGGTCTGATGCGTTATTGTAGAAGCCTGATTTTGGCAGTAGTAAGTAGGAGGGCTTTAAGTCGATCTTCAGGTCCAAAACCTTCCTGGTCTCAATGATGCGAGACAGACCTACAAGGAATAAGACAAAAGAATGAGACTAACCCTGGTCAATTTTACCATCATGTCTTTCTGAAAGTCAAAGTGACCTGATGCTGTTTTATCCTTGATTTCCTCCAATTTAGACAAAGTGGCAGAAGTCAGCACATCCAGGTCGACTCCTTTCCCTGTCTTGAAAAACTCGGCCATGCTGTTTATGGTTAGCTGTGGGACAAGATAAAAACACATATAGGACAGACTTCCTGCTTCTGAAGAGTGCAGTCGCACCTCTGCTTGCTCATGCCTGCTTTACTTTTCTTTTTTAGTTATCTCTACATTTAGCCAATGATTTTATGATTAACTTTTTTACAGTACTTTTTACTTTTTACTTTCTTTTAACTGGATTTTGCTTTTATGTTTTTACTTGTTTTTTTTACTTTTTAAACAACCCGTTGGACTACTTGAGCGACTGGAGCCTTGATATCTATTTTTCAACATGTCTGGGGTAAAAACAACAACTACAAACTCTTTCTGCCAAAATTGCTGGAAATATCAACAGGAAATCAATGTGCTACAAACAAAGATTTTGCTTTGGAATCTGAAAGAGGACTTCAGGAGACAATACCGATCACACAATGTGGTAAGACTGTGAATTTAAACTTGGATGATACAGTGTCATTCCCAAAACTGAGCAAAGCAAAGGGATTTAAACAAAATGATACCACCTGGCATAAACTTGGTGCCCAGCCAAAGCAGCACTGGATTAGAAAAAAGAATGCTGACATCACAAGAGCATATGTAGCATCACCAGACATCCAGCTAAAAAACAGATTCCAACCACTGACTGAGCTAAAGGTGAATGAACCAGAAAACTCTGCTGTAAATGAAAAACATGGAGTAAATCAAGCTTATTCTATGGAGAACAGGAGACATGAATCTGTGGAAAAGCACCAGGCAAACAGTGACAGAGAATCTATGCCAAAAGTGAAGGTCAGAGATATCTTGCTGCTTGGAGACGGTGCTGTCCGAGACATAAACAACGGTAGATTTGCTACATGCAGCTTTCCAAGTGCTACAGTCACTGATATAACATCACTCCCCCCAAGTTATGTCTAAACACACAGGGATTAAACAGCTGATGTTACACGTGGGTGCAGTTGACACCAGGAAGGGGAATCAGAAGTTTTAAAAAAGGATTTCTCCAGGCTTTTAGATAAACTTGAAAACCTGGAAGTGCAATCCTTTATAAGTGGACCACTCCCAAACATCGACAGAAGGATCAATAAATTCAGTCGGCTGCTTGCATTGAATACATGGCTGTTCAAGGCCTGTGAGACTAGAGGAGTGCACTTCATTGATAACTTTAACTTGTTTTGGCAACGTGACGACCTGTTCAAAGGAAAGGGCCCACATCTAAACAGGGGAGGGTCAGGAGGCTAACGGATAATCTCCTGCACTCCCTGAGACACCTAAATGGTTCTGGGCGCCCTCTTGAACAGAGAAAGGGTCCTCAGCCACTGAATGAAAAAAGCACTCCTGCCTCACCAGCCAAGGATCCTCCTCTGACTCTACCACCATCAACACCTCCACCACTGAAATGGACTCCCCAATAGGACCATGGACCCCACCAGTAACATCAACACCTTCCGCGGACCTCACCATCCCTGTCCCATCTCCGGATTCACCAATGGGATTTCCAGATCACCTGGAAATTTTAGTTAAATCTGGAATTAAGATGATACCCTTACACCTAACTTGGCCAGGTCACGGGTTCTATCATCATCACTAAAAACATCACCCCAATACCACCCAGGAGTACCACTGCTTCACCTTGGCCACTACCTAGAGTCCAATGCACCCCTGTCAGACCCTCTCCACCCTCCCAAACCAGCTCCTCCCAGACCACCTCCTCCCAGACCAGCTCCAAAAGCCTTGACTAGCATCAAGGCTACTATCAGTGATTAGGACACTGAGGGCCTCTGCTGTTCCAGGACTTTCGTCATAATAAACCACTTATCAACCTGAGGCCCTGGGAGAGAACACTCTCCTAGCTCCATAGCTACAGTCAGAAGTCGCAGATTAAAGAAGAGAATTACAGTTAGATTGTCTAATCAGACAAATCTGATTCAAATCCCCTGCAAACAGATAAAGTCAGGTCCTGCTCAAACGGACTTAAAACTTGCACTGTTCAATGTCAGGTCTTTGGGAAACAAATCTTTTTTAATTAATGATTTTATAACTTCAAATAAGCTTGCTTTTATGTTTTTAACAGAAACATGGTTAGACAGCAGTACTGGAAATGCAGTCCTTATTGAATCCACCCCGTCGAATTTCACATTTTTATCCAAAATACGGGAAAACAAAAAGGGTGGTGGTGTATGTGCCTTTCTTAGGGATAATATTCTTATCCAGAAGCTATCACTTGGTGAGTTTTCATCATTTGAGTATGTGTCATTCAAAATGGAGTTGAGGTTTTCTCCATCTATTTTATATGTAGTTCTTTACAAACCACCCCAACAGTGTCATGATTTTATTAATGAGTTTACTGAAATGCTTTCGGTTATTTGCACAGAATTTGAACAAATGGTCATATCTGGTGATTTTAATGTGCATGTGGATAATGTTTGTGACAGAAATGCCAAAGAACTTTCTACTATTCTTGATACTTTTGGTCTTTGTCAGCATGTTAATGAGCCGACCCATAACAGAGGTCACACTCTGGACCTGGTCATTACTAAAGGTGTTCATATTTCAGATGTCACTGTGATTGATGTTGCTCTATCTGATCATTCATGTGTCTTTTTTCATCTGTCCATAATTCCAAAAGTTGCTGTTGGACCTACTGTTGTAAAAAGAGATACATTAACGATAACACCAGGACACAGTTTATGGAGGCAATCAGGTTTGAAAATGCCTCATCAGGTCAAGTTGATGATTTGTTGAATTGTTATACTTCAGGTGTTTTAAATGTTATGGACACCATTGCTCCTGTTAAGGTTAAAGTGATCAGGACGAGGCAGAAGGCTTCATGGAGCAATGCTCACTCTGTCAGGGCACAGAAAAGGGAATGCCGAAAAGCCAAAGAAAATGGCGTAAATTGAAACTCTTAATTCATTATGAGGTATACAAAGAGAATTTGCATGTTTTCAATCAAACTTTGCAAAAGAAAGAGAAATATTCTTCTCAGAGATCATCAACAACAATAGTAACAACCTGCGTGTCCTGTTTGCTACAGTGAACAGATTAACAAACCCTCCAGCTCCATTTCCACCAGAATTAGTTTCCACCACTAAATGCAATGAGTTTGCATTGTTTTTCAACGACAAGGTTCAAGGCATTAAACATGCGATACAGTCCAAAGGGCATACAACAACACTGCAGCCACCTAGGAGACACTTGGTTGGTTTAACACATTTTACTCCCATTAATGACAGAACAATTGAAAAACTGTCTCCAGCCTGAGTTCATCCACCTGCTGCCTCGATGTTTTACCCACTAGATTTCTAAAATCAGTACTAAGCAGTTTGTTACCACAACTCACTAATATAGTCAATAATTCCTTACAGTCTGGAACATTTCCAAGGGCCTTAAAAACTGCTGTCATTAAGCCTCTCCTAAAGAAGAGCAGTCTTGATGCTACAGTGCTCAACAACTATCGGCCCATATCAAACCTGCCATTTTTAGGAAAGTCATCGAAAAAGTTGTATATCAGCAACTTAATGACTTTCTATTACTTAACAACTGCTTTGATCCTTTTCAGTCAGGATTCAGGCCCCATCACAGCACTGAGACTGCACTTATCAAAGTCACAAATGACATCCGTATGAACACTGACGCAGGCAAAGTCTCTGTCTTAGTTCTGTTGGACTTGAGTGCTGCGTTTGATACAGTGGACCATGAAATCCTGACACAAAGATTAGAGGAATGGATAGGTATCACTGGAACTGCCCTTAAATGGTTTCAGTCCTATCTTGAAGACAGGAAGTACTTTGTTTCGTTGGTAACTGTGTGTCAGACCAAATGGCCCTGACATGTGGGGTTCCACAGGGTCTATCTTGGGACCTCTATTATTCAATCTCTACATGCTTCCTTTAGGCCAGTTAATACGCACTTGTGGCGTATCCTACCATAATTATGCAGATGACACTCAGATTTACATTTCACTCACAGCAGGTGAAAATGGACCAATCCATTCACTGTGTCACTGCATCGAACAGATTGACATGTGGATGCAAAATAATTTTCTCCAACTGAACAGAAACAAGACTGAACTAATCATCTTTAGGCCACAGAAACAAAGAGAAAGTGTCAGCAGCCACCTCGCGTCTCTTTCTCTAAAATCTAAAAATCAGGTTAGAAATCTAGGGGTCATCATGGACTCAGACTTGAATTTCCACAGTCACATTAAGTCAATTACATCATCTGCATTTTATCACCTTAAAAACATTTCCAGAGTCAAAGGGATGATGTCTCAACCAGACTTAGAGAAACTTATCCATGCTTTTGTCTCCAGCAGGTTAGATTACTGTAACGGCCTGCTCACTGGTCTCTCAAAACGAGGGTTAAGACAGCTGCAGCTTATTCAGAACGCGGCTGCTCGGGTTCTAACCAAAACCAGGAAGTACAACCACATCACGCCAGTTTTAAAATCTCTGCACTGGCTTCCTGTTGCTCAGAGAATAGACTTTAAAACAGCACTTCTGGTTTACAAGTCTCTAAATGGTTTAGCACCAGAATATATCTCTGACATGCTAGTTACTTATGAACCTCCTCGGACTCTGAGAACATCTGGGACAGGCCTTCTGCTCGTGCCCAGAGTTAGAACTAAACAGGGTGAAGCAGCGTTTAAGTTTCATGCAGCAAAAACCTGGAATAGCCTCCCAGATGATGTAAAACAAGCCTCAACTTTAACAATGTTCAAGGGGAGGTTAAAAACCTTCCTCTTTAGCTCCGCCTACACTACAACCTAAAGTGTTAGTTTTTTCTTTTATCTGCACTCTTCTTTTTAAAATGTTTTTAATTTTTTCTTATGTTTCTTAATATAAATCTTGTAAATTGTCTTTTATTCCTGTAAAGCACTTTGAGTTACCCAGTGTATGAATTGTGCTATATAAATAAAATTGCCTTGCCTTGCCTTGCCTAGTATAAGTATACTGGCAGGTTAATGACAAAAGAACTCCAAATGGTCTGGTGGTTTTTTACCGCATCATAGATGAGCTCAACAGGCTGGGAATGAACTCTCAGGAGCTGGTCCGCAGAGCTCTCGTTGGGGTTCAACTCGAACACCACGCTGAGCAGTGAAGAGCTGGAGTCTCCCACTGAGGTGATGAGTGACGGCACCGCCCCCTGCTGTTGTAAACCTGTCACAAACCAGTGCTCCAGACCGGCCTCCACTCTAGGACACAACACACAGCCTGATCAAGCCCTAGACAGTTGAACCTACTCCAGATATGTCACTTCTACCCAGTTATACCAAACACTATGGTATGTACAGTTTTTTTATTCTTAGGGAGCAGGCCCCTAATATTCTTAGTGAGCGTTAAGTCCTGATAAAGACATGTATGTGTGTGTTGTTGTACTATATGATCCATGTAGTGTCTCATTTTGTTGGTTTACTTCAACAATTACAGTTGGTGTTGTCAGGTGTGGTGTGTGTCACCCACCTGATGGCCTGAGCCCCTGGTCTCTGTAATATCTTTGTGCTCAGGTCAATAATTTGGACTTTGAGGATCTCTGGGACATCAGGCTTTTCTCTGATAGTGACTGAAGTCTTGAGGAGCTGGAAGGTGACCACTACTGCAACATACTAACATAGAAACAAAAAAATGTTAGCCTTTTATATGATACTGGTGCATATAAAATTGAAAAGATTTTTATATGTATTGATACAATTTTTTGCAATATATGGGATGAGCCTATATTGTATATATATCAATATTAATACAACATTAATAGAGCTGGTGCCGCCACGCTAATTTGTTTTCCCATCTACAACTCCCTCTGAGCTGCTTTCTCCTCTCTCTCTGTTACGGATTTGAAGAGTGAACTGCACTTAACATGAACAGAAACAGGTCTAAACTTACTCCACACAATGTAGGCCTACCAGCTGAGATCAGAGATTGATGGACAAGAGTTGGCTAAAAAAAAAAAACTAAAGCATGAGTGACATACATTAAACTCAGTTTTTTTTGTGTGTTTTTTTTTCCTTTCAAACTTTTTAGTTTTGGACAGTTTCCTCTCACAAACAAACAACATCGTAACAACAGGTCCAGACCTGGACATTTTTTTGAATGTATGGAACTAATTGCTGCAGCTATTTGTTTGGGATGTTTATATTTAAAAAAACCTAATATTCAAATTTTTAGGAATATACACAAAAAGCTTTTTTCTCAAAGTTTGTGTTTTAATTGGCACAACAGGTAAGTGTACCTGTTTGGGTAAAGTCAGGTTGTGTGAGCTTCCGCTGTAACCAATGGCTGTGTAGAGCTTCTCTTTCTCTTCAGCTGTCATGATCTCATCCAAACCTGACCCTGAAACAGACAAAAACAAAGAAAACAGCATACCCAGAATATTAAAAAGTATATACAGAGTTGATAACAAAAATCACACAAAAACTGCCTCCAAAGGTTTAAAGTAATCCTAAGTTACAATACAATAAAGTAAAAAATATTTTATCTAAAGCCTCCACAACCCAAAAAGGATAAGCGGTAGAAAAGAGTTTGTAGAGATGTAAACAGAACCCTATTTATCTCGTCAGTTATTCAAGTCAAAAAAAGTACTTTTCCTGTAGCTCATTGTAGCTTTTTAAATTGGAAGAAAACGTCACATACCATGTGTCTCCTTGCTTTCCTCTGGCTCCAGCTCATCTTTTTTAGCTTTTTTCCCAAACCATCCGCTAAAGAAACCTCCTCCTCCTTGTTTTTGCCCCCCTGGCGACTTCTTCCCCACCAACTTCTGTCCTGAACGAATCACCTGCAGGGCAGGAGCGAGAGACTCATGTTATAGTTTGGGCAAATGTCTGTTAAAAGAAATGTATGAGAGAAAAAATGCCTGCATGTCTCTGAATCATAATATTTACCTCCATCTTAGCCTGTTGTCGAGCCAAAGTGATGTTTAAGACGTCCAAGACTTTTTCCAGATCCTGATGGAAACAGACATTATTGTTCAGATATCAAGCCTTGAACAATCTTCTACTGAGCATTAGTAAATCCAACAAGTCAAGAAACAAACTTCAACAAACAAAAGAAAACCGTTTGTAGAAGTAAAGAAGCAGTTGCAATAAAACAAAAAATAAAAGATTTCAAGGATTTCTACCACCCATAGAAACCCCAGGCGTGACTAATCACATGCAAACCTGAATGTTGAGTTCAATGTCCGGACTAGGCCGGTTTGGGTTCAGTAGTTTGGTCTTGTAGGCGGTTCTGTAGGCCCTCAGATTGTCCCGGTGCTTCTTGATGCTGTACCAGGACCACATGTGACTGCAGCGTCTAACATGGACCTCCATAATGCTGTTAAAGGCATACCTCCACCTGATAGAGATAGAGTGAAGAAGAAAGAATACATTTTAAAAAATTATCCAGTATTTGGTAAAAGGAGGGACATGTAATAGCCCCAGTTTAGGAGAAGCAGACAGGAGCAATGACACAGGCTTTCTGTTGTGTATGGCTGCTAATGGGACTAGAGAAAACATGACAAATAACAGCTTATTAAACTTTACAAAACCACTGGTGCGAGTACAATGTATTAACATTGGCACTCCTCACTGTAGGCAGAGTCTGAACCAAGACCTGTACCATTTCTCAACATAATATATTTGTGGAAATATCCTCTGTGGACTTTAAAAGGTGTTGTGTATTTTTAAAAATAAAAAAGTCACCGTTTTCCTTTCCAGCAGAACATGGTTTAGTCTTAGTGACTTTGCTCCTGTGGGCTTCTCTAAACTGGAAGTGTGCAGACAACTTTTGAATATGGCAAATAAAATTAGCTTAAGGTCTAAGAAAAAACACAATCAACTATCCATCTAAACAGAAAGTTGACTGACCAGGTAGAGACATTTGTGTGGACGGGAACATGAGGTCGAAACTTCCTGTATGGAGCATTTTTGACCATGCAGTCAATAGACTCCAACACATCCACCATGGCCAGGTACTAAACAAATGAGAATAGGAAATAATCAAGTTAAATCATCTGTAACCTGTACAATATACAAATGATTTACATTTTGTGTTTTACACTTTGTCACTGTCTCTTTTTCTGTGTGGTGCTTCTCGGTGTTATGTACTGTAGGCTACATCCTTGCATACACGTTTCAAGACTAACTTAATGTAGTCTTGTGCGCAATGAAAACACAGCATTAGCTGAAGAGTGTAACCCTATGGCGGCATGTAAGTGGCGGCATTGCAGACTGCAATTCCACACCTCCTTTCTGCAGCTGGTGAGCAGCTGTTGGGACGCGCAGTTGTGTATAAATAAAGCTCATAAATGGGTGACATTATGAGTTTGAAGCAAAATACATACATAAATCTTAGCTTTCATGTAAAATTGTGCCTTGAGATATAAATAAAGAATGGTTTGTCTGCTCTGTGTATTTGCAAAGAGTACTATTTTGACAAAATCTTTACATAGTTATGACTAATATTTTGCATTTGGTTTAATTGTATGCTACACAATTTTCTGTATGGCCATTGCCTTAAATATAATCTCATGGGGTAAAATGTAAATGTTTTTAAAAGATAATATAATGTACACCCATAACATTTTACCTGAGGTTTGGTCATCTCTATGGCAATATTCTGAACCTCCAAGTGCAACTGAGCTTTGGGCGTCTTTAGCTCCACATCAGCATTTGGATTGATGCACATTTTAGCTGAAGCAAATATTGGCTTAAAAACTGCAAAAAAGAAACTAATCAGAAAAGGATAACAGATTAAAAACTGACCAAATGTTGGCTGTTGAACTTACTGTATTGATTGAAGGGCTGGACCTTCTCCTTCGTACTGATCTCCGACTTTAACAGCTCCTATGGGTTTGTAATGGGATTATATTAAACGTTTAACAGACTGTGTTTCTGATATACAAAATATACTAACTGTTACTATATCAACTCACTATAATGTTGTCCCATGATGCTTGGTAAAACATTGGACTGTTTACATTCCAGTAAGCACAGAGACACTCAAGACAACCAAGCTGGAAAAGTGAACAGAGCTCACATTCAAAAGTGAACTTACTTGTGATTTTTACACAATAGAAAAACCTACCTTATGGATTATTTTTGCAGCTTCGTTCAGGATACACGACTTCCAATTTTCATCTGTTGTCTGAAAACATGAAAAGAAATTAGTAACACAGCATTGGGTTGTAAAAGCAACAGCAAAGAGAGCATTAAATCTGAGTAAAGCAGAAATGAAATCTCTTTACCATCGACAGAATGGCACGCTATTACAATACAAACAGTTCTTTTTAGAGAATTTTGTGCAGCCCTATTAGAAAACCAGCTGAGTATGTACCAATAAAAAAAATAAATGAGCATGTATGTACATTATTAAAATAGCAGTGTGTATGTATGTTACCTGTAGGCTGAGCTCTGACAGTGTGACTATAGACAGGGGCCCCGGGTCTGACAGCTGAAACACAGTGGACATCAGTTAAAAGTGCACAAATGTCAATTCAGGGTTCTTTTCATAAAAGTTTTTTTTTACACTATACATCTATGTATACCATTTTCTTTTCATCAATTTAACTGAAATCCTACATACTCAAATAATTATAGACTTATTATAAACTAATAATTTTACGAGAACTATAGCTTTATTAATATGAAGACAATCATTATTTAGAGCTTTCAAAATATCAAAAACAGTTATTCCAGGACATTTTAGGTTATTTTCCATGTAAATTATCCATGATTTTTAAATGTGTCATATATGGGCCTGTGTGCCAGAACCAGAAAAGCTTGAGTCAAAATAGACGAAAAGGTCTCCGCACAACAATTAACGCTCCCAGGTTTTATATTCTCATTATTCTTATCAACACACATGACGTTTCGGGCTTTTGCCCTTTATCAGACAGTAGCAGAATATAACTTAGTGTGGCCATAACTCTAACAGAAAATGTTATATAAAACTTAAAAAGTGGAATAACCTCCCAAAAATAATAGGTCCAAGCAAAAACAAAAATTAATCAACTTTAAATGCTGCTTGTCAGAGACTTGGGCGAGATGTGAGCAGTTATGAGCAATGATGAGATCACTTCTGGTGTAAATCTAGGTTTATGGACTTACTGTACTGTAGTGCGGCAGTACTCACATCGTCCTCGTAGCGCACGTGGATGCTGCTGATCTTCACCTGCAGGTTCTTGATTACCTGTGTGGCCAGTTTCTCCACAAATGTGTCTTTTTTCTCTTCTTGTGACTTTTCTGTAAGCAGCACAGAGAAGTCTCAGTCATTCATTTTCAAATGAAGGTCGAGATTCCCAATATTGTCTGGAGTTTATTTTCATGTTGTTTCAACCTAAGACCTACTTACTTTACCAAAACCAACCAAACTAATAAACTAAACCACACTTTATTGCAACTAAACAGAAAACATTCCAATAATCTTAAATCAAGCTTAGTCGAATAATTATTTGAGGAGACACCTGTGGTAGCAAACTTTCCAATGTATTAATTTTAAGAGTGTTTAAAAGTGACCTTGGTTAGACTTGAATCCAAAATTAGTTATAACCATTCACTGCCACACTGTAATGCTATTGCTTTAAACTAGAACAGTTGATTATTCTCCAAAAGACTGTTATATGGTCTTTTTATATGATTGACCAGCTGTAAATTCAACATAAAAGACAATTTTCATTGTAGCCGTGGACACTGTACAATGATTGACTGTAGTAAAAAAAAAATCAATCGGGTAAAAAAAAACAAAAAAAAAAAACAATTTCTCCAAATCAATTCTTATTAGGCATGTGACTATACATTATTAATATACCATTCATAATAATTGTTTTATTTTAATTCAGCAAATTCCTGTGAGTTTGGGGTATTTTCTTTAGACTTACGATCCCTTTAAGATGTCCCTTTATTCCATTATCCAGTTTCTGCAGTAACATGTTTTCAAATGCAAATAGATTTTTAGGCAACATATTTTTGTCATAAACCAAACACCCCCAACAAACTTTTTTTTTTTTGTATATAGCCCTAAATGTCAGTATACAGTAAACAAATTTGAGTTCTCCCTCATAATGTTCTGCAGACATTACATTTTTAACTTCAGGTATACAAGTCATTTTCCTAAATCCAATGTAACTCTGATTATAACCTGGAGCTAATCATTGATGCTCATTGTGACCGTTTCTCCTGTCCAAAGGTTAACTCACCTGTGTTGTGGTCATGGCGTTTGAGTTTCTTTAAACCTTTTTTATGCTTTTTTGGTTTATTACGTCCTTTAGAGACTTTGGCAGCGTTAAAGAAAGATAGTGAGGGAGTTAGAAACAAAGCCAGTCACAGGAGAGGAAGACAGACACCTACAAACTACTTGAAAGTTATCTTACAAACATATGAGCTGTTTACATGATATAGTAAGGGTCTCTTTTTTTATACCAAGACAGTTTGACTTAATTTGTGAAGACATGCTGTTTACATGCACTGTAGAACACATTGATAAGACAGCATGCTAAGACTATACAGTACATGCTAATACAACCCAAATATATGTGGCATCTTTAGCTCACAAGAAAGTAGCACTAGGTTCCATCTTTTAAGTAGTTTGAGGTATGTGTAGAAAGAGCCGGACGATGTCAAAAATTTGCCATAATACAAAATCGTATTTCATGTTTTGTTTTGAGGCTTCAATAATGTCCACGCCTCTAAAGAACATGATGCTAAAGAAAAAAGTCATATCACCTCTGTAATGTCTTGTTTTTGTAAGGTGGGAGGAAATAGTAACGGTAATATGTCCATTTATGCAAATTAGTCATGTGCCTTAGAAGTTTTTTTTGCATATGGATGATATGTGTGTGTACATAAGAGGGAGATAAGAGGGCTAAAACTAAAACAAAACTGACGGTAATGCACACTGCTGCTGCTATCTTTTTGAGTTGAGCAGAAAATGTAATAAAATATTTTTATTTAAAAAATAAAATACATTTGAATTTTATAGGGTATCAGCAAGACAAAAAATGTAATGTTTCAAAAATCATTTGAAAATGGAAAAACAAAAATGCAGATTTGTTTATTTAAACCATATCAACAGGGCCCTAGAGTGGACTCTCCATAAGACATGCTGTTTGCATGCACTGTGGAACACATATATATAAACAAATGGCATGATTTACATTTACATTTTACATTTATTCATTTAGCAGACGCTTTTATCCAAAGCGACTTACATTACATTACCAGTGTTACAGTCACTGGAGGCAAGGTGGGTTAAGTGTCTTGCCCAAGGACACAACGACAGTATGAACTGTGGGGAGAGTGGGAATCGAACCGCCTACCTTCCGGTTGAAAGACGACCGCTCTACCCACTGAGCTACTGCCGCCCCCTGAGCATGAGCTCAAAGAGAAGAAACACTAGGGTCTGTCTACAACTAGTGTGAGGTATGTTTGGCAGTTTTCTGTGTGACTCCGGTGGGTGTCTAAGTTATACGTTTAGTTAGAGTTTATATGCGTTACCGTGATGAAGGTCCTTGTAAACCACTGTCTCCAGATTGAACAGAAAATCTCCTGATTGAGATGCTGACGGCAGCAAATGCAGCATGAACAGCACACAAGAAATCAATATACATTATTGTAAAGTATATATTAAAAAAAAATACCAAGATGTACAAGATGATTCATTCAGGTCTTCGACATGACCGTTACAAACTATGTCCATAGTTAGACATTTTCACATTTTGGATAACGTACTCAAAGATTCATAATAAACTTAATAAGCCCTAAAGGACGCTCATGCAAAGTCAATTTTTTTCCCCATTTTGTTCAAAGCTTAGATTTAATATAAATATAACTGTGTTAGTTGTAAACTAAGAGTGATGACAAAGCAAGAGAAAACACTGTGAAGACATAAGGTGAAAACCGCAGCATCCCATAAGTGTGAAAGGGTCACAGGTCAGGGGGACTCACCTCTGCGTGAGGCCATTTGCAGAGCATCTTCAATTCGCTGCAGCTCCCTCTGCTTCAGCTCCTGCTGGTACTTCTCCTCCTTTGCTGCATCATACTTTAAAGCTGCAGAAAAAGAGGACAACAAGATGGACAAGAGACAAGGAAAGATGAAGAATTTGAATGGCAAATAAAAATAATAACACAACAAAGATGAATGAGTGAACTTTTAGGCATCTTTCAGGCCTTGCTTCTCAGTCTGGATAAAGTGATGGGACCTTACGTGGTTTCAAAGTGGCCTGGCATCCATTTATTTGGATCTGTATTTATTTAAAGATGTGAATGGCTTGCATTGAGACTTCTAAATAAGTTATGTTGTATTTTTCAGCCAAAGCAAGCAAAGACAAGCACACCATTGTATTCAGGCTCTTAATTATGCTGATAGTTATCAATTGATGCGTGTCTGTAACCAATCAAAAGCCAATTAAGCTTAAAGTAAGAACAGATTTGATGTGGACGTACTTGTAAGGAAACAGGTAAATATCACTAATTGAACTGGCCACATGTGTCCCGAGAGAACTAGGACTGATTGAAATGTAAGATCTGAAAGGGGCCTCAATGAGTCAGTTTTAATAAGACTGGATCAGGTAGTATATTAAACCAACACAATTATTGATTAATAATTGTGTTGGTTTAATATACTACCTGATACCTATTGATTAGGGGTGCACGTGGCAGAGTGGTTAGCACTCCTGCCTCACAGCAAGAAGGTCGTGAGTTCAAAAACCCGGCGACTTAAACATTCTCGGCTGACTCCGGTCTTTCTGTGAGGAGTCTGCATGTCCTCTACGTGTTACCATGGGTTCTCTCCGGGTACTCCGGCTTCCTCCCACCGTCCAAAGACATGCATGTACAGGTTAATTGGCAACTCTAAAGTGTCCCTAGTGAATGAATGTGAGAGTGAATGTTTGTATGTCACTGTCTGTCTCTCAATGTCAGCCCTGCAACTAACTGGCCACTGTCCAGGGTGTACCCTGCCTCAGGCCCAAAGTTGCTGGGATAGGCTCCAGTCACCCGCGACCCCTAGCGGGACAAAGCGGTAGAAAATGAATGAATGAATGAAAAAATGAATTATTGATTACAATATTTCATAGGAATAAAACCAGCTTCCAACTCTGAGTCCAAAGAAAACCCACAAACCTAAAAACCAAAGGGCATTAACAGGATGCCATAAATGCAGGTGATCAGATTTTTTTTATGAAGGGTATTTTCAATGGTATCAAGGTTCCCACTCTTTCTGAAATCATTTCCCGGAACTTTCCAGGAATTTTCTTTCACAATTAGCATTTTCACATGATACTATTTATAACAAATGGGCGTTTTATTCCGTTTTAAAACTCAACTTCATATGTGGACAAATATTCTTTGCGTCACCTCGGTTTAAACCCCACAGACTACAGCAGCCTTCAGAGGGCCAAACTAAAGCCAGTTGAGGTTCGAATAAATTTGATTACTACAGCATTTATAGACGAAGCTAATTTGCGATGCTCTTTCCTTGAAGGGCTATTACCATAAACAGACAAATTCAATCACAATTTACAAAGCCTAAAACACAAATAAACACTTAACAAAGATCAATTATGGTTACACAACTAAAATCTTTTAAAAAACTCTTTAGTTTATATTTAAAACGACTCCAATCAAACTCCTGTTTTAGTTCAAAATTGTATCCTAATTCTCTGGCAACTTCACTCCACCTGCATACTTCCAGCATCAGACCGGACATTGCTGAAGGTGCTCTTTTTTCTGTTTGGCCTTATTCTTATCAAGTTAGTAGACAGGTGATGTGTATTGGACTGTCCCCCTTGTTTTTAAAAGTTGTGTGCACCCTTGTGCACATTCTTCACACTTGCACCACACCCAAAGCACTTTGAGAAAGTGCTTAGGGCGTAGTGGAAGTATTGGGACAGGGCAATAGTCATAGTCAGAAGTCCTGACAGAAAACACAGACACCTGCCTATACCTGGACCACCACATAGAAAAGTCAGTGTACCGTCTTACCGTGTGGACAGATTCCCAGACTACTCTTGGCTGGAACATACAGAACAACTCAGAAATCACACATACATCTGCTATAACAATACACACAAACCAATCAGGACATCAACCACTAATTTGAAACCAACTGACCTAGCAGTAAGCCCCACCCTCAAACGACATCAGCCATTTGCATCCTTACATCTCAATGCACTTGCACATTCTAAGCATAGAAAGCATATATGAATTATACTTTTTCTATGGCTTTGATAAGATTTATACTAGATTTAGGGGTTGAGGCTTAATGATTGTTCAATGGTTTATAAATGCTAATACATTTTGACTTATAAATTATTAAAATTGGTTCTGTTATTATCATATTTAGATGCCATTTTCATTGGTTTAAGTATTGAGATGAGATTTTACAACAAAAAGACATTTATTATGAATTAATACAATAAACAGACTATGATTGATTTAGTTGGATTCTTGATGTTCAGTGAGAAGTAAAAAGTAAAGAACAGAATAAACTTTATTGTACTTTATTGATAATTCTCATAATCCTCTAAGCTATTTTATGATGATGAGACATCTTGTTTCATTGTGACATTTACCAGCTGTAATTCTTAATTATAAATGGAGCTGGACTTACTTGCTCCAGGAACAACCAGAAGGTAAAGGCCGTCCAGTGTGGCGACCACAGCCTCATTGTACAAGTTCTTCCATGGGATCTTCAGAGTTAACTTTCCTGAAAACACAAGATAATATCCTGCTTAAAATACAACTGCATACAACAAAATGAGGTAAAAATTAAAGACTTGATGCTAAACGTGACAGTGCATTTTGTATATAGATGTTAGGGCTGGGCGATATATCGATATAAAAAAAATATCGATATATTTTTAGACGAGATATGGAATTAGACCATATCGCATATATCGATATAGTTCAAATTTACGCTGCTCCCCGCGCCACCGCCCCTCCTCTTCGAGGGGGGGAGGGGGCAGGCACAGAGATGTTTGGATTCAAAGTATCAGATGAGCAACAACATCACGTTATTTGTAGGGAGTGCAATAAACAAGTTACAGCCAGGGGTGGAAGCACTACTAGGGTTGGGCGATGTCATCTAAATTGGCAGCTGACGATGTGTACAGGGGAGTGAGGAGCAGATTTTTTTAAAAGTCGGAGTGTTGTGGTTTTCACTCGCTCTGAGAGCGCTCCACTGCCGCTCCATCACGAGTACAATTAGTGCCAACGGGCTGGCAAATAATAACTACATTTTAGCCAGAGCTAGAGCTTAGGTCGGCTCCAAAAAAATCAAGCCCGACCCTACCCGAGCCCGTGCACCCGAGAGACCGGCCCTGCCCTACACCTTAACTTTAATTATGAGCCCGATTTAAACCCGACCATTTTTTAATACGTGCGTTCTGAGGAGAACGAGCCTGTAATGACTAATGAGCGGAGCGGCCGGTGTGACTCAGCTCAATAATCCGCAGGCGCGCTCATGAACCCACCTGTAAAATTATGTTGTTCAAATCCAGCTCAGACATGACATAAATCTCTAGCTTACTATACTTGTTGTAGCCATTAAACAATGTTTTTTTTCTTTCATATTTATGTTTAAATATTTTCATTTAAAATAAATTTCATCTGATTATGATAGACTATAAGTGCAAAGATGAGAGTGGGTCAGAAATGATTTTGGTGGTTATATTTAGTTTAATATTAAGTTTTGTTTTGTAAAAGCCTTTCTTTCGTTTTGTACAAATTGTCTCTTAATTTTAATAAAGGGTTCTTCGCCAATTGCATTTATTTAATAAAGCAAATAAGTAGACTATGAGTCGTGGGCGATCGCTTTAATTGCTCATGAACTGGAGCGCGTCTCAAATAAACTGAAACTCAGCAGGTTTGCCTTACAGACATGAGAAATATGTAGCCTAATATGTGTAGAGACGAAAGATTTAAATAAGCATAGTGCAGTGTTCAGAACTCACACAGCACAGTAAACAACCAGCTTGATACAGATGGATCACTAGACTGGAGCGAAGATGGAGCGGTGTTTCTGATATCAGTGAACGAGGAGTGGAGCGGGAGATGGTAAACCCAGAGCTGGAGCTGGAGCGGAGTGATTCTTGAATGCATAGGGAGTGAAGCGGGGAGCGGGAGATGGTAAACCCGGAGCCGGAGCTGGAGCGGAGTGATTCTTGAATGCATAGAGCGGAGGGGAAATTGCTGCCGCTCCGCTCACATACTCGCAGCGGGGCGGGGGCGGGGCATCACGATGGTGTTTCTCCATCGTGATGTTGGTCAGCCATCGCCGATCGGACGATGATATCGGCCATCGGCACAACCCTAAGCACTACAAATCATTTTCACCACCTAAAACAGTGGCACAAACTGCAGTACAAAGAGTCTTTGAAACTGCGCGCTGCAGAAGCCACAGCCGCAAGCCATCGACAACCCAAAAAAGCTCCAGCCCCGAAACAAAGCTCACTGCAAACTCCACATTGCTAAAGATAAGGTCCCCGTTGCAACTGTGGAACAAGTCGGATTCCAAAAGCTACTGAAAACATTGGACCCGAGATATAAGCTTGCCAGTCGCAACTACTTTGCACGAGAAGCACTGCCACAAATGTACACTGAAATCAGACAGAGCCTTGCTGACCAGCTCGCTAACGTGACCCATTTTGCGTTGACCAGCCGGATGCTGTTGACAGGCTGGTGTTTCTCGTACAAAATTTTTAAACGAAGGAGCATACGCTTGTCTGTCTTTAATGTCTACCTCAAGTTTCTTGTTCAACTGGTTAAGACTGTTCAGATAAGAAATTGAGTTAACAAAAAGGAAAAGGTAATCTCAAGCTGATGTTTAAAAAAAATGTTCTTAAACTAAGCACTTTATTTTGTTCTTTCTTTATATGTAAATGCTGCCCTTAAGTTACTAGGGTTTGTCATATTCTTTTGTAATGTTCGTTATTTGCATCTGTGGATTTGTTAGAAAGGAGAATAAAATCTGTTTTTGGATTTTAATAAGCCATTTATAGTTGTAAAACTATACATTTTTGATAATGTACTTTTCTCATATAAATATATTTATTTCGGAAAAAGATTGGCCTTATTTTATAGGCTATTTTTAAGATATTTTTTTAATTTAAATGTGCACCTTATTGAGGTTTGATTTTTAAAAAAGGTACTCCTGTCCTATTGTTATACAGTATTTTTTTTTTTACATTTTATTGTTATTTGAACAGCTGAGCATTTAATTATGAACCAGGTGAAGAAACCTGTTTACTATTTATTCATTTGATTTTGCAACTGTTCACTAAAATGGCCGGTTTCAATAAAACTACTTGTGACGTTATATTTGGCTTTGACTGAACATTTGCTCTCACTTTGTGAAAAAAATATCGGGATATATATCGATATTCAGCCTAAATATATCGGGATATGACTTTTTGTCCATATCGCCCAGCACTAATAGACGTTATTCAGAAGTCAATGTATAACTGATGAAGGCAAGTGTCAGCACATTCTCTGCTGTGTAAACGTCACCAACAAAACATTTGGAAAAAAGCAAGTTAATCAACCTGTATGTGTATGCTTTGAGCAGTTTCATAGTGTCAAAAGTCTGGTCTGTTATTAGGGAGCCAAGATAACATCAAAGAGCCAAAGCAGAGCAGTTACGAAAAGAAGAACCTAAATCTTGTCTCTACATCTGGCTCGGCAGCAGTGTTCAAGTGTGCAAATTTTAACTGTGCTCTAACGCTGTGTCTTCACAGGGCTTATGTTTTATAAGCGTACATTAGTTGTAAAGCTAAATGCTAACTGCTGTCAAAATAACCAGTATAACAAACTTAAACTAACTAACATCCAACAGGCCTTAGTCAGCATCAGCAGCCTGTTTGAAAGGCTGGAAGTTAGAGCTGGACATTCTCCATAAAAGAGGTGCTATGATGGTTATAAAAGCCTATAAATGCACCATGAATAAAAGTAGGAATGTGAACCAACCCTGACTGACAAAATATCAATTGCATGCATTTTAATTCCATTAGAACACAAAAAAGCTGCACAATATATATGTATATACAAATTATGTATCTGAAATATCATTATTGTAAAAAATCTGCAATAATGTTATTATCTTCCACTGTGGAAGATAATAACATTATTGCAGATTTTTTACAATAATGATCATGTGGAAGTTCCACATGATCGGCATTTACACTTTGTATGTCAAACTTAATGAACAAAGCCGTAATTCAAATTGTGAATTCAACTTTTAATAAATTATGCATACAGGTTTTGTCATATTGCTATCACATTTTTCAGCTATACAAGTCATGTTTTCCTAACACTGAGTTATTGGATTTAATGCAGATGATGTGTATTTGTTTAACGAGGGAGGGCCTAAGGAGGCCTAAGGAGATCAACACCTTGTATCAAGGTGTGCATGATTATTAGCAGATTCTTCTCAGGAAAAATGGGCTAAAAAAGAGATTTAACTGACTCTGAAAAGTCAAAAATTGTAGAAAGTCTTTCACAGGGATGCAGCACTCTTAAAATATCTAAGATATTGGGGCGTGATCACAAAATCATCAAATGTTTTGTAGCAAATAGTCAACAGCGTCGAAAGAAACGTGTTGAGAAGAAAAGACGCACATTAACCGCCAAAAAAACATGAAGCTACCAGGAACCCATTATCCTCCATGGCTGCCATATTCCACAACTGCAACCTACCTGGAGTGTCAAGAAGTACGAGGTGTTCAGTTCTCAGAGATATGGCCAAGGTAAGAAAAGCTGACACCTGACCACCTCTGAACAAGACGCAGAAGTTGAAACGTCAAGAATGGGCCAAGAAATATGTGAAGATAGATTTTCGAAAGGTTTTGTGGACTGATGAGACGGACCAGATGGATGGGCCCATGGTTGGATCAGTAACGAACACAGACACACCACTTTGACTCAGACCTTAGCAAGGTGGAGGTGTGGTACTGGTATGGGCAGGTATTATTAAAGATGAACTAGTTTCAACCTGAACTTTTTCAGGTTGAAAATGGACTCAAAATCAACTCTGGCCTACGGACAATTTTTAGAAGACACTTTCTTCAAGTAGTGGTTCAGGAAAAAGTCTGCATCTTTCAAGAAGACTTTGATTTTTTTGACATCGTGAATGGAAGGCTTGTGACTGACCGAAAAGAAGGGTGGCTATATTGGTCACCAAGTTTTATTTTTATTTTTTTAAATTTCAGAAATGTTTATTTTGAGTTTGTTTATTATTCTTACTTTAACAGGTGAAAATAAAGTGTTCTTTGTTTTTCATTTAGTTGCATAATAATTCTGCACACTAAAGCAGCGTTCACACCAAACGCGAATTGCGCGAATAAATCGCGCTATTCGCGCGTAGTTGTACGCTTGAACATTTTGAGTTTACTCGCTTCATTCGCGCATGAAATTTGCTTCATTCGCGCGTGAAATTCACTCAACAACAGACGCGAATTCGCGTCATAGGAGGGGCTTCTGCCAGGCGCGTTGTCTTCCGGTCTTGTTAAAGAATGGTTGAGATGGATTTTATCGATAAAGTAGCAGTGCTCCATTTACTTTGGAGGACTGAAAAACGGCGTGAACCCGTTCGGGCGCGGGGTCCATCGGATGCTTCAGAGGCGGACCCAGCTCCGTAAGTTTCACAAACTTCTCCAGGAGCTGCGCCTGGATGACGGCCGCTTTCAGCGGTACTTCCCACTGACCCGGCCCCAGTTCGATGACCTGTTGTCCCGTGTCGGTGCGAGGATTTCCCGCAGGACAGCAACTACTGACGCTCTATTATAAGTCTGTCCATCTGTCTCCAGTCAATATTTGATGTGATTATGAGTAATTAATATGTGAACAACTACAGTCTTCTGAACACAGTTATCAGCCCTACAGTCAATATAGTATTATGTCTATAAAATCGTATTTAGAATTATTCCTATTTATAACAGTGTGTTGTATCTCTTATTTGTTTTTATTTCTTTAATAAATGGAGCCAGCCTCCAAAAAGAATCTATGACTCATGGCTTGTTTCTCATTAATACAACACTGGTCCAATCATAAATAACTGTTTTTTTACTGTACTAATGTAGATGTGTTTGCAATAGAATAATAGAATAGAATAATAGAATAATAAAAATGAACAAGTGTTTACCATAAGTAATCTAGTCTTAAATACTGAACATTATAAACTTTCTTCTATTTATTCTAAATAAATCAGTCTGAAATATTGAAATGTTTGTAACAAACACATCAAAAACTTTGGTTATTATATAAAACATTTATTTAAAAAAAATGGAATTATGAAACTATACACAAAACTTAATGCACTATTTCTGAGCAGGAATAAAAGAATCCTAAAGTGAAGGAGAGGAGAACAGAGAGAGTCTGGTTTATTTCCTGCTGTGACAGCTGCATCATTTTAAAAACTATACACTGGGTTCCAAATGAAGCAGAACTGTGCTGCTTTCATAGATTAATGTATGTATTTGAAATTTGACAAATTGTTTCGTCCAAGACAGTAACTTCTGCAGAGAAGGGACCAGACTCAAGAGAAGATCCTCTGAACCTGGAGCTACAGCATGTGTTCTGAGAGCTTCTGAACTGGGTCTTCTCCTGGGGTCTTCTCTTTGGTTGCTCTGTATTAAATGACACATGAAAACGGCAGAAAAACATTATCAACTCATTAACAAACCACCAGGGTTGTGTTTGTATCTGAATGTAAGAGGCTATGAGGGCTTACTGTAAATGATTGTATATGATATGTATTTATTGTCTGTACACACCTGTGGATACAGCAGCAGATGTGGATGGGGCAGGGAAGCTGCAGCAGCAGGTTTTCGCAGGGGGGGTGCCCAGGCTCATTGGCATCAAAAGTCAGCTCTGTCATGACAATATATATATAATATACATATTATATTATTAAATTATAATACAAGTTAACATTTGAACATTACACCAGTCACAAACAACACATATCCTCTATAAACTCGGCGGTGGAAAACTAGTTATAAAGTACAGTACGGCAAATTAGCTCAGGCTTTAGCTAGCTAGTTGGCTCAATATATACGACTCTATAGAATTAAAAGGCGTTTTTGCAACTTACCAGAGTTTCCGACCCTCACTCACTTTCCTTCGAGCAAGAACTTTTAAGATTCCTGGCTCTGAAAAATGACGAAGATGTTTCGTATCCCACAGGCTGCCCCGATAACTTCGTCCTCCATTGTTGTTTTGGATTTCTGCCTCTACGGTCCGCCTCCGTCGTAGCATCGCCACTACTAGAGCAAGCTCCTGATTGGTTAACGCGAATTTCTCCAAAAGTTCAGATTTTTCAACTTGCGCCGAATGAAGCGTTGACGCGTGTCGCGCGTCAAACGCCACTCAATTCGCGCTATTCGCGCCGCCTCATTCACGCCAATCGCGTCATTCGCATCGCCTTTGCATTGACTTAACATGTAAATCACTCGCGCTTAACGCTTAATTCGCGTTTGGTGTGAACATACCTTAATAGTTGCCTAATAATGGTGTACATGTAGATATTCTCAAAACTTCACTTTTACTACTTAAATGTTCAGGTTTGAGGGTATGTTAACATTTTGGATTGACCCTGAGCACTGTAGTCGTACAATAACAAAGTTAATCCTCAAAAATACAACTTGCCTAATAATTGTTTACCTAGTGTATATCAGCTTATCTCTGTTAATGACAGAGCAGGACTTACCAATCTGGCCAGCTTTCACTCTGAAGGGAACGTCAAACTCACTCTGCAAAAAAAGACAAACAACATACACATAAAATTGCAGAAATAAACTGAATACAAATACAAATCCATAAAAAACATTAAAACAGAAGAGTAAGATGTACAAACGGAACTGAACAAATATCTTGGCCTACTTTTATTAAATGTCCTGATTCTGGTCTTAATTACAAGACAAATGTTTATACACAAGTAACACACTTTTCAGAAGATGTTCAGAAGATACACTGCCTAACCATAAAAAGTCACCACCTGGATTTAAGTATGTAAGAGCCTCATATTTGAGGCTGGTATGGTTTGAATTACTAAATAATTACTGGATGATTATGTTTCAGCTGGCAAAAAGTTATTTAACCCCAACTGATGCAGTAAGTAGTTTCTCATTTCTTAAACAACCATGTTGGAAGTAGAGCTGAAACAATTTATCAAATAAATAGTTATTTGATTAAAAAAAAAATGATTCTATTATTTTTATTTTGCCTCGATGATTTGGGCAGGCACCATCCATCCATGCCGAGATCTGCACCGTGTGCCGATTGTAACCACGTATCCTGGTTGTATGACCCAACTAGTCAGAGAACTATTCTATTGTTTATACGCAAATGTTTTGATTCACATGCACATCACTAAATGCACTGTAAACATTAAAAGGCACCTTTTGAATTAACCTTTATTTTAAATGTGTATTCAATGCCGCGTTTTAGGCTGAGCCTGAGATTCTTTTCTTTTAAGGCATTTGAAATGCCATATGTCACCCATATGCCTTAGAAAAGGTAAATTACAATGATAATTATGTGCACTAAAATGCATTGTCATACTCTATTAGACATCATTTGTGTTTATGTATTTTCTTATTTAATGACCTTTTAGTCTCAGGTATTTTTTTGTACTTATAATGCAGATATAATGTGAAGTGCAAGTACAAGGCTGATGGATGTGTAATCAAGAAGAAATACATGTTAATGTTATTTCAAACAGAAAATCTTAAGTGTCATTCAATTACTAAAATAATTGATAGCTGCAGCACTAGTTGAAAGACTCATCCTGTGGTCATGGAAAATATGTTAATCTTTTTCAGAAGGGTCTAATTACTGGCATGCATCAAGCAAAGAAAACATCTAAGGAGAATGCTGAAACTACTAAAATTGGGTTAAGAACTGTCCAACGTATTATTAAAAACTGGAAGTATAGTGGGGAACAATCATCTTTGAGGAAGAAATGTGGTCGGACAAGAATGATTGGCAATTACTTAAACGTTTGGTGAAATTAAATAAATTAAACAACATAAAAAACAACAGTAGAACTCACGGCTAAGTTTAATAGTGAAAGCAAGAGCCTTTCCACAAACGTACAACTCAAGGGATTTGGCTGTGTAGCCTTAGGAAAACCATTTGTCAGTAAGAGCTAATAAGGAAAAAAAAGGCTTAAATTTTTTAAAGGAGCATAAAGGTGGGACTCTGGAGCAGTGGAAGAAGGTCATGTGGTCTGATGAGTCCAGACTGTTGGTTATCATCAGGGTAAGAAGAGAGGGGGATGAAGTGATGCACCCATAATGCCTAGTGCCTACCGTACAAGCCTGTGGGGGCAGTGCAATGATTTGGAGTTTCTGCAGTTGGTCAAGTCTAGGTTCAGCAGTTATGTGCCCAAGGATTGAGGTCTGCTGACTACCTGAATATACTGAATTATTCCATTAATAGATTTTAGAGTTTTTTTTTTTTTTGACCAAGCAGTGTATCAGTTTGGGTAATAACAGCACTGGCAGACACAAAGCCCAAACCTTTTCACTGTTTTCTTGTTTTTCCAGGCAGGTTTTGACCGCTCATCAATTTTGGTGTAGTAAACTTTTTTTTCCATTTCTCCAAGCATAATGCATGATTCACTTATTGACTTATTTACCGAAAGGTTAGTAAGTTTCCCTGTAATTAATAGCTGTTCACAACTTTGCACTTTATTATTCCTAGTAATAGGAATTTGAAAAACCACAACCTTATTTTTTTTCTTAACTTAAAGGCTTTAGTGGCCTACTTTTGACTTTAAACCCAGTGTTTGCACTTGTTTATAATCTTCACCATTAAAGTATGCCCAACCAGTCAGCTCCATTTCCAAATTACAATACATTCAAAACTCTGCTGCCAGACTACTCACCCACACCAAGCGTTCTGCACATATTTTCCCAATTCTGCATAATCTTTACTGGCTTCCTGTGGCCTACCGTATTAAATTCAAAATTCTTCTTCTCGCTTTTAAGTCTCTGCACGGCCTTGCTCCCCCCTACCTCTGTAACCTGCTTCTCCCCTACACCCTTACTTTACGATCCGCTGATTCCAGCCTTCTCGTTGTCCCTTGGCATCGCCTTGCTTCAATGGGGGGCAGATCATTCAGTGTTGTTGCCCCCAAAATGTGGAACTCTCTCCCCCTATCACTCCGTTTTGTTAACACTATCTCTGAATTCAAGTCCATGCTCAAAAACACACCTATTTTCTGAATGTTATAGTTCTTAGTGGGTTTTTTTCCACTTACTTGCACTCTCATTTGCCTATTGTTGTTCTGTCTGCTCTCTTTGTCAATTGTCTTTATTGTTGTTTGTTTATTGTAAAGTGTCCTTGACCTCTGGAAAGGCGCTATATAAATAAAACTTATTATTATTATTATTATTATTATTATAATCATCAACGTATTAACAGCTGTTGATATATTTCTTTATTTATTTACTTTCACATCCCAGTTCTAAAGTTAAAAAGAGTCCGCACACAATTTATTCTGCTTCCTGTTCTAGACTAGTTTAAGTCTCAATATAATAAACAACTTTGTATTCTTTGAATTCTCTGAATAAGACATGTACTATTCATAGCAGTGAGGTGGTTCATATCTGAGGCCAGTCAAATGTACATTATTTGGTTTTTAACTGAACAATTGGATGTTAAAGTTGTGTTTTTGTGCTACTAAATGTATCTGAATCAAAATCAAAACAAATAATGAGATGCCCAAAGATTCCCAACCCTAATACGCACAGCAATGAACAGATGCAACAGTGGCTCAAGAGGCACAGCTAGTTTCCGATAAGGTTGCCAGTTCGATACCCCTTCTCCTGGTCGTTGCACTGCCCTTTCAATTTAACGACAATGAGACCAGAACAGCCTGGTCTAATCAGAGTTAGTTCCAGGTCAAACCACTCCCTCTAGAAATAAAGCTCAGCTCTTTTTCCAGTTGAACTCAGAATTGAAAAAGTCTCTTGGTATAAGAAAACCAAGTCCAGATGCATTTGCAAAAACCTTTTATTCAAGATGACTTGGATGACTGAGAATCTTCACAGACACCTTGCGCAATTGTTCCTGTGTTTCAAAGAAATCTTTTTACATGACTGCAGTGGTTTCACAACAAACCTCTGGCTCAGATAGTGTGAGGCCAAAGCAGGACAGGAAGCAAATATTTTCTAAAGTAAAACCACTCAGACCAGTTTTACTGGTGCAAATCATGAACAACTCCCAGTCCCAAAGTAAAGAAATTAGAAACGTTTATGTCTGTGTACTATATCAAACTCATTGTTAAATACACAATAGACAAAACAGACTCCAGTTAATGTAAATTATAAATAGAAAGCTCACATGCTTTTCATGAGGCTAGTCAACTGCATTTTGAATACATCATACTTGAAATTCTACGGTGGCAAAAAAAAGTATGTAAACCTTTTGGAATTTCATGTTTTTTAATAAATTTTGAATAAATTATAGGCCGCTTGGTAAAATGGAACTTTTTGCCAAGGCACATCAGCTCTATATCACAGACGAAAAAATGAAGCATATCAAGAAAAGAACACTGTCCCTACTGTCAAACATGGAGGAGGCTCTGTTATGTTCTGGGGCTGCTTTGCTGCATCTGGCACAGGGTGTCTTGAATCTGTTTTTTTTTAAATAAATTTTGAATAAATTATAGGCCGCTTGGTACTGTATGAGCTCTGCACTTCCTAATAAATGGTGGTAGACCTATTGCTTTCTCGATTTGCCTTGTATCAGAGACAAGTGCGTGCAGCTGCTGGGCGTGCGCACAGGTAGACACAGCAGTCTGGGTGGGACCTGCTTCTCCTACATGTCTGCCTACGTTCTTTTTTACATTAAGGTATTAACAAATCAATAAAAAGTAAAAAAAAAAAAATATGTGATATTAAAGATTAGCTAATTGGCAGTGTGAAAAAATTTAATGTTTTTTTTTTGCAATTTGACAAATGCACTAATGTAACAGGGGCTGCACAGCTGTTAACATAAGATACAGCTATGAGGGGAAAATGTATGAAGATCTGTTGTGTCATTCACAAATGGAGAGAACATGCACAGGACGGGACATTTTTAAAGTTGGACAGTGACACTTACTCGCAAGGAAACGCTTAGTAAGTGTCTTGAGCCAGAGCATCGCGATGTTTTCCAAACATTGAGGGAGGTCGTAGTGGGGGGTTGCGAATACCACTAGTTGTTATATTGTAGGTCATGGCTCAAAATGGTTGAGAACCACTGGAATAGAGCACACTTCAATATTGCAAATTTGTTGTTACAATATTATTAGTATTGCAATATACATTATTGCAAAGAATGACTTGAATAGAACAATAGAATAGAATAGAATAATATTATGGACTTCCATGTGACATGTACTTTTTGTCTGTCAAAACTAGGGATGGACATTTTCCATAAAATAACTAATAAAATATGTAGGAGACAGAACAGGGGTGCACTGTGTTTGTATGTGGGTATTGGTTTGGTGCTGAGGGGGCGGAGCTCACGTGAGCGCATGCACGTGCACGTAGGTGTGTAAAGGTGTGCACTTTCGGGAGGCTAGGTTGTGTAGAGTCAGGGACGGGTAGCCGCAATTTTTGTTGACCGCTAAAGACTGTTCAAACGCTGGAGTTTATCTTACAGACGTGGACAAAAATGTTGGTACCCTTCGGTCAATCAAAGAAAAGCTCACAATGGTCACAGAAAAAACTTTATTCTGACAAAAGTAATAATAAATAAAAATTCTATGAATGTTAACTAATGAAAGTCAGACATTGCTTTTCAACCATGCTTCAACGGAATTATTTAAAAGAATAAACTCATAGAACAGGCCTGGACAAAATTGATGGTACCCCTAGAAAGGACTGTAAATAATGTGACCAAATGGACATGTTAATTCAAGGTGTGTGCACTAATTAGCATCACAGGTGTGTACAATCTTGTAATCAGTCAGTGGGCCTATTTATGGGAATACAGGTAGTCACTGTGTTGTCTGGTGACATGGTGTGTACCACACTCAACATGGACCAGAGGAAGCGAAGGAAAGAGTTGTCGCAGGAGAATAGAAAGAAAATTATAGACAAGCATGATAAAGGTAAAGGCTATAAGACCATCTCCAAGCAGCTAGATGTTCCTGTGACTACAGTTGCACATATTATTCAGAAATTTAAGATCCATGGGACTGTAGCCAACCTCCTGGATGTGGCCAGGAGGAAAATTGATGACAAATCAAAGAGACGGATAATCCGAATGGTAACAAAAGAGCCCAGAAAGACTTCTAAAGAGATCCAAGGTGAACTCCATGCTCAAGGAACATCAGTGTCAGATCGCATCATCCGTCGTTGTTTGAGCCAAAGTGGACTACATGGGAGACGACCAAGGAGGACACCATTGTTGAAAACAAATCATAAAAAAGCTTGACTGGAATATGCCAAACTACATGTTGACAAGCCACAAAGCTTCTGGGAGAGACAAAAATGGAACTTTTTGCCAAGGCACATCAGCTCTATATCACAGACGAAAAAATGAAGCATATCAAGAAAAGAACACTGTCCCTACTGTCAAACATGGAGGAGGCTCTGTTATGTTCTGGGCCTGCTTTGCTGCATCTGGCACAGGGTGTCTTGAATCTGTGCAGGGTACAATGAAATCTGAAGACTATCAAGGAATTCTAGAGAGAAATGTGCTGGCCAGTGTCAGACAGCTTGGTCTCAGTCGCAGGTCATGGGTCTTGCAACAGGACAATGACCCAAAACACAGCAAAAAACACCCAAGAATGGTTAAGAGGAAAACATTGGACTATTCTAAAGTGGCTTTCTATGAGCCCTGACCTCAATCCTATTGAGCATCTTTAGAAGAAGCTGAAACATGCCGCCTGGAAAAGACAACCTTCAAACCGGAACCAACTGGAGCAGTTTGCTCATGAGGAGTGGGCCAAAATACCTGCTGAGAGGTGCAGAAGTCTCATTGACAGTTACAGGAATCGTCTGATTGCAGTGATAGCCTTAAAAGGTTGTGCAACAAAATATTAAGTTAGGGATACCAACAATTTTGTCCAGGCCTGTTCCATGAGTTTATTTTTAAATAATTCCGTTGAAGCATGGTTAAAAAGCAATGTCTGACTTTCATTGGTTAACATTCATAGAATTTTTATTTATTATTACTTTTGTCAGAATAAGTTTTTTCTGTGACCATTGTGAGTTTTTCTTTCATTGACCGAAGGGTACCAACAATTTTGTCCACGTGTGTATATAATACTTATCTGTTTATGCATCTGGTTCATGCCTCCTTTATCCGCGGAGCTGTAATGCTCTCATGAACAATAAACCTACGAAACACATGTTGGAGTTCAGCGTATTTGTCACTTATATTCTACAAGCGCGTCACAATATTTCGCACCACCAGGACCCACCTTTGACCCTCACCGCGGCTTCAAGGTTTACTTGGGAGGCCGCTACAAAATATTTGAATATTTCAAACACAAATTCTAATAATATTGGAAAATCTGTTTATTTAAATAAAGATTAATGAGAGAGGCATTCCTTAATAAAATGTATTTCTGAACAGGCATATTGGGCAATATATTCAGAAACAAAGTTACAGGCTACATACTGTGTTTTGTAGCTGAAAATTAAAGTCTTTGCTATTGTGATAATTTAGTTTCACCTGACAAATTTTGTACACAACCATCCAACCATCAGATTACTTTGTTCAAAGTAATTCCAAACTTTACTGCGTTTAGAGGAGGACGCCATAACGTTCACGAATGAACCTGAATCTATTAAACAGCTCTTTAAGACGAACAAGAAGGAATCGAGTCACAGTTAAGCTACAAGCCATTCTTTTTTTCACACATATCCTTTGCTACTCCACTGAGTAAGTAGACAGGTATATATATACATATATATATATATATATATATGTGTGTATGTATATATATATATATATATATATATATATATATATATATATATATATATATATATATATATATATATATATATATATATATATATATATATATATATATATATATATATATATATATATATATATATATATATATATATACACACACACACACACACACACATATATATATATATACATACATATACACACACATATATATATACATATACACACACATATATATATATACATATACACACACACACATACTTATACATATATGATCTTTAATATCACATAGATATAGTTGCTCCCAAAGATTTTAAACTCTTGCACTATTCATGCTATCTTGCCCACGCCTAGGGTCAACAATAATAACAAGACAGGGCAAAATGTGCACAAGGTCCCAATTTGTGTAAGTAACAATGAAAGAACAGATATACATTAACTGTAATAAAAAAATATATAAAGGACATGCAAATTCCAAATTAAAAGGTTTTTAATCAGGAATCAAACCAGTACCATCTTGCTGTGAAGCTACAGTCCTAATCTTCAAGAAAAGCAAGTTCTATGGAAACCCTACTCTATTACTCAAGAAACTCATGTCAGATAGTTTTGTTGTATATGTCCTTTTTGTATAAAGAGGATTGAGCCTGAGATGGAGTCTCAGGATGCAGACTGCAGGCAGGGACTTACCAAAGCATTTTCTTTCACTTTTAAGTTTTCGAGAACCACGTTTCCTACAAAGACACAGAAATAATATAGTAAATGCAAGCTCTTTACACAAAAAAACACAGAAACTGTTAATGATTTTGCCATTAAAAGGATATATATAATAAACATGTAAATGCAAAGGCATCACAACATCACATGGTTTGCCAACTTATTAAGAAATAATTCAATTTAAATTTGATGCTTTGGCTAAAATTCGGAATTGGGTTGCACAAAAAATGCAAAAAAATGATATTTTTATTTTTATATACTACTTCAGTTTTGAAGCCCAGAAATCAATCGCGGGTGACTTGTCTTTATGTTTTTAATCTTCTTCCACAATCTCGGTGCAGCTCTGTTGTGGTGACGTTAGAAGGCACCACTTATCCTTATAAGCAGTGAAATATAATTTTTTTTAGACTGCAGGCAACCTTAGGTCTAAAGATCTTATGCATATGAAGGAAGAATATAATCTAATATTTTTTTTAAATCTTCAATATATGATAAAAAGTAATAAAATAATCTTGGGTTTCCTATTAAGGCTGTGGGAGCTAAAAGATATGACAATAAAAACGCTCTGCAGGAATAAAGAAGCCTCTGATGATTTTATAAAAAAAAGAATATTATTGGTTGCACTTTCTCTGAGGTTCAACAGAATTAGCAACATAACTGAATCTCATTAGTTAGCAGCCAAGATTATGCAGGCAGTTGCATATTAGTATAACGTTAAGTATATTCATACCGAATGTGACCTCTATACCCACATGATTTATAAAGAGGCATTGTCATTTGTCAGAACTTATGCTAGCTCCAGTTTGTCGAGTGCAAACAGTGTGCAGAGAATTAACTTTTTTAGACTAATCTCATTAGCTTGTTTGGTGTCCTCCCTTCGAGCTTGTCACGGTTTCTACTTAATATTTGGTCAGACCGACGTGGAACTTTACACAGAGCTGGACTTGCTGGACCCACTTGAGCAAATGCTGATGCTAAATGTTAAGCAGAAATTCTTTGTTTACAGTCGCATCTTTGAACTGATGTGTCGCCATGCAAAACACCATTTGAGAAACAAACAATTGAATGCTTCAACTATTTGTTAAAACCGACTAAAGAATTGTAGTGTATTATATCTTTTTTTTAATGTTTGAGTCGCTTTCCAAAAATAAGACCGAGAACTAACTTGTCACGAAAAATAGATATAATGTAACCTTTGAAGCTAACATTAAGAGCTTGACGTGTTACTTTGGTTTGCACAGAAGAAGGGCAATAAGAGAGATTAGGCTTTAACTTTTCAAACCAGCGTTATTGTAATTGTAATTAACACAAGCCGACTTTAAAGGAAGCACAAGTGGTTAAGTTTAAGCGAGGAGTCAGTGTTTACCAAAGGCTGTTTATTTGGATAAGAACCGGAAAGTTTTCAACAGCAGTGTTTCTCTACGGAGTTCCGTCTTGTGCCAGTGTAGCCATTAGCTAGCAGAGCTCACCTCCCCAGATGCCTATCTTGAGCTGGGACTTGTCCAAGTTCTCCACATAGTCTCCTATAAATCTGTTAAGAAGGTCGCTGACCAGAGACTCGAACACCATGGTGAAAGGCTCCGGAGCAGGCAACAGTCCACGGTCAGCGGTGCACCGTCAGCCTTCCCCTGTTTCCGCTTGACAATGACAGCGAGTCTCGCGTCGACTATTGACTCTCTCTGGGCTCCGTTGTTTCTTGTTGATTGGTAATGTCTGGCCGTCTGCAGACACAGGGCCCGAGTGAGCGCATCGATCAAGTCCGGATCGGGTCAGCTGAGGCTGACTCAGAGAGGGCTGTGCCGAAGGGAGTAGGTTATTCATATTATACTCATAAATGGGGTAGATATATGAGTAAAGCAAAATTAACTTCAAATGTAAAATCTACACAATATTATTTTATGTATACCCTATATGCCAACATTTATGTGCAGCTATCAACATCAGAGCAACTTAAGTATATAATGTAATACAAATTATTGGACAATTTATATATGGATTTATTTATGGATGGTTTTGAGTACGGTAATTTAGAATTAGATGTTAATTATAATAGAGTTTCAAATTTATTTTTACTGGCTTTGCTTTAAAAATAGATCCAGATATACAATATATCATGGCATTTCTTGCTCAAACACTATTTGCATTGCGTAACCTACATTTACATTTATTCATTTAGCTGACGCTTTTATCCAAAGCGACTTACATTGTTCTAATGTAATTACCAGTGTTACAGCCACTGGAGGCAGGGTGGGTTAAGTGTCTTGCCCAGGGACACAACGACAGTATGAACTGTGGGGAGCGGAATCGAACCACCTACCTTCCGGTTGAAGGACAACCGCTCTACCCACTGAGCTACTGCCGCCCCATGGTTATTACATGGTTATTAAACATAGTTTAACAGCAAAACAATAGATTTATTTATGCTAGCTGTAATACTTTTTTAAGTGATCGAATTAAGGATGTTATTGCTTTGACATATAATGTGCAAATGAGCGCAACTTGGTATAACTGCATTATTCACCGAGTGCGCTACGCAATGACTGTAGAAAATACAGCACGTAAATACGCTACGGTATGCTACCGTCAATGCTCTGAAGCCCACCGCTAATGACTTTTGAAAATAACGTGCTATCATTATGTACGAGATAATGTAAGACTATCTCGTACAAAAAAATTACGAATGATCTTTTTCTATGAAATCGTAATTGCACAGAAGATTGTGCTAGCGTTATGTGTATTTCCACCGCGGTGAAGTTAGATTGACGTTGGGCGTTGGATATTCTCCGCACTTTCAGCGGGAGGCTTAGTTGTCTGTGTCCGACTAGTGGGTCAATATTCCGGAACAACTTAGCACGGAGCAAGGAGACTTAGGGACCGTCAATAAATGACAATCACGGGAACAAAGTAAATAAATAAATTCAATAGCTTCAAGATAAACAAATTTATTTTCACCAAACTACTTTAAAATAATAGATCTAATCTAGTGGCACCACGCACACCTCTTTTTTTTCACTTTTATGTTTTTTTGGATTTTATATGAATTTTATATATATATACAAATATGGATTTTTTTCAATAGCTTTCAGGTCATGTGACCTAGTTTCTTCAATCCACTTCATATTCATAGTACTAGCCTAGTATTATCATGCACACCACTTTTTTTTCCAATTTTCTCTTTTTTTGAATTTTATATGAATTTTTTATGTACAAAATCAAGGATTTTTTTCAATAGCTTTGAGGTCATGTGACCTAGTTTCTTCAATCCACTTCAAATTCATAGTACTAGCCTAGTAGTACAATGCACACCACTTTTTTTCCAATTTTATCTTCTTTTGAATTTTATATGAATTTTTTATGTACAAAATCAAGGATTTTTTTCAATAGCTTTCAGGTCATGAGACCTAGTCACTTCAATCCACTTCATTTTCATAGCACTAGCCTAGTGGTACCATGCACACCACTTTTTTTTCCAATTTTCTCATTTTTAAAATCTTATATGAATTTTTTATGAACAAAATCAAGGGTTTTTTTCAATAGCTTTCAGGTCATGTGACCTAGTCACTTCAATCCACTTCATATTCATAGCACTAGCCTAGTGGTACCATGCACACCACTTTTTTTTCATTATTCTTTTTTTTTTTATTTT
The DNA here is from genome assembly GCA_024416835.2 of Perccottus glenii. Lineage (NCBI taxonomy): Eukaryota > Metazoa > Chordata > Actinopteri > Gobiiformes > Odontobutidae > Perccottus > Perccottus glenii. The sequence continues at coordinate 27,424,747 of CM044548.2, forward strand.
ATATGAATTTTTTATGTACAAAATCAAGGATTTCTTTCAATAGCTTTCAGGTCATGTGACCTAGTTTCTTCAATACACTTCATTCTCATAGTACTAGTGTAGTATTATAATGCACACCACTTTTTCCAATTTCTCTTTTTTGAATTTTATATGAATTTTTGTACAAAATCAAGGATTTTTTTCAATAGCTTTCAGGTCATGTGACCTAGTCACTTCAGTCCACCTTATATTCAAAGCACTAGCCTAGTAGTACCATGCACACCACTTTTTTTCCAATTTTATCTTCTTTTGAATTTTATATGAATTTTTTATGTACAAAATCAAGGATTTTTTTCAATAGCTTTCAGCTCATGTGACCTAGTCACTTCAGTCCACCTTATATTCAAAGCACTAGCCTAGTAGTACCATGCACAGCACTTTTTTTCCAATTTTATCTTCTTTTGAATTTTATATGAATTTTTTATGTACAAAATCAAGGATTTTTTTCAATAGCTTTCAGGTCATGTGACCTAGTCACTTCAGTCCACCTTATGTTCAAAGCACTAGCCTAGTAGTACCATGCACACCACTTTTTTTTTCCAATTTTATCTTTTTTTGAATTTTATATGAATTTTTATATACAAAATCAAGGATTTTTTCAATAGCTTTCAGGTCATGTGACCTAGTCACTTCAATCCACTTCATTTTCATAGCACTAGCCTAGTGGTACCATGCACACCACTTTTTTTTCCAATTTTCTCATTTTTTAAAATCTTATATGAATTTTTTATGAACAAAATCAAGGGTTTTTTTCAATAGCTTTCAGGTCATGTGACCTAGTCACTTCAATCCACTTCATATTCATAGCACTAGCCTAGTGGTACCATGCACACCACTTTTTTTTCATTATTCTTTTTTTTTTAATTTTATATGAATTTTTTATGTACAAAATCAAGGATTTCTTTCAATAGCTTTCAGGTCATGTGACCTAGTTTCTTCAATACACTTCATTCTCATAGTACTAGTGTAGTATTATAATGCACACCACTTTTTTTCCAATTTTCTCTTTTTTTGAATTTTATATTATTTTTTTATGTACAAAATCAAGGATTTTTTTCAATAGCTTTCAGGTCATAAGACCTAGTTTCTTCAATCCACTTCAAATTGATAGTACTAGCCTAGTAGTACAATGCACACCACTTTTTTCCAATTTTATCTTTTTTTGAATTTTATATTAATTTTTTATGTACAAAATCAAGGATTTTTTTCAATAGCTTTCAGGTCATGTGACCTAGTCACTTCAGTCCACCTTATATTCAAAGCACTAGCCTAGTAGTACCATGCTATGGTGTAAGATCACTTTCAAAAAGATGTATGCACAACTTTAAGCATTCGTATTCGTATTTTAGCATTCGTATGCACAACTTTAAGCATTCGTATTCGTATTATAGCATTCGTATTCGTATTTTTAAATATTTGTGCGTAAATTAATTTGACTGTAAACATTTACGAGTACAACTCTGCTTTCTACGACTACGAATTCTTCACTACGACTACGAATTCAAGTTTACGGCACGAGTAAAAACTGTTGAAATGACGTCACTGCCGTCCCAGGGCAGGTAATCGAACCTCGAATCCATCTAACGCGCATGCGTCAAAGGTCACAGGTAAAAGATGGCTAACAACAGACCTGAGGCTGCTAGTCTAGGCTCAGCATCACAGGTAAATTAAATAACGTGTTTATTCAACATTTTTATACGAGTTTACTATTTTTATTGCACTTTATAATGATATACATTCCTGCAACTCATAGACGTTATTGCTTTTGCTAGTGCTAGACGACGTTAGCGTTGATGAAGTGCTCTGTGTGAAAGTAACGTTATAGTTAGTGATGTTAGAACATGTTTTGCCGATTGACACTGCATGAACTGCAATAAACTTAACTGCTATCATATGTTTAGCAATGTCGATCAGAGCAGTAATGACAATTGAGCCAGAGGAAGTAACGTTAATTGCTTTAGCTTGCGAAATAATGATAAAGTTAACTTAGCTACGTCTATTTGTTTGCAAACATACTTCAGTTGTAATGTCTTGAATGTTTAGCCTAACGTTACATAATGTAGAATTGGTACGGCTAAGTTAACAGTACCATGTATTGCATCTAATACGTATTTTGGCATTTACAGGGACCACTGGCTACTCGGTTACTGCAGCATCTGGGGTCAAAGATCTGACACGTTACGTCAACCACACTTTAATTTGGACTACTTCCAGTACGTTGTAAATCAGGAAGCCTTTATTCTGACATTTGCATCCCAGCTGAAACTGTGGAGTGTCTTTTATTCCTTCAAAGAAGAGTTCCTGTGTTTTTATTAGAGGAGTGTTGCATCGTCAGGAGGACATACTTCGTACAGCGGCCTTTGTAATGACTGCACGTGGACACTATTGACTGTTGATAGACTGTATATGGGTCCGTCCATATTATTATTATTATAAAAAAAATTATTTTGAATCCAAAACGTATAATGAAAAAAACAAATTCAAATAACTGTCTGATTTTGTTTTTTGCAAATTCATTATTTTTTTTGTTTCTCCATTGAATTAAGACATTAAGTAAAACAAGACAGTTGGGTAAGATGACCAAAGTAAAAGTAAATATATCAAAATAAAGGACAAGAGTAGTTAATTACATGCAGTTAAATATTGTGCATTTATCAATGTGCACAGCAAAAGTCACATTTAATGAACAAATTTTTGATGCATTACATTTGGTAATATATATTAACCTAAGTCATTATTGTGTGTGCAGTAGGCAATGAGAGTATATTTAAACGTTTGCAGATTCACTATATGAAACTCTGTTGTCTGTATAGATACTGTGTCTGGAACCAGCAACAAATAACTGCTCAAACACCGCCCTTTCATTTTTCCTCAAAGCAGTGGAAAACTGGCTGGCCTTCCAGGTAAATAGTGATATCTTGTGCTACTGTTTCTATGCTCTTGTCAATCATTTCAGTAATGTTTAATGTAATATTTTGTTGTAATAAATAATAATTATAACCAAGCATTTCCCCTATTCATTTTCCAGGGTCAGGGGCGATGAAGGCGTTGAAAATGTCGCAATTGCTGAAACCATGTTCAGTGTTACAGGAACTAGAGGAAGAGGAAGCTTCATCGCTGGGTGAATTGTACACAACCAAAGGTTAAAATGATAATTTACAAAATGTACAGTATATTCATAGTGACAATGTTAAAACATTGTTGGAAAGTATTTAAGTAAGACTATGTGAATGATTACTTTTGAGTTGAGTAAGGCCTGTTATTTCTTATTTAGGATTGAACGCCTATGGCGAGATGTCTGGAACTCTGTCACTCATCTGTACTATGAAGTTCTTCACAGTCTAGAAGAAGATGGCCTGTTGGATTTGTCAGATGCTGTCCATCTGTTTTGTGCCCTTTATGTGTTCCTTCCGTGTCTGGCAGAGGCCCTTCACACATTCACAGAAGGCTGGGACAACCATCCCTTACGATCTGAAGGTGGACTCACCCCTAACCAACTCTGGGTTATGGGTCACATGCAGACCCCTTGTGACGCAGATGAAGATTTGCAGGTTTGTTGAAGCTATCTCTCAAAGTGCAGTTAAAAAATGCAATTCAAATGTTTTCAACTTGAAAGTGTCAATTTAGACTTATATAAAAAGCTGACATTAAAAAAAAATGGTGTCAATAACTCTGGAAGAAAGTTATTGAATAAAAATATATAAGTATGTAAGAGTAGTCTGTAGTGTGTTGCTTCACTTAAGCATACAATTAGACACTGAACTGAACTTAATTTTCATTTTCTTTAGTCACTGCACTAGGCCTTTGTACGTCAATGTGTGCTTGACAGTGTTTTCAAATATTTCTAAATGTTTCATACAAAATAACACTATTTTCAGAACATGGAGCTGTTTGATGGTGTGCCTGAAGAACCTTATGGAGTTGAAGTCCCAGAAATTGAGTGCCCGCTGACTCCAGCTAGTATGGAAACTGTACAGTCCATGATCGATCCCTGCATCGTCAGAATCATTTGGCAGAGACATTTATATATCAATGGTTCAGTGCATTAAAAGTCTATGTGACACAAAGAAACACTGAAGATATAAGCAGTCCTTACAAAAGATTTAATGGAATGAAGTTGAACATTTGCTAACAGACTGCCAGTTACAAAAGGCTTGCTGTGACATTCCTTCATTTTATCATTCATTTTGTTTTTAAAGTGAACAATTAATAACAGCAAAACAATGGTTTTGTAACAATTAATATTATTCACAGAAACAAGAAAATGTCAAAATGACAATAAAACAATTCAATGCCTATTTTGACTTATACGGTTACTTGTTAGTTTAGCCTGGGAGTGAGTTGTTATACCCTGTCAAAGGTTTGCTCATGGCATATGGCTAATGTCATAATGTTTTTGAATTTACTGAATATTTTCAGGTAGACTGCAGGCGCTGACAATAGGAAAGAGCTGCGTGGATCATTCTTTGAAGGAATAAAAGACACTCAATTTCAGCTGGGATGCAAATGTCAGAATAAAGGCTTCCTGATTTACAACGTACTGGAAGTAGTCCAAATTAAAGTGTGGTTGACGTAACGTGTCAGATCTGCTGCAGTAACCGAGTAGCCAGTGGTCCCTGTAAATGCCAAAATACATATTAGATGCAATACATGGTACCGTTAACTTAGCCGTACCAATTCTACATTATGTAACGCTAGGCTAAACATTCAAGACGTTACAACTGAAGTATGTTTGCAAACAAATAGGCGTAGCTAAGTTAACGTTATCATTATTTCGCAAGCTAAAGCAATTAACGTTACTTCCTCTGGCTCAATTGTCATTACTGCTCTGATCGACATTGCTAAACATATGATAGCAGTTAAGTTTATTGCAGTTCATGCAGTGTCAATCGGCAAAACATGTTCTAACATCACTAACTATAAAGTTACTTTCACACAGAGCACTTCATCAACGCTAACGTCGTCTAGCACTAGCAAAAGCAATAACGTCTATGAGTTGCAGGAATGTATATCATTATAAAGTGCAATAAAATAGTAAACTCGTATAAAAATGTTGAATAAACACGTTATTTAATTTACCTGTGATGCTGAGCCTAGACTAGCAGCCTCAGGTCTGTTGTTAGCCATCTTTTACCTCAGACCTTTGACGCATGCGCTGCTAGATGGAATCGAGGTTCGATTACCTGCCCTAGGACGGCAGTGACGTCATTTCAACAGTTTTTTTACTCGTACCCGTAAACTTGAATTCGTAGTCGTAGTGAAGAATCCGTAGTCGTAGAAAGCAGAGTTGTACTCGTAAATGTTTACAGTCAAGTTAATTTACGCACAAATATTTAAAAATACGAATACAAATGCTAAAATACAAATATGAATGCTTAAAGTTGTGCATACATCTTTTTGAAAGTGATCTTACACCATACCATGCACACCACTTTTTTTTTCCAATTTTATCTTTTTTTGAATTTTATATGAATTTTTATATACAAAATCAAGGATTTTTTCAATAGCTTTCAGGTCATGTGACCTAGTCACTTCAATCCACTTCATTTTCATAGCACTAGCCTAGTGGTACCATGCACACCACTTTTTTTTCCAATTTTCTCATTTTTTAAAATTTTATATGAATTTTTTATGAACAAAATCAAGGATTTTTTTCAATAGCTTTCAGGTCATGTGACCTAGTCACTTCAATCCACTTCATATTCATATCACTAGCCTAGTGGTACCATGCACACCACTTTTTTTTCATTTTTCTCATTTTTTGAATTTTATATGAATTTTTTATGTACAAAATCAAGGGTTTCTTTCAATAGCTTTCAGGTCATGTGACCTAGTTTCTTCAATACACTTCATTCTCATAGTACTAGTCTAGTATTGTCATGCACACCACTTTTTTTCCAATTTTCTCTTTTTTTGAATTTTATATGAATTTTTTATGTACAAAATCAAGGATTTTTTTCAATAGCTTTCAGGTCATGTGACCTAGTTTCTTCAATCCACTTCAAATTCATAGTACTAGCCTAGTAGTACAATGCACACCACTTTTTTTCCAATTTTATCTTTTTTTGAATTTTATATGAATTTTTTATGTACAAAATCAACTCAAAACACACACTTTCTGCAAAGTCCTCTGTAGTTGAAGCAGCCACTAGAGCTCGAGCCTCAGCTGAAGCTGCACTAACTAAAGCTGCCTACACTAAAAAACAATTAGAAATCAAAAGGCAAAAGGCACGGCTAGAATTAGAAAAGGCTACACTAGAAGCAGATTTAGAGGTATTGGAGATAGAGAAGGAGGCAGCAGCTGCTACAGCAAGGGCTGAAGTCTTAGAAGCAGCTGCGGCCGCAGAACAGGATGACATAGTGAGCATAAGAAGCTCAGTTTCACCACGACTTGTCCAAAGAAGAACGGAAGAGTATGTGCAACGCCAAACCCATCTAAGCAAGTCGCCAGAAAATCCCACTCCAAAGCCATCGCTAACATTCACACCAATAAGACACACGCACATCTCACCAGCAATGGACAACAAAGCTCACATGATGAATCTACCTTCTAGCCCATACAAGGATGAAACAAGGCTATATAGTGTTCCTTCGCACAACACCAGCAACCCACCTATGATAGACTTTGCTAAATTCCTGGCACGAAGAGAGTTAATAACTACAGGGCTCTTTAAGTTTGATGACACGCCAGAGAGTTTCAGAGCATGGCAGTCGTCATTTCTAAATGCAACTGAAGATGTGGGGCTTACATACAGTGAAGAATTAGACCTTCTCGTGAAGTGGCTTGGTAAAGAGTCCTCTGAACATGTTAAAAGAATTTGAGCTGTCTATGCCACTAACCCCAAAGCTGCCCTACAGCTGTCATGGGACAGACTACAAGAATGCTATGCTACACCAGAAATAGTCGAAAATGCCCTATTCAAGAAACTGGACAATTTCCCCCGTCTCTCCAACAGAGACAACATTAAGCTAAGAGAGCTTAGTGATTTGCTCATGGAGCTGCTGGTTGCTAAAAATGAAGGCTATCTTCCAGGCCTCGCCTACCTCGACTCTCCACGTGGGATAAAGCCTATAGTTGAAAAACTGCCCCCAGGGTTACAAGAAAAATGGGTCCTCACTGGTTCAAGATACAAACAGGAACACCAAGTGACATTCCCTCCCTTCTCGTTCTTTGTAGACTTTGTCCAAGGCCAAGCCAAAGCCAGAAATGACCCAAGTTTTGCCTTAACATTCAGCAGCCAGCCTTATAACAAAGGTGAGAAAACCACAATCAAACACACTGGCTACAAAACAATATCAGTGCACAAGACTGACGTTAATGCAAATGTTGACACAAATACAACAGATGAAGATCTGACACGATACTGCCCAGTTCACAAGAAAACACATCCCCTGGCTAAATGCCCTCACATTCCCAAGCTTGACCCTAACGCTCAGATGGCAATCCTACTGGGTAGAGACATTGTACGAGTCCACAAGGTGCGACAGCAAGTCAATGGTCCCCACAATGCTCCCTTTGCCCAGCGCTTAGACCTAGGCTGGGTAATCGTTGGTGAAGTGTGTCTCGACAATGTTCACAAGCCAACCACAAATGTTTTTAAAACTCACATCCTCCACAACGGACGTCCATCTCTCCTCACCCCTTGCCATAACAGCATCAACGTAAAAGAGAAACCATGCTACGGCGGGGAGCTCGGGAATAGCCTCTCTACACGCGCCACAAAACACACTCCAGCCAGGGAGAAGTTCGGGCATGGGGTCTTTGAACGCACAGAGAGCGACAACAAGTTTGCCATGTCCTTCGAGGACGAGATATTTCTAAAAATGATGGAGAAAGAAGTCCATCAGGATAAGATGAACAACTGGGTTGCACCCTTGCCATTCAGGTCTCCTCGTCTCCCACTCCCAAACAATAGGGATCAAGCAGTGACCAGACTCGCTTCATTAAGACGCACATTGACTAGAAATTCTGAGATGCGGCAACAATTCTTTGAGTTTATGGAAAAACTGTTCAAGAACAAACACGCAGAGATCGCGCCACCCATTAATGACAGTGACGATTGCTGGTACTTGCCTATTTTTGGTGTATATCACCCTCAGAAACCAGGGCAGATACGAGTTGTCTTCGATTCCAGTGCTCAGCAATTTGGTGTGTCTCTCAATTCAGTGCTGCTAACAGGGCCAGACCTCAATAATACCCTTCTCGGTGTGCTGATCCGGTTTAGGAAAGACCTCATTGCAGTTACTGCAGATATCCAACAAATGTTCTATGGATTCCTTGTGAGACACGACCACAGAGACTATTTGAGATTCCTATGGCACAAGGACAATGACTTGTCTAAAGAAGTACAGGAATTCCGCATGCGGTACATCGCTGAAACAGCCCGTCCCGGCAGTCGCCATCTATTGCTTACGGAGAGCTGCCCAAAAGGCGAGCCGAAGTTCGGAGCTGACACAAGACAGTTTGTTGAAAGACACTTTTACGTGGACGACGGGTTGATATCGCTTCCCACTGAGTCAGCAGCTATAGACTTGCTAAAACGCACTTGTGCATCTTTGGCTGAATCAAATCTCAAGCTTCATAAAATTGCCTCGAACAGCCTTTCAGTCATGCAAGCCTTTGAACCTGAAGATCTGGCCACGGGCATCAAAGACTTAAGTCTACATGAGGATTCTCTGCCCACACAAAGAAGCCTAGGCCTATGCTGGGACATAAACACAGACACTTTCACATTTAAGGTAGCTGTTAATGACAAGCCCTACACGCCGTGGTGTACTCTCCGTTATTAACAGTATCTTTGACCCTTTGGGGTTAGCAGCACCAGTGACAATTAAAGGCAGGCTATTGTTACGTGAACTAGCCAATGGAGTCCAGGATTGGGATTTCTCTCCCTAAAGACCAAGCGGACACATGGGAAACATGGAAAATGTCACTCAAAGATCTAAGCACCCTTCAGGTCCCACGCTGCTACACACAGGCCTCCCTCTGTAAGTCTGTCTACACCGAGTTGTGTGTCTTTTCTGATGCTTCAAGCTGGGCGATAGCAGCAGTAGCTTATTTAAGAACTGTTACCCAAGAAGGACATTGTGAAGTTGGGTTTGTACTCGGAAAAGCAAAACTGTCACCAAAACCAGAGCCTACAATCCCTCGCCTTGAACTGTGTGGCGCTGTTCTTGCAGTCGAGATGACCGAGCTCATCTTAGATGAGCTGGATCACAAACCAGACGCTGTGAAATTCTACTGTGACAGCAGAGTGGTCCTTGGATATATTTGCAATGACTCAAAACGTTTCTATGTGTATGTCCATAATCGCGTTCATCGTATACGTCAAACCACATCCCCTGAGCAATGGCACTATGTCACTTCAGAGCAGAACCCAGCTGATCTGGCAACCAGGTCTGTACCTGCATCACAGCTTATGGACACCATGTGGTTCAGGGGACCGGACTTGCTCTACAAACCCCCTGAACCTGAGGTACATAAGTCTTTCAACCTGATTAACCCTGAAAAAGATGTAGAAGTCAGACAAGTCACCACCCTTGCTACCCGCATTGAAGAAAAGAGCCTTACGTCAGAACGCTTCTCGTTTTTCAACATGGAGTTAAGCTATTACGTGCCATTTCCCTATTGATTCATCAGGCACGTTCTCACAGGTCAGCAAACTCCAGCTTCTCACCTAATCACATTTGTAAAGGATGGCATCGTTGTAAAAAGCCACGCACCCCTGATGAGCTGGAAGCTGCAAAAAGGGTCATCCTTGAGTCTGTTCAGAGAGATACTTACCTTGACGAGTATGCTGCTCTCAAGCCAAAAAGATATTCTCAGCTCGAGTCCTATTTTGAATCTTGACCCTATTTGAGTGACAGACTTATAAGGGTTGGAGGACATCTTAGACATGCCTCTCTGGAAGCAGAGATAAAAAATCCAATCATTCTCTCAAATCAACACCATGTAACCAAGCTGCTAGCGAGCCATTACCACGCAAAAGTAATGCACCAAGGAAGGCAGTTCACAGAGGGAGCCATTCGACAAGCTGGATTCTGGGTTGTAGCTGGTAAAAGACTAATTTCATCTATTATCCATCATTGTGTAACATGCCGAAAACTCAGAGGGAAAATGGAAACACAGAAAATGGCGGATCTTCCACCAGAGAGACTTGACACATCCCCACCCTTTTCTTATGTGGGCCTGGATGTGTTCGGCCCGTGGTCAGTTGTCACTCGGCGCGCACGCAGGTGGTGCAGCACAAAGTAAAAGGTGGGCCATTCTGTTCACATGCATGACTACTAGAGGTGTACACATCGAAGTCATCGATTCAATGGACGCCACAAGCTGTATAAATGCATTGCGGAGGTTTTTTGCTATCAGAGGTCCAGCAAAGCAACTACGGTCAGACAGGGGGACCAACTTCATCGCTGCCAGCGGAGAACTAGGCATGGCACAACTTGACGAGAAAGAGCTCAGCATTGTCAGATATCTCCATAGCAACGGTTGCACTTGGGAGTTCAATCCTCCACATGCCTCTCATATGGGAGGTGTCTGGGAGAGGATGATCGGGGTGACACGCAAAATACTGGACTCTATGCTTTGCAGAATAAACACACTCGTCTGACACATGATGTACTATGTACCTTAATGGCCGAGGTATCATCCATAATCAATGCAAGGCCGTTGGTCCCAATCTCATTGGACCCTTCCTCGCCATTCCTGCTTTGCCCTGCAATGCTTTTGACTCAAAAGTCACACTTGATTCCTCCACCAGGGACTTCACTGGAAAAGATCTACTAAAGAATCAGTGGAAGCAAGTGCAGGCACTTGCCAATGAATTCTGGAGCCGTTGGAGGAACGAATATCTCAGCACTCTCCAGTTGAGACGCAAGTGGCACAAAACACACCGCAACCTGCAAACAGGTGACATTGTGCTACTAAAACAAAGTCAAGCACCAAGGAATGAATGGACAATGGCCATGGTCACATCTGTCTTTCCAGGTAGTGACGGGAGAGTTCGGAAGGTCGAGGTGAAGACAACTTCTCAGGGCGTCTCAAAGACTTACCTACGTCCCATCTCTGATGTTATTGTTCTCTTAGAGAATGATCAAAAGTGACTGATAAAGGTAGTATAGTGGCATTAGTAGTCTAATGCCAGACGGGGAGTGTTCTGCTCCTTTGGTTAAAAAGCTTTAGATTAAAAATGTTTAAAATGTTTGTAATAACTTAGTTCATATTACAACATCATATTTCATATTTCGTTTGTTGCACTTCATGGTAAAAAAATAGTAATCAGCTTAAATCATCTTATATGCAGACAGTATTGGTTTATCTGTGCTTAATTGTGAAGGCTTAGTTAGTCACTGCAATGCATTATGGGTAGAAGAAGTTCATGAGAAAAACGTGTTGTCAACTACTCATGTGCAAGCTACTCCAAGCAGTCCACAACTTGCCTACACCTCCGAAATCAATGGCTGTAAGTTTATTAGTTGTTTAGGAGCTAAAGTAACAATAATATGTAACTATTATATCATTTATAAGCCCTGTTGAGGATCGTTTTTATACATGCATAAACCTAGCTCTGACCAATGCTAGCTTAAAGACGTGCAGTTGTGTGACTGTATTAGCATTAATGGCGCTATTCATGCATATCCGTGACCTCATTAGCATAACAAAAGATCGCTAAAGTATCAATAAATTATAGTTACCTGATGTAACTACAGTTCTACGAGTGTGTGCGTAGCCCACCTACGGGCTTCGCTAGTGGTTACCTCTCCCTGGCGCGAGCCAGACTTCTGAAAAGATCAAAGCAGCTGGGCCTGAGAGTAGGTGGGCTACGCACACACTCGTAGAACTGTAGTTACATCAGGTAACTATAATTTCTACTTCGTGTGTGCTCCGCCCACCTACGGGCTTCGCTAGTGGTTACCTACCAAGGCAAAGGCCGTAGGGGATAAATGTACTCCCAGCTGGACCGGTTCACAACGATTGGCGCGGGAACAAACAACGTCAGGAGCAACGCCGGCCCGCCTCTCCCAAGAGCAGCCAAGCGTGCCCCACTATAGGTCACGGTGTCTAAACTGCCTCTCCCAAGAGCATCTGTCGCCGTCCTATGTGAGCCTAATCAAGCTGTGCCCAGGACCGCCTCTCCCAAGAGCATCCTGGCACCCTGTTCAAACTTCCAACTTCAGTGTCCGTGGTCGGGGGATGGACCGCCTCTCCCAAGAGCATCTATCCTGCCCGCCGAGCCCGTGACCGCCTCTCCCAAGAGCACACGGGCCCTCACACAGCTGCACAGACAAATACATCCAAAAGGAACCCAAGCTGTGGTATAAGTGTTCTCAGCCGCAATAACAGTAACACCTGCAGTGTGCGCCAGCCTAGGTGACAAGGTTCTGGCCTCTATTCAACACTGAATGAGTGACAGAGCTGCAGACACGTCCATGAGATAGGACCGCACAAACGTGGACACAGAGGACCAAGATGCCGCCAAGCATATATCTTCCGCAGAGACACCTCTACACAGGGCCACCTCTACACAGGGCCACCATCGTGGAAACCCCTCGGGTAGAGTGTGCCCTGATCAAGGCTGGGGAGGCGGCCTTGAGCCACGTGGGCCGCTCAATACCCCCACAGATCCAGTGTGCTAGGCGTTGGGCCGACAACGGTGACCCACGCCCCTTGGCCGCGAAGCACACAAATAACTGGTCTGATGTCCGAAAGCCCGCTGTGCGCTCCACATAGCAGCGCAAAGCCCTGACCGGACACAGCATGAGTGACCGCGCATCTGCTGTTGTCCCGGCTGGGGTGGGGCAGAGAGCTCTAATCCTGATCACCCTGGACCGGAAGGACGAGGTGATAACCTTCGGCTGAAAGGCTGGGTTGGGCCAAAGGTGAATTAGGCTTCCATCCTCACTGAGCGACATGCACAAAGGATGAACCGACAAGGCGCACAGGTCCCCCGCCCTCTTGGCGGAGGATAGTGCCAGCAGAAGGGCGGTCTTGAAGGAGAGCATGCGGACTTCCGCCTGCTCCAAGGGCTCAAAAGGGGGTCCAGACAGACCATCCAAAACAGTCTGAAGGTCCCAGGAGGCACCACCTGTCTAGAGGGGGCCTCACCCTGTGCACCCGAAGCAGCTTAACCAAAGGGTGACTACGAGCCGAGAAGCGCCCAAAGCCCTCATGGCCCGTCGTGATGGCTGCCGCAAACACCGCCAGAGTAGATGCGGCACGACCACTATCCAGAAGTCCCTGTAGAAATTCCAGGACTACATTAACTGGACAGCTACAGGGTCCAACGTCCTGTCACCACACCAAGCGGCAAAGAGGCGCCAGCGGGTGCCGTATGCCCTGGCCGTGGAAGGTGCCCTAGCACTCTGGATGGTGGACACCACTGCTGGGAAGTCCTATATTCATAAGCTTCCCCCTTTCAACCTCCAGAGTAGGAGCCTGTGGGTCAGGAATGGTCGGGACTGAAGGGAACCCCCGGCCTGCAGCAGTGTGTCGGGTTGGTCGGGAGAGGCCACGGGTCCGTCACGCCATCTGCACCAGGTCCGGGTACCATCTGGCACCCGGACTGTCGGAGCCACCACCAGGATGTGAAGGCCCTGCAACCTCACCCTGTGAAGCAGAGGGAATAAGAGGCGTAGTGGTGGGAAGGCATAGAGGAGGCCTATGGGCCATGACTCTTGAGCCAGCGCGTCCACCCCTAGCGGTGGGTCGTCTGGCGATCTGGCGAGAACCAGAGTGGGCACTGTGCGTTCTCTGCACTGGCGAACAGGTCGGCCACAGGCTGACCGAACCGGCGCCAAGTCTGTCGTGCGACTTTGGGCGCCAAGCTCCATTCGTCGTAGAGGGCCACCGGGACATCCTGTCTGCCCCTGCGTTGAGTGTCCCGGGCACATGTCGTGCCCTTAGGAGGCCAGGTGTGTGTCTGCCCACATTAGGATCTCTGCTGCCCTCCGATGAAGGAGGGGTGACCTGGTTCCTCCCTGTCTGTTCAGGTAGGCCACAACTGTTGTGTTGTCCGACCTGATCATCACGTGATCTCCCTTCAAGCTGGGGGCAAAGTGCAGAAGCACCCTCTGCACCGCTACCATCTCCAGTACATTTATGTGGGATAGCGTTGACTCCCAGGCCCGCCCACTGCGAGCCGGCCTGGTCCCGCCCCATCCGGTGAGTGATGCCTGTGAACACCTCCACATAGTGTGGGGACGCATCCCATGCGCACTCCCAGTTGGAGACGGTCCGGGGTGAGCCAGAATTCCAGATCTCTGTCGAGCCCCAGGACAGTGAGACCCGGGTCTGTCTGTCCTGCGTGGGATGTAACCGGGCCGAGCAAAGTGCAAAGTCACGATGGAGGTTCGGGATACGGGGGGCCCCCCCAGAAAGGGCTGCCCTACCCTCTTGGGAGGGGGCACTGCTGGGGTTCTGTGGGTGACTGGGGGTGGGTTGCTGTCTGAGCTAGAACCCCCTAGGTCCGGGGGACCTGGGGGCAGGGCCCCAGAATGAGTAAGCCCCACTTTTACAGGTGGTGCACCCCTAGTAGCTGACTGTGTGGCGGGGTAGTGAGCCCTGGTCAGCATCCCCGCCCTTGCAGCTCAACACTGGCCCCCAATATCTGCACACCGCCCCTGGCAGTTGCAGAGTGGAATCTGGGCCGTTTACCAGCAGCCTTAGAGTTACAGGAGAGCGCGGGGGAGCGCCTCTTAAGCCCCTCCCTTGGCAGCATGGAAGGCGCCTGTACTGCTGTAGGTGCGCCGGACCCACTTAAGCCAAGCACAATCCGTCTGCGTGGCGTAGTGGAAGGGGGCGGACCATAAAGAGCCGGAGGGGAAGACCCAGAAGCGTGCTCTTTTAATGAGAAGTAACGGGCCTACGGCCTTTATTGACATGATTATCATTAAGGGCGACTTGTAGGAAGCGGGAGGGCCAGCGCCCTATTACGTTGAAAACCTCCTCTTCTCCCGGCGCTCCGCCCTGCGCTCTAAGAGGCGGGGACAGGATCAGCAGCGGCAACGGTGGCGTGCCCTAGCTCGCTCACGGGAGTCGCGGACACCTGGTGCCGGTCTGCACGACGGCGCCAAATGTCGTGCCACTGGCGTCGGCTGAGGAGCAAGCTGCTGGGGACGTTTTGGAGGCTGATTCAAGTCGGTCTACAAGAGACTGAATATCAGGACCAAACAGGGATGAGGTGGAGAGCGGCAGACCGAGGATGCGTCTCTGCTCCTGTTCCTTCAGGGAAGACAGGCCGAGCCACAGGTGTCTGGTGCCGAGCTGAGCCGCGCTCATGGTGCGGCCCCCATCCACGGGGAATGCTTGGGACATCCTCAGGAGAGCAGCCGCTGTGGTCTGAACCTCATCTATCTCCTCGGGCGTGAGGACCGATCGCTCATGTGTGAGCTTGTCCAAGGAGCCCGCCAGGAAAGCCATATTGCTAGCCAACGCCACCACCTGAGCGGCGTTAGCGTAGGTATAGTCAGGAGGATATGGGTGTATAGTCAGGAGGATAGTGCATGTATAGTCAGGAGGATAGTGCATGTATAGTCAGGAGGATAGTGCGTGTATAGTCAGGAGGATAGTGCATGTATAGTCAGGAGGATAGTGTGTGTATAGTCAGGAGGATATGGGTGTATAGTCAGGAGGATAGTGCATGTATAGTCAGGAGGATAGTGCGTGTATAGTCAGGAGGATAGTGCATGTATAGTCAGTAGGATAGTGCGTGTATAGTCAGGAGGATATGGGTGTATAGTCAGGAGGATAATGCATGTATAGTCAGGAGGATATGGGTGTATAGTCAAGGGGATAGTGCATGTATAGTCAGGAGGATAGTGCATGTATAGTCAGGAGGATAGTGCGTGTATAGTCAGGAGGATAGTGCATGTATAGTCAGGAGGATAGTGCGTGTATAGTCAGGAGGTTAGTGCGTGTATAGTCAGGAGGATATGGGTGTATAGTCAGGGGGATAGTGCATGTATAGTCAGGAGGATAGTGCATGTATAGTCAGGAGGATATGGGTGTATAGTCAGGAGGATAGTGCGTGTATCGTCAGGAGGATAGTGCGTGTATAGTCAAGGGGATAGTGCATGTATAGTCAGGAGGATAGTGCATGTATAGTCAGGAGGATAGTGCGTGTATAGTCAGGAGGATAGTGCATGTATAGTCAGGAGGATAGTGCGTGTATAGTCAGGAGGTTAGTGCGTGTATAGTCAGGAGGATATGGGTGTATAGTCAGGGGGATAGTGCATGTATAGTCAGGAGGATAGTGCATGTATAGTCAGGAGGATATGGGTGTATAGTCAGGAGGATAGTGCGTGTATCGTCAGGAGGATAGTGCGTGTATAGTCAGGGGGATAGTGTGTGTATCGTCAGGAGGATAGTGCATGTATAGTCAGGAGGATAGTGCGTGTATAGTCAGGAGGATAGTGCGTGTATCGTCCGGAGGATAGTGCGTGTATAGACAGGAGGATAGCGCGTGTATAGTCAGGAGAATATGGGTGTATAGTCAGGGGGATAGTGCATGTATAGTCAGGAGGATAGTGCGTGTATAGTCAGGAGGTTAGTGCGTGTATAGTCAGGAGGATATGGGTGTATAGTCAGGGGGATAGTGCATGTATAGTCAGGAGGATAGTGCATGTATAGTCAGGAGGATAGTGCGTGTATAGTCAGGAGGATAGTAAATGTATAGTCAGGAGGATAGTGCGTGTATAGTCAGGAGGATATGGGTGTATAGTCAGGAGGATAGTGCGTGTATAGTCAGGAGAATATGGGTGTATAGTCAGGAGGATAGTGCATGTATAGTCAGGAGGATATGGGTGTATAGTCAGGAGGATATGGTGTGTATAGTCAGGAGGATAGTGCGTGTATAGTCAGGAGGATAGTGCGTGTATAGTCAGGAGGATAGTGCATGTATAGTCAGGAGGATATGGGTGTATAGTCAGGAGGATATGGGTGTATAGTCAGGGGGATAGTGCATGTATAGTCAGGAGGATATGGGTGTATAGTCAGGAGGATAGTGCGTGTATAGTCAGGAAGGATAGTGCATGTATAGTCAGGAGGATATGGGTGTATAGTCAGGAGGATATGGGTGTATAGTCAGGGGGATAGTGCATGTATAGTCAGGAGGATAGTGCATGTATAGTCAGGAGGATAGTGCGTGTATAGTCAGGAGGATAGTGCGTGTATAGTCAGGAGGATAGTGCGTGTATAGTCAGGAGGATAGTGCGTGTATAGTCAGGAGGATATGGGTGTATAGTCAGGAGGATAGTGCATGTATAGTCAGGAGGATAGTGCATGTATAGTCAGGAGGATAGTGGGTGTATAGTCAGGAGGATATGGGTGTATAGTCAGGAGGATAGTGCGTGTATAGTCAGGAGGATATGGGTGTATAGTCAGGAGGATAGTGCATGTATAGTCAGGAGGATATGGGTGTATAGTCAGGAGGATATGGGTGTATAGTCAGGAGGATATGGGTGTATAGTCAGGAGGATAGTGCGTGTAGTCAGGAGGATAGTGCGTGTATAGTCAGGGGATAGTCGTGTATCGTTCAGGAGGATAGTGCATGTATAGTCAGGAGGATATGGGTGTATAGTCAGGAGGATATGGGTGTATAGTCAGGAGGATAGTGCATGTATAGTCAGGAGGATAGTGCATGTATAGTCAGGAGGATAGTGCGTGTATAGTCAGGAGGATAGTGCGTGTATAGTCAGGAGGATAGTGCGTGTATAGTCAGGAGGATAGTGCGTGTATAGTCAGGAGGATATGGGTGTATAGTCAGGGGGATAGTGCATGTATAGTCAGGAGGATAGTGCATGTATAGTCAGGAGGATATGGGTGTATAGTCAGGAGGATAGTGCGTGTATAGTCAGGAGGATAGTGCGTGTATAGTCAGGAGGATAGTGCGTGTATAGTCAGGAGGATAGTGCATGTATAGTCAGGAGGATATGGGTGTATAGTCAGGAGGATATGGGTGTATAGTCAGGAGGATAGTGCATGTATAGTCAGGAGGATATGGGTGTATAGTCAGGAGGATAGTGCATGTATAGTCAGGAGGATAGTGCGTGTATAGTCAGGAGGATAGTGCATGTATAGTCAGGAGGATATGGGCGTATAGTCAGGAGGATATGGGTGTATAGTCAGGAGGATAGTGCATGTATAGTCAGGAGGATATGGGTGTATAGTCAGGAGGATAGTGAGTGTATAGTCAGGAGGATAGTGCATGTATAGTCAGGGGGATAGTGCGTGTATAGTCAGGAGGATAGTGCATCTATAGTCAGGAGGATAGTGCGTGTATAGTCAGGGGGATAGTGCGTGTATCGTCAGGAGGATAGTGTGTGTATAGTCAGGAGGATAGTGCGTGTATAGTCAGGAGGATATGGGTGTATAGTCAGGGGGATAGTGCATGTATAGTCAGGAGGATATGGGTGTATAGTCAGGAGGATAGTGCATGTATAGTCAGGAGGATAGTGCGTGTATAGTCAGGAGGATAGTGCATGTATAGTCAGGAGGATATGGGTGTATAGTCAGGAGGATATGGGTGTATAGTCAGGAGGATAGTGCATGTATAGTCAGGAGGATAGTGCGTGTATAGTCAGGAGGATAGTGCATGTATAGTCAGGAGGATATGGGTGTATAGTCAGGAGGATATGGGTGTATAGTCAGGAGGATATGGGTGTATAGTCAGGAGGATAGTGCATGTATAGTCAGGAGGATATGGGTGTATAGTCAGGAGGATAGTGCATGTATAGTCAGGAGGATAGTGCATGTATAGTCAGGAGGATAGTGCGTGTATAGTCAGGAGGATAGTGCATGTATAGTCAGGAGGATAGTGCGTGTATAGTCAGGAGGATATGGGTGTATAGTCAGAAGGATAGTGCATGTATAGTCAGGAGGATAGTGCGTGTATAGTCAGGAGGATAGTAAATGTATAGTCAGGAGGATAGTGCGTGTATAGTCAGGAGGATATGGGTGTATAGTCAGGAGGATAGTGCATGTATAGTCAGGAGGATAGTGCGTGTATAGTCAGGAGGATAGTGCTTGTATAGTCAGGAGGATAGTGCGTGTATAGTCAGGAGGATAGTGCATGTATAGTCAGGAGGATAGTGCGTGTATAGTCAGGAGGATATGGGTGTATAGTCAGGAGGATAGTGCGTGTATAGTCAGGAGGATAGTGCATGTATAGTCAGGAGGATAGTGCGTGTATAGTCAGGAGGATATGGGTGTATAGTCAGGAGGATAGTGCATGTATAGTCAGGAGGATAGTGCATGTATAGTCAGGAGGATAGTGCGTGTATAGTCAGGAGGATATGGGTGTATAGTCAGGAGGATAGTGCGTGTATAGTCAGGAGGATATGGGTGTATAGTCAGGAGGATAGTGCATGTATAGTCAGGAGGATAGTGCGTGTATAGTCAGGAGGATATGGGTGTATAGTCAGGAGGATAGTGCGTGTATAGTCAGGAGGATAGTGCGTGTATAGTCAGGAGGATAGTGCATGTATAGTCAGGAGGATATGGGTGTATAGTCAGGAGGATATGGGTGTATAGTCAGGAGGATAGTGCATGTATAGTCAGGAGGATATGGGTGTATAGTCAGGAGGATAGTGCGTGTATAGTCAGGAGGATAGTGCATGTATAGTCAGGAGGATATGGGTGTATAGTCAGGAGGATATGGGTGTATAGTCAGGAGGATAGTGCATGTATAGTCAGGAGGATAGTGCATGTATAGTCAGGAGGATAGTGCGTGTATAGTCAGGAGGATAGTGCGTGTATAGTCAGGAGGATAGTGCGTGTATAGTCAGGAGGATAGTGCGTGTATAGTCAGGAGGATATGGGTGTATAGTCAGGAGGATAGTGCATGTATAGTCAGGAGGATGGTGCATGTATAGTCAGGAGGATAGTGCGTGTATAGTCAGGAGGATATGGGTGTATAGTCAGGAGGATAGTGCGTGTATAGTCAGGGGAATATGGGTGTATAGTCAGGAGGATAGTGCATGTATAGTCAGGAGGATATGGGTGTATAGTCAGGAGGATGGGTGTATAGTCAGGAGGATGGGTGTATATTCAGGAGGATAGTGCGTGTATAGTCAGGAGGATAGTGCGTGTATAGTCAGGGGGATAGTGCGTGTATAGTCAGGAGGATAGTGCATGTATAGTCAGGAGGATATGGGTGTATAGTCAGGAGGATATGGGTGTATAGTCAGGAGGATAGTGCATGTATAGTCAGGAGGATATGGGTGTATAGTCAGGAGGATAGTGCGTGTATAGTCAGGAGGATAGTGCATGTATAGTCAGGAGGATATGGGTGTATAGTCAGGAGGATATGGGTGTATAGTCAGGGGGATAGTGCATGTATAGTCAGGAGGATAGTGCATGTATAGTCAGGAGGATAGTGCGTGTATAGTCAGGAGGATAGTGCATGTATAGTCAGGAGGATAGTGCGTGTATAGTCAGGAGGATAGTGCGTGTATAGTCAGGAGGATATGGGTGTATAGTCAGGGGGATAGTGCATGTATAGTCAGGAGGATAGTGCATGTATAGTCAGGAGGATATGGGTGTATAGTCAGGAGGATAGTGCGTGTATAGTCAGGAGGATAGTGCGTGTATAGTCAGGGGGATAGTGCGTGTATAGTCAGGAGGATAGTGCATGTATAGTCAGGAGGATATGGGTGTATAGTCAGGAGGATATGGGTGTATAGTCAGGGGGATAGTGCATGTATAGTCAGGAGGATATGGGTGTATAGTCAGGAGGATAGTGCATGTATAGTCAGGGGGATAGTGCGTGTATAGTCAGGAGGATAGTGCATGTATAGTCAGGAGGATATGGGCGTATAGTCAGGAGGATATGGTGCATGTATAGTCAGGGGGATAGTACATGTATAGTCAGGAGGATATGGGTGTATAGTCAGGAGGATAGTGAGTGTATAGTCAGGAGGATAGTGCATGTATAGTCAGGAGGATAGTGCGTGTATAGTCAGGAGGATAGTGCATCTATAGTCAGGAGGATAGTGCGTGTATAGTCAGGAGGATAGTGCGTGTATAGTCAGGAGGATAGTGCATGTATAGTCAGGAGGATAGTGCGTGTATAGTCAGGAGGATATGGGTGTATAGTCAGGGGGATAGTGCATGTATAGTCAGGAGGATATGGGTGTATAGTCAGGAGGATATGGGTGTATAGTCAGGAGGATAGTGCATGTATAGTCAGGAGGATAGTGCGTGTATAGTCAGGAGGATAGTGCATGTATAGTCAGGAGGATATGGGTGTATAGTCAGGAGGATATGGGTGTATAGTCAGGAGGATATGGGTGTATAGTCAGGGGGATAGTGCATGTATAGTCAGGAGGATATGGGTGTATAGTCAGGAGGATAGTGCATGTATAGTCAGGAGGATAGTGCATGTATAGTCAGGAGGATAGTGCGTGTATAGTCAGGAGGATAGTGCATGTATAGTCAGGAGGATAGTGCGTGTATAGTCAGGAGGATATGGGTGTATAGTCAGAGGATAGTGCATGTATAGTCAGGAGGATAGTGCGTGTATAGTCAGGAGGATAGTGCATGTATAGTCAGGAGGATAGTGCGTGTATAGTCAGGAGGATATGGGTGTATAGTCAGGAGGATAATGCATGTATAGTCAGGAGGATATGGGTGTATAGTCAGGAGGATAGTGCATGTATAGTCAGGAGGATAGTGCATGTATAGTCAGGAGGATAGTGCGTGTATAGTCAGGAGGATAGTGCATGTATAGTCAGGAGGATAGTGCGTGTATAGTCAGGAGGTTAGTGCGTGTATAGTCAGGAGGATATGGGTGTATAGTCAGGGGGATAGTGCATGTATAGTCAGGAGGATAGTGCATGTATAGTCAGGAGGATAGTGCGTGTATATTCAGGAGGATAGTGCATGTATAGTCAGGAGGATAGTGCGTGTATAGTCAGGAGGTTAGTGCGTGTATAGTCAGGAGGATATGGGTGTATAGTCAGGAGGATAGTGCGTGTATAGTCAGGAGGATATGGGTGTATAGTCAGGAGGATAGTGCATGTATAGTCAGGAGGATATGGGTGTATAGTCAGGAGGATAGTGCATGTATAGTCAGGAGGATAGTGCGTGTATAGTCAGGAGGATAGTGCATGTATAGTCAGGAGGATATGGGTGTATAGTCAGGAGGATATGGGTGTATAGTCAGGAGGATAGTGCATGTATAGTCAGGAGGATAGTGTGTATAGTCAGGAGGATAGTGCATGTATAGTCAGGAGGATATGGGTGTATAGTCAGGAGGATATGGGTGTATAGTCAGGAGGATATGGGTGTATAGTCAGGGGGATAGTGCATGTATAGTCAGGAGGATATGGGTGTATAGTCAGGAGGATAGTGCATGTATAGTCAGGAGGATAGTGCATGTATAGTCAGGAGGATAGTGCGTGTATAGTCAGGAGGATAGTGCATGTATAGTCAGGAGGATAGTGAGTGTATAGTCAGGAGGATATGGGTGTATAGTCAGAAGGATAGTGCATGTATAGTCAGGAGGATAGTGCGTGTATAGTCAGGAGGATAGTGCATGTATAGTCAGGAGGATAGTGCGTGTATAGTCAGGAGGATATGGGTGTATAGTCAGGAGGATAATGCATGTATAGTCAGGAGGATATGGGTGTATAGTCAGGGGGATAGTGCATGTATAGTCAGGAGGATAGTGCATGTATAGTCAGGAGGATAGTGCGTGTATAGTCAGGAGGATAGTGCATGTATAGTCAGGAGGATAGTGCGTGTATAGTCAGGAGGATAGTGCGTGTATAGTCAGGAGGATATGGGTGTATAGTCAGGGGATAGTGCATGTATAGTCAGGAGGATAGTGCATGTATAGTCAGGAGGATAGTGCGTGTATAGTCAGGAGGATAGTGCATGTATAGTCAGGAGGATATGGGTGTATAGTCAGGAGGATAGTGCATGTATAGTCAGGAGGATAGTGCGTGTATAGTCAGGAGGATAGTGCTTGTATAGTCAGGAGGATAGTGCGTGTATAGTCAGGAGGATATGGGTGTATAGTCAGGAGGATAGTGCATGTATAGTCAGGAGGATAGTGCATGTATAGTCAGGAGGATAGTGCGTGTATAGTCAGGAGGATATGGGTGTATAGTCAGGAGGATAGTGCGTGTATAGTCAGGAGAATATGGGTGTATAGTCAGGGGGATATGGGTGTATAGTCAGGAGGATATGGGTGTATAGTCAGGAGGATATGGGTGTATAGTCAGGAGGATATGGGTGTATAGTCAGGAGGATAGTGCGTGTATAGTCAGGAGGATAGTGCGTGTATAGTCAGGAGGATAGTGCGTGTATAGTTAGGAGGATAGTGCATGTATAGTCAGGAGGATATGGGTGTATAGTCAGGAGGATATGGGTGTATAGTCAGGGGGATAGTGCATGTATAGTCAGGAGGATATGGGTGTATAGTCAGGAGGATAGTGCGTGTATAGTCAGGAGGATAGTGCATGTATAGTCAGGAGGATATGGGTGTATAGTCAGGGGATAGTGCATGTATAGTCAGGAGGATAGTGCATGTATAGTCAGGAGGATAGTGCGTGTATAGTCAGGGGGATAGTGCGTGTATCATCAGGAGGATAGTGCGTGTATAGTCAGGAGGATAGTGCGTGTATAGTCAGGAGGATATGGGTGTATAGTCAGGAGGATAGTGCATGTATAGTCAGGAGGATAGTGCATGTATAGTCAGGAGGATAGTGCGTGTATAGTCAGGAGGATATGGGTGTATAGTCAGGAGGATAGTGCGTGTATAGTCAGGAGAATATGGGTGTATAGTCAGGAGGATAGTGCATGTATAGTCAGGAGGATATGGGTGTATAGTCAGGAGGATATGGGTGTATAGTCAGGAGGATATGGGTGTATAGTCAGGAGGATAGTGCATGTATAGTCAGGAGGATAGTGCGTGTATAGTCAGGAGGATAGTGCGTGTATAGTCAGGAGGATAGTGCATGTATAGTCAGGAGGATATGGGTGTATAGTCAGGAGGATATGGGTGTATAGTCAGGGGGATAGTGCATGTATAGTCAGGAGGATATGGGTGTATAGTCAGGAGGATAGTGCGTGTATAGTCAGAAGGATAGTGCATGTATAGTCAGGAGGATATGGGTGTATAGTCAGGAGGATTTGGGTGTATAGTCAGGGGGATAGTGCATGTATAGTCAGGAGGATAGTGCATGTATAGTCAGGAGGATAGTGCGTGTATAGTCAGGGGGATAGTGCGTGTATCGTCAGGAGGATAGTGCGTGTATAGTCAGGAGGATAGTGCGTGTATAGTCAGGAGGATATGGGTGTATAGTCAGGGGGATAGTGCATGTATAGTCAGGAGGATAGTGCATGTATAGTCAGGAGGATATGGGTGTATAGTCAGGAGGATAGTGCGTGTATAGTCAGGAGGATAGTGCGTGTATAGTCAGGGGGATAGTGCGTGTATCGTCAGGAGGATAGTGCATGTATAGTCAGGAGGATATGGGTGTATAGTCAGGAGGATATGGGTGTATAGTCAGGGGGATAGTGCATGTATAGTCAGGAGGATATGGGTGTATAGTCAGGAGGATAGTGCATGTATAGTCAGGGGGATAGTGCGTGTATAGTCAGGAGGATAGTGCATGTATAGTCAGGAGGATATGGGCGTATAGTCAGGAGGATATGGGTGTATAGTCAGGGGGATAGTACATGTATAGTCAGGAGGATATGGGTGTATAGTCAGGAGGATAGTGAGTGTATAGTCAGGAGGATAGTGCATGTATAGTCAGGGGGATAGTGCGTGTATAGTCAGGAGGATAGTGCATCTATAGTCAGGAGGATAGTGCGTGTATAGTCAGGGGGATAGTGCGTGTATCGTCAGGAGGATAGTGCGTGTATAGTCAGGAGGATAGTGCGTGTATAGTCAGGAGGATATGGGTGTATAGTCAGGGGGATAGTGAGTGTATAGTCAGGAGGATATGGGTGTATAGTCAGGAGGATATGGGTGTATAGTCAGGAGGATAGTGCATGTATAGTCAGGAGGATAGTGCGTGTATAGTCAGGAGGATAGTGCATGTATAGTCAGGGGGATAGTGCGTGTATAGTCAGGAGGATAGTGCATGTATAGTCAGGAGGATATGGGCGTATAGTCAGGAGGATATGGGTGTATAGTCAGGGGGATAGTACATGTATAGTCAGGAGGATATGGGTGTATAGTCAGGAGGATAGTGAGTGTATAGTCAGGAGGATAGTGCATGTATAGTCAGGGGGATAGTGCGTGTATAGTCAGGAGGATAGTGCATCTATAGTCAGGAGGATAGTGCGTGTATAGTCAGGGGGATAGTGCGTGTATCGTCAGGAGGATAGTGCGTGTATAGTCAGGAGGATAGTGCGTGTATAGTCAGGAGGATATGGGTGTATAGTCAGGAGGATATGGGTGTATAGTCAGGAGGATAGTGCATGTATAGTCAGGAGGATAGTGCGTGTATAGTCAGGAGGATAGTGCATGTATAGTCAGGAGGATATGGGTGTATAGTCAGGAGGATAGTGCATGTATAGTCAGGAGGATAGTGCGTGTATAGTCAGGAGGATAGTGCATGTATAGTCAGGAGGATATGGGTGTATAGTCAGGAGGATATGGGTGTATAGTCAGGAGGATATGGGTGTATAGTCAGGGGATAGTGCATGTATAGTCAGGAGGATATGGGTGTATAGTCAGGAGGATAGTGCATGTATAGTCAGGAGGATAGTGCATGTATAGTCAGGAGGATAGTGCGTGTATAGTCAGGAGGATAGTGCATGTATAGTCAGGAGGATAGTGCGTGTATAGTCAGTAGGATAGTGCGTGTATAGTCAGGAGGATATGGGTGTATAGTCAGGAGGATAATGCATGTATAGTCAGGAGGATATGGGTGTATAGTCAAGGGGATAGTGCATGTATAGTCAGGAGGATAGTGCATGTATAGTCAGGAGGATAGTGCGTGTATAGTCAGGAGGATAGTGCATGTATAGTCAGGAGGATAGTGCGTGTATAGTCAGGAGGTTAGTGCGTGTATAGTCAGGAGGATATGGGTGTATAGTCAGGGGGATAGTGCATGTATAGTCAGGAGGATAGTGCATGTATAGTCAGGAGGATATGGGTGTATAGTCAGGAGGATAGTGCGTGTATCGTCAGGAGGATAGTGCATGTATAGTCAGGAGCGATAGTGCGTGTATAGTCAGGAGGATAGTGCATGTATAGTCAGGAGGATAGTGCGTGTATAGTCAGGAGGATAGTGCGTGTATCGTCAGGAGGATAGTGCGTGTATAGACAGGAGGATAGCGTGTATGTCAGGAGAATATGGGTGTATAGTCAGGGGGATAGTGCATGTATAGTCAGGAGGATAGTGCATGTATAGTCAGGAGGATAGTGCGTGTATAGTCAGGGGGATAGTGCGTGTATCGTCAGGAGGATAGTGCGTGTATAGTCAGGAGGTTAGTGCGTGTATAGTCAGGAGGATATGGGTGTATCGTCAGGGGGATAGTGCATGTATAGTCAGGAGGATAGTGCATGTATAGTCAGGAGGATATGGGTGTATAGTCAGGAGGATAGTGCGTGTATCGTCAGGAGGATAGTGCGTGTATAGTCAGGGGGATAGTGCGTGTATCGTCAGGAGGATAGTGCATGTATAGTCAGGAGGATATGGGTGTATAGTCAGGAGGATATGGGTGTATAGTCAGGGGGATAGTGCATGTATAGTCAGGAGGATATGGGTGTATAGTCAGGAGGATAGTGCGTGTATAGTCAGGAGGATAGTGCATGTATAGTCAGGGGGATAGTGCGTGTATAGTCAGGAGGATAGTGCATATATAGTCAGGAGGATATGGGCATATAGTCAGGAGGATATGGGTGTATAGTCAGGGGGATTGTACATGTATAGTCAGGAGGATATGGGTGTATAGTCAGGAGGATAGTGTGTGTATAGTCAGGAGGATAGTGCATGTATAGTCAGGGGGATAGTGCGTGTATAGTCAGGAGGATAGTGCATGTATAGTCAGGAGGATAGTGCGTGTATAGTCAGGAGGATATGGGTGTATAGTCAGGAGGATAGTGCATGTATAGTCAGGAGGATATGGGTGTATAGTCAGGAGGATAGTGCATCTATAGTCAGGAGGATAGTGCGTGTATAGTCAGGGGGATAGTGCGTGTATCGTCAGGAGGATAGTGCGTGTATAGTCAGGAGGATATGGGTGTATAGTCAGGGGGATAGTGCATGTATAGTCAGGAGGATATGGGTGTATAGTCAGGAGGATAGTGCATGTATAGTCAGGAGGATAGTGCGTGTATAGTCAGGAGGATAGTGCATGTATAGTCAGTAGGATAGTGCCTTTCATAATCAATCTGTCCACATACAAGTGTATTATGCCTTTGTCTGAGCAGACCCATGTAGTTGTAGAATTTGACCTAAACAGGGTCTATTGAGATTTGAAAGGCCTTTGCCATGTAAACCCAGTTGAAATACTTGTGTTTGAGAAGTTTGGGCAAGTTTTTATGT
Organism: Perccottus glenii; assembly: GCA_024416835.2. Classification (NCBI taxonomy): domain Eukaryota; kingdom Metazoa; phylum Chordata; class Actinopteri; order Gobiiformes; family Odontobutidae; genus Perccottus; species Perccottus glenii. The sequence continues at coordinate 27,452,296 of CM044548.2, forward strand.
TTTTCTAGTGAACAGGCCAAAAACGGTCTTCCTTTGCTCTTAAAAGCATTTTGCAGCCATAAAAATAACTTGTCTCTCATTTTTTAACCGAATGTGATGGAGATGAAATTCCAAGTGCTTCTTGTAGGTTTATCCATACCCTACAATGTACAGTTGGTTTTGTTGCAATTGGACCCTTAGTTTGTTTGCAATAATCAATCTGAATCCACATACAAGTGTATTATGCCTTTGTCTGAGCAGACCCATGTAGTTGTAGAATTTGACCTAAACAGGGTCTTTTGCGATTTGAAAGGCCTTTGCCATGTATACCCAATTAAAATACTTGTGTTTGAGCAGTTTGGGCAAGGTTTTATGTTTTTCTGTGAAAAGGCCAAAAACGGTCTTCCTTTGCTCTGAAAAGCATTTTGCAGCCATAAAAATAACTTGTTTCTCATTTTTTAACCGAATATGATGGAGATGAAATTCCAAGTGCTTCTTGTAGCTTTATCCATGCCCTACAAGGTACAGTTGGTTTTGTTGCAATTGGACCCTTAGTTTGTTTGCAATAATCAATCTGAGTCCACATACAAGTGTATTAAGGTGAGGCTCAACCTTGTCTTCTTCTGTTTAATGCCAGTTAAGACTTAAGCCTTGATCACTGGTTCAGAGGGGGCTCAACCTCTTCTTCTTCTGTTTAATGCCAGGTTAGACTTAAGTAATGATCACTGGTCTAGGTGAGGCTCAACCATGTCTTCTACGGTTTAATGCCAGTTTAGACTTAAGCACTGATCAGTGGTCCAGAGGGGGCTCGACCTCTTCTTCTTCTGATTAATGCCAGTGTAGGCTTAAGCCGTGATCAGTCCTCTAGTGGGGGCTCGACCTCTTCTTTTCTTTTAAATGCCAGTGTAGACCTAAGCAATGGTCAGTGGTCTAGGTGAGGCTCAACCTATTCTTCTTCTGTTTAATGCTAGTGTAGACATAAGCAATGATCAGTGGTCTAGGTGAGGCTCAACCTCTTCTTCTTCTGTTTATGCCAGTTTAGACTTAAGCCTTGATCACTGGTTCAGAGGGGGCTGAACCTCTTCTTCTTCTGTTTAATGCCAGTGTAGACTTTAGCCTTGATCAGTGGTCTAGAGGGGGCTCAACCTTGTCTTCTTCTGTTAAATGCCAGTTTAGACTTAAGCCTTGATCACTGGTTCAGAGAGGGCTCAACCTTGTCTTCTTCTGTTTATGCCAAGGTAGACTTAAGCCTTGATCACTGGTTCAGAGGGGGCTGAACCTATTCTTCTTCTGTTTAATGCCAGTGTAGACATAAGCAATGATCAGTGGTCTAGGTGAGGCTCAACCTTGTCTTTTTCTGTTTAATGCCAGTTTAGACTAAAGCCTTGGTCACTGGTTCACAGGGGGCTCAACCTCTTCTTCTTCTGTTTAATGCCAGTGTAGACTTAAGCCTTAAGCAATGATCAGTGGTCTAGGTGAGGCTCAACCTTGTCTTCTTCTGTTTAATGCCAGTTTAGACTTAGTCTACACTGGCATTAAACAGAAGAAGAAAAGGTTGAGCCTACCTAGACCACTGATTCAGAGGGTGCTCTACCTCTTCTTCTTTTGTTTAATGCCAGTGTAGACTTAAACAGAGATCAGTGGTCTAGGTAAGGCTCAACCTCTTCTTCATCTGTTTAATGCCAGCGTAGACTTAAGCCGTGATCCGTGGCCTAGGTGAGGCTCGACCTTTTCTTCTTTTGTTTAACGCCAGTGTAAACTTAAGCCTTGATCCGTGTCCTAGGTGAGGCTCGACTTCTTCTTCTTCTGTTTAATGCCAGTGTAGACTTAAGCCATGATCAGTGGCCTTAGAGGGGGCTCGACCTCTTCTTCTGTTTAATGCCAGTGTAGACTTAAGCAATGATCAGTGGTCTAGGTGAGGCTCAACCTTGTCTTCTGTTTAATGCCAGTTTAGACTAAAGCCTTGGTCACTGGTTCACAGGGGGCTCAACCTCTTCTTCTTCTGTTTAATGCCAGTGTAGACTTAAGCCTTAAGCAATGATCAGTGGTCTAGGTGAGGCTCAACCTTGTCTTCTTCTGTTTAATGCCAGTTTAGACTTAGTCTACACTGGCATTAAACAGAAGAAGAAAAGGTTGAGCCTACCTAGACGACTGATCCCTGCTTAAGTCTACAATGGCATTAAACAGAAGAAGAAGAGGTTGAGGCCCCTCTGAACCAGTGATCAAGGCTTAAGTCTAAACTGGGATTAAACAAAAGAAGAATAGTTTCTACTGCACATCTACAAAGTTCTACTTCACATCTACAATCTGTTCTACTGCACATCTAGAGTCTATTCTACTGCACATCTACAGTGTTCTATTTTTTTTTGTTCTATATATACAGTGTTCTATTGCAGATCTACAGTCTGTTCTAATGCACATCTACATTCTGTTCTATTGCACTTCTACATTTTGTTGTACTGCACATCTACAGTATTTTCTAATGCACATCTGCAGTCTGTTCTACTACACATCTACAATCTGTTCTACTGCACGTTTACAGTCTGTTCTACTGCACATCTACAGTCTATTCTTCTGCATGTCTACAGTCTTTTCTACTGCACATCTATGGTCTGTTCTACAGTATATCTACAGTCTGTTCTACTGCACTTCTACAGTCTTTTCTACTTCACGTCTACAGTGTTCTACTGCACATCTACAGTTTGTTCTATTGCACATTTACAGTGTTCTACTTAACATCTACAGTCTGTTCTAAAGCACATCTACAGTCTATTCTACTGCACAATTACATCTTTCTACGGCACATCTACAGTGTTCTACTGCACAACTACAGTCTGCTCTACCTCACACCTACAGTGTTCTACTTCTTATCTACAGTCTGTTCTACTGCACATCTATAGTCTATTCCACTGCACATCTACAGTGTTCTATTGCACATCTACAGTCTGTTCTAATACACATCTACTGTCTGTTCTACTGCACATCTACAGTCTGTTCTACTCCACGTCTACAGTGCTCTACTGCACATCTACAGTCTATTCTACTGCACGTCTACAGTCTGTTCTACTGCACATCTATGGTCTGTTTAACAGTATATATTCAGTCTGTTGTACCGTATATCTACTGTCTGTTCTACTGCAAGTCTAAATTCTGTTCTACTGCACTTCTACAGTCTTTTCTACTGCACATCTACAGTCTGTTTTACTGCACGTCTACAGTCTGATATACTACACATCTACAGTCTATTCTACTGCACATCTACAGTCTGTTTTACTGCACATTTACAGTGTTGTACTTCACATCTACAGTCTGTTCTAAAGAACATCTACAGTCTATTCTACTGCACAATTACATCTTTCTACAGCACATCTACAGTGTTCTACTGCACATCTAGAGTCTGTTCTAATGCACATCTACAGTGTTCTATTGCACACCTACAGTCTGTTCTAATGCCGACTACAGTCTGTTTTACTGCACATCTACAGTCTGTTCTACGGCACATCTACAGTGTTCTACAGCACAACTACAGTCTGCTCTACTGGACATCTACAGTGTTCTACTTCACATCTACAGTCTGTTCTAATGCACATCTACAGTCTATTCTACCGCACATCTGCAGTCTGTTCTACTACACATCTACAATCTGTTCTACTGTATGTTTAAAAGTCTGTTCTACTGCACATCTACAGTGTTTAACTGCAAATCTACAGTCTGTTCTACTGCACATCTACAGGGTTCTACTGCACATCTACACTCTGTTCTACTGTATATCTACAAGAAATTCCTAAATCCAGACATCACAGCAGTCTGGAAAGATTTCATGAAAGGGTGGATAAGTAAGGGAGGGCAATGTGGTGTTTTAAATCTTTGTCAAATCCTACCTCAGGTCAGCCCAACACATTCTGGAATTTTTGAAAAAGAAATATTAGAGGCATGGAAATTAATGAGGCCCAGAGTGAGAGCAGACCCGGTATCGTTGGGGCAGCTAAATGGACATTAACATACCCCACACTGAACATTGCATCCATCTGGGCCAACATATTCAAGATTCAAGATTCAAGATTTTTATTCGTCACATACAAAATTATATACAGCATATATAACCAGCAGTGAAATGTGAGTCAGGTCCGCTCCATGGACAGTGCAATTATTTAGGAAAACACACAGATGAAAATATACATAAATGTAGCTATGTAAGAATGAGATAAAAGTAAACAATAAAAAATATAAGAATAAAATCTAAAAAATATAAAAAGTGTGTAATGTGGGAATAAATCTAGATCGCAAAATAATGTACATGAATGTAAACTGTAGACTTAAAATATTAAAAAATGTACAGGGATGTACAGTGTGCATATATGCATTTAGCTGTGGTCTTAAATATTAAGAATCACATGAAGGTGCAGGAAGCAAATGTGCAAAACAGTTTGTAGCAAAACAGAGTGACACTGTCAGTGTGTCAATGTGAGGTAGCTGGTTTAGAGTTCAAGAGCCTGATGGCCTGTGGGAAAAAACTCCTCCTGAGTCTCTCAGTTTTTGCCATCAGGCTACGGTAGCGCTACCAGATGGCAGCAGAGTGAAAATATGATTACTGGGGTGGGTGGAGTCTTTGGTGATTTTGCAGCTCTGCTTCTGCAGCGTTTGTGGTAGATGTCCTGCAGAGAGGAGAGCAGACCCTGAAATGCGCTCAGCTAAGCGCACAACTCTCTGCAGGGCTTTGCAGTCTTGACTGGAGCTGTTCCCATACCACACTGAGATACATTGAGTCAATATACTTTCTATAGCTCCAGAATAGAAAGTTTTCAGGATTGCTGGTGAGACCCTGAATTTCCTCAGCTGTCGCATGAGATAGTACAGTCTTTGCCTGGCTTTATTTACCTGAGTTTGAGTGTGAGTAGTCCAAGTCAGGTCCTCAGTGATGTTTACACCAAGGTACTTGAAGCTACTCACCCTCTCCACAGGGTCCCGCCTATTGTAAGAGGAGTGTAGGGCTGCTGCTGCGTCTTCCTGAAGTCTACAATCAGTTCTTTTGTTTTGCTCACATTCAGGGAGAGGCAGTTGTCCTGGCACCATGATGTTAATTTCCCTACTTCATCCAAGTATGCGGTCTCATTATTGTTGTGAATGAGGCCCAGAACCACAGTATCATCAGCGAATTTGATAATGGATGTGGAGCTGTGCGAGGACACGCAGTCGTGTGTGTAGAGAAGTAGAGCAGGGGACTCAGGACACAGCCCTGTGGGGCTCCTACGTTCAGTGTGATGGAGCTGGAGGTGTACTGGCCTAGTTTAGGCCATATTTGTTATACCGCACCCACGATAAGCAATAGCGATTTCAAAATAAAACACAGACTGATTTACACATGCATCATTCTGCAAAAGATACACCCGGAGAAGTCACGGGACTTGTCCTATTTGTGAAGCGCGCACCAGAAAATCTAGAACATCTGATGCTAAAGTGCAATGTCGCAGACTTCTGGTCCCAGATACTAAATCTACTCAAAGCAGATGTCACCTGTGGCTCCCGCACCAAAGGTCTTGGAGGAGAATGAACAGCTATCAGGATTACTGGTCCTGGGAATCCGGCCAAACAGCAGGCATGACAACACTGTCAATAACCAGGTAAATTGGACACTTATCAACTATATTCTAACAATGGCCAGACATGTTATATGGATAAGCAGAAATCGGATGATCTATGAACAGAAAAACATATCAAGATGGAACTTTTTTAAAAGACTCATAAAGGTACACATGGACTTAATGGCAAGAAAGTCGAAGGATTTGTTCAAAAAAACTTTTTTGGACCACAATACATTAATACAATGGACACCCCCCAACCCCCCAAATTTCCTTTTTTGAATTTTCTTACCCATTCAAAATGAGGATTTGTTTATTATTATGGACATATAGCAGCCCTTGGTGTTTTGTGGAGCTACCTATGCTAGTGATTATTATTTAAAATGTTTTTTCTAAAAAGGTGTTTATTTTAGGTAAAATATTGCAGTTGTGGGACTGGTGTTTTGGGAATGAAAATAACTTTGGTTCTGTTTTGGTTTAAATGTTTAAATTCATGTACATATGTATTTTTGATAAATAATTAAAAAAAAAAAAAGAACTCGGTCGCCAGATGCGCGGCGGACGATCTGTCGTTTAAGGCTGCCTGCAAGGAGCGCGAGCACTGGGCGAGCTACAGGAGGACGCTACGAGCCAGCATTCGCCAGCTACGTGGCTATGGGGACAACCGAAGCCTACAGGGTAAGGCCAGAGCAGCTGAGGATCAAATTCGTTCTGAATTGAGGACTGAGTTAATAAAGGAAATGAAAGACGAGCTTACAACACAGATGAAGGCGGCCACCCTAGTGGAGGACTTGAAACAACAACTGAGTCACCATATAGCCAATTCGGGCCGGCCCTCACGAACCGGACCCCAGCTCCCGGAAACTCTGTCTTCCGCTGGGATGAACAGGGGAGGCCGGTCTGCCACCGTTGTGGCCGGCCTGGACACCTGCAACGCCACTGCCCGCAGAGGTCACAGGATTTTTAGCTGCCCCTACGGAGGAGGGCCACCCGGTGGGGGCAGTTAGTCAAGGGCCTATACTACAGATCTCTCGGACACTGATCGCCAGTCTACAGAAGCCCTACACAGACAACGCAAGGCCGCCCTTGTTGGTGAGTGCCCCGATGTAGTGGTAAATATAAATGACTGACTACTATCCCTTTGTGTGCTCGATGGATCACAAGTGACCATGATGAGCCAGAGCCTGTTCACCTGGGAACGACGCAAATGAACACGGCTACTGAAATCCCGTGGCTGACCCTACGCGCCAATGGACTCGAATACCCTACATTGGTTATGTCATCGCGGACTGCCGGGTAGGGAGTGAGTGTCTTGGGTAAAGGGATAATGATAGTGGAGGACAGCTGTCTGGGCCCAGGTAAGGTCATCCTGGGCATGAACATCATTAAAGGTTTGTGGTCCTCACTCACCCAAGGCAGCCACCCGGGGGTGGCGGCGTTCAAGACTACCTTGACTTCAGCAGAAGGAGAAGTCTGGAGCAAGGCGTTTGTCGAGTGCCAGCGAGTGGCCGACAGTGGCCCCCGGTGTGACGGAAGGAACTGCAAGGCTCCCACGGCAGCCCCGGTCATCATTCCCCCCCACACAGAGATGGTTCTGTGGCTGCAGGTAACCAACCCCCATCTAGACGGAACCATGACTATAGAACCTCTCCCCAACAGTGATTACGAGTGGCGGGTCGGAAGGACTCTGGCCACCGTACGAAGTGGAAAGGCGCCGTGCAGATTCTGCAACCCGAATCCCTACCCGTGGAGGTCCCCCAGCGGGAACCACTGGCCTGGGTCACCGGGTGGATGCTGTGGACGTCCAGGATGAGCAGGAGCTGGTACTGAACAGCGTAGAACCGGACGTTATCGAGGTGGCGGTGAGGCGAGTAGCCCACGGGACTGACATGGAGGAAGGCCCACACCCGGTGACGGCACTGCAGGGGGATGCCCAACAGAAGAAGATGGCCGACCTGCTACAACGGTGGAAACGAGTCTTCTCCCGCCACGACGAGGATTTCGGCCACACGGGGGCGGTCAAACATCAAATCCCCACGGGCTCGGCCCCACCCAGCCGGGAGCGCTACAGACCGGTGCCGCCGAGCCTGTACCCGGAACTGAGGTCCCTGCTGGCTAATATGCTTAAAGTGGAGTGGTCCGAGCTCAAGCTTCCCCATCGTGTTGGTACGCAAGAAGGGCGGCTCCTAGAGGTTCTGTGTGGACTACACCCAGGCGGTTGACGCCTCACCCACAAAGATGCCTACCTCCTTCCACGATCGAAGAGTCCTTGTGGGGCTGCGAACTGCCAAGTGGTACTCCACTTTGGACCTGGCAAGTGGGTACTGGCAGGTGGAGGTGGACCCGGCGGACCGAGAAAGACAGTTTTCACCACCCCAGTCGGGCTATATGAATTCGAGAGGATGCCCTTCGGCCTCTGCAATGCCCCACCTTCCAGAGACTGATGCAGCGCTGTCTGGGTAACTTAGTGAACGACTTCCTGCTCATTTACCTAGATGATGTAGTTGTGTTTTCTGCAGACTTTGACAGCCACCTGGTCCATCTGGAGGAGGTATTCCAGAGACTAGAAGAACACGGCCTCAAACTCCAACCACGGAACTGCTGCCTGTTCCAGAGGAAAGTGACTTACCTGGGGCACGTGATTAGCGAGGAAGGTGGCCACGGACCCAGCTAAAACGGCAGCCGTGAGGGACTGGCCGGTACCCCAGACAGTGAAGCAGGTGAGATCGTTCCTTGGATTTGCCGGGTATTACCGGCGGTTCATTTTCGAAGATTGCCTCACCCTTACATGCATTAACTCACGGTACCGCCCAAGGAGGCCAGTCCCCATCACGTGGTCCCCAGAGTGTCAGCGGGCCTTCGCCGACCAGCTGAAAGAGGCCAATGCCGGTCCTCGCATACGCTGATTTCACCATACCCTTCCGTCTTTACACAGATGCCAGCCTGGAGGGTCTAGGCGGTGCTAGCCCAGGTCCAGGCGGAAAGGAGCGGGTCGTGGCGTCACGCGAGTCGCAGTCTCCAACCGGCGGCCGGAACGATCAGAACTACAGCTCCTTCAAGCTGGAGCTGTTGGCCTTGAAATGGGCCGTGACGGAGAAGTTCAAGGACTACCTGTATGGGGCCGAATTCACCGCCTTCACCGACAACAACCCCTTGGTGCATCTGGAAACAGCTCGGTTGGGGCGGTGGAGCAGAGGTGGGTGGCCCAGTTGGCTAATTTTAATTACACCTTGAAGTATCGGCCTGGGACCCAAAACCGGAATGCAGACGCCCTGTCCAGGCTGCCTGAAGGAGATGGAGACCCGAGGCAAGCCTTACAGGTAGACGGCGGGGCGAGACCCCATGGGAGCAGCGCCAGGGGCGGACCCCGACCTCGCTACCTCCGGCAGCAAAAGGACCAGGGGCCCGCCCAGAGCGTGAAGGAGGAGACTCTCCACACCTGGCGCTACTAAGGGGGGGATAGGATCGAGGTGGAGGGGGCACCCTGAAGAGACAATGGGAAGAACCGGGACGGGCAGAAGATCTCGCAGACTACTATCGTACCCAAACAGGAGACCCAGGTAGTGTGGAAATCCTACCACGAATGGATGGGATGGGGCACCCAGTCGAGACCGCATCGCAAATGCCTTGAAGCAGCGCTGTTACTGGCCCGGATGGACAAAGACTGCGAAGAGTGGAGCAGAGGCTGCCTCCACTGCGTCCGCCCGGGCCTGATGGCAGAGCCCGCTGATGCCCATTCACACCTCCTACCCGTTCAACTGTGGGAGTCGATTACACTCTCCCTAGGGAGGCCAGGGGACTACTACCAATACATTCGTTATGACTGATTTATTTTCCAAATATGCCTTTGCAGTGCCCACCCAATCTGCGGAGACCACCGCCAAGGCTCTATATCGGCATCCAGGATCCTGTCGGACCGAGAGTGCGGCCTTGAATCATCGCTGATGAAGCAGCTTTGTCAGCTCTACGGAGCAGGAAGGACCGGACCACCGCGCATACCACCCACAGGGGAATGGGGCGTGGCGGTTCAATCAGACCCTACTACAACTATTGAACTCCTTGCCGACACAGAACAAAGACAGTGGCCAGACAAGCTGCCCGCACTACTCCAGGCCTACAACAACACCATCCATCATAGTACTGGCCTAACCCCACATTATGTCATATTCGTAGGCATGCGCGGTTGCCAGTTGACTGGGTGACCCAATTGGACCCTCGAGACGCCGGGGTTGGAAGGATGGGTCAAGCGCACGACCAACAGTCCCTGAACCACGCATACCAGACAGCGGCCGAACGAATCCAGCGGTGCCAGGGCGAGACCAAGCCCGCTACAACCACGTGCTCGACCTGTCCCCTGCTCCCAGGAGAAGCGAGTGCTGGTGCGAACTTTCGCAGGAGAGAACGAGGTAAACTGGCCGAGATGGGGCCCGACCCGTATGTGGTGATGCACCAACTCAGAACGGGCCATCCAGTCTCGTTATCCGGCCAGAGGTAAGGAAGGTCCCACTCGTGCGGTGCACCGTAATAACCTTCGTTCTTGCCCCATGACTATGTTCCAGGAAGAAGAGCCTGTCACACAGCCAAACCGCCCGAGCCCCCGCCCGACCTTCTGGCTACCCAGGCTCGTTGTTCCCCGATGGTCCCTCCGGCGGGACCACCCAGACCTGTGTCCCCACCAGCTCCACCTGACCCTCCTGCGCCCCTCCACCCCTGAGGCGCCCCAACGTGCCACCCTTGGCACCCAGCCCAGGAGGTACCGGGTCTAATTGGCCGGGACGACCAACGTCAAGGTGGGGAAATGTCACGGGTGCCGTACCTCCCCCTCCCGTGTTGGTGTGCTCTGAGAGAGCGCACGGCCCCTTTAAATGTCTGGTGCGCGCAGACCAACTCGTGATGGGGCACGCCCACCACACCTGCGCAATCACCAAACCAATAGGATGCGCCGGGTCTGGTTTAAAAGACCCAATAGAGAGACGAAGGCAGAGAGGAAAAGCGGGAAGCAAAGGACAGCAAGACAGAGAAAGCGGAGAGAAAGAGACGGAATAAGGAACGGAAAGAGACAGAGGAAAGAACACCCAACACCACGGAGCATCAGCCCACCGACCGGCAACGGAAAGCCGAGAACACAGACAACGCTCTAACTCAGCTAAGTGAAGGAAAGTGCCCATAACTGTGCAAAGGCTACACCTACTCAAGCTAGTTTGTTTGTGTGTCTAAGACCACCTTTCCCTGTCCACAGCGCCGTCTCCCCTTTCGAGGCAGGGCCTGAGGAGCGACCGGCCGGACCTCCGCGGACCCAGAGAGGACCGAGACCAGGAACCTGTACAACGCCTATAATACGCTAAGTAAAGGGACGTGTCCCGTACACCCTGTTTGCTGTGCTGTTTTTATTGAAGTTTTATTGTGTGGTCGTTAATTCGACATTTTTGGTGATTGGGACCGCCGAGAGGACGCCAGCCCTCAGACTAACTGGCCTTGTGGCACGGACTGGAGGCCCACAGTCCTCAGATTGTTTTATCTAAACCAAACTGCTGTTTTACATTGAAACCTCAGTCTCCTCATATTTCTTTGTGGTAAACGTTTGGTGATCTAACGAACCTGCACCTGCAGCCGGTGACATCTACAGTCTGTTCTACTGCACATTTACAGTCTGTTCTACTGCACTTGTACAGTCTTTTCTACTGCACATCTACAAAGTTCTACTTCACATCTACAATCTGTTCTACTGCACATCTAGAGTCTATTCTACTGCACATCTACAGTGTTCTATTGCAGATCTACAGTCTGTTCTACTGCACTTGTACAGTCTTTTCTACTGCACATCTACAAAGTTCTTCTTCACATCTACAATCTGTTCTACTGCACATCTAGAGTCTATTCTACTGCACATCTACAGTGTTCTGTTGCAGATCTACAGTCTGCTCTACTGCACATCTAGAGTGTTCTACTTCCCATCTACAGTCGGTTCTACTCCACATCTACAGTCTATTCTACTGCACATCTACAGTCTTCTACTGCACGTCTACACTCTGTTCTACTGCACATCTACATTTTGTTGTACTGCACATCTACAGTCTTCTACTGCACGTTTACACTCTGTTCTACTGCACATCTACTGTGTTTAACTGCAAATCTACAGTATTTTCTACTGCACATCTGCAGTCTGTTCTACTGCACGTCTACAGTCTGTTCTACTGCACATCTACAGTCTTTTCGACTGCACATCTACAGTGTTCTACTGCACATCTACAGTCTGTTATAATGCACGTCTACAGTTTTTTACTGCACATCTACAGTCTGTTCTACTGCACATCTACAGTGTTCTACTGCAAATCTACAGTCTGTTCTACTGCACATTAACAGTGTTCTACTGCACATCTACAGTCTGTTCTACTGCACAACTACAGTGCTCAACTGCAAATATACAGTCTGTTCTACTGCACGTCTACATTCTGTTCTACTGCACTTCTTCAGTCTTTTCTACTGCACATTTACAGTGTTCTACTGCACATCAACAGTTTGTTCTACTGCACATCTACAGTCTGTTCTACTTCACATCTACAGTGTTCTACTGCACATCTACAGTCTGTTCTACTGCATATCTACAGTCTATTCTACTGCACAATTACATCTTTCTACGGCACATCTACAGTCTGTTCTACTGCATATCTACACTCTTTTCTACTGCACATCTAAAGTCTGTTCTACTGCACATGTACAGTCTGTTCTATTGTATACTTTCAGTCTGTTCTACTGTATATCTACAGTCTGTACTACCGCACGTCTAGTTTGTTCTACTGCACATCTACAGTCTGTACTACTGCACATCTACAGTCTGTTCTATTGTATATTTTCAGTCTGTTCTACTGTATATCTACAATCTGTTCTACTGCACGTCTACAGTCTGTTCTACTGCAAATCTACAGTCTTTTCTACTGCACAACTACAGTCCGTTCTACTGCATTTCTACAGTCTGTTCTACTGCACGTCTACAGTGTTCTACTAAACGTCTTCAGTGTTCTACTGCATATCTACAATCTGTTCTACTGCACGTCTACAGTCTGGTCTACTGCACATCTACAGTGTGTTCTACTGTATATGTGCAGTCTGTTCTACTGCACGTCTTTAATCTTTTCTACTGCACATCTACAGTGTTCTACATCACATCTACAGTCTGTTCTACTGCACGTCTACAGTGCTCTACTGCACATCTTCCGTCTTTTCTACTGCACGTCTACAGTGTGTTCTACTACACATCTACAATCTGTTCTACTGCACGTCTACAGTATGTTCTACTGCACATCTACAGTGTGTTCTACTACACATCTACAATCTTATCTACTGCACATCTACAATCTGTTCTACTGCACATCTACAGTGTTTAACTGCAAATCTACAGTCTTTTCTACTGCACATCTGCAGTCTGTTCTAGTACACATCTACAATCTGTTTTACTGCACATCTGCAGTCTATTCAACTGCACGTCTACAGTTTTCTACTGCACGTCTACAATCTGTTCTACTGCACATCTACACTCTGTTCTACTGTATATCTACACTCTGTTCTACTGCACATCTACAGTCTGATCTACTGCATGTCTACAGTCTGTTCTTCTGCACGTCTACAGTGTTCTACTGCACATCTACAATCTGTTCTACTGCACGTCTACAGTCTGTTCTCCTGCACGTCTACAGTGCTCTACTGCACATCTACAGTCTTTTCTACTGCACATCTACAGTCTGTTCTTCTGCACATCTACAGTGTGTTCTACTGCACATCTACAATCTGTTCTACTGCACATCTACAGTCTGTTCTACTGTACATCTACAGTGTTTAACTGCAAATCTACAGTCTTTTCTACTGCACATCTGCAATCTGTTCTACTGCACATCTACAGTGTGTTCTACTACACATCTACAATCTTATCTACTGCACATCTACAATCTGTTCTACTGCACATCTACAGTGTTTAACTGCAAATCTACAGTCTTTTCTACTGCACATCTGCAGTCTGTTCTAGTACACATCTACAATCTGTTTTACTGCACATCTGCAGTCTATTCAACTGCACGTCTACAGTTTTCTACTGCACATCTGCAATCTGTTCTACTGCACATCTACACTCTGTTCTACTGTATATCTACACTCTGTTCTACTGTACATCTACAGTGTTTAACTGCAAATCTACAGTCTTTTCTACTGCACATCTGCAATCTGTTCTACTACACATCTACAGTCTGTTCTACTGTATATCTTCAGTCTGTTGTACTGTTTATCTACAGTCTGTTCACATGCACGTCTACAGTCTGTTGTACTGCACGTCTACAGTGCTCTACTGCACATCTAGTCTGTTCTACTGCACAACTACAGTCTGTTCTACTGTATATCTTCAGTCTGTTGTATTGTATATCTACAGTCTGTTCACATGCACGTCTACAGTCTGTTGTACTGCACGTCTACAGTGCTCTACTGCACATCTACAGTCTGTTCTACTGCACATCTACAGTCTGTTCTACTGTATATCTACAGTCTGTTTTATTGCACGTCTCTAGTCTGTTCTACTGCCTATCTACAGTGTTCTACTGCAAATCCAGAGTCTTTTCTACTGCACATCCACAGTGTTCTACTGCACATCTACAGTCTGTTCTACTGCACGTCTACAATGCTCTACTGCACATATACAGTCTGTTCTACTGCACGTCTACAGTCTGTTCTACTGCACGTCTACAGTCTGTTCTACTGTATATCTTATGTCTGTTGTACTGTATATCTACAGTCTTTTCTACTGCACGTCTACAGTGTTCTTCTGCACATCTACAGTCTGTTCTAATGAATATACTCAGTCTGTTCTACTGTATATCTACACTCGATTCTACTGCACTTCTACAGTCTTTTCTACTGCACATCTACAGTCTATTCTACTGCACATCTACAGTGTTCTATTGCAGATCTACAGTCTGTTCTACTGCACTTGTACAGTCTTTTCTACTGCACATCTACAAAGTTCTTCTTCACATCTACAATCTGTTCTACTGCACATCTAGAGTCTATTCTACTGCACATCTACAGTGTTCTGTTGCAGATCTACAGTCTGCTCTACTGCACATCTAGAGTGTTCTACTTCCCATCTACAGTCGGTTCTACTCCACATCTACAGTGTGTTCTACTACACATCTACAATCTTATCTACTGCACATCTACAATCTGTTCTACTGCACATCTACAGTGTTTAACTGCAAATCTACAGTCTTTTCTACTGCACATCTGCAGTCTGTTCTAGTACACATCTACAATCTGTTTTACTGCACATCTGCAGTCTATTCAACTGCACGTCTACAGTTTTCTACTGCACGTCTACAATCTGTTCTACTGCACATCTACACTCTGTTCTACTGTATATCTACACTCTGTTCTACTGCACATCTACAGTCTGATCTACTGCAAGTCTACAGTCTGTTCTTCTGCACGTCTACAGTGTTCTACTGCACATCTACAATCTGTTCTACTGCACGTCTACAGTCTGTTCTCCTGCACGTCTACAGTGCTCTACTGCACATCTACAGTCTTTTCTACTGCACATCTACAGTCTGTTCTTCTGCACATCTACAGTGTGTTCTACTGCACATCTACAATCTGTTCTACTGCACGTATACAGTCTGTTCTACTGTACATCTACAGTGTTTAACTGCAAATCTACAGTCTTTTCTACTGCACATCTGCAATCTGTTCTACTGCACATCTACAGTGTGTTCTACTACACATCTACAATCTTATCTACTGCACATCTACAATCTGTTCTACTGCACATCTACAGTGTTTAACTGCAAATCTACAGTCTTTTCTACTGCACATCTGCAGTCTGTTCTACTACACATCTACAATCTGTTCTACTGCACATCTGCAGTCTATTCAACTGCACGTCTACAGTTTTCTACTGCACATCTGCAATCTGTTCTACTGCACATCTACACTCTGTTCTACTGTATATCTACACTCTGTTCTACTGTACATCTACAGTGTTTAACTGCAAATCTACAGTCTTTTCTACTGCACATCTGCAATCTGTTCTACTACACATCTACAGTCTGTTCTACTGTATATCTTCAGTCTGTTGTACTGTTTATCTACAGTCTGTTCATGCACGTCTACAGTCTGTTGTACTGCACGTCTACAGTGCTCTACTGCACATCTAGTCTGTTCTACTGCACAACTACAGTCTGTTCTACTGTATATCTTCAGTCTGTTGTATTGTATATCTACAGTCTGTTCACATGCACGTCTACAGTCTGTTGTACTGCACGTCTACAGTGCTCTACTGCACATCTACAGTCTGTTCTACTGCACATCTACAGTCTGTTCTACTGTATATCTACAGTCTGTTTTATTGCACGTCTTTAGTCTGTTCTACTGCACATCTACAGTGTTCTACTGCAAATCCACAGTCTGTTCTACTGCACATCCACAGTGTTCTACTGCACATCTACAGTCTGTTCTACTGCACGTCTACAATGCTCTACTGCACATATACAGTCTGTTCTACTGCACGTCTACAGTCTGTTCTACTGCACGTCTACAGTCTGTTCTACTGTATATCTTATGTCTGTTGTACTGTATATCTACAGTCTTTTCTACTGCACGTCTACAGTGTTCTTCTGCACATCTACAGTCTGTTCTAATGAATATACTCAGTCTGTTCTACTGTATATCTACACTCGATTCTACTGCACTTCTACAGTCTTTTCTACTGCACATCTACAGTCTATTCTACTGCA
Source organism: Perccottus glenii (assembly GCA_024416835.2). NCBI lineage: Eukaryota > Metazoa > Chordata > Actinopteri > Gobiiformes > Odontobutidae > Perccottus > Perccottus glenii. The sequence goes on from CM044548.2 coordinate 27,468,626, forward strand.
CATCTACAGTGTTCTATTGCAGATCTACAGTCTGTTCTACTGCACTTGTACAGTCTTTTTCTACTGCACATCTACAATTGTTCTACTGCACATCTACAGTCTGTTCTA